>JAXRJS010000021.1:517500-1154171 GCA_037127375.1 Dione juno | reverse complement strand
AGTGCAAGGTATACAACTGTGCCATACAATGAGCTTTAAGCTTGTTTTAAGCTTAAAGCTCTAACATAATTTACGAGCTTTGTAACGTACGGAAAGTTGTAGTACTTGGTTTACCGTTAATAAATGCTGATATCAGCGAGCAAGTTGTATAATGACATTACCATACATTAGTTCGTTGGCGATATCACATGCATTTAGAAAATTTAACGAGATGCGTAAAAAATAATCAGTATATTTCAAATTTCTTTGTCTTTTTTAATTGGTCTGTAATGATAATTTAAATTTATAATTATCCATTTACTAGAATTTAGCCATATAATTTATATTGTAGTTTATTTCCTACAAAATTAGTGCATGCGACCACAAATTTAAATTTGTCAACTCTTATTAGTTGTACTTCATTTACCTACATGAACATCTTATGAAATTTGACAATAATTAAGAACTTAAAGTATATATTAAAAAAGTAATTAATATAATTAATTATATTAAATGCTGTATCCCGCACATGGCAGGGTAGACGGAGGGAACCATAAGAACCTAGTGTTAAGACACTTCGTTCCCCGCTTACCGCTTTATAATTCATTCTCCCCAAGTGGGAATCAAACCCACAAACCGTTGTGTTTTACAGGCAGATGCCATGCCTTTGCATCACGACGGCCCTATAGTATATAAAACAGTATATATAAAAGGGAATATCTCAAAATTTATAGTTTATATGTTTAACACGGAAAGAAACCATTATAAACTTATGTTTGTAGTTCTTTTCATACAAAATGAGTGGATACGACCGCAAATTTAAGTTTGTAAATTTTTATACGTAGTATAAGCTCATATATTTTTTTTAAAACGTAATTAGGACGATACGTAGAAGACGTAATGCCATGTCACTAGAAGAATCCATTAGTAGTAGAGAACTACTACTTATTTATTATGCCGTGTCTCAGTACCCTTACATTTAAAACCACAATTGGTGAAAAACGTGCATTGAATTCAGATATAGCACTTAAAACTCAAAGATATTAGGCATGTATAACTATATAACTATAACTTAAATGAAAACTGATAGACTCTAAGCTTTTGTGTGCGGAAAGCTTTAAGCGTGACCTATAAGAGGTCCAAATTTATATGGTATATTGGTAATCGGTTAAGCGAGTTGATATTTTAGTTCTCAAAGATTGAACTTCAAATAGACGACCTCGGCCCGCCTAACGCTATATTGAAACGACCGCAGACTACGTAATGTCTGACCTGCAAGTAAATTGAGGAATCGGACCAAAAATTTCAGATTAGCTAATATAGTATAGTATGATTTGAACTTTCAGCAGCGAAAATGGTTATTTTAGAAATACCGTATGGTTGGATTCAGAAATATCTTAAGAAATACATAAAATTTAGAGATATCTATAACTAGCTTTTAGTCATCACCCTTAAATGTGTGCATGTGTAACAGAAACCAAATGTTTAAAAATTATAGATAAAACATGTACATATTTCTAAATTGATTTATGGCGCGCTATTGTATTTGAATTCACAGGCTTTTTGAAGGCTACAAACGTTTCATAACGAACCAAGTATTTCGTGAAGTTTTAAGTTTAATGTTGCCTCAAAGTGCAAACGTAGTGCATTTTTGCACGAGCAATAAATTCTCTATAGCCAGGGTACATGGCACAATATTAACTCAGCAATTGGAAAATTCAGCAAATAAATAATTTTAAATTTAGCTTCTTTTATCACAGAACCAGAATAGCGGTAAATAATGAAATTATAATAACTAAGCAAAATTTCCTAACTTTTTAAGAAACTAGAAACTAGTTACCGAAGTCTGGAAATAATAATAGTATAATATTTAAGCTAAAAGTCTCATCATATCATATCTAAGAGCAAATGTGTTGTTAAGACTAGAAAACTTAATATATTTACTATGTTTCTTTTTCACGCCTTATCCTAGGCGGGGTAGCCAAGTTGAACGGAGTGCCAAACGGTGCGTTCCCTGTATACATCTTTCGCCTCCTCCACTATCATTAACCTCTTCATATATGCCCTTTGAGGGGTCCTCATACTTTGCATGCGTATTCCTGATTCGTCGTTGTAGTGTTTTTGTACTTTGATTACTTAATGAGATCGAGGATTCGATTCCATTTAGTACCTGTATATGTGTTAGATATTAGTGTCGATTCCTGTTCTGTCTTTGTAAATAGATGACTAAGGGTAAGGGTTTGGTCGATTGTCAAAATCGTCATGAATACGTCATATGGTATCACATATGGTAAGCAAACGACATTGACTTGTTAGTGATTTTATTGTAGCATATTTAATCGATTGTAGAAAGCGGGAAAGAAGGAAGGGTTTTCTTCACCGTATTGTAACGGGTGATGAAAAATGGATCATTACAGTAACCCAAAGAAAATAAATTCATGGAGACCGGTCATGCTTCTATGTCCGGCTCCGCCAAATATACACGCTGCGAAGGTTCTGCTGTGTATTTGGTGAGACCAGGTTGATGTTATATATTCAATAGATGCGAATGTCCCTGAGCAAAGGTGCTCCTATTGCATGACAACGTTCGGCCTATTATTGCCAAACCCTTTAAAATCTACTAAGAAACGTTTACATGGGAATTCCTACCTGTCATATTTCCCAGATATTGCGCCGCCCGAATATTACTTTTTCCGTTGGATGCCACATGGTCCGGTTGATTAGAAATTCTGCTCGTATAAAGACATCCATTTTTATATATATATATATATATATATATATATATATATATATATATATATATAAATATATATATATATATATATATATATATATATATACATATATATATATATATATATATATATATATATATATATATATATATATATATATATATATATATATATATAAAATACTCTTACAAATATTATTAAAATATTAACAAAAACAAAATGAGACAAAAGGCAATTGCAATTAGTGTTTTCTATATTCCATCCATACTATACCCAATTAGCCATTAATATTTTTGTCCAGAACGCGTTCATTTACAGTTTAAAGCTTTAAGTGTAAAGATTAGTTTAAAGCTTTCGAGCTATGTAATTTTTATGAGATCACGAATTTATGGCCAGCCGTAATCCTTGTTTTTGACCACTTCAAGCTTGCATAAAATATATAAAAAACTGAAATTACTTATTTAAAATGTGTTTAATGGTGATATGTTATAATAATTTTAAATAAATAAATTGGAAAATATTTGGCAGTATTTTTCCAAATTAAATAATACGTGTATTGGGTTTGTTTGAAGGCAAACAAATTTAAATTATTTTTTAAGACTAAATGTTATCTTTTAAGTAAAACAAAAGACAAGTAAAATATCGCACCATGGGTTTTAAGCTTATTTCATTATATTTGGGTTAAGTAAAGTATAACTTTATTTTACAGGAGTATGTACTCATTATGTATAAAATGAAGTACACATACAAGTTTGTAATATTTTTTTCTGTGATAGAATTACCGGTTTATTGCTTTTTTCCTATTTATATGTTCTAACTTGCTGTTAAATTTTATGATTCTAGGTCAACGGGAAGTACTGTATAGGTTTGTTTTGATTACGCGGCGAATTTCATATAATATGCGGCAAAACCGAAGCGTAAGGATTAGTATCTTTTGATTGCTTGACTTAGAAGTTTGATTTTTTCTGTGTTCTGATGGACGAGGTCCTATACCTTAATATTTGGTAACAAATTTAGCTTACTATCTATACGTGATTTTGAGATAAATGGTCTTGACTGACGTACAGACAGACAAACAAATATATATACGATGGATAACAAAGAGATCCCATAAGAGTGCCGTTGTCCCATTTCAGGAACGCAACTCTAAAGATACACGCATATAGAACAAAGAATGACTAATTTTTTTATTTTGATTTTAATGATTAGGCAATGAACAAAAATGAAATATGTAATTATCATTTTCTTTTTATTATAAAAATAGGTAATTCTATATTCATCTAAGGTTGTATACAGAGAAAATATTCAGCACTTATAAGTACTGAATATTTTGCCCACGTGCGTTCTACGGCATACATGTTTTGTTGCCATTCCGTTAAATTGAAATGTCCTTAAATATTTAGCTTAACAAAAGTTGAATTTTGCATAAACATCATCTCAGTGGGCTCATTTTGTTTTGTCTTGTACATATTTGACCTTATGGTTCTTTGTACTATCGACTTAGTGTATCCAAAGGTCAACAGAGGTCCTCCTTACTTTATTGCAACTAACTATTGCGTCATAATATTCATATATTTAAAAAAAATACAGATAATAATTAAAGCGCATCACTAGACATATAAGGTACTATATAAAGTTAGATTAATAAATTACTACAAGTAGACTAGGAAGATATTTGTTTGTAAAAGCAATTCAGACCGTAATTTCTTAGTGCAAAGACGCTCCTCTGACCAAGTATTGTCAACGTCATCAATCATCAAATCAGCCCACTACTGTCCACTGCTGGACATAGGCCTCCCCTAGGGTGCGCCAGAGATCTCGATCCTCCGCCTTCCGCATCCAGTCAGAGCCGGCTACCTTTTTTAGGTCGTCGGTCCATCGAGCTGGAGGGCGCCCTACACTCCGTTTGCCAATTCGCGGTCTCCACTCTAGAACTCGTCTGCTCCAACGGCCATCGGTTCTTCGACAGATGTGTCCAGCCCACTGCCACTTCAACGTACTTATCCTGCGAGCGATGTCGGTAACTCTGGTTCTTTTCCGGATAACCTCGTTTCGGATTTTATCCTTTAAAGAGACTCCGAGCATAGCTGCGAGCGGCACGTTGGGCCACTTTAAATTTGTGTTACCGACTGTTAGTGTCCACGTTTTGGCACTATAAGTCATGACAGGTAGGACGCACTGGTTGAAAACTTTCGTCTATAGACATTGTGGTATGACGTGATTGTTGAAAATAACCTTAGTCTTGCTCCAGTTCATACCGAGACCGACACGCCGCGAAGATTCACCCAGGCTTTTCAACACCTCGGCTAGCTGTTCCAGGGACTCTGCCATGATGATAATATCGTCAGCGAATCTGAGGTGCTTTATGTACTCGCCGTTTATATTGACTCCAAAGCCGGTCCAATCCAGGGTTTTGAAGACATCTTCCAATGCATTGGTGAACAGTTTTGGGGATATAACATCCCCCTGCCTTACTCCCCTGCGAAGTTGGATCGCTTTTGTTTCGCACTTCTGGATTTGAACAGTCATTATAGCAGCGGTATATATACATCTTAGCACCTCAATGTATCTCCAATCGATTTGGCATCGCTGCAATGCGTCCAGAACTGCCCAGGTTTAAATTGAGTTGAAGGCTTTTTCGTAGTCCACAAAAGCCAAACACAGCGGTCGATTGCATTCCTCTGTTTTCTGTATAATCTGTCGAACAGTATGGATGTGGTCTACGGTGCTGTAGCCTGATCGAAAACCGGCTTGTTCTGACGGCTGGAACTCATCAAGTCTTCTGGCGAGACGGTTAGTCAGAACTCTGGAGAACAGTTTGTACACGTGGCTCAATAGTGAGATCGGTCTGTAGTTCTTCAATAGAGTTCGATCTCCTTTCTTGAAGAACAGTACCACGTCACTCTTGCTCCACGATTCCGGGGTCTTCCCATGTTGGATGACGGAATTAAACAGATTTGCTAGCTCTTTTAGTACTGGGGTTCCGCCTGCTTTAAGCAGTTCTGTAGTAATTCCATCACTACCCGGAGCTTTGTTGTTTTTAAGTTGCTCCAAAGCCATCCTAATCTCGCTGAGATCAATTTCTGGGAGCTCCTCAGTGTAATGGCGCATTAGAGGGGCTCGCTGGTCAACGATAGGGTCGCAGAGTTTCCCTGATTTCGACGAATACAATTGCTCGTAAAAGTTCTCAACTTCCTCCAGTATCTCAAGCCTAGAGGTAACGATTCTACCATCCACTTTTTTGAGTTTCGTCAGATGAGGCTTTCCTAAGTTGCGAGTGAAAGCTTTCGATCCCCGATTCTGCATGATCACATCCTGAATGGCGCGTGTAATTGAGCGACGGAAATCGCGTCGCGTAAGCTTTTTAATGGTTAGGTTTAATGCCTTCATCTCCGTTGAAGACGGTGGTGGTAGTTCTCTTCTCTTTCTCATTAACTCAAGAGTCTCAGCTGATAGTTTCGGCGCATTATCTCGTCGCTCCCTCACGGAAGTAGAGTAAGTTGCCTGACTCCAAGGTTATCGTGTCTTCCCCCTTTCTTCGGACTTCTGATAAACCAAGAATATGCCATTTGATGTGACTTAACTCTACTTCTAGTTGGGCGAGATGTTCGTTCAGTCTCATCGAACGTCCATTATACGTTGCGAAATAAAATCAACGTTTATGGTAGCCTGCTGTAACCCGGAGACTCTTAGCACCCCCCCACCTTGGTCAGGTGTAGCGGGTCTGCCGAGAACTGGGGGCCTGTTTTTACTTCGCACACTCATAGGTTGTAGATGCCCAATACTCGCCGCTGCTGGGCAGGCGTGTTGGCGAGCGCAGTTGATGTTAATTTTATATAAAAGAGGGGATGCTGCTGCCCATCCATCTTAATTTGCCCCTTAGTCGACACCCACGGGGAGACATGGGGGAGTGTTATTCTGGCCCGACACTCCACGGGAACGTATCGTATTTCAATTAGTGTACATCACTTCAGGCGTCAATGGCATATTCTGTATTTGAAAACTATATAATAACAGCAAGCATGCAATGGCGCATGCACACTTACGTTGAACGTCAACGTCTGGAAGTATGTTACATAATATTATGTAACAATAATTATATAATATTACAACATCTTGAAAAGTCCTGATGATTTGAGGAAATCTCTCAAAAATAATACATTAGTTTATTAATTTTTTTTTTATCTTTAGCTGATGTGGAAACGGCTCGCCTTGTTGACTTTAGCTACTTTCATAGTATTACGTCAATGTTTCATAGAATTATGGTAATGCAGCCACTATTAACTTAATTTATCGGCAGAAGCGAGCTATTCGCGCAATCTATGACCTAGGCCCTAAACATTCCTTAAAGTAAAAAAATTAAGACATTAATATATTGACATCTCAATACAGTTTATTAAATGTAATGTTTGTTAGGAAAAATATGTATGATTACATCAAAATCAGGGATTCCTATAATATATTATTGTTAAAAAATAGGCTTATACTTATAGCGCCTGTAAGTCGATTGTATCGCATTTCTTTCACGGGGCAGTGTGTACGCTTTTATAATAGGATCCCAGAAAACGTCCAAGAATGGTCTTCTTCGCAATTTAAAAGAATTGTGAAAAGACGTTAGTGTGTTAAGGTATCGAATTAATCATTTTATAAATGACAACACACCTTGTGAGTGACGTGCTCGCTCCAGTCTGTTTCAAAGGTATCATTGTCACTAATAAATAATTAAAAATTGTAAATTACCAATTAAATAAAAAAGATACTATATCGTTTCATACAAAATGAGTGCATGAGACCGCAAAGTTAAGTTTTTCATCATTTGTACATTGTATTTTGCGTTGACCTACAATTATGAAATTAGTATGGAACCCTCGGTGCACGAGTACCACTCGCACTTGACCGATATTTTTTATCTTTAATAATATAGGACTATGGGGGGCGGATAAAGATTAGCTTTCAAATATTCTAATTTTCTTCTATTTATGTACGAGTATGCATTAGCTTGACACTTGTGAATGCTAATATGTAATACTGATATACTCGTATGTTATAATCTGGCATGTATTATAATTTAATAAAAATATTTTATTATCATTATAAGTTGTCTTATGCTATCAAAGGTTAAGAAGATAATGAAGAAGAGCAAACAAGCATTTCACAAAATTATAATACTAATAATATGATAACATTCAAGGATTAATAATCTTCATGATCAATGTCCACAAATTTAAATTTATTAAAATATTATATTTCTAATATTTGTAATTAATTATTAATAAAAAAATATATTTTATCTATTATTACAATCGTATATTTATGAGGTGTTTGCATTTGTCAATAAAGCTATGTATGTAGTAACGTTGATTACCTAGAAGGAGTCAACATAAACACATCGCCGTATTCAAACATTGACTATCAAATACGTTAAGTTACGGTGGCGGCTCATTAGGGAAGTGTTTAATTACGCACGCGATAGTTGTTGATTCGATTCCGAATAAAAACAGTTAACTTATTTTATATTTTCGTTACCCTAATGTATTTAAGTATATATCCATACCAATATAATAGATGCAACTTTTTAAATAACCAAACCGAACTAGTTTCAAATGACTGGACTTATTTATAAATAAATAATTTCATAATTTGGAGCTTATCACATCTGTACAGTATCACTGTTTTCGTTTATAACTTTTGTTTCTTATAAATAATATTTTACTAAATATAATTTATAATTAGCGACAAACTTGAATGTACTATTATATAAATTTAACCTATTCTATATTAATTAGAAAGAAATATTCATTTCTATTCATTATATTTTGAGTTATTTTTTTAAATGATTAATTGTAAAAACACGTTATAATAGAAGACAAAGAAAAATATATAAATAAATACCTACATAGGAATACTGGGGCTTAAATTTGTGTTACATACGGGATTTGCGTGAAGCATATGAAAATGATAAAAGTAAATTTACGACTGACTCTTTTGTTACATATAAAATGCTATTATTGTTGGGTTTCCAAAGAAATTGCTTCAAATAGTGATAGGCGCAGCTAGGACGGCCTTGAGTTGGAACCTCAAAGGTTATCGCTATTGTTACCTTTGTTCTTTATCCCATAGACCGGTAGATTCATAGACCTCAGAATATAGACAAATTAAACATTCTTTTTTTTAAAGACGTGAAAATATAATTTTATTACAATTATTGTTTTTGACTTGTTTCGATTAATCAATTTAGCTAATTTGGCATTTAATTTTGAATACAATTGATGTACTTTCACTTGTTTTTTGATTTTGGTATATAGAGTTATATAGTTATAGAGTTTTAAACTAAAAATAAACAATTACATTAAGGCACATTTTTAAATGTGCAATAGATAATGAAGCAATTAATTGTGAAAAAGTACTTAAGCAAGTAATTAAGTAAGTAAAAGGCATTAACAGTGAATTTGCAATTAGTACTATAGTTATATAAAATGTAAGTGCGCCATTAGGTTGCTGCATGTTCACTGATAATACTTAATCTCGTAGGGCTTCGTGCACATTCGTATTTAAGACGTATTTATGATACGTCAAACGAATGTTCTATTACTATTCTGTTTAAATATGGTTGTACATTGTGTTATATTTAAATAGTATTTCTTAAAATTAAAACTAGGTAATAAAATTAAAAAACTGTATATATTAATTTCGTCTGAGTACCGAAAGTTGTCGTCTTATTTAGAGTAATATTTTATAAGTATAATCACAAAATTAAAAAGGAACATTATAAATATTTACCTGAATTTATCAATTTGTAATTAAGATAATACTAACATAATCTCGAAATAAACTATGATATTACAGATTAGAATATAGCCACATATAGAGATTGCTATGAATTTTTATGAATAGTTTTACCGTAGTATCAACCGTAGTATCAATAAATATGTCATATATTTATTCTCTTCAAAACATTCATCACTTTATGCCCAATATGTGAGTATCTAAACAAAATTACATAAATTAAAGTAGTTCACTCTTACATTTAAATTAATAACGTAAATGTCTGATAAATAAGCTATCAGTTTGATTAATGATCGTATTATTGTAACGCTATACACCCTCAAATATCAAAAGCTATTTCGAAATATCCGCATTAATAAATCGCCAACATCGCAATCCAGCTATAGTCCGAGCGGCGCCTGTTTAATAAATATCTATTCTACAAAACTGTTTGAACTATAATATTCGGTAATTGCCTAAATCATATATATATATATATATATATATATATATATATATATATATATATATATATATATATATATATATATATATATATATATATATATATATATATATATATATATATATATATATATATATATATATATATATACATATATAATGATTTCTCAATATTCTCAAGTTGTACTCAAATACCAGATAAATAGCAGCTGTTGTATTTTTTGTATGAACATTGCATGGAGTTCGAACCCGTGATCACCACATAGTAGGCACACAGCGATTAGAAACACACACAGCACATAAACATAACTTAATATGATTAAATGATAGAATTGTAATGTTCATATGTCTGTTTTTAAACAAAAACTTGTAACGTTTAGCTAGTTTACTTAGCTTTGATTAACTATATGATAAATAGACCATCATACCGCAGTGGTCCAACGGCCGACTTGTGAGTCACAGGTTCACCACGCGGGTGAATAAATAATTTTAATTTCAACCCCTCTGTTATGACAAAGTGCGCGTTAAGTCCCGTCATTCGACACGCAATGTTTCGAATTTGGGGTGAAGGCGGAGAACGGACACTTTTGACACTAGTTTCTCGATGACATATCTCATATACGCAGGATATAGTGTGATGTTGAAAAAAGTTGTGAAGATAGCTTCATACATTGGGTTTTATAGTCAGGCTTGTGCCTATGTGGTTTTCACGTTTTTATTATTTTCTAAATCCCAAAGATAATTTTATTAATTCTCTTGGTAAGATAATGTATTTGAGATCTAATAAGCCATAATTATTACAAGAAACAAGCTCATATTGCGTTGTTACAAACCTAATTAAATTATGTACGCTGAGCACATAACAATTTTGTTTGTTTGTTTGTTGAAAATTTATAAAGATTAACCTTAAGATATAAATACTATATCTAAAGAATTTACTTTATTCGTAGCGTGCATTAATTTTTGTAACTTTGATCTACTTATGATTCTATTAGTGTAAGGTGAAGAGATATGCATTCAAAATTTATAGTGATTGTTATCATAATTCTCTTTGTTAGAAGTTGCAAAACAAACGAATGGTGAATAATAATTGTTCATTCATTTAAAATACACCTTGGTATCTCTGCTCCAAGTCGCTGATCGGTCTCCAAGTAAAGTGACGCAAGTGAGCTTAAATTGGTTATATCCATTCCAAGATAGGTCTTGGAGTGGATACCACAAGGGAAAAGGAAAAGTGGCCATCCTAAGCACACTTGGAGGCGTTCAGTAGCAGCGGAATTAAAGTAAGCAGCGGAGTTAAAATTACATTCTACAAAAAGCTGGAATTGCTTTTTGTAGAATGTAATTTTTTTTATAAATAATTGTGACACGTTTTTTATATCAGTTATAAAGCAAACATTTTTTTTTAATTCATAGTGCTTACTAATTCACCTTCAAAATAAAACAAAAACTTCTATAAAATTGGTTTTTTTTTTTAAATTCATTATCCACTTTATTGAACAGAATAGTGTCCCTGTAACGATTTTCAGGCATTACCAAATGAAAGCGCAACCAACACGTCAAATAAAAGCGAACCACAACTTTCAATGTGAAGTAGCCGCATCCCCGAAGGGCATCGGAAGAAGAATAGCGGAAATTCTGTGTCATTTCGAGTACATTTGTTATAAAAAAGAGTTTTGCTCCGTTTTCATGTCATTGTAATATTTAAATAGATGTTAAATTATCACAAAAAAATTTATTAAGAATTGAAATTTAGATTTTTTATTAAATTGTATATGTAACAATAACGACAACATGAAAAGTTTGCATTATGGGTATGGATTTTTCGTGCATATCGTTAATATTAAAATAATAATTGTAAAGCTGATGATGATGATCGTCCATGACCTCCTCAAAATAGTCTTGGGACCACTACAGAATTTTAAAGTTTTGTTATTATTTATAATACATAACTAAAGATTTCAATAAAAAGTAAGTCGGCTTCTAATTTGAAATGTAAATAAACTGAAATATGACATCTTAATGTCATATTTCAGTTTATTTACATTTCAAATTTATTAATAAATCAGTTTATACTTACTGATGTCATTAGGTACATACATATTACAATAGTTTCACGTATTTAAAATCTTTCTTTAAGCTTATGCAGCAATCTTTATATACATTATTAGTATTGGTATTACCGTGAAGAGGATATAAAGGTCTTTGCAAAGTGGTTTAGTCCTATAATACCCCAGGCGCAAGTGCCTATGTTGAAATATCTCAAATTTAATTTTTTTTAGGGAACCGATTTTTGCATGTTGCAATTTTGCAATGTTGAACATTAATTTCAAAAACTATACGGAACAAAATATCATTATTTTGATGCTATTATTTAGAAAATATACCTATATATACTAATTCATAAATTACAAGGTTGAAAAAAGGAGAAAATATAGTCCCGCTGAGTTTCTTGCGCCGGTTCTATACTTTGGCGATGTTAAATTTCTAATCTCTTGGATGTTAAAACCTCCCTGCGTACTGCTCAAGTAGTTGTCTTGTACCATTCCATTCTGTTTTAAATTATCAGTTAAGAAATTACCAATTTGTCCCAAGTCATTTTTAGTACCAAGTCATTTTTTTAAAATATGCAATGGTTTTAAGTGCCTTATTTATCCCACAAGATAAAATCTTTTGCTTTCGGATTGGATTTTTTCGAACTCTTTCCATTATAGCTTTGAGCGCCTTTTTCTTACAAAAACAACGTGGACGGCATGTTCTTTTTCTGTCACAAATAGACGAGGTTTCATCGTAGCTATCAAAAGGCCGGTATACAAACACTAAGGCTGACTAATGCAAGTGTATGAAGGATTTTTAAAATTGTATTTGGCTCCATACTTACTTTATGTAATGCAATCACAACAATTTAAATCTTTATCAACCTACTTCATTTTAATATCACAAAATATTTCACAATAAACTATAAATTTCAGTTGTGGGAAGTGAATATTTTGTTTCTTTTAACGCTGTAAAGTTAGAATATATAATTGAACACATTTTTTTCATACCTGAACTCATATACATTGTATACACAATTCTTTTTTTTTTTTGTTTAGGAACTTTTTAAGTACATAATATACAAAAAACTCTTACAACAAACTTAAAACAAACAATAGCCTAAGCACTATGTAGGCTTAAACTTATTTCTTTCAATTAGAAAAGAGGTATAAAATTTCAAAACGACCGCGATTCAATTTACTTAAGCGGACGAAGCCATTCCTATTTATTATGAAGGAAAACTTAGCATACCATAAATACGTTCCTAGTACATTAAGTATATGCCTAAATGAGCATGATATTAGCACTCGGTACTTTTTTTGTAATATATATATATATATATATATATATATATATATATATATATATATATATATATATATATATATATATATATATATATATATATATATATATATATATATATATATATATATATATATATATATATATATATATATATATATATTCAAAATCAATCAAGCAAATATTTATTTTTACCATTGCTTTATATTTTTATATTATAGATGAATCTAAAGATTGAAGATGAAGATCTGTTTAAATGGAGAATGTCCTCCTCTCTGTTACATGATAGTTATCTGGAATAGTTTATATTCCTACGTATTGAGCCTGGAATCGTCATAGTAACTAGGTACTTAGTTATAATTTTGTTTTGTAATGTTTATTTTATTTCTATACTTTTCTTTCGCAAAATATAAATAAAAATTTTTGAAATTCCATTTTCACATAAACAAACACGACGTCACACGTGACTTGATAAAATTAAAAATTTAGTTTTAATAACACATTTTAGGGCGGTTGTTAAATTTAATTAGGAAGCAATTAAAATGGGTTATTATACTTAGATGTATATTAAAAATAAAATGTTTAAAGTGACATGGAATGCTAACAAGCAAGCTATACAAATATTTTAATCTCTTGTATAAATAAGTGATTTATTTCCATCACTTTCAGAGCCAACCGGTTATCCGCTTTGAATGATCGGCGTAGCTTAAAAGATGCTTAAAAATTCTATCATCTTTTAAGAGCTTCGAACAAGCTTTATTTATATTTGTAAGGGCTATAACATATTACGATGTAAATAATATCTACTATATTAATAAATTCTATAGTTAAATAAACAGCATATATCGTATTCAACAGTATAAAGAAAAAATATACTTGATATTTTTTGACACAGGAAGAAGAAAACACAAAAAATTGCGTTTTCAATAATTTCTTGATTAACAAATTTCAAATTGTACTTGTAAGTTTAATTGACTACCGTAAAGATTTACGAAAGGTATTCTGCATTTCATATCTCAGTCTATATACATCCCAAGAAGAAGCAACCAAGAAGCAACCCATATTTCTACTTGATGTATATAGATAAAGGTCCCCAGCGTTTTTCGTTCACTTTGAACCCATCAACATGTATTACAACTTAGCAAATTAAATTAGCCATAGTCTTACTATGCACCGACGTTCTAAAAACGGATCAGTAAAACATTTAATTAATTCAAATAATTATCACTCTGTACATTTTCTCCCTAAACATTATTCATTTTAATAAAACAGGAATCCGACCGCAAAATCGTTTTTTGCCAGATGGTAGACTTACACAGAGATTCCCCAGTGAGCTGCTTTAACGACATTTGCGGCTCAATGCGCTGTGGCTCGAAATCTTCATTAATATTAATATTATAAAAAGGCTCCATTATAAATCTGCCATAAATCACTATCCAACCTAAGAAAACTGTTTTAAAATACATTATTGTTATTTTTTTCTTCACACTTTGTGCTGCATGTATAAGGGTAGACAGAGAGAACCTTGTGTCAAGACACTACAGTCTCCGCTCTCCGCCTGTATTCAAGACGTTCCGTTTTACCTGACAATCCATTCTACATCCAAAGTGCTCGGTCTTCCAGCCGGAGGTTTACACTTTAGCCAGGGCAATAAGGAACTCTACTCCGTTCACTAAGTAGGATTCGAACCTAACCTAACTATTTAATTTATGATTGTATTATTGCAAAGACAAATATATTATTTTTCTATAAGAGATATTATTTATTTTTATATACTTTTAGTCATAACTAAGGGTTGATGTTCTTAGTACGTATGAGTATTGCAGTTTCGAATAATAATGTACAAATATGATAGCTCTGAACTATTTTGAGCATTTATCAATATAATTTGAACAAACTAAACACTATCCATGTACATTATGTTTCATTTTTACTAAGCCTAATATCCTAAACATTTATATAGAGTAATTTGAAGAATAATCGATATCTATTCATAATCACTCCTAAATGCGTATAAAACACACAATCGAATTAAGAACCTCATCCTTTTTGAAATTACTGATATTAGTTTATAACCGATTTATTAGATATTAGTTTATTACTTCAATCGGCCCTCCAATTAAACATTTTATGTATTTATTTCGTTTATTTTTAGTCTTTATATAGTACGCAATGTTAATAAAATTGACAAATATGATGACTCAGGAGTTGAGGAAATCTATCTATCATTAGCTTATCTGACTACCCCAATAGAATACAACTAGTATTCTGCAATTCTCTATCATTTCAAAAGAACTGTAACTCCCCACCTACCCGTTGTCTCCCATCACCGTCAGCTCAGTAATTTCATCAAATGATGACAACAAGTAACAAATATATGATTATTATAAGAATGTTTCTCTAAATTTTCCTGTCATATGATCATCAGATTCTGAAATGCAACGAGGTCTTGAGCTGGGTTGATGTGCTCTTTTAAACAAAAAAAATATTTTTTAAAATCCTAATATCACATCACATACATCAATTCATGACATACATACAAATATAGGCGTTGAACACAGAACCTTATAATTTTTTAATTAAAATAACAAGTTAGTTTAAACTAATTGTTTATTATAATTTTAGTAATTACACATTCAAAGGCTTAAAATTATTTTATTTCTGATCCAATCAGTATTAATTATGACTACAAAACTAAAATAATTAAAAACAAAATTATAACTAAGTACCTAGTTACTATGACGATTCCAGGCTCAATACGTAGGAATATAAACTATTCCAGATAACTATCATGTAACAGAGAGGAGGACATTCTCCATTTAAACAGATCTTCATCTTCAATCTTTAGATTCATCTATAATATAAAAATATAAAGCAATGGTAAAAATAAATATTTGCTTGATTGATTTTGAATATATATATATATATATATATATATATATATATATATATATATATATATATATATATATATATATATATATATATATATATATATATATATATATATATATATATATATATATATATAAATCAATATCAAATCAATCAAGCAAATATTTATTTTTACCATTGCTTGATATTTTTATATTATAGATGAATCTAAAGATTGAAGATGAAGATCTGTTTAAATGGAGAATGTCCTCCTCTCTGTTACATGATAGTTATCTGGAATAGTTTATATTCCTACGTATTGAGCCTGGAATCGTCATAGTAACTAGGTACTTAGTTATAATTTTGTTTTTAATTATTTTAGTTTTGTAGTCATAATTAATACTGATTGGATCAGAAATAAAATAATTTTAAGCCTTTGAATGTGTAATTACTAAAATTATAATAAACAATTAGTTTAAACTAACTTGTTATTTTAATTAAAAAATTATAAGGTTCTGTGTTCAACGCCTATATTTGTATGTATGTCGTGAATTGATGTATGTGATGTGATATTATGATTTTAAAAAATATTTTTTTTGTTTAAAAAAGCACATCAACTCAGCTCAAGACCTCGTTGCATTTCAGAATCTGATGATCATATGACAGGAAAATTTAGAGAAACATTCTTATAATAATCATATATTTGTTACTTGTTGTCATCATTTGATGAAATTACTGAGCTGACGGTGATGGGAGACAACGGGTAGGTGGGGAGTTACAGTTCTTTTGAAATGATAGAGAATTGCAGAATACTAGTTGTATTCTATTGGGGTAGTCAGATAAGCTAATGATAGATAGATTTCCTCAACTCCTGAGTCATCATATTTGTCAATTTTATTAACATTGCGTACTATATAAAGACTAAAAATAAACGAAATAAATACATAAAATGTTTAATTGGAGGGCCGATTGAAGTAATAAACTAATATCTAATAAATCGGTTATAAACTAATATCAGTAATTTCAAAAAGGATGAGGTTCTTAATTCGATTGTGTGTTTTATACGCATTAAGGAGTGATTATGAATAGATATCGATTATTCTTCAAATTACTCTATATAAATGTTTAGGATATTAGGCTTAGTAAAAATGAAACATAATGTACATGGATAGTGTTTAGTTTTGTTCAAATTATATTGATAAATGCTCAAAATAGTTCAGAGCTATCATATTTGTACATTATTATTCGAAACTGCAATACTCATACGTACTAAGAACATCAACCCTTAGTTATGACTAAAAGTTATATAAAAATAAATAATATCTCTTATAGAAAAATAATATATTTGTCTTTGCAATAATACAATCATAAATTAAATAGTTAGGTTAGGTTCGAATCCTACTTAGTGAACGGAGTAGAGTTCCTTATTGCCCTGGCTAAAGTGTAAACCTCCGGCTGGAAGACCGAGCACTTTGGATGTAGAATGGATTGTCAGGTAAAACGGAACGTCTTGAATACAGGCGGAGAGCGGAGACTGTAGTGTCTTGACACAAGGTTCTCTCTGTCTACCCTTATACATGCAGCACAAAGTGTGAAGAAAAAAATAACAATAATGTATTTTAAAACAGTTTTCTTAGGTTGGATAGTGATTTATGGCAGATTTATAATGGAGCCTTTTTATAATATTAATATTAATGAAGATTTCGAGCCACAGCGCATTGAGCCGCAAATGTCGTTAAAGCAGCTCACTGGAGAATCTCTGTGTAAGTCCACCATCTGGCAAAAAACGATTTTGCGGTCGGATTCCTGTTTTATTAAAATGAATAATGTTTAGGGAGAAAATGTACAGAGTGATAATTATTTGATTTAATTAAATGTTTTACTGATCCGTTTTTAGAACGTCGGTGCATAGTAAGACTATGGCTAATTTAATTTGCTAAGTTGTAATACATGTTGATGGGTTCAAAGTGAACGAAAAACGCTGGGGACCTTTATCTATATACAGCAAGTAGAAATATGGGTTGCTTCTTGGATTCTTCTTCATGGGATGTATATAGACTGAGATATGAAATGCGGAATACCTTTCGTAAATCTTTACGGTAGTCAATTAAACTTACAAGTACAATTTGAAATTTGTTAATCAAAAAATTATTGAAAACGCAATTTTTTGTGTTTTCTTCGTTTTGTGTCAAAAAATATCAAGTATATTTTTTCTTTATACTGTTGAATACGATATATGCTGTTTATTTAACTATAGAATTTATTAATATAGTAGATATTATTTACATCGTAATATGTTATAGCCCTTACAAATATAAATAAAGCTTGTTCGAAGCTCTTAAAAGATGATAGAATTTTTAAGCATCTTTTAAGCTACGCCGATCATTCAAAGCGGATAACCGGTTGGCTCTGAAAGTGATGGAAATAAATCACTTATTTATACAAGAGATTAAAATATTTGTATAGCTTGCTTGTTAGCATTCCATGTCACTTTAAACATTTTATTTTTAATATACATCTAAGTATAATAACCCATTTTAATTGCTTCCTAATTTAATTTAACAACCGCACTAAAATGTGTTATTAAAACTAAATTTTTAATTTTATCAAGTCACGTGTGACGTCGTGTTTGTTTATGTGAAAATGGAATTTCAAAAATTTTTCTTTATATTTTGCGAAAGAAAAGTATAGAAATAAAATAAACATTACATATTATTAACTTTGTGAAAAGTATCAAGTATATAAGTACCAACTACAAGTATCAAACATATACACACCCAAAGAAACAGGTCTTATAAATAATTTTGAAGTTAAAAAAATAGAAGTATGAGGGAATATTAGATCTCATTCTGTATTCTAGGCACTGGGCGTGAAGTAAGGGCTCATTAATGTAAAGCTTTTCATTATTTTTAGCGTAAAGTTTTTTCTTTAGAAAGTTTTCCGCATAATTCCTTAAGAAAGGAAGGAAAAAGTTGATGATAACGAACTAATTGTAAATTGTAAAAAACTAGAGCTAGACTACAACACATTTTTATTAACAAACTATTGTAGTATCATCAGATACTGATGTTGTAATGTACTGTTATTATGTATTTTGGTCTTTTCAAACATAGTGTAAACAAGCATAATAAAAGCCCAAGAAAATGTTACTATTATTCAAATTTTTTTATATACATAAAAATATGATATATAAAACTATATGAGATATTATTATAATTATTAACAGAATTAATTCGTTTAAAATAGCATGCAAATAGGTTAAGTATAATATTGTGGAATGAAAAGCACTTTAGCTAGTAGCGACAATGTAAATATATATATATAGGCCTCGTCACTGTAAAAGGGCTGAATGGGAAATGTATTTAACAGAAAGATTTTATTATTTATTATTTTAACGTATTTGAAGTATTGTGTTCTAAGGAAATAATAATATTGACAACTGTATAAAATTTTTAAGGTAGAGGTACTCGAACCCACGTTCTCTTAATGCTTTAGCACTTTTTGGTTGCCATTTTTTAGAACCTTTTTTTTTGATAGCGTGTGAATAATACTTAAATAAATAGTACTCTCTTGATTATTCTTCTTTTTCATTTCTAAATATTTTTGTTTCTTAAATTATTTAAATATTAATCAAATATTTTGATTAGCTGACTTAAAAACTTAGTTTTTTCTATGCTCCAAAGGGACTGGAGAGTTGGATATTTGATAATAATTTCAGAACGATGTTTTCACGCGATAATTAGAAATATGATCTTGACAGACGGACAGAAACAGAGATAACGGATATGTAGATAAATAGACAAACAGATTTAACATTTAAAGATTCCGTTATTTTCTTTTCAGATATAGAACCCTAAATATGCAATATTAAATTTTAATGTTTATCATTAAAATAATAATAAAAAAATCGATTTTCCCTCCCGCATAGCACATACTTACATATATATATATATATATATATATATATATATATATATATATATATATATATATATATATATATATATATATATATATATGTAAGCTACTAATACTACTGCTATGTGATTTTAGGTACTGATTAAGTAAAACCTTACCTTTAAAAGAAAGAATGCAAAAAACAAGAAAATAGCAACTTTTTCATTTTAGTAAAGTAAGATAAATAATATAGACTTGTGTGTAATTATAACTAAGCACACATTAAAAAAAGGGACCGCAACCCTTCTGTTGTTAAAAATGTAAAGGGCGCTAGGAAAGCTTAATGATTTCCTGCCATGAGTACGTAGCACCGACTCAAACCTATAAATGATTATTGAAAATTTATTATTAAGATTATTTTGTTTATTAAACCAGTCTTGGTGTTATTTTATTTTTACTTAGTTGTATACTCCAATTGACTTCGATTTTAAGCTATAGGTATATCCTAGATCTACCCATGTATCATGTTACTAAGAACAGCTTATATATATTTTAAGCTCAATGTTCAGAAATATAGTCTTGAAAATAAATCACAAAGTATATTCACATTATACCATGTTGGGAGAATCGAACTCACACACCCACAGTCACACATTTTTCATAATGTCTTATTTTCCAGATTCTCACCTTATCTCTCATATAACAGGGTACACAAAGATAACCTAGTATCAAAATACTTTGTTCTCTGCTTTCTGCTAGAATTTCGTCCAGTATTTGTCTTGAGAGAACGAAGAAACGAAAAGAATTCATTTCACCGAGTAGGAATCGAACCCAACACACTTGCACTCAGATGCTGTTACAATAGATTACGATTACAATTTTCTATAAATTAAAATCTTAATACATAGATACATTTCCTTTCAAATAACCAATAAATATAATATTCCAAATCCCAATTCATTTCAATAAAAATATAAGCTTTTTACTTCAGACTCGATAGCGAGAAAGTTTTTAATTAAAGTACCTAGCGATAGTTTACTTTCAACGCGAAAGTAAAGTGGAGAGAGAGCACCTTAATAAGGCGACCTGGTTACGTAGACAGTAGACCTACTGACATTTTATGCTACCTGGGGACCTCATTTTCACTTCTGGTTTATCTTGTACTTATCTTATGCACCAGTGGCATTGTATAGCTACGTCAAATTGTGATTAATAAGGCAACTGCCATAATTCTTGTTGAAGTAAAATTAGAATTTTTGAATCATTCACTACTAAACATTTATTTTGTTAATTAAGAATACATTCTTTTGGAATTTTGTTTCACATTACAATTCTAATAATAGTTTTTATATCAGCTAATAGTTAAATTATATAATTACAAAGATAGTAACTAATCATAAATAAAGTTAGGTATTACAATAACTAAAATACTATCGTAACGATAAATTTAAGTGTTTGTGCTACGGTGCTACGACGATGTAGCTGCTACATTACCTTTAAACGAATGTAGAAATACACATCAGACAATCTCTACGTAATTTTTTCAAGTAATTTAACTTATGTCATAAAATTGGTAATTAGGGTCGCAAAATAAACTACGAGTAAAAGGTCAAGATTTTCTGTAAACGAATAAAACTCACTCTTGGCCGGTTTTTATTGCTTTTAACCCTCTCTGAGATGCAAAAATAGAATTGTAAACGAGCGACCCTCGTCGTCGTATTGTTTTAGAAGAGAAAAAACGTAGCAGTTAATGTTGACAGAGGCCTCTTAAAGTCTAATCCATTAGGAATAGAGTTCCGCATATAATATAAATGGAATGGGGAATACTTATGAATACAGTTTGCTTATGAATAAAGGTAAATTATACGTTCAATGTGACGTTTTCTTTATCTTTCATTGACCACCTTCTAATATATGTAATACATTTACACTCAACCTGAACATTACTTTGTAGTATTTTTTTCTGACCTACAAAAAAATAAACAATAATCTAACGATTTTGATAAACAAAGAATAAAAGGCGATTTCGATAGATTATAGCTAATTCTACAAAATAACCCATTTCCAGTAACAATCGTGGCTTAATTGCATTTAATTCAACCGTAGCTTTTATTATTTATACGATTCGATTGATAAAACTGTACTGTATTGATACTGTAAGTATATAAACATACATAGTATTTGAAGTGCGTGTAGTGCACTTGTAATAAATGGAAATGCAATTATTATACCGTATAAAAGATCTAAATTGTCCACGATCTTAGACTTATACAATTAATCACGTTCAAATTATTATTCAAACAAATCTATAGCGCTAAGATTTGTCTAATGTTTGTCTAATGTTTGTCTATTTGTCACTGTAAAAAGTAAAATCAATCAATAGAAAGTGAAAAAATAAATAAAACAATAGCATATAAGCTGAGTATGTAACACGGTGATTTAATCACTAAAATATATATGTAAAAAAATTTAAGCCGTTATCTGTAGCATTAAGTCATGGAAAATACTTTTACATAAAATAAATACCTTATAGAGTTTAAGTTAAAAATATAGTCTACCTATTAAACACGCTAGCGCGATGACGGTGCACTTGACCCGTTCGCCTCACCTTGATAAGCAAAACCTGACCAACTTTCTATGTTGCTAAAGAATTTACGTCTAAGTAAACCAAACCCTATGAATTTAGTTAAAAGAACCCTTTGAAATAGTTATTTTAATTAAGGATATTGCCTTTACTCTTTAATATATTTGATTTATTTAACATCACGCTTTATCCCGGCAGTGAAGGCAGAGAGAAGGTTACAGGTCCGTTATCCGGTTTTCACCGGAATTATCCAGTTTCAATTTGACTATGTAGTGGCGGAAACCAATGCCGCACTTTGTTT
The DNA here is from genome assembly GCA_037127375.1 of Dione juno. Taxonomy (NCBI): domain Eukaryota; kingdom Metazoa; phylum Arthropoda; class Insecta; order Lepidoptera; family Nymphalidae; genus Dione; species Dione juno. The sequence goes on along the minus strand of JAXRJS010000021.1, from coordinate 1,131,229 downwards.
TGACTAAGCGGGCAAATTCAATTTTGTCTCGTTGTTGACTCAACACCCATCACGATTACAGTTAGAAACTAGATCTATGCTAATATGGCCTTCACTCATATTTAATGAAAGCACATGTTACAGGTTTGATTACCGTATATGAAAAGAATTTTTTGTATTTATACATAACGATTTAATTTCGGCTACAATTAAGCTAAGATAAGAAATTATTTATACTTAGTGGTCACATCATTGGCGTGGTATATGATACCTGCCACCATACGGTCCGCTATCCTTTTTCATAGAAAGTCATGAGTTTGTATTCCACATATTAGATTTTTAAACGACAACGAAAACAGTTCATTTTGCAAATAATTACTACTAAAAATATTTTTCTTTCTTTTTACTTCCACTTATCTATTTTGGTTCTACATCAGATGTGGATCTGGAACATTTGATATGATATATCAAAATTACAATAGAAAATGTCCATTCCCGTATTACATGTAGTTTAGCTGAACATAATGATTCTTTATAGGATGTTCTAGAACTTGGATTTTTAAATTTCAATGAAAAACGCGCAACAATGTTTACTAAGGAGCCATTTTCTTGTTTCTAATAATTTAGATGTTTTATTGTGGTTCTACATTAGGTATTATATAACATTGTCAAGTGATAAACGTTCAATCAGTTTTGTTATGGTAGCGTTTCATTATTTCTTATAATTCAGTTGGTCTAGTATAGTTCCACATGAGTATGCTAGTTTTTTTTAGTTCAAAACCGTTCAGTAGATCCGCAGCTGTGCGTGTACAAACAGAAAAACAGATAGATCAAAAATGAAAACCGTAAGTATTTTTATATCGACCTACATCACTTCACTTCATAAAACTATGCAATGAACAGACACAATTATTTTACTGATTTATTATAGTGTAGAATTTATCAATCAAACCTATGTCAAAAATAAAATATTTATATATAGATATGGGATGATATTGAACCCATGATTGAATGTTGTGTGGTTTCTGAGATTAGCTCAAACAAACACAAACTAAGTGTACCGAAAAGCTTTAATTTATGACATACTTACATTCATATTTGATAAAATTGGAAGGATTTAATTAAACTTTGAATTATTAGTATAAATAATATCTGTATGTGGTGCCTTCATTTTGTTTAGTTGTGAGAGTATAGTATGGTTCGTGTAAATTGTAACTGTAAATATAGTTTTACAAAATTTCGTTTTATCGACTGCATCTGTTTCGAGTATTTGTATAAATTTGTCTAATCTCCTCACTTTAACTAGGTAATTTTTTCAATGGAAATTGCTTTCAATAGAATTCATAATAATCCTCGTGGTTTAGAATCGCTTCGCAAGTAAAATAAACAATACTTAAAAACATATATAATCTATAGGTTACAACGTATGGCTAATTGGCTAGAACCGTCAATGCGACGGTTTCCAAGAAGTGACTCGAGCCACGCTACTTTAATACGTAATTACGTAAATTTTATGCGGTACTGAATAAATTTTCTTCCTAAGTGTGTAAAAAACACTTTAAGAAATATTTAAATATGGCTGTGACTTTAATCCTTCCCTGTAACCCTTTGCATTCAGAAAAAGTTTACATTTAAATTAAAAAAAAAATAATAAAAAAGAGCCAGGCTAGTATGTACGCGACATTGCTTCGAACACTAAGATCTCTCTCATATTTTTTGGTTTGAGGTTAATGTTGTTAGCCCTTTTGGCCTTGACAGTGACACCGGTTGGGGAGGGAGGGTCTGTCCCTGAGAAGTAGCAGCACTATCGTGTCTGCTTGAGAGGAAACGTCAGCGACAAGAGCGTCTGCGGAACTCGAGCCTCGGCTTGCGGCCGACGAGCGAGCTGGGGTAAGTTCGCTATTCTTAACAAACCAGCCGCGACCTGAAGACGCGACTGGAGACACTTTTAGCAACTGTAAAGGGATCATCTGGGTCTAACAGAACGCTACGCGGGCGTGTAAGCTTAGGTTTAGCGTACGGGGCTTAGTCACACGCCTGTACGACAAGGGGGTTCACGTGAGTACCTGCGCGCTCGAAGTTACGCGGTAACGTGAATATGAACAAGTGAACAAGTAAAGGATTACCAATCATGAATCTGACATAATCATGTTGAATATTTAAATGGGTACTCACAAATCAGGTATATTAAAAATGCATAACAAATTATTATTTCCATGATAAAATGTAATATGCGGTAGCGTGTTTGCGTGATGATATCGCTCACAATTGTCAAGCTTATTTGCCACTCCCTCATGAAAAATTCTATTCATGTGCCGTTATGTGTTCACATAAATTTAAAATTTTATGTTCACGCAGCTTTTGAATTTGGTGGTTTATATATAATAGAGATAATGTCTTTTACGATTTTAACTGTAAAGAACTTGCTTTCTGGGTTACAATACATAATCCGGATTTAAGTATAGAGTGAGACTCGAATCGGCAATCATCAAGTACATGTAGATAAGTCGTCTATAGCCTAGGCGTCATATGTATATATGTAAGTAGATTAAAAATAAAACGTGCACATGTATAGTTTTTACATTAATAAGAATATACATAGATAATATAATAGTTATCGGCTTCTCTGAATATTCCGCATATAATAGGCAAGGCAGAGATAGCCTAGTGTCAAGATATTCCATTCTCCCGATACCGGTCCATGATCGAGGCGTTATAAGTGATGGTCCTCTTTTATTTTCTTATTTTTTCGTTTTATTTATTATTTCTAGTTAGTTTACAGCAAGCAGCAATTTAGACAGGAGTGTCTTACTGAGGCTACGATGACCACAGTCAATAATAGAATATTCGTAATACTATTCTACTGACATAGTTTTGAACGACACCGATATCTAAGTCAGAGGTCAAAGATTTCATTTTCACTACTCTACTACTACCACAGTATCACACTAAACTACACAGTATCTGAAAAGTCTTTAATTTAACTATGTTTTATTTATATTATATTTATATGTGTTTATATTAGTCTAAATACTATATATTTTATAGTGTATGTATGTATTTATATGTATTTGTTTACGTATATGTCTATTTACTTGTATGTATATCTTCTATTCTAGTTATTTTTATGTAACCTTTATTGCATTATATCTGTCATCTCGCTACTTACTCCTTTCTCCCACTTTCACAGGTTGGCTGGAAGACATCTCTTATAGACATCTCTTATCTTATAGTCCACCGTTGCTAACTATATTTCTCTATGATTGTACTTCAAGATATGTTTTTTTTAATGCAATAAAGAATACTATACCTCGCCTCACCTCAGTACATATTACCGTATCATGTCAATTTATTACTTTGTTTTTATTATATAAATATAATAGCACAGATAAATTAATAATCTAGTTGTTAATATTCAGTAAATTGTATTTTATTATTAAATATTATTAAATAAAGTTATGATAAACAAAAACTTTACAGTGACAATAAAAGTTATGATTTAAAATGTAAATCATATAATATCATATACAATAACTACGAGTAAAATGTTAATGAATTCACTTCAACGTAAATACATAATTCATAGTGGAAAAGCTGATTTAAAGGGTTCCCCACCGGTTGAAGTACCGTAAGATTTACGAGTGCCCAACGCCACTAGCTTGCAAAATGATATTCTACGTACACGTTCGTCTCAGTGAGAATAGTTATAGACTGTATGTGAGAATTTTGACGAGTAAAAACTTAATCTAAATTAATTACTTAATTTAATAGATAGGTTATACATTAATTTTGTTTTGAAGCAATTGCGACATGGTGGGACAGGGCCAACTATAATTGTTTCATTCCCCGTTCGGTATAGGGACAATAATCAACACGCGATGTCCCGAATTCGTAAAACGGTAAACGGAGGGTTTATCTTTACGCTCTCTCTAGTATCTTTCTACGGTATGGTATTTTTTTATACGGTATTAAGCGTGAAGCTATAATACAAATAATTTACTCAAATTACGCCATCTTGGCGCGTAAGCTATTTACCATTTTTAATTTTTTTTGTTTCTCTAAGTAGCATGACAACGTGCCGGCATTAGCATTATATTATCAAAAATATAATATAAGTGGTAAGTGGAGAACTAAAATAATAATGTGAACCTTTTTGAACAGAAAATTACCTCTGAACGTGTACAAATATTAGATAATTAAGGAGCATTATTGTTTGTTGATAGAATTTTATATCCATAGAAACGATGTCGCGGGTCACATATAGTCAGGCGTTACATAAATAATGGCTAGCCCCACGCGATCAACACTTTAATACTGCATTGTGTATTTATGCAATCGATTTGTCATCGTATGTTGAAATTAATAACACTGCTAATCAAAATTTTAATAACATACTTTTACATACACATAAAATATATATTTTTTTATCTTTTATTCTGTATCCCGCACGTAGAAGGGGAAACCATAGTAAATTGGCAGGGGAGACCGTAGACAGAAGGAACCTAGGGTTAAGATAGTCGGTTCCCCGCTAAAGGTAGAAACCTTTCGAGACATTGTGTATTGAGTGGCAAAATTCAACAATGCGCTTTTGCCTTGTTGCCAGAGTGAAGAAAATGAAAATAACAATTTTTTCCCAAGTGGGAATCGAACCCATACATCGTCGCGTTTACAGGCAGATGCTTTTCCTCTGCGTCACGACGGTCCTCGTAAAATATTTAATGAAACCTAAAAACGCAAAATAAAAACCTAACGTAAAAATATTTAGAACTTCAAAATATTTTATTTTTAAAAATAAGTTCATCATTAATGCTGAAACAACTCAATAATAACTAAATGATCGCCTTAGGAATGATTGAAATATGAAAATGATTTTCCGACTGATTGTAAAGTAACATTCGTTCAAGGTTATGAATCCAAGGGTAAATTTCGTCTTATCTCCACACATGTATGTATATTGTAGGGTGAGCCGACACGCCCCTACATGGACAAGAGGTCTCTGTCTATAACAAATGAATACGGGTATGCGTCCATATATATGTAAAATGACGGTCCAATTCCTAAAACTGCAATTTTTTCCTATTTACCTAAACAAACCTATCGATATCTCAGTTAAATAAAATTTTTAAAATAATGTTTTAAAACATACGAGATCTTGTTACATACATAGATTATGGATACTCGTTACTATTCGGATTTGTGTTGGACGGCGGACATATTTTGTCCCCTCCCAAAGGGAAACTTCCATTTATATCACCAATCTCTGGGCAGATGTTTGTTTGGAAACCTCATTCCGCAACTGGTACGCATTTGGTGGATTTAATTCGCTTGAATTCGCATAAATAATTAAAAGGAATTTTAAATTTCTATATTTCTATTTTGCCTCATTTTGTAAGTATTGTTATACACTTTATATTCCCATTATTTTTGAATCTTTTTCAATATTTAGAAATACTTATTTTTTAGATAGTAAACTATTTGGAAATGAATCAGTCATATAGTTTATCTTCGTGTGTCGTTGTGTGTGTGTTATATTAACCCATGAGATATTTTATATTAACTTATTATAGTAAATTATCATACATAAAAAATCATCGCAGAAAAAATCATGCTTTTGCATGGATTTTACAAACATTATTTCTTCGTGTTCACTTACGCTATACAAAGAATCTATTTGAAAAATTAAAGCATTCTAGTTTTGGGTTAATCGTTTACCTCTGCATACCCGAAAACCTTATTTAGAAATTTTTAGTTACCTAAACATTTTATATAATATTTCTATATTATATATAAAATTATAATATATTTAAAAAGTTAAGTTGACTGGAGTCTTCTAGATTCTTTGATGGATGGATCATCAAAGTGATTGTATATTATGGCTTATTTCTTCTTCAATATTCTATATAAATATTTAAAGTATAAAATGTACTGTTCAGTTCTTTAGCTATAGCGACTCGAGCGTGTCAGTTGAGAAAAAATCATTTCGTGAATTCACGATGTACGGAGAAAACACGAAGGAGATTGTTGGTAAAAAAACAGACAGGGAAAATGTATGTTACCACTTGTGTATGTGAAATGTGGGTAAGATTCATTTAATAAATAATTTATCATGTATTTTGACATATTTAGTAGTTTGACATATTTTTTTGCAATAATTACTTGTCTTAATAAATAATAATAATTACTTAATAATAAATAAATGATGCGTGTCTATTTGATGGCGAATTATTTTTCTTACATACTGAACATCAGCACTGTAAAAAGAAAGTTAATAATACTACGATTATAAGGATAAGAACTTGCTATAATATTATATTTTATTCCTAAATTATGTTTTTTTTGTCAGTTGCGTAGCTGCTTCTCCTGCAATAGCCACAAGCTTTGTTTCGACTTAAGGAAAGGATTCATAAATAATAACCATAGCTGAATTTAAAAGCAGTATTTGCTTAACTGTGGGAAGCACATGACTGAATGAAAACTTTCTAGTAAAATGTTTTGTATTATTTTTAGTATTTGCGTCACTGAGATGTCAGCTACGCCGTAGGCAGCAGCGCCTCTGCATTGTCTACGGGAATTTATTATGTTATTCAACTTTAAAAAACGCTTACTACTCGTAACGCGTAACGCCTTTGTAGCAGACAAGTGTCAGCAATATAAAATGCAATATTTAATAAATGATTTAAAGAGTTCTACTATATTCCTCATCCAAGAATAACAATTCCGAAATCATGGAATAGTCGAGATATGCTTAAATATATTAATATTACCTATTTATCAATTATGATAATACATTATTAATACATTAATTATATAATAATATAATAATTAAGGATACTCTTTTTTATTTACAATGTAATGTCTATCATATTGTACTATAGCACTTTTTTGAAATAAATCATTATTATTATTATTATTTAAATAAAATATATTAAAATATTTCTCCCATTGCAGGGGATCTGTTTTCTAATGCGAACTATTGGTCAAACATTAGAAAAATGTATAAATTACAATTAAATGTATATGTTATAATGATAAACAATACGGCATGTGTTCAGAATGATTGCCTTTTGTAATTGGATATATATCAAAGGGTGAATGAAGGTCAAGTTGCTTGAGCGAAAAATGTAAAGTGATTGGTATGACTCCTGTAGATGAAAGTATTATTAGAATTGTTTTAACTGTGTTCGCTGGCCATTGTGATTTGAGTTCAATAGATAAATCTGTGTATTTTGTTATTTATTCCGAGTAGGAAGATGAAAGATTATGCGTGTTCGGAATTTAACGTCTATGAGGTAAATTGTTTTATGTTTTTTGATATGTAATGTTATATCCGGGCGATTATGGTGAACTATTCTATCCCAATAGAATTTATATTCAGCTGTATCTATTACTGACTGTGGTTTATATTAATAATATGGTACGGTGTCATTTATTAAATTAAATTTCTTAGCTAAATATTGATGAACAACGTATGCTACCTGGTCATGACGATGCTTAAGATTTACAAGCTCCTGTTATGTGCTGTATTGTTCCCCTAGCCCCATGACAGTGTCTACAGAGATCGTGTATGTCTAACATAAATCCCTCCGTTTCTGGAAATAGTTCGCCCTTCATTAACCATGCGTTCGATGCAATTTTGTCAACGATTGGGTTAAGAAGATCATCACGGTGTCTTTCGTGAGGGGATTTGGCTTGCCATACATTTAATTTCTGTTCTATAGTTACAATTTTTTCATTTTGCTGACATTATTCGTAGGTCTATCAGACCTCTTCTCCCTTCATGTTTAGGTATTGTTAATCTTTGAATACAAGAACGTGGATGATGCTTTCTAAATTTAGTTATAAGTGTATTGATTGTTCGTTGTAAATTTTGTAAATTAGACTGTGACCAACGTATGACGCCAAAAGAATATAGTGTTTCGAGAAATAAGATTTGTATTAAGAATCGAAGTTAATCTTTGTTTAAAGATTTGAGTGATTTCTATTTTAGTTTTTTTTTTGATGTATTTGTCTAGTTATTTTTCATTATTAATTTCATTATCATTATTAATTTCCCCAATTTCTTCTCCTGTTTGTAGCTCATATGCATTAGGTTCTATTTGTCCACGACGTAATTATATTTTACATTTATCCATCCCTAATTTCATTTTAATATCTAAAGAAAAAGTTTGTGTAATATCTGCTAACTTTTTTATACCTTGAAAATTTGATAAAGATAGTTTAATATCGTCCATATAGATTTAATGTGATAATGTGTATTGTGTATCTTTGCTTTTAATATTATATCCTTTTCCACTTTTAATGAGCATTTGACAATGGATTTATTGATAGGCAAAACCAAAGAGGACTCAAACAGTCCCCCTGGAATATGCCTCTACGTATCGATTGCTGTGATATGACCTTTATTATTTATTTTTTATTTCGTAGTCCAATTTTGCATATTAAATTTCAGAAAATCTATTATGGCTGAATTTATTTTATAAAGATTTAATATATACAAAAGCCTATATACAAAAGTATGTGGAACAGAATCGATACCTTTATATTCTTGAGCCTTCTTGTAGTCTATGAACATAGTGTAAATATTTTCCTTTTTTGAACGAGCTTGTTTGGAAGTTACTAGATAGATGATTAGTTGTTCTTTGCATCCTTGACTATGTTGTCGGCATCGTTTTTGTTGTTCAGCTAATATACTATTAGTTTCGATATGTTTATAAATAAGTTCTGCAACACATGGTGAAATAAGTTTGTATATAGTTTGTAAACAAGTGATTGGTCTGTATTTAGCTGGATTACGGCTGTCAGTCCTTAGAAAGAATTAATGTTATTCCCTGAGTAACAAATTGTGGCATTGTGTTAGATGATTTTATAATCATTATTATTATCATTATCACACATTACAGTGTATACAAATATTGATTTTACCGCTAATAACCAATAATATATAGAACGTCTACTTTGTAACATGCAGGCTCTATTTGAAAAATATTACATTTCTAGTCACGGTACACAATAGGCATAGTAAATGTGTATAAAATTGCTGAAAGCCAGCCAGTAGTAGAGTTTCACATGCCGTGCGATAAGGAAATAGCCTTGACACAGTTTTGCACATATTGCTTATTTTGGAATTTGTAAGATTGTAGTATCACCCTATAATTTATGGGAAATTTTGAATAGTCATACCTATTACTGAGTAAAAATATTTAAGTACTTTTTATAATTTCTTTTTGATATGTTCCCCATTGTTATTTAACCCAAAAACATTTTTGCAAACATTTTTATACTTAAACAAAACATTAAAATTTGGACGCAGCGTGATGAAGAATGCATGGCTTTAATCCCGCTGCGTCTTTTAATATTTTTTTACCCTTAGTGTGGATTAACACTATATAATTAATAATAAAATAATATAAAAAACCTTTTATAACAAGTTTTGATTAAAAGGTAAAATTATTTTTTATAAAATTACATTGAACTAATTCATTTTACAAGTACTTTACAAAATTTAAGTTCATTATATAAAAGCTTGTCGCGATATTTATCCCTTGTATAAACAGTTAGGTACTATTATTATTGGTATTGTATTAAAATTATAAAATATGATTTGATATCAATCTGAACCTATTCAGTACTCCGTAATATCCATATCGTGACATACATATTTATGTTGGATAGTCCATGTATTGACAAAGGCTAATTATTTCTGTGTAATCCACTGTACCAGAGGTCCTAAATAAAAAACCTTTTTCAATGAGAACAGCAAAAACTATTCTTAGAGTTTTACATGGTCGTTATTTTAATATTGCATAAACTAAATAAAAAAAAATTCCAACTAATTTATTTGTTGCCGTGCTAGAATAACATACTTTTGTAAATTCTACTAATGATTTGTGCTTGTGCTTATTAAATTAAATTAAATTTAAATAATTATAAATTAAACCTTGAATTAATATGAAATTTCCGCCATTTTTTATAATATTTTTATACTTAAATGTGTAATTTACATATAAAGCACAAAATAATTACGAATTGTGCACGTAAGCTTCGAGTGTCAAGATTTACTTCATGATGTGTTTACGGTTTCATCCTTAGTGATTTCTTAGGAGCAATACTTTCGAGAAAACTTGTAGTGCCTACATTCATAGATCTAATGACAATCATCGATCATAATATTCTGTCGGATTTTGTTAGGTACCTCTACAACTATACTCGGCAGCTGCAGAGGCTTTCAAAGCTGCTAATATAACCATAAAACAAACACTTACCTATACTTTGGCTCACCCAGATGCCAAGCATGTCGAGCTGGAGCAATCTGTGATACAAGGCAGCTCCTTGAGTGTGATTCATGAAGAGATGGTACAGGAAGGATCCACACCAAGGTGCTAAAGCGCCAAGTAAATGGCACAGTGACAGGAACCAAGCACCAGCTCCACCACCACCACCACCCCAAGGGAGCAGCCCTGGCAGAACGGCAATCATGTATACCAGTGATACACCTGAGAAAAATAAATTATACATAGTTTATATATTGATGTTGTGTTCTAGATGTAGCACCACTTTGAAATACCAGGCAGGCAATTCTTCCTAATCAGACATAATTGCCCTTTCTTGCCAATAAATTGAATAGAACTTTCCGCATTTTAGAGATATGACAATTTACTCCCTACACTACACTTTATCTAACCTGGAAAATGATAATTGCAATACATATAATTATCATTTTCCAGGTTCGATAAAGTGTAATAATATAAACAAGACAAGAATGGGGATGTTTAAAACACTAGTACGTGCTTTATATCAGGTTATAAAGAGTAAGCAGATTATCTTATTTGTCCTGACAAATCTGCTTACTTTTTAGCATGAAAACTTTTATAAACTAGAAGTGTGCACTTAACCGTCTAAAGTTTAAAACAGTACCGTTGGGATAAATTAAGTTGGTCCTTACAACTTATCCAGGCTTGGGAGCATAATAAAAATACGACTATAAAATTAAGCACTTTTTTTATTAAAACAAAAATCATTACAATTTTTTTTCTGTGATACACCAATATTTTCAACTTTTGGAGATTTTCCTTTGTATATAACGTAAGTTTTAAATTTTTGCTAAATTTCGTACTTCTGGATCAACGGGATGTATATGTAGTAAAAGAATTAAAATATTCTCTTAGTCTTGCAAAATGATTATTCTCAGTTATTAAGCTAAAACCTCCCTCCAGAGATGCTAACAACGTAAATAAATTGTAAAAAGCATATAAGACTTTCGACGCAGCTTGATAAGAGCATGGCTTAGTGGTCAAAGTTCAAAACCTGCTGCGGTAAAAAAAAAATATTTTTATGTTTTCAAATTTTTGTGTTCTTTACGTAAGTAACATATCTATAGGTTTTGATTATGCAACTATTTCCATACAATAAGCCACCAAAATGATTCTCCATTTTGACAAGGTGATTTTATAAATTTCATATACTTTTAAACGCTGGACGTTTTGTTTGGCGCTGACTAATTTAATTTATTAAATAGTACTTTGTTTTATTCTTTGGTCCACGGAATTGTAGACCTTTTTCAGATTGTACTACAATAGTTCTTTTTTTTACGTACGGAACCCTTAAACACCTAAACTATAGCTATTCTAAGATACATCAAGTAGCATTAGATTCATACGTATACATTTTTGTGCTTCTTTTAATGTCAACTAAGCGGAAATAGAGTTTTCATTTTTAATTCTAATAATTAGTACTTTTACTACGGCGTAGACGCTCCAGATTATCACGTTTTACAAATAATAGTTTGATTGAGAAAACTGATATTTAAGTAGTATCTATATAAAGTTAAAAACAATAAATAATTTCATGCGGTTATCATTAAGAGGGCACGAAAAAAATTGTTTTATGAAAAAAAATAATCAAACAGAAAATGAAAAGCTCGTTCGAACGACGCTGTGTAATAATGGAGGCATGAACCATTAATCAAGACACAAATAGGCGGACCATTTGCGTTCGAACTTCTTACATTAAGTGTTGCATATTGTTGTGTGGTAATTATATATGTTTCAGGCAAAGATTGTTATATATTAATCGTGAATCGCGGGTTCGATCCTCATTGTGGGGAACAATTATATTGACATTAGTTTCGTTTTCAACTTTGGTAAACAAAACGCGGCGTTGAGTTCCGCCACTCCGCCAATATGACGGAAAGTGGGAGAGGAGTGTCTTACTAGGTTCCCTATGCCTAAATTGTAAAGCTTGCTGCTTAACAAAGTTTAAAGCTGCCTTTTTATTACATCGTATATAGTGTGACCAAATTGCCTGCACATGAGTTATTTATTCACTGGAGTACCATTCCGCAATATAGCGCATCACAACGTTGTTGATTTAGTGTTACCCTATAGGGAGTTCTGTTGTTATAATCATACCCTGACCTGTTCAATATAGGAAGCCATTTTCATGTAGTTATTTTTAGATTTCAAATTGATATAGCAAATAATTGAGTTCGTTGCGGCGTAGTGGGACAGTGTTTTTCCTATATATGAAATAAGAGACCAAACAAATCCAATAACAACGCGAACATACTATCGACAGTATGTACGAATAAATATTTATAAAAATTTAAAAATCGCATTGAAAGTAAGTTGTGTTTATTAAATAAAGCTATTCTGTCGCAATCAATCACTTTTTTCATCTCTTTCCTGAACGCTACATTCAGGTCCAGTAGTTACGTGATTGGTAACCTTTTTGCACTGTCAGTGGCACACGCGCTAATATAAATTGTAAAAGATTTATAAATATGACGACGATTTTGTAATATGTATTTATTTTGTATGAAATGTTTTCAACGTTGAATTTTTGTTATCGTTTTTTGCATACCTCGTGTACGTAGTCGCGTATAAATATTCCATTTTGCGTTTGTTTTTTTTATCTGTGAAGGCGTCACAGTTCAATGGTGAGCTTAAAACATTGTCAAACCAGAATAAATTTCTTTCCCCTGATCGTTTGGTGATTATATTGTACAATAACCATCCCACCATACGGAAACAATTGCACCATTACTGTCCCAATAAAATCGTTTCTCTTGAATATCAATGTACATATGTATATACAAATGTGATGTTTAAATGTTATCATAATATGTGTTAGCAACTTGGTATTTTAGTATAATCTGGCTGTATGTCGTCGTGTATTCGTCATGTCGCCATTTAGAAATTGTATTAAAAAAAAATTTTCAGAGTTATTTAATTAAATAATTTTAATATTTTGTTAACTATATAAAAAAAATCGTTTATTAGAAAAGTTGTTAAGATTTTGAGGTAATTTTAAATATCGTTATTTCCAAAGTGACTTAACAATATAATAATAGCTTTACAAATTTCTGAATAACTTAATTTTAAGGAAGTATTTTATATGTATGCAAGTTGGGTAATGAAGCAGAATAATTTATTACACTTTCAAACTTACTTAGTCACTGGCGTTCATCCCTTAGGAGCATCAGTGTGTCGCGTGCTACGCTACCCTAGCGCGGACGTGACGTGCCCAACCCACCCTTAATGCTCCAGTCCCTCATAGTTAATTACCTTCTATTATTTTCTCCTTGCAAAATAACTACTATTTCTAGGTATCTTAAGGGTTCGATCGATTATATTTATTTAGGTTGGAATATATTATGTTGAAAAGAAATAAGTCGTTGAAAATCTTACCTAAAATCAAATTCACATAAAAAGATCGTAAATAGTCGAAACTGCTTAGATAAAGCGCAATATAGAGAGATATGCCAGCCAAAATACTACCGTGGTAGAGTGTCTGACTGTGAACTAGATAGTTGTAGATTGGATCCTTACTCAGGGAAACGGATCATTTACATTTCCGCGCTCAGGAAAGAAAGTGCAGTGTTGACTTCCGCCACTCAACCCGTGTGAAACCCGGTCTCGAATTTGAGTGGAAAGAAGAGAACGAAGTGTCATAACAGACTGACTAGAGTCTCGCCGTTTCTCTCTTATTGAAGACAAAAAAGAGATCAGATAATGTAGAATTCTGATTTATTGCTTCGTTCTATTCAAAATACAAATAAGGAAGATGTATGAAGATTCCAATACTAAAGTATAAATATTGAGGATCTCTCGTATCTATTACACTATAATTCCTATATAAAATATACCTGTGTAAAGTTTCTTACATAAGCTTTATATTCAGTCACGTACTAACCGTGGGAATATTTTATTTTTACCTTAGCATTTTGCGTGGAATCAGACGACCAAAAATATTTTGTACAGAAGCCATTAAATAAAATTGTATATTTTTTAACATATAATCATTGTATCTTTAATAGATATGGATAAGATATATATATATATATATATATATATATATATATATATATATATATATATATATATATATATATATATATATATATATATATATATATATATATATATATATATATATATATATATATATATATATATATATATATATATATATCTTATTGGCTCCTCGTATTGGGTAACTGCTACGCAAGTATGTAGGTGTGTAAGTAAATATTGAAATGTTAGCAATTAGTCTAACAAGCTATAAGAAAATCTTCAAATAAAATGAAATACATCCCTATTATAGACATTTATATATTTTTTGTTATTTTTTATTGTTCTACTTATACTGAGCGAAACATATTTTAATCATTTGTTTATATTAGCTTGATTTGCTCAAATAAAAGCTTTTAATAAAATGCTTACTAACGTTTTTTAGGGTTCTCTATCACAAAATGAAAAATTCCACCCTTATAGGATAATTTTGTTGTCTGTCAGTCTGTCGATCTGTCTCAAAATCCCGTGGAGGTATCAAGCTGGAATTAATTAAATTAATATCCAGTCTGTTGGAAAATAGAAAAAGATCTAAAACTGAATTAAAATATATTATATTAATATATCAATTGAAATTTGTTCCAACTAAATTCGAAGTCGAAGTTTGGTAAACAAACTGAGTAAATATTGGCATAAGTTCTGAAATCAGATATGTATAGAGAACATACAAAGGGGACTACATTTTACGTACGGTAATACATATTATATATTTTAATTAAAAGTAAGAAAATTTTTTATTGTTTATTAAATAAAAATCGAAATTTCATCAAACACTACTTTTCCCCTCATTTACACTTTTAGGATTGAAATTTCCAAAAAAAAGTATTAAATAAGTAAGTTTTCTGGGACAAGACTCCAAATATAAGATTAAATCATAAAGAATTACGTACATTTTCATACAAAATTTTGATATTTTGTCTTGGGTCAGACGTAGGCTATACTGGTATTTACTAGGTCGTGTCCTCACTCTTTCCGTACACGTACAGAATTCCTCAGCTGCATTTAACATTGCTTTCAATTCAGTATCAGTGTATCTGGAGATCGTTCACCAATTCTTAGATGGTTTGGTATTGCTAAGTCATATAAATCGTAGCTTTATTTAAAGAAGTAACAAGTAAAACTACTAATAAAACAGTACTCGAACTTGACCGATTCATTTACGAGTAGTACAAGCTAGTACGAGCTAGTACAGCTCACCGGTCTCAATAGTGTTCCATAAGAATGACATCAGGTTTATCATCATAGTAAGCAGAGAATAAAACTTGATTGACAAACCTAAACTTGCGGTCGTATCCATTCATTTTGTATGCAAGCCTCTAATAAGCAAGAACATTAAATTTGCATTTCTATGCACTCATTTTGTATGAAATTAACTACAAAATAAGCTTGTAATAGTTTCATTCTATGATATATAAATTTCTAATTTTTGTATTTTTTCTTTGTTTATATTATAAGTTTTAACTTAGAAACACTTATATTTTTTGTTGAAAGTGATCTTATAAAGGTTTTGTTTTTTTCCTTTTGATGTTCAGAACCTCAAAAATGGAGAATTAATATTGATATTGAAGCTTATAACAGAAGTTACTGAGTATAATACTATGTGAGTGGGTATGTTCCTACAATTAGTTCTTTAATTATGTTATAATTGTGAATACAAGCGTTAATTAGGTAAAAACCGACTCAGAAAAGTCAATTAGTGAAGTAAGGTTAAGCTGCTTCCACAATAGATGACTGCAAAGAGATTTGAAAACAAAGGGAATGAGAAATAATTGAATTTGGAAAGGTTAATAAGTTAAAGTTTAAGTAGTAGGAAGTACGCATAATAACGTCACACGTCAATAGAAGAAAGAGCGCAATGATGTAAACGTGGCATGGCTGCTTATGTAATTATTTTAATTTAATGTTATTGTTATAACGAATCATTCTAATTCATGTAACTTTTATATATATATATATATATATATATATATATATATATATATATATATATATATATATATATATATATACAAAAACAATTTATAATTCTGCAAGAATATAACTGTATTTAAACAAATATTTCCTTCTATATAATTTAGACAAAGAAAGGTGCCTAGTGAAGACTGTGTCCAGTGGTGTTTCAAGGCATCATGTTCAGCATTGAATGGAGACAGGTTGATGTGATGATGATGAAAATGGCGATGATACATAATTCAATTTCTAAATTAATTCTAAGAATAAATATCGAAGCTTTATTTCTTAATATTAAAGCAAAGCGCTACTGCTACTATGTATGTATAAAGAGTTTAATAAGTATTATATTAAAAATAACTTAAAGAAAATATAATTTTTTTATAGCAGCAAGATTTGAACCCGCGCCTCGTGGAAACCATACAAGAAGTGCGGGTTCAACTCTCGCTGCGTTCAAATAATTATGTCTTCTTTAAGTATTTCTGTATCCTTCATGTGGATTAACACTTTAAAAATAGTAAAAATAGTTACATTACCTATTCTTTATTTTTCATTTCACATTTTATCCCGCATAGAGAATCTAATTTCAAGACACCAGGTTTTCCGCTTTCCATCCGAATTCGAAACAGCGTGTTGAGTGGAGATACTCAACCCCTCACTTTGATATACCAGAGCGGGGAATGGAGATAATTTCATTCCAACGAGTGAAGCTGAACACGCATCAATTGTTGTGGGTTTGGTGTTCCTTCTTGGTTCTTATTTTCTTGTAAACACAATGATGTTTACAATCAAATGATGTCCCACACACAAAGTTTATCGTAGCTTTAGAATTTAGTATTAAAAAAATATTTCATTACTATAGGTAAAAAAAAACGTGTTAAAACAGCAAAAAATATTATTGTGATTGTTGAAATTCTATAATACAATATTCTTTAATTTATGTGTAAAATAAATAATATTAAAAATATTAAATGTAATATTTAATTTAATTTGGTAACCTTACAAAGTATTCAGGTCATGTGAACGAAAACCTAAAATTTTGTACTTAAATTTTAAATCATTTTTGAGGCAAAAGCTAAATATGAATCTCGAATAGAAAGCACGCTTCTTAATTGCTAGAAACGTAAATTGCAAGCTCTGTAAATGTGTTAAGTGTTTATGTGAGCTTAATACCAGGCCGAGGGAATTATAACGAACGTTTTTAGTCTTCCAGTTTGTAGTAAAAATATGATAGACTAATGTGAATAGTGTAAGATTAAAGATTCATTAATTCATTCAATTCAATTAATTAATTAATAAGAGAATGATCTTAGCAATGAATGGTTTAGTATTATAAATAAAAATAAAAAATGAAATATTCTTTTATTACTGCTTATTTTTTATTGTAATTTTAGTTTGATAGCAAATAAATAAATTATTTAAATATATAAGTCTTTTATTGTTTTCTTGAGAAATCAAATCAGATACAACCCCAAAATACAAATGTATGATATTTTTATAGGTTTGAAGGTTATTTATATAAGGTGTCATTATGTTACTATCTCACTATATAAAATATGTTTACTTATAACCATTTGAAACTTAACGAAAAGTAAGTAAATATAGTAAACTAAGTCTAAATCATTCTGCTTCTCATATCTCAATAATAATATATATATATATATATATATATATATATATATATATATATATATATATATATATATATATATATATATATATATCCATACCACGTTGAACACACCGGTTCTCGTCCGATCACCGAAGTTAAGCAACGTCGGGCGCGTTCAGTACTTGGATGGGTGACCGCCTGGGAACACCGCGTGGCGTTGGCATCTCAGAGGGTGTCTAGCCAATTATCTGTCCGATATTTGGTTTCCGGCATACGGGTACGCGACCCCGGGACCTCGAGCCACCACTTTCATAACCCGATCCAATCCATGTAAGTGGTGTCCCTCCCCTATATTCCAAGTCTTTCTGCCTCTTATTCCCTTTCCTTTCTTGGTTTCTCCCAGTAATGGGTTTGGAGGTCAGATAGCAATCGCTCCACAAAAAACCACTTCGCCACTCATATGGACCGATTGGTCTTAGTCGGAAGGCAGACCCTGGCAAAAAGCCGGGACTAATGCCAGGAAGAAGAAGAAGATATATATATATATATATATATATATATATATATATATATATATATATATATATATATATATATATATATATATATGTATATATATATAGCGCATTTTAAAATACACCCTAAATCCTAGCCCTTTTCTTTCTAATAGTAACAGCGCACAAGTGTGCAAAAATTTAATATTCTTATTCTGAGCTACGTAAGTGCTATGTGGAATGCATTACATACAAATGCATTTTTAAGTAAAATTTGATATTATTTTCTCTATGGTTTCTTTTATTACAGATATATAATATCAATATCTTCTCTGTAATATTAAAATAATTTATTAATATGCAATAAATAAAATTTTTATATTTTGATTAACTTTGAAATATAAAAAAAATACAGTTTAGAAAAGGTAGAAATGTGAGGAACGAAATTTCTTACATTAGGTACTCTCTGCCTATCCTGATATATATAATACATTGAATTATGAATTATAAGTGGCTTTTTACAATGTTACCTGTATCTACTGCATAATACAAAAAATAAAAACTATTATCAAGTTGTTTCACATTTATGTATTTAAGGGATTTCGTAAACAACGTTTATATTCAAAAGCTAATTTGTAAAACGTGTTATCTCAAGAACAAGCTTCTCGCATTTAGAGACATTCGAGGCAAAGAGAAAGCGATGTCGACAAAGTGATAAAGTTGCTCCACTAAGCGTAAGCTTCGAACAAAGGACGGGTACACAGAACCTAGCTGTTGCGAATTTCCGCTTTCATATTTTTTATATATTTCATACGGATATAATATTATGTATGAGGAAATCGCAGCCAATTTTTCAAAGGATTTCATGGAGTATGTATTATATATTTCATTTTAAAAACACTTTTTTTATTGTTTTCAGTAAATGTATATAAATCTTTACACACAAATAAGTTACGTAACAAAAGCATGCGCTTTGAAGATTAAGATCAAAAAACTGTAACATTGTTACTTAATATTTTTTTCACTTGAGATAGATTTTTTATATTATTGAATAAAAAATTATTACTTTTAATTCTCTTTCATATGTTTTGGACCAAGTAACGTAAAAATGTCCATCTTTTAACCTGACGATAGTCTAAGAGATTAATATACTAAAGGTACATTCACGATTTTACCTAAAAAATAACGGTATTCATTTGTGAATTTATCTTTTATTTTTTGTGCTCTAGTTAGAGATAGAAAGTTAACTGTTCCATTGTATAGCAACACCCTCCATGTAATATGGTGGTGGTATCCTGAGTCCACCTCAAGATATTCAACCTAACACCTCAAGAAATTCAAAGATATTCCTAGTAATAGCTTGTCTGAAACAAGTCTTGTTTATGTTAACTTTTTACTAAAATGTAAAAGGTATTTACGTAATGCGTAAAATTGTACGCTAAAGGTCGCTCAGGTGGTAGCATTTACATCAAAATATATAAGCTATTCTATTCTATCATTACATATGCTAGTAAAATATAGCTATATTTTTTTTAAAGTGTTAATCCACAATGAGGATAGAAATGTTTCTACTTAAAGAAAACTTATAAAAAATTGAACGCAACAGGATTTGAACCTGCGCCTCATAAAAACCGTCCAAGCACTCTAACCACTAAGCCATGCATTCTTCATCACGCTGCGTCGAAATCCTTATATACTTTTTACAACTTATTACGTTGTTAGCATCTCTTTAGGGAGTATTCCCGTTACGTTCAAATATTTATGTCTTCTTTATTAAAATTTAGGGGAATTTAGAAAATGATTGTTTGACACGTAAATGTGCAATGACGTTGGCACGGATCGATTCCTAAGTATATATTACTGAAAATTGTATGTTTTATTAAGCACTAGTAAATTCCCGTAACTTCGTTGACGTGGACTTTATGATCCTTAGCCGATTATTTATTTATTTTGTTTAGGGCTTGGCACCTACTTCAAAACTATCAGTAATATCAAAGGTTAGGTTTGCAGAAGAAGTGTTGTAAATAAAATATTTAAGTTATTTTGGCTTTTTAAATTAAAAGTACAAAAAATATTGATAATATTTGCTATTCTAGAAATAATTGAATAATAAGGAATTTTCAGTCCATTCTATACATTTTTCAATAAGCTTTAATACTTTCACGTGAAACCCATTCACCTGTTCGTCGTTTTGCAGCAATCGTACAATGAAGAAAGACGTGATGTGATTGTGGAGTCCAATTGATTCGACTGTGTAGAATTATCGAAATAGCAATTCAACTTTGTTGTGAGATTTTTCTTGTTCGTAAATGCAAATAATGCTGAAGATGTTACTAAAACCTGTATACTTATACATTTTTTTTATACACAGACACATACAGAGCATTATAAGTTATTAACTCGATTTTTTATGTACTCTTTCTGGTTTTCTTAGGAGTCCGCTTCTCATAATGAAAATTTGGAATACTCAATCTGTTCGTCTGTACGTCTATCTGTTCGTCTATAAATACCATTTTTGTAAAAATTTCATGCTAAGAGATCAAGCTAAAATTAATATCAAGTATCCAAATCTGTAATTCCTTAGAGCTCAGAAAAAATTAAACTTCTAAGTCAAAGGACAATGCGATCAAAACATAAATGTTTTGTTTATTTCTGCCTAAAAGTTATTATAAAGCTTTACTTAAAACTTTAGCTTTTTCCAGCCCGTTCGACGGCCGCAAGCCGAGGCTCCAGTTCCGCGGTCCCTATCAAGCAGAAACGATAGTGTTTGCTACTTCTCAGGGACAGACTACCGAATCGATGCCGCTGTCAAGGCCTAAAATGCCTAAAAGCTTATTTTTACGTGAAATTTTATGAAAGCCGCCGCATTATCAAAACCTACAGGGTAATTCCCTTTGATCTAGACTTATGAAATTTGGTAAATAGTTAGTTACTTATAGTACAAACACAAAATGAAAACAATCCGAAATTGGTTATTTATAAATCATAGAGAAAATCTATTACAAACTAATATATGTGGGTCATTTTATACAAAATTAGTGCACACTTTTCGCTTTTTTCGCACATTGTACTTTCCGCTGACCTACAATCATGAAATTAGTACGGAACACTTGGTGCGCGAGTACGGCTCGTACTTCATTTTTTTAAAATTATTTCCAAAAGCTAGAGCAGGCGTTAAAAAAAATATGATAAGTGAAGATTTCAAAAGCTTTACGCAATATCCTGCACACAGCAGTATAGGCAAAGAAGATTTAATGACATTGTCATATCATTAGGTTGTAGCAGATTGCGAAGGACTATCTTTCACTGTTCTTCAGAGTCCGCGAGACAAGCATATCTTTCTTTTAATACATACTCGTACAATGTTTTTTGTGTAATTTATGGTTCTCTGGCTTAGAATCTGAATAATAAGTTAAATTGGTTAATGAAAGTAGATAAAATAAATTGATTCACTTACAAGTTTCATTAGTGTCATTAAGATCGCAATTTGTATTTCGCCAAGCCAAGGCTGACATTTTGAGGTTGGATTGTTCCGTTCAAATAAGTTGCAGCTTAAAATGTATAGAGGCAAGCAAAGTGTATGACGACTGCTCGAGTCTCATACTTTTTTCTGTGCAAAAATATTTCATATTCATATTCAGGTTCTCTTTGCCTACCCTGATATAACGAGACAAAGTGTGAAGCTAAAATAATATCGGTCAGGTGCGAGTTAAACTCAAGAATTTAATAATAAAATTAAATAAACTAAGATTTGTACTGCACTCATTTTAAATGAAATGAGCTATAAATATAAATTTGTAACAGTTATTTTCAGTCATACGCATAAATTTCCAATTTTCCTTCTTTTTACTTAAATGTAATTACTATAAATAAATTCTGACTTCTTGTCAAATTCTATAATTCCAGGTCAACGAGTTCCCTATAAGTTTTGATCACGCGATCAATTCGTAATATGCAGGAAATACAAAACTTAAAACCTACACGTATGTATATTTGATTAGAAAAATATGATGTTGCCGAAGAAGTTTAATTATTTCTGTGCTTTTAGGGTGATTGTGTTGGTGAAAATGGTTTTGATAGACAGACGGACTTGTTGTCCGTAATACTATATGGGTTTCTTTTTTCTTTAAAGGTATAGGACCATAAAAATAAGCAAATATATCAAAAGACATGGATAAGTCTGACTACAATCGTTGCTATAGGTTTCGGAATGAATATTTGCCTCAATAAAAGCCGAGGGAGACAGAGAGGGGGATTTATTACTATATTTCCCATAGACAGTCATATAGACATAGTATATAATAATATGCAAAGTTAATTTATATGAATAATATATTTTTTCATAGTCACGTAATACCGATTGTGACCATCTGGGAGCAGTGGAACAGACAGTGCCAGGCTGTGAACGCTATGGTTATGGGTTCAATCCTCAAACGAGGAATGAAGTTTTTCCTGCTCGACGAAGACAGTGTATGGCGTTGTGTTAATAGTATCTAAAATTTGATTGTAAGTGGAGAGTAGAGTGTCTTGACTATGGGTTTTTAACACATGTAGAGTACTGAAAAGACAATTGCTAGTTATAATATGACACAGCAGGAGATTATTGCAACTTTTGATTATAGATATTATATTACCTAAGATAATGATAGCTAGATATAAATGACGCATTGATATTGTATATATTACGAAACACATGTGTAATTAACTGTCCTACTAAATTACCTAGTGTGATTTACATTAAATTCGGACCTCGAAACCAATATCGAATACGCAGTACGACACATAATCAAGTTGAAAGCTGTGGAAATCCAAAAGCTTATAGTCAACTGAACTACACGATGATATGGATAGGATGTCCACATTTTATATTTTTAGAATTTTATGTTAAAACACATTTGTATTATTTCTCTGCTTACAAATACAATATATAAATAATATTTGTTAAACAAAAAACACTTTAAAAGTTTATAAGCTCTATATTCTAGGTCTGTACCCAATTACAAAAATAAAGTACCTACCTAACCTATTTATTGTTTACGTTAGTAAAAATATACAGTAAATATAAACAGTAAAGCGGGGTTTAAACGAGCTTTTATTACCAACCGTGATTATCTAGAGGGAGCGTTATAAAACTGTAGAAGAATCCAATTTCCGTATTGAGGCGAGTATCTGATACCGACGATATTAAACGTGCATCCGGCACGTACATAAGTCTAAGATCATGACAGTGAAGTTTACTAACGTAATGTAAAATATTAATAAGTTTCATATAATGATTTTGGTGTAACTTTTTACACGTAAAAGTATTTTATTTATTATTATATATATATATATATATATATATATATATATATATATATATATATATATATATATATATATATATATATATATATATATATATATATATATATATATATATATATATATATATATATATAAGTATCATATAATAATATTATACATTTGTACAAATGTATATTTTTATTTTTTGATTACTAAAACATGTTATTTTCTATGAATCGTTTTATAACGTGAAAGCATAAAATAATAATCTCTAGAAATGTATCTGATTGAATATATAGTTACGAAAAATATATGGAAAACTGATATGACTTAATTGTCTAGAGCATTTGTATGGATATCCAAAAGATGCGAGTTAGACTCATAGTAAAGTTAAAAAGCAATGTTAAAAAGCTATACGTATATGATATATGGGTAAATGATTCAAAATGTGATAAAATAATTAGGGGAATTAATAAAAATACAAATATAAAAGATATGAGTGTTTTAAATAAACAACTGGCGATGGCGTATAATATCAATGACGCCTGAAAGTTACACATTTCAATGCAATTATTTCGCATGACGAATTGAAACAGCCAGCCATCCAAGACGTAAATACAACGATTTACTTTAGTGACAACATTTAAATACGGAACAGGCGTTTCCGAACAAGGATTCGGAACCAACGTAATTTAATTGATTGAAACCTCTACCTTATTTCTTTATGATTGCTCATAAACGGTAATTTGACTCAAAACTAGGCAATACTCGCCGCTGATTGTCATATAATCACTTTGAAGAATGTGTGTGTTCAAACTCACAATTTGAAGAATGAAACTGATTGAATAGAAAAAAGGACGGAAATGTTCAGCTAGACCATGTAACAACACTTTTTTCCAATACGCTTAGCTTTAATATTTATTTAAAAATATTAAAATTGAGACGAAAATATATTTTAGCACAGCCCTAGTATCCGATATAAGCTGCGTTACATGGGCATCTGGCACATGATTTGATTTGCGTCAGTGAGTTACTAAGTTAAATGCAACGGTACGAATATCATTTCATATCGTTTCATGAAAAATATATAAATTAGTCAGTGGGTATTAATTAATTATATAAATTAGTCAGTGGGTATTAATTAATTATCTAATATATTTTATATTAATATATAAGTGTAATATTTCTATTTTCTACACTATAAATAATAAAAATTAAGCTGAAAAGATTTCTCGTCTATCCCCACTGACGACTGTAATATTAACCGACTTCAAATAAAAAGGAGGAGGTTCTACGTTAGCCTTTTGTGAACCGATTTAAATAATATATTTTTTTATTTGAATATCATATTTGTTAAAGTTTTTACTGTAACCTCATTTTGCTACTGTTTAACAGTTTCGGTACCAGTATTACTCTTATATTGTAAGCGTCAACGGTTATGCTCACGTTTCGTTGGTCGTCGTTCACCAACGCAGGCAAAGGTACGTTGATTCTGTAAACTACTTTATTAAGTTATTTTTCCAATTTTTATACTTAAATTATTACAACTAAGGTAAATGTATATAATATTATTCTAAATATACCTTGAGAAGGATATGAACCCATAGTATACGGCTCGTTTTCTAGATACATACGTTTTAAGGGTTTATCAAAAGCCAAATGAAGGAATTAATTAAATTAAGTGCTAATATTGAAATATTTATTATATGCTGCATCTATCATCGATGTTGATAAGAGATTGGAAAAACTCAATCAATATTAGATGAAAGATAAATTTAATCCGCATTGCAGCAGCATTGATACGATTCAGACTGCTATGTTTACACAACTTATAATATATTTATAAATACTAAGAAAATAATAATTTTGAAAAGTTAATATTACTTATGAAATATCAAAATATATTACAAAAGTTAAACAACATAAATTATGTTTGCATGATGTAGTACTTACAGTATAAATAAAACAAAAAAAATCAAAATTGGAAATTTACAGGATCACAAAAAACCATTACAAACTTCATGCATAACGTTTAGTGCATACGGGGCGGGGCGTATGCACTTGTAAATTTGAGTTTGAGTTTGTCAACTTTTATATGATTTGAAATTGGTACAAAGCCCTCGGTACTCGCATCCAACTCGCACTTGACTAATATTTTTTTGTATCAATTATAAATGTTGCCTAATTTACCTTTTTGTAAATTAATTTAGGGGATATATACATGCCTTTATAGATATTTACCACACCTTTAAAATACTAAGAAGGATAGATGCCTGCAAACGGAAGAAACCTTTTCTATTGCGAAATCCAAAAATCCAACAACAATTTATAAGGTATAAAGTATAATAGAATGCTTTTTTTGAAACAGCAACCGTCTTCAAAAAATATGAGTAGATTTATAATAATAATTTTATATTTTTCAATCTGTTCTACTATCAGAAAATGAATTTAATAAAGTAACACAAATAAATCATAATATACAAAAATTTTAAAAGCTTGTTAACTTTCAAATTACTATTTTGTAAAGAAAAGCACTCATCATCTCGTCAAATTATTTTCATAGAAATCTAGCAGTCATCGTCTTTTTCACTACAGTATTTTTTTAGTGGTCTTGTGTTCCATAAACGTAGCGAGATGTATGCTAAGAATACTCTGGACTGCGATACGTATCAAGGTATCGATTCTGACACAGTTCGAAATAAAAGCTCACTCGTCTACCATGTGCAAATAACGCATTTTGTCATATTTCGGCCACACAATGCGCAGAAGCGAAGACACTTTAGGAAAACAAATCATGGTTAGTAAACTCAACATGAAAAATTGTGCAGTCGTTCATGATTACGATAGAACGATTAAGCTAAAGAATCGTCACCCTCCAATTTCAATTGGGTTAAGAGAGACGCGCTGGACAGGAACCGGTAGAGGCATATCATCCGCTCCAGACACTACTGCGATACTGACCACGATCTTTGATGACATGATGGATATGAGGGTCCGACTACAGATGGAGTCACCTAAATGTGTTCTTAATGTGTCAATTTTATTTTAATCACACTGATACCGTGATTAAAATAATATGTAAGCCATTATATTTTTTAAATATAGGAAACAACGAATATTTATATTTTATTCTTTTAGGTGTTTAATATACAAGTATATTTACTCATACAAGCAAAAAAAATAAATAAAATGAATTAAAAAAATAAACATATCAAACGCAGAACCTCCTCCTTGCTGAAAGTTTGTTAAATATAATAAAATGCACATTAAATGAGGAATCAAACCCAATGGGGTATTTATATTAACCTATAAATAACCACGGCAAGGTTTAAATAACACACGTATTATATCGTCAGTGGGGGAACCTAAAGGTTTCAAATATTTGTCTGGATAGAATTTTAATTTTAAAAGTAAAGCCATATTATAACATGTAATGTATACGATATAATACGGCCTCATCTTAATGAAAACGACTATGAGTACCAGTATCTCTAACAGATAGGTAGTACTAATGGAAGTACTTTAATAAAATAAAAACCTAAAATTTAAATACAAAGATCATATCGTAAACATTTGCGCTACAACAGAATTACTTAAGAAAAAAAAATAATCTATGCTAAACACAAAAAATTTAAATTAGCACCCAACTATAATATATTTAAAACGCTCGTATTGAGATTCTATATCTACTTTGAATGTTATTTAAAGTACTGAAATATATTTCAGTAGAACGCGACATAAATGCAGCCTTCACCTGGAACGTTACACAATGGCTGGCGACGTGCCAGGTGCGGGGATTTTACATCACCTGTTGTACTGTTAAATGTTAACTTGCATAATGTATTCTATCTTTCAGCTTATATAAAAGTACATGGGAATTGTTAAAATATATTTATAGAAATATTTTTAAATAATTTATATTTATTGCTTTAAGTTTAGATTCCTTATATTGTATATTTTTATTACTTTTAAAGTGTTAATACTAAGGATAGAAAAAAATACTTAGTAATAGTTCCCCCGTTCTTCGGTTTCCACCCTAATTATAGGCGATTCAACGGGATATGGAAATCAACATCTTGCTACTTCTTACCTTAACAAGGAAATGTAATTATTCCATTCCCCCAAATGGCAATCGAACCCACATCCATTACGTTAACAGTCAGTCGTTGTCCAATGCCAAGATGGCCTCTTCTTTATCTTAAACAGCATGTGTCAAAATGTTTTTATATACAGTAAAATATTTTACGCCATGCTATCAAAGTTTGAACGAGGGGGGTGTAAATGTATAGTTTTAAAAGTTTCTATCCCAAGCTCCCAGATTACAGGGTTCGATTAGATGGAGATAAAAATAGTTTTTAGGGTTCCATGTCTCAAAAGGATAAAGCGGGATGAGGTCATTTTATCCTGTATGTCTGTTCTGTATGTGCGTCTGTCAAGACCATTTTTACCAAGATTATCGAGGCATCGAGCTCAAATTAATATTAAATATCCAGGGTCGTCCGAATAACCTAGTCCCTTGAAGCACAAAATCAAACTAAACTAAGTCAACGCAATCGATAGATATGAACCTACAATTATAAAGATGTTACGGTGCTCTACTACTAAACCCTCGGTGCGCTTTTTACAAAGACAAAAGACAAAGACAAACAAGGCAAGTTGACAATTTCTTTAAATATATTTTTATTTAAATTAGCATAGTACGTTAATAACAGAACACCATTCATTCATGCCTAGTGAGGTAGCCAGAGAGTACGGCGCGCCAATTGTTACAGTCCCTATATACTTCTTTCGCCTCGTCCACTGCCCTCCGAGTCCTCATGCTTTTTACGAGTCCTTCCACCATTATCTTCAATACTGTGGTCTCCAAGGTTAGCACGTCCTTCTTCATTCTCACTGTACCATCCTCTCTTGTACCTGCTATTCTGTGTATCTATTCATTGCAGATTCGATCAATTAAACTGACTCCGCATATCCTCCGAAGAGATCGCATCTCCACAGAATTCATCTTTCTTTTATTCCTCTTCTATAATAACCACGTTTCGCCGTACAGCAGCCTCGGTATTATCTACTACATTATGAGTTTGGTGAAATAAGCTATTTATAATCAAAAATCATCATAAAAATAAAAAATACCTTTTATAAAATATGTTAGATCGATATATATATATATATATATATATATATATATATATATATATATATATATATATATATATATATATATATATATATATATATATATATATATATATATATATATATATAGATCGATATATATATTCTCACTTGAATCCCTATTCATATTAGTAAAATCCATTGTGTACTTATATTTTCGACATGTATATATTTATTTAACACACAAGTAGTAAATTGGGTCTCAACGAAATTTGAACAATACTAGGCACAATGCCAGAATTATGCAAGTGTAATATTTTTTCTTTTAATAACATTTTTTGTGTTAATTAAATAAAACGAATGTGAAGAACTCGTGAAGAAATAGCTTCTATACATCTTTGGAAGGCTAACCGTATCAAATGGTAAGAGACAATTATGACTAATAAAATATATTTTTTGGTTTGAAAAGAAACGTAGAAAAACCAAAAGATATATAAAAGGAAAATGTTAGTTTTGCAATATGCCCATTAATCGAGCCATTCTCAGAATGTATTGTATTGTTTGCCGAACGCGCGCCCTTTGTCATCCCTTATAGAAATGTTGACACGCTATTTCAGAAATAATAGAAAATACATTGTCGTGTTTATTTTAATCTCCGCCGTCTTCATATTTTTTATTAATAATTCGAGGCCGCTAGGATTCGTTGTTCGTTTACATTTTGATTCGTGAGCGTGAGCGTGAGTACTACCTAGTGTTCTGGTCACAATCTTAATACATTATACTTACTTAAAATGTTTAACTTATATGTAAATGTTAAACAAAAATAATAAATTACCATTAATAAATCAGAGAAATACATGAAAATACTTATTAAAAGGCAATTTTTGTCTTTTTTATTTTTTTTATATATATAATACGTCACCGACGAAGTGACTGTATATTAATTGTCATTTCATATCACTTAATTGACTTAATTATTAAAATTCTATTTATATCCATGCATATATATACAATATAAATACAATTATTTTTTTTTAACTCTATTCTATATTTATAATAGATATTCTTCAATAAGATTTTTATTATTTTATTTTGTAAATTAATAACGTTTGTTATTCTTATTATTAATAAACGTCAGTATTACCTGCTAGACATTTATCAGCACACATTCATTTTTATTATATATAAATTAGTATGATGCGATTAGTATAATTTCAGAACTAAACAATCATAGTGCAATATCATAATAAGGGACATTGCTAAGCCTATATAATTCCTTCACCCTAATAACAGTAGTTATACGTCGACGTGGGCACTCAATTATGTAGAATAATTGATGAAATCAACCTCGTTATGTTAGCAAGCAGCTATTTTATATTTGTTTTTACAATTATCGTCAAACATGCCCTTTGATTTGAATTGTCTATCGTATTGTGTATCTATCGTTTGAATTGTGTATCTATCGTATTTTTTTAAGCTATCCCGCATATATAGTGATATACCGCATGTACTGGTACTGTAGACAGCGGGAACCGCCTCTCGATTTTGCCATTGCGTGTTTAATTGTGAAAGTAAATGCCGAGAGCGAGGTAATGGAAATAATTTATTCCCCGAGTCCGAGTCGAACCCACGACCGTCGCATTTGCAGCCAGACGTGTGTTGCTAAGATTGAATGGTTGTTGCCAGATTAAGTAATATTATTTACATTAAATAATCAATATAAAAGCAAACACTGGCAACAAATGCCGATTTATGCCATTTAGAAGAACAAAAAGAAGATGCCAATGTAATTACATCTAACATATGAAATGTATAACAAATATTTGATTCTGTATTTAATCTAGAAATATTAATCATCACTCTCGATTTGTGGCAGAGATAATAAATTTATATAATTTAGCTTATTGTATTATTGCTAGTTAATAGCATAAAGTAAAAAGAATGTATAAATTTAAAAAATAAAAAAATATTACGAATAAAAACAAAATAACAACATAGTGTTCAAGCAATGTCTATCTATCATTAGAGGGGCTTAAGCGGGTGACGGATGTTGGATTTTTTTTTTAAATATTATTGCGAGTAAGCACCCTTATATTTTGATGTTACTTTTATTTTTTCGATTTTATTTCATTTTTATTTTACTATAAATTGAATCTCAGCGACGTTTTTACGAGGCAAGTACAAGAATTTGTAGCCATGATATTCAGCTACATCTAGGGTAGCCATTGTTTGCTTAGTTTTTTCATTTGTTTCTTTATTCCTTTGTTTTTCGTATTAAAATTGATTTAGCCCTGCTTTTTCTTTTGCACTGCTAATAAGGGATTTTAACTTCATATATACTGATTATTTATGACATGTGTTCGTTTTTTTTTCGCAGTCAGGGTTAATAATTAACAATAAATGTTATTTTGGGTACTATACAGGTAAAGATTTTTCACAGGCACAGTTCAAATTTTTCTAATAATTATATTCTATTCATTATATATTTTCTTAATTATACAAGTTTTTCATTCAAAATAACTGTGATTAATACCCCAACCATATTTTTCAAAAGACTTTTACAAAAACATACAATATGTTTGAACGTAAAGGGATTTGAACTCGCGCTCCTCTTTACAATAATTTATATACAAACAACTTTTACAAGAGGTTCAGGTTCAAATCTCGCTACGTTCCCTATTTTTATACGTTAGTCTAAAAGTATTTATCTTTCCCTAGTGTAGAATTACACTTTAAAAGTAATTAAAAAAAAATTGGTCCAATTTTATTAACCTTTAATTTTCATAATACGTATAGTATATCGTATACGTAATATCACACAAATTAAGACAGTAAAAAATAGCTTCGCCATTGTTTAAATGTTTCCATTGTGAGCATTGTAAAAGACGTGGACGGAGCTAATTCGCCGCAATGATATAAATAATGGATTAGAATAGCTCAGCGTGTTATAAACTCGGGAAAACTATACCCGTACTTAGATGGATGGAAAAACAAAATTGTAGACTTGTATCGTACATAGTGGACTGATTAATTAGAAAATTGCGATATTTTCTGCTTTTTTTTCCTTTTATAATATAATTATTAATTTGTAGCTTATGGCGATTTCGTAATTATTATTTTTCGTAGTTTATGGTCACACTAGGAGATCATTTTTGTAAATCATTTTTCAGTCTAGTTAGTGAATTTGTCAGGCTTTCTTCAATTCATATTTTACTTATAATATATGTGTGTTTATTTACTCTTTAATCACTAATTAGCGATACGAACGCCTTCTGTATTTCTACTTAGTCTTTCTTGTCTTTTTTTTGTGTTTACATTTGTGGCGTACAATAATGAATAAACATAAATTGAGTATACATTTATTTATAAGTTGCTAGGCTCGCGACTCTCCTTTGAATTATGTTAGAAAGCAGAAAAGTAGAGATAAATATTTGATTTTTTTGTTAATTGAGAACAAATTTGGTTGACGTTTAATAATTTTGAAATATCATTAATTTAATATGTCGAATGAGAATGAATACTTCTCCTGTTCTTCAAGTATTTATGATAGTGCAGACAGTGATGATAACTCTGACTCAGAACCACTATTTGTTAAACTGTCACATATTTTTGCTAATAATTGTTCCTTGGTGGCATCTCCTTGGTGCATATCAACGCGCAGAGTGTCCCAGCTCACTATACTGATCTTCTCACATCCAATAGCTCCGGCGTGGTTGACGGCATATTTATATCCGAGACCTGGTTAAAACCCTCACTTTCATCTGCTGTTACTCCCTACCAGGTTACCAGCAATTTCGCAATGACTGTACTAGACGAGGTGGTGGAAGCGTGGCTATTTATCTCCGCGACAACATTCCTACCAGTGTCGTTTCTTGCTCTCCTCATGAGACTAATGGATCTCTTGAATACCTTTATTTAGAGCTAACATTGTGTCATTCAAAAATTCTTGTCGGAGTTCTGTACTGCCCTAACGACCATGTCAATTATTTTAGTATTCTAGATGGTGTTCTTGAGATTCTACGCCCTCAATATGAACATGTGATTTGCATGGGTGACTTAAACACGTGTTTTTTTAAAGAATGATCGTAGAACTCATTTGTTAAAGGAATTACATGAGTCTTATGATTTACACCTTTTACCTTTGTTTTCCCCAACCTATTAGTTTCCTAATTGTAGGCTTTCTTTTATTGATCCTTTTATTCTTTTATGAAACATATTTCCACAATACTATTAAGAATCTCAGTCAAGCACAAGTTTGGAGATTCTTAGAGTCGTTTGGCGTAGGCAAAACCACTGAAACTCGTCAAGTCTCAGTGGATCTTCACTCGCTCAATTCTTACTTTACAACTCCTTTATTTAATATAAATCCCCAAATCAAATCTGAAACAATAGCTATGTTATCTCAATGTGTCCTACCAGACTCCATTCCATTTTCATTTAAAGCTGTATCAGAGGATGATGTCAAGAAGTGTATTCGTTCCATTTCCACAAAAGCCTATGGAATTGACAATCTCAACCTGGAGATGATTCTTCCGGTGTTGGAGAGTATTACCCACAGTATCTACTTTTCACTGTCAAGTAATGTCTTTCCTTCACAATGGAAGAGTGCTTATGTCATTTCACTTTCCAAAACCAACAACCCCTCCAACGTCGCTGATTACCGTCCCATATCTATCCTCCCTGTTCTATCCAAGGTCCTAGAATCTATAGTCAATAATCAACTGTACTCTTTTCTTACTGCCAACAACCTATTCTGTCCTATCCAATCCGGTTTCCGTCCCTACCATAGCACAGTTGGAGCGTTGTTGAATATTACGGAGGAAATTCGGTGCGCTATGGATAACACCAAGCTCACCGTTATGGTAGTCTTGGATTTTAGCAGCGCTTTCAGCTCTGTTGATTTCGATATACTTCTAGGCACTCTTCGAGCAGTCAATATTTCTTCGGCAGCTATAAGCTGGTTCCGTTCTTATTTCTTCGGTCGCCGGCAATGTGTAAAAGCAAAATATAAATATAACATCGTCTTGGCTCTATCTCACAGCTGGCGTTCCCCAAGGCGGCGTTCTTTCTCCACTTCTTTTCTCTATTTTTATCAATAATATCTCAAGAGCCATTACTTCTCCTTTCCATCTGTATGCGGATGATTTACAATTTTACCGTCACAGAAATTTGAATGAATTGCCTGCAGTAATCGAAACCTTAAATCACGATCTCGGTGCTATCAAAACTTGGGCTGAATCTTTTGGTCTATTAGTAAATCCAAAAAAATCACAGGCCATAATTATTGGTAGCAATAGACTTAGATGCAAAGTCAACTGGGATTCTGTGCCTGCAATACGATACTCGGGTGTGTCAATTTCTTACTGTGACGAAATTCAATCACAATTCATCACATCAATGCAATTAGCAAGCGCATGCATTTTTCTTTCCATTGCCTTAAGCGTCTCCAATACTTCCTTCCTCACAAAACCAAAGTTTATCTAGCGCAATGTCTTCTCCTTCCCATTCTCGACTACGCCGATGTCTGCTATTTGGATGTCACCGAGGAGCTGCTTAACAAATTGGAGCGACTTCAAAATCTGGCCATACGCTTTGTTTATGGACTACGTAAGTATGACCATGTTTTTCAATTTCGCGTCAACTCAATTGGCTCCCAATCTGTCTTCGCCGTGGTATGCACATCCTTTTATTTATTTTTAAGATCCTTAATTACCACAACATCCCTACTTATCTACGTTCCCGCTTCACCATGCATCCCACTCCCTCACGCTCTAGGCTGTCATTCGTAGTTCCGTCGCATGATGTACCTATGAGCAACATGAAATTTTTACAAAATTCCTTTTCTGTATACGCTGCATCCCTCTGGAACAAACCTCCTATCCTAAAAAGCCCATCCGTTTTGTCCTTTAAAGCCGCATTAAAAAACACTTGTTTGTTTGTAAGAACAATTAAATTAGCTTCTGTTATAACGCCGCATCATAATTTATACTAATTTATGTATAAAGCACAATTTGTATATATATATATATATATATATATATATATATATATATATATATATATATATATATATATATATATATATATATATATATAAACATATATATACATATAAACATATATATAGAAAGAAAAGCCCATCCCTTTTGTCCTTTTAATTAATTTGTATGTATGTATGTATATATCTATATATTGTGCTTTATAAATAAATTAATATAAATTATGATCGGTGTTATAACAGAAGCTAATTTAATTGTTCTCACAAACAAACAAGTGTTTTTTTAATGCGGCTTTAAAGGACAAAAGGGATGGGCTTTTCTTTCTGCCAACAACCTATTCTGTCCTTTCCAATTCGGTTGTGTGTGTGTGCGTGTGTGTGTGTGTGTGTGTATGTGTGTGTATGTAATAACATTAGTAATATTAATATGTGTATATTTTAATTTATTCATTATTTATTTATATTCACGTTTTATTTTATATTTTAGTTTTCAAATCTTGTTTTTTTGTTTTTGCACAGGCAGTGCCCCCTTCCCGCTATTTGTTTAAAAGTTACTCACTTCCACTGGTTGGCTTGAAGAGATTTCTGTTAGGAATAAGCCCACCATTGCCGACATAAGTTTATTTTATGTGCATTTATTTTTTTATGTGTGCAATAAAGAATATATAATTTATTATGAAATTCGATTATAGCTAAATATTAAGAACACGTGAACAATCCCCCTATG
The DNA here is from genome assembly GCA_037127375.1 of Dione juno. Lineage (NCBI taxonomy): Eukaryota > Metazoa > Arthropoda > Insecta > Lepidoptera > Nymphalidae > Dione > Dione juno. Next base: position 1,095,720 of record JAXRJS010000021.1, on the reverse strand, counting down.
AACGGCTAATCTTTTTCCTTGAAATTGATGAGAGTGTATTTCACATGTTAGATTTTTACATGACAACGAACACTTCTCATCACGCTCAATAATTTTTACTAAAAAGCTATTTTCTGGTTTCTTATAGATTAGATGTTCTATTATGGTTATATCTCAGGTGATACAATCCTTGATTTATGTGTCATTGGACAGAGCTTATCATGTTTAATCATTTCTTTTAATTATCTTATAATTCAGCTGGTCTATTATGGTACTGCATCAGGTATGCTAATCTTCAAAATCTATTATAGACTACATCCCGCCCTAACCTAACAGATATACAACAAACACAGTTTCATTTAAATCCATCCAGTAGATCCGACGATTTCTCTCAAAGATTTACTGAACGGAGGGTTATATCAACAATTTGTCGCTTACGCCTTGGGCGTGCAAGTACACCTGTCCATCTGGCCAAATTCTCTTCTCCTGTCCTAAATTGATTCGTCCCGTGTATATGACGTCTTTCCTTTCAAAGTTTGTGTTTAGTCTCTATGTCATTTTTTATGTAAATATATTAAATACAACAATATTAAGCTACAAATTAACACCCATGTATAATAATATTTATTACTAACCTACTATATTGTCTGTACAAATTGTAAATACATGTTTATATTGTTATAGGTAAAGGATTTGACCGACAAAAATTCAAAATATCATAGATTCATATTCTATTAGTGTTTTCACTTCTACTTGCATAATTTTTTCGTAAGATATTTAATATACAGACACATTTTTTAACTTTTTTATTGTAGTATTTATTAGGACATAGAAATAAGTTCATTTGTAATCATTATTAAAAATGTGTACGCAAATATGAAACAAAAATTCAATTTATTTTACACAGTATAGCGCGTAGCTCGTTTCCTTTAACAAATGTACTAAGTCATTAGGCTATCCGATTTTACGGCTATACGCTACTGCCTACAATTCACATGTGTAGTAGTATGTAGACTACACATATTCTCAAGCTATTATACATATCACAGTATAAAAAAGACATACCGTATTAGAATAACATATACATGAATTATTTATTTATTTATTATTTTCTTTTATTGGTCCACAAAAAAAATAACAATCACATAAACACCTAAATAAAAGAAAAACAAATCTCGACGTTTGCATTTGTCACGATGCACACACGATACACAGCTTGCGTTTATAAATAATTAGTGTATATTAACAATAATAGCTTAGCTAATGGCAACATTATTCAACTAAAATTTTAACTTCAAGCAAAATTTTAACTTCAAGCAACTAAACATGTGTTATCTAACTTAACTTTATTAGTGCGTAAATTATAGAATTTCCTTTAACTTTTGACGCAGAGAGACCGTAGTGATAGTTAAGAAATGACCAATTTAGAGGTACTAGCGCTAGAAGCCAGACTTAATATATTGGTTTTGCAGGGAAGACAAAATGATTTCAAATGAATGCAGACGCGGAAGAAAGAAAAATCAGACGGTGCAAGAGATCCGGTACATCAATGATTTCATGAATTTTGAAAGATTTGAAAGGGACGATACTTTGCTCGGTTTCAAATCTTTCAAATTTCACATAATAATTCAATTCAAAGCTTTTACTGTCTATATACGAAAAGTGATATAAAAATCTTTTCTGAACACTTTCCTTTCTATTAGTATATATTTGATAGCAAGGGCTCCATACTGTACTACAGTAATCAAGGATATTTCGTGTAAAAATATTAAATACTAGCGACCGGCTCGCGGCTTCGCCGGCTTAAGTTAGTAAGCCATATCGCCTTCGTTTTACAATCGTCGTCGTCTTTATTGAATTACTCTTGTCTATTATTAAAAATCATGATCAATGTACCCATATATTTCTTGCATATATATATTAAAACGTAAATGTATATGTAATTAACATATAGTCTGGAAGCAGATTATGTTCTAGCTTTTTTATTTATAGCGTAAAAAACACAATATCCACTTCCCGCAATTGATTTTTAAATTCAAATACATACTAACACTATTTTTTTTTATTTATTGGGACGCCATAATTAAAGAAAAATATATTTTTTTATTTTCAAATACACCCACCCTTCTTTGGCGTTTATGATTATAGTCCTGACAAATGTACTACTAATATCTTCTATGTTTAACATTGTCAATGTTTTGAAATAATATTAATATTATATAAAAAAAACGTTATTTGAACTTAAATAATGCTTATATAACAAAACATAATTTATTCGACAAAATCTATTATATAATGTAGCTTCACTTGCTCGTAATCGACGTAATTGAAATGTCTATTTTTTTCTACGGAAACCTCATTGAACTCCATGATGACAACTATTCTGTTGATTTAGGTTTTAAGCTGTCAAATTTTGTTCATTCTCTAGTAAATACCAATAACCAAAGTACTTTGACTTCATCGGTCTTTAATTTTATTTTAGAAAACTGTTGCAATACAGAAATTCATCAATTTCTATTTTTTTGGCCAGTAGCTCTTACGTGATTTGCAAATAACTCTTACGTGATTTAACAAACATACGGAAAAAAAAACGCTGGTTTGTTTTTTTAGCTTATATTTACGATAGCTTAACGATATGTATATAACTTAATCTTTCATGAACATTATTGACTTTTCTATACTTTATTACTACGACAATTTCATCTATGGTCTCTAGATATATTTAAGACATATCAACATTAATACAAATAAAAAAATCCCGTCAGCGTGATAGAGCAATTTTGTTTCAATGAATAAAGACATGTGTTGACAGATATTATAAAATATTACTACAATTTTTTTAAACATATAATATTGGTTTTCAAAAATGATTTTAAGTTACTTACCAATAGATGGCATTGTATCAAAAACTACTGATCGCTAAATGTCACTATAATAATAGTAAATCAATTACTATTACTTCGACATCTAGCTAGTCTGTGATAATAATTTTCAAATGTTTTTATATTTTAAAGTAAAAAAATGAATAAATGAAAATGGAATAAAACTACCTTTACTTGCAAGTAATCGACGTATTATTTCTAAACCTTGTTGCATGTATTAATTATAAGAGCATTATTGTAACAACTGCTGGTGAACCTTATATAAATAAATAATAAATAAGAATAAAAAATATAACTGTCTCTGTTTTTATTTTTCGTTCGAGGCTTTCATTGCACATCAGCAGCATTGCACAACAACTATCCCATATTTATTGTTTAAGGCTATGAACTATTAGCATGCACAATCTAACTCACTTCTTTTCAGTAATTTAAATAATTTAATTTTATTGACTTTTCATTTATTTTCCAGGATTAGCATGAAATACCGGGGTAAAAACTATAATTTATACGAGTCGGGACTGTAAGCTATTACTATACAAAAATTCATTAATTTCTGTCCGTTTTTGCGTGATTGGAGGACAAATAAACAGACAGGAGACGACAGAAAGACAGACAAAATTCTGCTGAGTGGATATTTAGCTTCATATCGCTACAATAACGACCCAATCAATATTTTTTTCTTAATATTTATGTACAGAAATTTTTTTTTCTATCTTTATATCTACATATAGATATATATATATATATATATATATATATATATATATAATATATATATATATATATATATATATATATATATATATATATATATTATATATATTATATATATAATATATATATATATATATATATATATATATAATATATATATCTATATATATATATATATATATATATATAATCTTATATATATATATATATATATATATATATATATATTAATATCTATATATATACTATATATATATTATATATATATAATATATATTATATATAATATTATATATCTATATATATATTATATATCTATATATTTAGAATTTTTTCTAATAATGTTTTCAAAATACAGTATAAAATTCAGTGAGCTATCAAATATCCAGATCTCGATGTACAGTACTAATTATATACCTAATTATTATGTAACCCTTTCAATATTGACTATCAAACGTAAACACGACGGTTATGGGTTCAATTCCTACTCGGGGAGAAGGATTCCATTTCCTTGCTCTGGTAACAAGACAAACCGTGGAGTTTGCGGCCTATACGTATACAATATCTTTACATTGTGTAATATTACTTGAGAGTTACGAAAAGCTTATGAAGTCGTTTAATACTGTACCTACTGCACGTACTAAAGTATAAATATTCAGACGTCATGGTGCGTGAAATCTAAGTAATAACGGCCAAAACACAGTTGGGTCTAAAGCCGTCAACGAAAATATGGATATACAAAATTCTAGCTATTCCCCATAAATTCCTTCCGTAGTTATTTAAAAAATCATTGGGATTCATTGGGATTAAAATCTGATATCGTAACTGGCTTTGTAATACTTTGCGTGACTGTAAAATAAAAATAAATAGTATAAATAACAGTAAATAGACATTATAAATGATTAAACGTTTCGTTCATAAGTACTTGCAATTATTATTTTTATCATATCAAAAGTGTCATAATTATTAATTGGTGTTTTTTATCCATTACCAGAAACACGCCTTTTAAAAAAATATATGAAATAAACGAACAAAAAAATTTGCATAATCCAAAAAAGGAACTTAAAATACAGCCTTACAACAATTCCAACCACCTCTAGGTGAAAAAAATTTAACAAATGTCGAGATTATATGAAAAAATACTTTAGCCGCCCCAAATGAGGACAACGTCCGTAGAAAAGAAGACTGATAGCTTGAGGCAAGCTTGCTGAAGATGAATCGTGGAAGCTGAATTAATGCTTTCTGGCTGATAACAATATCTAGGGCAATATTCAAAGTACCTACTATTTTATAGATAATCTAGGTTTTGGCAACGGCTTGAGTTGCACTATTTTCGATTTTCTAATTTAGTAAGACCTAGTTTGGTCATAGTTTTCTCTGCCTGTCTTGCTAAGCTGAAGTATAATTAATATATAAATTTGATATAAAATATTTTCATTTATTATATGTATATGTTTTTTTTTTGTATTTGCTACAAACAGGTTGTATATATTATAAGATTCATACACAATTACTTAAATTTTTCAGTGATGTGAGAGCGCGACGACAGCTTGTTAGTTTATTAAAGTAATGAACTACTAAATTGTCGTCGCGTTATATAGTAAATACATATATAAGTTATAGAAATGTAAAAGAAAAATAATTACCCAAATATATGACATGACAAGGTTTTTAGCTTGTTCATTATAAATGTACAGCTCTTCTAATTACATTACATGTTAATTATGGTCAGTTCAGTAAAAGACTGAGAGAATTTATTGGTAAGTTCGCGCTTCGAAGTCTATAATATCTATATTCTAAATACGTTTTTATATTTAACTGAGTGAAATTTTAACTTATCTCTCATCTCAACTGCGTTTATTAAGAACCCTATTAAATACTACCAATTACAATTTCCTGCTGACTTAATAAATTTAAATATATTTTGCATGGCCACCAGCGGAACGCGCAGTGTAGCGAGCAGCTACGATCTCGTAGCAATGCCAGCAATTTTATGCACTGCTCGCGGAATACTTTATTGTAATAGCAATTGGAATGACTAATAATTTTCTATATAAACCACGTTTCTTATTAAGTTGTTTATCGTGTACAGAACAGATTGCAAAATATTAATGTAATTACTATTGTGTGACAATAAGTACTAATATAGAAATTAATTTTAAAAAAACATCCTCGTATTATATAACAGTTACTTTTTTTATTTAATCTGCAAATTTTGCACTGACTTTTTATATGGAATTACGAAAATTAAAACGAAAGGGCCATCCCTTTGATTTGAGTGTCTAAGTGTCACAATCATAACAGCATTGGGAAATGTATTTCACCTTTTGGCCGTCTGAGCTAGCCCAGTTATCAATGTACAGCAAATACATACTTGTATTATACATACGGGTACATTTGTAATATAATATACAAAAAGGACATTTAATGTTTCCGAATACGGAACCTATATACAGACACTTTTATCTTACGCTTTGCTTAGCAGTTATAAAGAGCATGTAAGAACTCCTGTTATAATGAAATTACTCTTGTTCTTACATAACGCTGACTACTAATCTGGAATTGAAGTTATAACATATTTAAGTTCTAATATCTAATAGAATTTTAATAAAAAGTATCAGATAATAACTTAAGATATGAAACTTTATTGCCGCGTTTCAGCTGAATTGTAAATTGAATAACGTATAAATATAATCAGAGTCATACGTACCATGTGTTAGAATATTAATTGTCTCATTGTGGAAGTAGAAGAGACTGCGTACGCAGCCACCCCAGCTCTGCAAGGGGCGATAGCCAGTCAGCACGTAAGGGTTGAATTGTAGGTGCTTCGGCATGTCACGCCAGTGCAGCAGCTCCACTCCCTCGCTGGCCACATCGTGGCTGACCCGGGCACCCGAACCAATCTTCACGTCTCTACTCTCTCTCTCGGTTTCATTTAATTCTGCACGTTGCTCGTTATCACAGATTTCCAATGACTTTTTCCTTTTCTTAGGTCCCTTACCGTTCACTTCCTGAATAGACATGTCGAACATTTTTGTACACGTATCAGGCAAACTCTGAACGTCTCTCATAATGATACAGAACGTGGCCGGCACATAATAGCGGGAGACTGCGGGGCGGCTCGTGATTTAATCTGACCCCGCATGGTGTGCCACTTTTTATATGAATATTACAGCTAAAACATAGAGTGAGCTGGCAGGTGTTTTTTTATTTCATTAACTTGAAAGTTTTCTTTCAAATAAGTGCTATCGGAGAAAATGTTTTACAACCGCGTGGTGTGACGTCGGCGCGTCACACAGCGGTGCAGCGGTGGCAGGGCGCGCGCGACTGACCGGGCGCCGCCGCACACCTCGTGCCAGTCTTGCCCCCTTGCACCCCGCACCCTATATTTGCGCACTGCGCAATCCCGATCAGCTGATTCCCGCCAGGCCTACTGCTCTCGTTTTAGATCTTTTTCTACCAAAATTTTCTAACTAAATATTAATGTGGCCAATAGAATTTGTGTATATGGTTTATATGTGCATTGTAGATGATTTCTATTTTAACTTTCAAGTATAATACAGACCTCGTAACCACTGTTATGTCATTAAGTTAAGCTGAGGTTATGCAATGTGTGGCAAGCATAGCACTCAGTCTTTTACTTTGACTAGTATATACCCAAGCAATTTATTTATTTGGCTTTGAAACACAAACACTAAGAATCCAATTTTTTTTTGTTTTTCTTTGTTTCTGTTCTAAGCAAATCTATAAAGTTTTGTTATTATAGCCTGTTTAAACTTTAGTTAACAGTCAGAAAAACATTTAGCTCATTCAAAAATTAATGTCAGCTGCAAAATATTTTAAGTGCTAGTGGTTTCTCTATACTTATTCTGTTACAATTTTAAATAAATCTCTTGTTCACCTGGACTACTATGATTCAAAATCAGTTATAGCATAGATCGCGTTCAAACTTAACAGCTAAAAAAGTTTTAAGCAAATTCGTCCAGTAGATTCAAAGATATGATTAAAATGCGTATAGTACATACATAGCATAGTACTTCACGCTTTATCCCTAGCGGGGTAGTCAGAACAAACGGAGGACCAAACACTGCGGTCCCTGCATACATCTTTCGTCGGAGGGTCCTCATGCTTTTTACGTGACCTTTCATTCTCATTGTGACATCCTCGCTGGTACCATTCTGTGTATATCTTCGTTGCGGATACGGTCAGTTAAACTGACTCCACATATCCTCCGAAGAGATCGCATCTCCACAGCATTTATCTTTCTTTCATTCTTCTTCTGCAATACCCACGCCAATATTCCCTGCCATATGGCACCAGAACTGCATTATGTACGGCCAAACGTGCAGCCAAACTGACATTCTGCCGTCACAACAATGTTCACCAATCACTTGTTCTAATAAGTTTCCATTCACAAAAATCTTGCATTCCGTTCTTTCATCGTTTCTTTCAAATATGAGAACCTCTGTCTTATTTGCATTCAGGATTACACTATTATTTTCGCACCTATCTTTCAGAATGGTGACCAATGACTGTAACTCACATTATGATGATGCAATTTACCTTCTAGTCACCTAATTTCACTCCCATGTCACTTTGTTTCATTCTTTGGTGACAGCTAGCCAACTATAAATTGAATAGCCAAGCTGACATCGCGCAACCTTGTTTGACACCCGATTGAATACCAAACCAAGGGCGACATGCCAGCTCCTACTCGGACGTAGGTTGAGTGATCTCTATACAATCAAAAATCAAAATCAAAATATTCTTTATTCAAATAGGCATTAAATTAAATTAAATTACAAGCACTTTCGAATCCTACTAGAAGCTACCACTACCGCTACCGCTACCACAGCTCGGAGGGCAGTTCTGCTGAGAAGAGCTGGCGAGAAACTCAACAGTTGCTTTTTTAATGTAAATTTACAATATATTTACAACTGTGGTTAGCCTCCCGAATGAGCATCAACAGTACTTAACTCCACACACTAACATCCGTTGGATTCTTGGAGTGAACAATATACTTTCCTTAGTAATATGTTTTTTATCTTGACTTTAAATTGTTCGAAGGGTAAGTCTGTAAGTATTTCTCGAATTTTATTATACATACGTATACCTTGGGACACAAACGATTCATTTACCTTCTGAAGGCGAAAACTACCTGTAATTACCTTATTTTTACTCCTTGTACTTATACCGTGTTTATCACTGTTCTTTAGATAATTGTTAATATTTTTACGTACAAACCTAATATTATTATATATATATATATATATATATATATATATATATATATATATATATATATATATATATATATATATATATATATATATTATTATATATATATTGTGACGCAACCTTAAAAATACCCGCTTTATTAAAATCTTCTCGCAAAGAATCCCGAGCTCTCATGCAGTAAATAACCCGCACTGCTTTTTTTTGAATTATAAATATTGTTTCAATAACTTCAGCATTGCCCCAAAGCAATATAAAGATACTTTACAGCAGCAAGGGGCAGTATCTCCCATAAATTGACCTAACTCACCATCATAACCAATTCGCGGAGTTCTGACCCATCCATTTAATTCATTCATCACATAATATTACTTTTTCATTTCCTTTTATACTACCTAGAACATCCCTGACACTGGCCCAAAACATGAAACTCGCTTGTTAAAGCTGAGGATACCGGCGCATACAACTGCTAACGGCTAAAAACAATATTTTTGTTATTCCCAGCTTTAAGTGAACCCAAAGCAACATCCAAATCTGTCTCATCCATAACATCTAATAGTTCATTCATCTTCTATTCCATCCTTCCTCATACATTCCACGCAGCTTTTTAGAGCTCCATCCTTCATTTTCCGCCGTTTCGGATATGGCGTGTTGGATGGCGGTCCCCAACGCCGTATTCGTCGCCACTTCTCACACCAGCGGGCGCGTTGGTGCGTAACATTGTTGGCCCGGATGGCGCTCGTGGTGAATGGAATGTTGCAGACGTGAGTGGCTGGCAATACAACCTGTTCTCATAGTGGTGGGACACTAGTTTCTCTCTGTGTACATCGCAGTATAATAGAAGGCGAAGAATAAATTACGTTTTATTAAGTATGCGATACCCCAATTTACTTTATTCTGTCGGTCATTGACTTCTCAATTTATCTTGACCAAACAATTGGCTTACTTGTTTAAGGTACAGTTAGCAGTCGTAATAATTAATAATAATGTTTTAATATTTTTGTGTAATTTTGAATAAAATTTCGGTCCTGAATACAAAATTTCATAAATGTAGATATTAAAAAATATCAGGTAGCTTACAATTCAGTTATGTATAGATATTTGTATAGTTTATAAAAAATATTTATATAAGTAGATCATCTTAATTTTTAAGCTAAAGTAAATAAATACCTATTATTATACATAGTATTTATTATATTATTATTTTTAAAAGCGTAATTGATCATTATTCATTCTAAGGTTTATTCTAAGATTAGTATTATCAATAAATATATTTATATTCATTAATTCAAAAACATTAAAATTAATAATTAATCTTTGGATTCTAATATATATATATATATATATATATATATATATATATATATATATATATATATATATATATATATATATATATATATATATATATATATATATATATATATATATATATATATATATATATATATATATATATATATATATATATATATATATATATATATATATATATATATATATATATATATATATATATATATATATATATATATATATATATATATATATATATATATATATATATATATATATATATATATATATATATATATATATATATATATATATATATATATATATATATATATATATATATATATATATATCATATATATATATATATATATATATATATATATATATATATACATATATATATATATATATATATATATATATATATACATATATATATATATATATATATATATATATATATATATATATATATATATATATATATATATATATAACTGTCATCAAGAGCTAATCTATCAACATTCTCAATTGGAAAATATATACTATATTTTAAATGATTTACGTTGCTATCTATGAAGGTTAAGATTATGCGTACGAATACAATTATCTTAGTTTAAATTTCATGAATATCTTATCTTACATTAAAGACTACTAGAGACAGTTTATTTTAGAATTCGCTAAGTTTTGTTCAGTTGGAAATGCACTGTGTATAAAATATAAATATAATATATATATTATATAAAATTATAATATAAATATAAATATATTATATAAAATTTTGTGCCCCTAATTAAAATTCAATACTGTGGTGAGTACTTGGGCTACATTTGAATAGCCAATGATAATCGAAATGAACATAAGTGTTGCTTATTTTTAATATATTAATTTATCGCCTGTCTTATTAATTAATATGAAATTGGAAAATGCTAATTACAAAAAAATTAATAAGAACTTTAAAATATTAAATTTCTACGATCAATCCCTAGGATGACGCGAAACCGGCTAGGAGCTAATACCCATCAAGCGTATGCGTATGTTCATATTTTCTTAAATTTGTTAATTTTAAATATTAATTTAAGATTAAAGTTAAATCCAATATATATTTTAAGTTTTAAATAAACAAACTATTATTGAATATAGTGTAAACAAACATTTTTATATAATAAACATTTTCCCAAAAAGTTTTAAGTAATTACGTCGTCCTTTTTAAGTACCACCTTTTGAATTACCACAAGTTATTGCTTATCGAAGCTTTTGGATTTGAATCTAAAACTATAGCATCAATATTGTACCAACAGTGCAGTTTAACAATGTCATTGACACTCCTATAGACGCTTTGTATTGCAAGTTTAACTTTTTGCTTTGTACTGTAATTGATGTGACCATAACTAATCAAAGCAAAACAAAACGGAAATGAAATTTTGTCGTAAAAACATAAGTGATTTAAAAAATCTCTTTTAAAATCAATAATAATATTTCACACAATACAAATCATAGAATATTTATAATTTGGTTTTTTTTTGGTTTTTTCTCGATAATCCTCCTTAAGTACATTGAGATATAAAATGCAGAACTCTTAGATTTACGCTTATCTTATAAATTATCAACAGACCTCATCTCCTAGAGTCCTGACTGGAAAATTTCAAACCAATTAATAACTTATGAACATAAATCAAAGGAAAATAACGTAAAAGACATTATTTTTTAAATATTCGGGGATCATTTATAAACTATCTATACAAGTAGTAAGTACAAAACAATAAATTAATTTGAATAGAAATATAAATAAACAGTTACTTTAATAAAAAACAAAATAACAAATAAATCACAAGTTTCCGAACGAAAGTACATGTAAATTTAAAGTTGGTCAAACTGTTAGATTGTTGTAGGTTGGTACAACGCTTCCGTTTGAAATAAACTTCATGTCATACTTTTTGTTTTTATTTATTGACATATATGAAATATTCAATAAAAGTATACACACTTACAATGACATGAAATATGTTATACATTTTTAAGAGCCTCTATTTAATTTATTTTTAGATGAATATATTTTTTATCAACAGGAAATTGTTTTTGGCGATATCTTATGCCAAAAGTTAAGACAGTGTTGCCAACTATTAAATATCGGCTGTCTTGCCTTTGGATCGATGTTCGGGCCTTTAATACGAAGAAGCATTCTTCAGGGTTCTGCATCGCGAACTTGGAATTGCCTTACTAATTTTACGCATCTGCTTTGGTGTAAATTGAAATATTTACGTGAGCTCAGGGTAAGTGTACATTAAATTTTAGAACTTTTCTCTTTGGCGTACGTAGGGCTTCCTCAACCCGTAGAAAGAACATGGCGTCAGCATGTAAATAACTTCTAGTGACATCTAGTTTGGCAGCATGGGTTGTTTTGATATTAATTACTTTTAGATCTATATTATTAGACATAATTTAAACGAAAGTTTCTATAAGATATAATTGAGTAAGGAGCGTAACATAATCGTATACTATTGCGCTGTACCCGTTGTGAAACTACAGCTGGTGAGATAGTAGCTGATTATCTGACGAATTTTTCATAACATTTACTTGATTTCAGCTACCTATATTTATGTAGTTATTTATTCTTATGAGATATCTGTAACTGTTTACAAGTGTAAATTATAAATACGTCATATTCTGATGTTTTCATTGCAGTTTGCCACATACTTGATGTATAGTTATTTTAATGTTAATAAAAAATATTATAATACAAACATCTAATAAGACGCATGTGGGTTATTGTAAGTAACAAATATGTTGACCGATTATTAGTGGTCTAAAAACTTTAATGTTTTTCAGCTTTTACTGCTTGGATACGAGTTTTGGTATCCTTTCTATGGTAAGTGGCGGTACCAGCAGTACAATCTTTATTACTGTCTTTTATCAGAATGCTCAACCTTGTTTTGATAGACTTGGCTATATGCATGAGCTGTCAAACTTTACTGTGCATGGCTTTGCATTAATATAATCTTTCACATAATGCAATTTCACTTATCATTATAATTATTTTGTTTTAAAAAGTAAAATTATATTTGTAATAGTGTTGATAATACAATAGAAAATCAATAAATTAAGTATATGAACACAGTACACACAACACATTCTATTGTTATCAGTCTGCAAGAAGTAGATAATTTTAGTGATATCTTACCTAGTTTATTAACAACTTAATATACTCACATGAATAATTGAATGTGAAATTTAGAATAATCGAATATTAATAAAATTAATATGAATACAAATTATTAATCATGAACCATCTTTTGCTAGGTTATTGTTATTGTACATAAACTTTTAACAAGCAAAATTTTTTTTGCCAGTAAAAACAGCAATGAGTTTAGTTTAATTCTTTATAAAACTGTACGAGCATGCCACAGCTGAATACCTTAAATAGAATACAATCTTCAAAAAAAACTTATCTGTAATTGTTAGGGAGTTTGTTATATTGTAAAAAAAAACAATATAATATTGAATAAAACATTCCAGAATGTTATTATAAATTATGTTTTTTAAAAAAGCTATCAAATATCAGTGAGATCATGACTAATAACTACTAGCTAAATTTATCTATTAATCATTAATCCTAATATTTTAATTAAATATGGTAAAAGTTACTGAAAAAATATCTTTAATAGCTTTGCTCTTTTTTGTTAATTTCTGAATACATAATTAGGACACAGATAATTTTCAAAACATTGAGACTGAATTAACATTGTGTGAAAGTATTGTTTTGTAATTAAGATTTAATTGATATGAAAGGAAAAGTGGTTTTGCTTTTTTGCTCATGTCTAATCATTATTTGAATGGCTTTTTGCTGATTTTATGAAAATGAAAATGTATTCTTTTGGTTTTGCTTTAAAAACAAGTTTGAAATTATAGTTACAATATAATATTTGGTTTGAATAATGTAACTAAATAGAGTAGAATGTACACAAATATTAGTAGTGGTATATAAAATATTAAATTGATTTGTAGATTAAAAAATTATATCTGGCGTGTCGAGAGTTATTCTGAAATATTAGTAGAGTACAAAGAACACTTAAAAATAGGTGTAAGTAGTAACAGCATAGATCTAGGAAGTTTGAGTTTATCTTATCTCTATTGAAAATTATGAAACTTTTTAATATGGTCGTCATATAATTTACTTCTTTAAATTACATTTTCTGAATGAATAACTAACCATACATTGTCTAATCTCATTGCCATTAAAAATTACAATTGTTGCTAACTTGTAACAGTTGTTTTCACACTGGCTAATAAAAATACCATTGTCATGGTGTACATGTAGACTTATATAGTTGTTATTTGATTTTTTTTGTATATTATGTAAATATGTTTTCAGATGCCCCGCACTCGTAGGAAGCATTACGCGTCGCATTCACGGTCACGGTCGTATGAAGCGAAGCGAAGGCGTCTGGACGAAGGTGCCAGAGAGGAGTCGTATAGAAAACGTAGCCGCAGTAGAGATCACGACAGGTATGGTTCATATCGTTTTTTTTTTCATGAAAATTATGTATCTGTGTAGAGTATACCAAAATACTCCTTTGATATTATTTAATTTACATATTTATATTCAAATATCATTCAAACAAAAGAAAATCTTCATATATGAAATGTTGCAACCGTTTTGTAATTTTTATACGAATTTCAATTAACTAATTAAAAATATTATTTATCTAGTAAAATAATCTAGTAATAAATAATATAATCTAGTAAAAATCATAGTCGATGCGCTATTTATATTTTAAAGCTTACTTTATTATGTAATAGAGGAAATATTTTTAAAAAGCGCCACCTAGTAGAACAATCTAAAAACGCCATGAAGAGTGTCGAACAACACTTATGATTGTTTCATTTATTTCCGATAGATGGCGTCACTAAAATACTGTTTTCTTATCAAAAAAATAATGGCACTTGCTATTAAAATGAAATATCCAAATGTTAAAGCTAGTTGTGGAACATATTTAAATTTATCATATAACATAAAATTTAATTTATTATAAAATGTATTTTATAACTTAAATTTAGGTCAAAATTTGACAAGCGCAGTAAAGAATATTAAAAATATGATAAGTATAATTACATACACAAAATATTATGTAAATTAGTATTAAAGTATTTTTCTTTCCTTTACATGGAATAACACTTTAAAACTTACAATAATAAAACAATCTCTTATATTTCTTACACACAACACAACGTAAAATAAATTAAACATGTTGTTTTACACTTAAATTTGAACGCAGCGGGATTTGAACCCACGCCTTATGGATTATATGTTTTTGTAAAGTATTTTTCTATCCTTAATGTGGATTAACACTTTAAAAAATCATAAGAAAGTGGTTTGACGTTAAAAAAATGCTTATTACTTAATTATTTAACGTGAGGTTTTGGTTTCTATTGGCATTAATATAACATATTAATATTAAAATAAAGAAATCTGTAGAATTAAGTGAGTAAGTAGGCAACACGCTTTATATTTTACCTAAATAAAAGCAAAACCATAAAAATTTTGAAAGTATTTATGATAATATTTTATTGGTTTATATATTTTAAATAATATAAACTTTCTTAAATATCGCATTAATTTCACCTTTAAAATATGGCAGACATAAAAAAGAAACATAAAAATTCAGTTGCTTAGTAATTGTAGATGGCACAGTATTGATTGTTAAGTTTCACTTTTCCAAATATTTGGTAAAAAAAATTACAGACAATCAGTATCATCGACAATGGATACTTTATGGTTACGACTGTTATCTAAAATCTCGTCGAGCTAACGAAACAACCAATTTAAAAAGCGATATTGTTCTGTATGATAGTGACTTGAAGGTTTTTGTAATAAATTTACTTGTATATTGTGTTGACAACAACAGATGTCAATTTATTTATATATCAATACTTATTAAAATTGATTATTAAAAGAAATGAATAGGTTATTTAATCATCTGAAAGTTTTTAAATGTTGGTAACAAAAAAGTTTTATTAAGTAATTTGCCTTCACTTTAAAAAGCTTGCACTATTTTAACACAATAAACGAAGCAAAGATCTATCCTTCAGACGTCGGCATACAGAAATAACAGACTCGACTCAGTTGTTATAGGCAATTAACACATGAACTTTTTATTTTATTACACTAAAATACTATAAAAACTGACAAAGTCCCTAGAGGGCTTTTTAAGTTTTAAATTTATGTTTGTACTTTATAGTCCTCGTTTAAATCAAGTTGCGGTTTATCAGAATGTTAAACTTAATTGTTTAACAATCCACCTTTTGCTTCCTTAATTTCAAGTGGCCTTGTATATTACTAATTTTATAAGAAAACATATTACAAATTTGTAAATAAAATAACTTTTTATAGACGTTTTATGTCGGCTTCTACTTGTAATTTTAATTTGTATTATAATAATGGATGCGCGCGTTTTGGTATGAATATATAATATTAATTATTCCGCCGACGCGTTGTTCTGCTCGTAGAAAGTGAAAACGGATATTTTTTTGTATTAAAATCAAAATGAACTTGAAGAAACTTTAAAATTTTTTCAGCATTTAATTGTTTAATATAATTTAAAATAACATTTTCTCAATTAATTTTGTTCAAATTTTGGACTAATCTTAGAATATTTTTTATTTTACTTTTGAGCTGATAATTATAAATGTATGATCAATAAAGTAACATTAAAATGAACTGTACGTGCAAGTTCCCTCATAATTGACACCATTATCGAGACGGTATTATAGGTTGATATTCGCACAAAGGACCGACAGAGATAATTGTGGCTGGCCCAGAAATTTGCACGTACGTGTCTCGGCGTGTTTTCTTTTATCGCTTGTCGAGTGTGATTCAAGGATACAGAGTACGGCACACGTGAGGCCTAACTGTAAATTGACAGAGCTACAGGCTGCACCTAAACGAATGATTCAAATAAAGTAATCACGTATTTCATTTTGTCCAGATAATGTTTAGGTAAACATTTTTACAGCAGAACCTATAGTACGTGCTGAAGTGTTTATTTTTTTAAATTTTGCAAGGATTGTATGTCAAGGACCTGCGGAAGGTCAAACACTAAAATGGTTATCTTTATGTGGTCTCGGTACGTGTAATGTATGATATTTTGGTAACTGGACACGTCATCTTTTCTAGCCTAAGTACAAGTCATCTACAGTTATTTTCTACTCACTTATTAATAAATTACTGAAGATATTTTGTATTTACTTTTAATATTACTAAACAATAACAAGTTTGTTCCTTTTACTTTAATAAGAATTAAATTACGTATAAACGCTTGGTGTATATTACCGTAAAAGATCCCAAATAATAAATGTCGTAGGGTTTATATAAAAGCTTTTAAGCACAGGTGACAAAATAATGGCACGGTAAATGCGGGGCGGGGGTCGAGAGGCGTTGTTCTTGACACAGTAAAACTAGAAGTACAGTAGGTGCAGCCGACCCACGCCGAGCTTTTTGCAAGCTGCAAATACAACTATCCAAGAGCTGACTGACATCTTGGCTTTAGGCTTCTCTGTTGCAACATAGCTGTTGTCATGCTAAAGCTATCCGCGCAGCTGAACTAAACAATAAACGATCCGTACTCGCCAAATGTTCTCTGCCCTATACTAATGTTAATTCTGCAATAAAGTTATCCAAGACCATGTTAGGTAATCTATTGGTTTAACTAGACACGATCGCTATCTAGGTGACAATCTTGACTCTTACATAATCTGAAACCTAAGCCGCTTGCACTATCGATTATTTCAAATTATTACTTTAATATACTCGGAGCTATGGCTAATAAGTCTCGCATTATAATATAAATATGTATATGTGGACCTATTCTTAAAAAGATATGTATGTAATATTCATTAATAAAGTTAAAAAAATATACGGGGTTTGTGTCTTGTGTCTTGAAAAGTTTTATCTTCTGACTTCTTTATGCCATGCAAACTCATAAAATACTTTGTTGTTTAATATTCAGTATATGAAAATGGAGAAAGATGAAAGTTGACTTTTTTATTAACTATACTAATAAAAATGTCCTTACCAATAAAATATATTTATTTACAACTTGAAATAATCAAACTTCTAGCCCTTTAATAGCATTTTGATGATGATAATTTTTGATGATCTTGGATCACCAAGGTGAGGTTCATTAAACAAAATCGCTTCCTGTTCCCCTACATATGTATCGGATTACATTGTCGAGGTCGTCTTTCATATCCTGCTAACTCGACAAAGGCGCATCGGCACGACCTTGTCTTCATCAGCGACGACGGCACTATCAGGGTCTTATCATACACGTTATGCTTGTGTCATCAACGTCTCTTCCTTTTGTATTTACAAATAAAAAACTATATTGTTTAAACTTTTTACACACTTATAATAAATGTATATTGTTATGTCCAGATTCTTATTCATTAATTTCATATAAGAGTAAATGTAACCAGACCTGATCGCTTGTTCTTGTTTATAAATCTTATGAATCGGCATCTTTATTAAGTCACTTGAAAATTATTCGGTCAGACAGCTTTGTTGCGTATTCGATCGACAAATGCAGCGACCGCAATCGATTATTTAGTTGTTTTATGCCCTCAAGTGCATAAGGGATTTTTTTGAAAAAAAACGCTGTACTGTTTTACACAACGTTATACTAATCTTCATCACGCAATTTTACAAATTTCAAATTGGTTGTTTTATAATCGAAACATTCTAAATCATACGATGTCAAATAATTGTTAAATTTGGCATTTCTTAACGATGATATAGGAAATCAATACACAACTTAATCTTAAAAAAATACTGACGCTTGAAACTAATAGATTATAAAATGACTGTCTCGAAAAAGATAAATTCCAAATGTCAAAGAGAAAAGGTTTCGAATGTCCTTATATACTGGAAATATATCGCAATCGCATGATTTCTGGACCACGAACAATAGGATAGTTGTCACGCTAGTGAAAACTTCAAAAGCCGTTCCACTTAAGTATTAACTTAAATCTTTTTGACTACATATTCAAAGCAATTGTTTCCTTTCAATTTGTTATTCAATAAGTTTACTGGAACAGCTAATGACAAAGACAGCTTAAAAATATTTCTTACACAATAATTACGTATATGAGTAAATCGATATGAGACATTGTCTGTAGTCTTGTTACGTTATATATTTTATGTAATAGTAAAATGTCAAAATACTGTTGCACACTGTAAAACAATTGAAACCTAAGTTTTGGTGCTCCTCGGGCTTGATTATGTGCAAACACGCAACAATCAAAACAGCGGATGTTGAATATAAATAACATTATGTGTTATAATGTGATACGTTTATTGTTTACTAATATGCTCATAAATGATAATTTCATTATTTATTGTTATTTACGAGTTATAATTCTTGACAAACAATTATATTTTAACATACAGCTAATATAAAATATATTTAGAGTATCGCTTCATACACCTTGCCGTGTAACAAAGTCGGCTAGTTGTGCAGGCGCCGTTATAGCCGCGTAGCCGAGGACAGGAGCGCGGGCTGTTGTGGGAGCGATTAGTGAACCGGTCCCAGTACGTTGACTCCCGAGAACCGCCTGCGCCTACGAACGCGAATTATGCACCTCTCTCTATTGCACTCCCCCCTGCCTCCGTACCTCCCTTTGCGTCCTCTTGGACTCGGTCGACTCAACAAGTATTACAATACGCGCCCTTGTACCGCTCAATCCGGCTCTATGAAGTTGTCTATCTACAATCCGAAATATCGGTGTTTGGTCCTAAGTAAAATTATCCCTAATAAAAGTATAATACTTTTCATTGTGCGTTTTATACATCCTTTGTACTTTTGTTGCTTTGTAAATTTTGCATTCCTTATAACTTCGTTCACGATATAGTAACTCCCAACATTTACAAAATCATGTTAGGTATTTTGTAAAGATTTTATTTGTGTCTAGTTAATATTTAATAGGTTGCATCCACATAAGAATAATAAACAATAACATGTTATTGTAATAATAATTCTTTAAGAAATTATAGAATAACCAAAATTATGCAACGTTTATATCACTGATAAAACTTAACTGTTACAATAAAGCCATGAGAAATGTAAATATTCAGTTCATCGTCTTGGCTGACTAAATGTGATAAAAACGTCTGACATCGTTCAGGACTAAAGGGCTCAGGGCCGGGAACTCTGTGCGCGGAGGGAGTGCGGTCGACGAACTTATCGTGGGTCGGGGGTCAGCCGCACTACACCCGTTCATTAGTACAGACATGCGCCTGCGCTATTTTTACACAATACTCTTTACTTATTTAATATAGTAGTTTTATATATAATTTATTGTAAAATTAACTAACCGTTATTATTAAAAAAGATAACCATACTAATATAGACAGCACAAACTGCAACGGAAGCTGTAAATTAGTTTCCGTTGTATTTTAACTACAGCTGTTATGAGCTGCTATTAACGATGCACAGCGTCAATTATTATTTGCGCAATTTCGGTCAGATTTTCTACTATGGCGCTTGCCGTAGTATATTTAGTTACATTAGAAAATATGGTTAACAATTAACCACCTACCTATTACTGTAACATAGAAAAATATATACAGAACAGAAAAATATATACGATATAGAAAAATATTGTATATCAATAAACAAAGAATATACAAACTGTATATAAAAAATTGCAGATTTTAAGGGCTTAAAGTATTATTATATATGATTAGTATTATTATATATGACCCGGTCAGTAAAAAAATAACTTAAGTTCTAAGTATTTACAAACAGTTGTAGGCAGTTTACCTACAACTGTCTAGTATGTCTGCCTATAGATCTTTATATTGCAAGTCGGTGGTTATTGGTGTCATCGAAAGTTTCTTCTGTCTATTGACCTATGAGATATAGATCCTAAGAGTAATTGGAACTATTAATCTAATTCAAATAGTTAGACGTATACAATGAATCAGTATGAGTCAATCGAGAAAGTAAACCAGTAAGCATTGTTCCGAGTGGATGCACGGCGCAGCGTACATCGGGTGCGTGGGCGCAGGCAGCGGCGCGAATTAAAGCAGCTCTCTATTCATTACTCATCGTTATTGCTATAGCCATTTTGGGAGACGAAAGCGAGTGTAGGTTTGTTTAACCTCAGATACACTAGTTTAATTACATATATTTGTTTTGAAAATAAGAGACGAAAAGAAATAGTTGTTTACCCGAAACCATTATGAAGCCATCGTCACGTGTTTTGTTACTCTCGAAATTTTTTCATCCTTTCACTTATTTGCTTACGATTGCGACAGCTTAAAATATAAAAATTACGATTAAAGCTTTTCTTAGCGTAATAATATATATAATATATATATATATATATATATATATATATATATATATATATATATATATATATATATATATATATATATATATATATATATATATATTAGAAACTTTTTTCCAATATGTGGGCAGCTCGTACACATGAGTGACCTTTGTCGTCGCTGTTAATCGTTTCACGCTCAGTGGGCACTTATTTGAGCGTTTTCGTTACAAAGCTGGTATTTATATTTAAAACATTAATACTTTATGTAACGAAGAAAAAAACATATTATCCTAACCTAATTTATAACCTGATGCTGCTACTAAACTATAACTCAAATTAATGATAATGCAAAAAAAAATTAGACTATTATATTGTGCTAACAAAATTTTCTCAAAATTGCGTGGTGTTATCTAGGTGAATTTAATATCGAATATCCAGATCGTTGGTCTCTTAGGACAGGAAACATCGAACTTCCGAGTCAACGCGATCAATAGATATCAGCGGTTATGCTTTTTGTATCAAAATTGCCGCGTAAACAAAACCTACAGGATACTTCTCTTTGAATTATGAAATTTGGCAATAAGTTAGAACTGTATCTTGTTCATTTCATACAATCATGATATTGGTACGCGGAATTCTCGGTGCACGAGTACTACTCACACTTGACCGGTATTTTCAATAAAAAAGTCATTAGATTGTCAATTTGTCTCTTTAATTACTAAATTTTCAATTCGAATTACATAAACAAATAAGTGAAACATCTCCAACGGCAAAATAACAATACATAGGTACATGAATATTAATATTAACTTGGCAATGAATATTATTACATTACTATACTTTCCTCGGTAACATAGTGAGAGCAGCTGTGTTTTGTAATAGCTTTAAAGACAGTATGTTTACTTTTTACCAATACCAACACACATGTACAATGATTGTGCATTGTGGAACGCAGAGGATTCTCCTAGAAAGTTGATGGCGAAAACAGCAATTACTCGGAATGCATTGTTCTGGCGTAAATTATTCTTAGATGCGTTTATAGTAGTAATACAAAATTGAAAAATGTTATAGAAAAGAAACTACATGAAATTTGATATCGACTTAATTTTTTCACGCGGAGAAAACCTAGTTCCACAAATTATTTGTCAGTAATTTTGATCAATTATATCGATTATAATCTGATGATTTGATGATGAATGATTTTAGAACACATATTTTATGTATAGCTTACGCTGTATTCCGCGTATTAGCCACGTTACCTAGTGTCAAGGCACTCCGTTTTTGCTTTCCATCTTAATTCAGGATCATTGCATGTAAAGAGGTACACCGCATTTTGTCTTACAAGAGCATGAAAATAATTCTTTCTCCTAAGTTGGTATTGGTCTCATAACCATCGTGTCACCAGTCAGCCACAGATCCCAAGTCACGATTAAACGCATTACCATATATTATAATTTCAATTCATAAAATCAAATAATTATTGATTAAACTAATTAGATGAAACTAAATGCAAAGACATATGCAACTCTTTATTTGATCATATTGCAATATAATGTGTGTTTATTAGAGTAATGTGCTTATATTTTCTTTTAATTAATTAGTATTTACTACGTACTTCTATTTTCGTTGCTTTTATTATTTAATTATAAAATAACATAATTCATTTATATATTTTTTTACCTGTATATACTCTCAAACAAGCAATATTTTAAATAATATAATTTCAGCGAATATAAATTGGCAATTATAACATGTTATGTTACTTATTTAACAAAATTTATGAAATAATTATACACGTACCTCTCCACTGTTGACGAAAATTAACTAACATATCCTAAGAGACGCGAATCTGCCTTTCTCCATCTGAATAATTATAAAGCGTGTAATAATTTTAACTTTCGCTGCAGCTATGTCAATCAAATTAGGAAACGAAAATTTTAAATTACCAGAGACTAATTAATTTAGATATGTAATTAATTTAGATTTATATTGGACTTATAATTGTTGACACCTTTGTAATATATGGAGAAACTCGTCCTGGGCTAGCAGTGAAAGCGTCTAGCATCACTTCATGATACAGATTTAATTAAATGCATTAGGTAATAATTTTTTACGAATACTTCATGCACTCGTTATTATGGCTTTATTTTCATAAACCGTTAATGCTAGTCGCAAGATGTTTTCTATTGTATTCATGATGATCGAATGATATGTGTTAGTATTGTATTCAATTCTTTTCGTTTGGATAAATCCGTATTTAAGACCGTTAACCTTACTAATTGTTTTCTTAACTCGTCTGCGGGACGGTGTCTAAGATTGGTTAATCGATTCCATTCGATACAGGCGTTGAAACATCTAATTTATTGGCGCTTCGTGTTGAACAACTTATTTTTTTATTCATTTATATTTTTATATAAAATTTAATAACTGATGATAGATTAATAAAATAAAAATATTATATTGATATTAATTTCATTACATTACAAAATAGTGCAGATTCTTTAGAAACAAATGAAAAACAATTTTGAACCGATTCCTATAGATAGGGGTGTATTCGTATTCTGATTCTGTTTATCAATTTTCTTGGAAGCGGAGGACAATATCGCATTGTGTCTATCAGGATGCGTGGGTCGCGTCGCTGTAACCTTACAATGGGTATATAAGATGTGGCATACTTTATATTCGAGTATTGTTAAACATTATACAGAATAATAATATAAACATTTCTTTACATATATAGTTAGTTAGTGATTTACTTGTACCTACAATTATTACGAAAGTTGTATATAGAAGGATTAAAATTTCTTACTTATTTCTAGTCTTGTAATATATATATTTTTAGGAATCTCTTGTAGAAAGAGAGTAGCAATGAAATGTGTCAATCAAGTCTGTTGCTTGTAGGCAACGACACTCTTTGGAAGGGACCCTGATATATTGTTATTAAGTGATTACGTAATTTAATGCAATTACATAGAATCTCTGTCCGAATACGCTCAAAACATGATCTACGTGTATTTCGATGTACTTCTTTAAAAAAAAATTGAAACATCTACGAATGTATTATATTACAAACCGTACCTCAAAAAAAAACGAAACTCTTGTAGGACTTTGTTGTCCGTATGTCTGCCTATCTGTCTTGTCTATCAGGGTATCCCGTCAATCTAGAGTTATGAAATTTGACAATAAGTTATAATTTACAGTACAACCAAAGGGAAAAAACAAAAAAATTAATTTATTGATATGTCCTAGAAAAAAATATTAGAAATTATACTGTAGTTCATTACATACAAAATGAGTGCACAGGACCGCAAACTTTAGTTTGTCGACTCTTAATAGTTGTATTTCATTTACCTAGCAACTTATGAAATTTGACAGAAAATAAGTACTTACAGTATGTATAAAGTATAAAATTTGATCATTTATAAGTTTAAAGCAGAAAGAAACCATTACAAACTTATATTTGTAGTTAATTTCATACATAATTAGTGGATACGAGTGCAAATTTGAGTTAGTAAATTTTTATAAGTAGTATTTTCCTCCGCGGGATACCTACAATCTTGAAATAGATACGAAACCCTCGGTGCGCGTATAGAACTCGCACTTGACCGATATTATTTATTTTAAAATTACAACGGTCACATACATCAATATAAAACTTATAGTCTAGGACTACTGTTTAATGTCAAGAAGAAAATATCAACACGACGATTTCTCCTGTATTTAGCATGAAATAGCAATGTTTTACGAATTCACCATTAACGTAATAATGTTAGACAAACAAACATGGAAATGTAGATCACCCAAATGTTACATGATAATTAATGTATGGTTGTGTTTTGGTCAATCGGTCAGACACTTTTGTTTTGTTCGATATAGTTGCTATGAAATATGGCATGATTGTTAGATTATAATTACATACTTGTATTTTTACTTGCAGTAATGTAAGTAAAGTAAACAGCAATTTTATCTAAACAAGTTTTAGAGGTTTCGTAAGAATAAAAAATATTTAATATTTTTTATTCCTACGAAACTTCGCAAATTTGTAATTAAAAACACAGCATTGTATTAGCTGATGAATTATGTGGTTTTATTTTAGCGATTAAAAAAAGATTTTTAAATGTACGAAGTTCGTATGACTTTTAGTAACTGGGTAATTAGAACAAGTTCATATCTAGACAGATACTGTTAGATTCGTACTGATTCACCAAAGTCAAATTATATTTTATTAACCTACTAAAATTTTCAGAAACATACGTGAACTACTTGCAAAAAAGAACATATTTAAGAATCTGTTTTATTTTAATAAATAACTAAGCAAAACATATATTATTACATTTAAAATATCACGATGTCAGCAAATCATGTATCTACTATAACTTAGGCACGTTTTTGACTCACACATAGCCCTTTGTTCAGTGTTTGCCGCGTTGATGCGTGTAGCACTGACATTGACCATCACGATCTGTACTTAGCATACGATTAAAAACATTAACGTTGTACAATTGCTAAATTTATGTGTCTGATCCGGACGCCTATTACCATTAACATGCCATTTTATTGGTTATTTATTCAACACTTTGTAGAAATAATATACTAAGTCCAGTAAATACAGCGGATCTGTGACAGCTCCTACTAGATTATGCTAATCGAGTCATTTCGTTCCTTTTTCGGCTGCGTATATTAGGAAGGTTACATCAACATGTTGATGTAAAAGTCATTGAAGATTCGAAATGATTAAGCCAGCATTCAATATCACGTTCGCGGAAGAAATTTTTTTGTAAATGTCAGAATTATTTTCACCTTACGTGATAACGTTGTGCTCCATATTTTATGAGAATGGGATTATTTTACAATGTCTTGATAAGTGGGAAGTTAATAATAAGCACTACCTTGCTAAATTGATATTTACAGTCCCACAGAGACTACTTGTAGGCAAACGAGGCTTGTCTTTATGGCCATCCAATGCATCGACCGCCCGCGTTAAGACTGATGGAGT
Source organism: Dione juno (assembly GCA_037127375.1). Taxonomy (NCBI): domain Eukaryota; kingdom Metazoa; phylum Arthropoda; class Insecta; order Lepidoptera; family Nymphalidae; genus Dione; species Dione juno. The sequence continues at coordinate 1,069,281 of JAXRJS010000021.1, read as the reverse complement.
GGAATTGATGGAGGCGTTATACTTAAACAACGCAAACGATAATTTGCCAGTTACCGGAAGCAATTATCATATTCTGGTTTACCATACGTAACGTATACTTTGTGTAAAATTATATATTTTCAATCCATATAATTCACGTCTCGTTATTGTAGATTGGTCATTTTTGCTTTAAACGTTTATATAAACTATAAGTAACAATCTTTTCTACATTCCATTCCATTTTTTTCTTGTATGATGTGTAATTTATACCGGTCTATATACTATACTTAAACTAGATTTTGAATAAACTTTCTAAATTATATTTTTCACATATCTACTTATTTAATTTTCCTTACATTTTTGTATAACGTACCACAATTTCTAAACAGAAGCTTGGTATTTAACTAACTTCTAAAACGCGTAGGAGTCATTCTTTGTCTTTTCAATAATCAAATCTTTTCGAAACTTTGTTTACATAATAATTCCGAGTGCGTAAACCACGATCACTTTTGTTTTCAAACGTCTTTTAGCTTTGTTTGTGACCTTGATTATAATCTACCTCCACCCGCGCAGTTGCACATTGTCTGTAGCCATTTGTCATCAAACTTGACATGGTTTCCCTTTTTATTGAGATAAATATTAATAAGCGAAAGTTTTCTTCACAGTTAACACCATTGTCACGAGTCATTGTGATGCTTTATATAGGCGAATTTGTGTTATTTGTGAAAAATATTTTAAATATTCTTATTTTTATTATGGGCCACGTGTGATGGTAATTAAATTAAAACAACTGCAAATAATTTACATAAAGCTTAAAGGCCTGAACTGCTTTAAAATATACATACTTTATAGATATATCAATAACTGGTAACGTAACTTAATATCCAATTAACATATTTATTATGAGTCATACCTATCTTTGCAGGTATTAACGCTCTTAAGGACTCTAAGCTCTAACTAGAACAAGCTCTATAGGTGCACCTATAGGGTGCCCTTAATGGGTAGTTAATCATGTAACCACTAGACTAATATTTCGTCTTACCTTTTTTTTGACTCTATTTCCATGATATATGGTGAATAACTTAGGGTAAAGTTAATAAGGCCATGTGTCGCTATTTGGAAAGTTTTACACAATTATATAAATATAGCCACCCACGTGTTATTTTTTGTATACTTTACATCAATGCAATTACAATTGCCTTTCTAATGGCTCATCATAAGTGTGACGGCGACCCCGAATACAAATTATGGGAACAAATAATTTTATATATGAAGGATGACGACCGGCAATAATGTAGTAACACCTACACGGCTTTTCGACGAATCGAACTGTACCTATACCACACTGACAGCATTTTTTCCTAATTGTTCCGAACTTTGGTAACGGAATATGTACTGAAATGAGAGTCGAGTAATATGACTCTCATTAGTACATCTGTAACGTAATTTGTTAATATTCCTTTTCTAAGCGTCGTAATTTACTCTATACATGTATTTAGTATGAATTCAAATAAGCCTTTCACAATACAATTTGCAAGATGTTAAAATTTAACATCTTTTGTCTGAAAAATCGAAAGTTCAATAACAGTAACACCATTTAAAATCGAAACAATCATGTCAGTGTGGCGATGTGTGGAAAAACTTTTGGATTAAAAAGCTGTGACAGCCTGAGTCATGTGTAAGATCTTTGTTGTGCTTCTCAGAAAAACAAGGGCCAAGTTACTGTGGGAAAGATATTTGAGGCACGCCGTTGGTCTAATTTCTCCTGTCCTGCTCTGAGATGCAGTCTTAACTTATAATTAATAGCAGATAAACTAGCAAGTAAGCTAGAATATACAAAATAATAAAGTTCGATAAAACTTTTTATATTAATCATATAATATCAAATTTATCAGCTTACGTGAAATATAAAGGATCAATCTATATAATTTTTGTTTTTTTTTAAATGAATGTATACTAATAGTATTCAGTAACGTAGTATATATATAGTAGAATATAAAACAATCGAGTAGAGTGGTGACGAATAATGTGTCTGAAAGTACTCGTTAGAGTATGACCAATTTTGACCTCAATGATTAATGAGGACCGTTATTCTTAAGCCAGTTAATACTGTGTTAACTTTTGAAATACGTGAGTAGATATGTATATATATACCTTCCGCTAATTTGCTAATTTAATATAACAGCTTCTTCCTGGTTACAGTTTGAATAGTCAAACGTTTAGATGTATCCCAGGAAGTCCATTTATAGGTGCTATTTTGATAAATTGTTTAGATAGTATTGGGCTCGTAGCTGTCGGATCAGGTTTCTGTGAGAGCACCATTTACGGCATAGGATTAATTCACCGTAGTCATTGCTTGAATCACGGATACACTTTGATACTTTTTATGTATGCTTCATTTTATTTCGAATACAATCGACTGTTCTATGGTAACTAAATTAGTGTTGTTACCATTTTAAACTTAAAATGTATTTAACTCGTTAGCATTAGCGTAATATTTCTACGTTATTATGCTAAGCGCTCAATTGGCTAGAAATATAGCTTAAGAATCAATGCTTATATTGTCATTTATTTTAATGCAGTTGCTTTCAACGTCTACAGACGTGAAAATGTTCTATTACTAAATGTATTAAAATTGTAATAATAATAATATATGTATAATAATAATAATTGTAATTTATTTTCCCCAAAAATAAGCTCTGATAAGCAATACCATTGCTAAATATTAAAATATTTATTATATTCCAACAACATCGAGGCTGTATTTAATACTTCTCGAGACGTCGTCTTGTAATTTCTTAACAATGTGAGACAAAGAAGATGTGTAGCAATGTCTCGTTAGAGTGGCGACCGATTTTTCTTTCGTTAGTCGTCTATGCGGCCCAGTAATGAACCATTTGGGTCATTGGACCTCGCCGTTTGTCGGTTACTTGCCGCCGCATTCGCCTCCGGTGCCATTATTTTTTTGCAAGCATTTACGTGCCACCAATTGAATAGCATGACGCGGCCGAGAACTCCGATTTATGCTTCGCTATTGATACAATGTTTTACCTCATTGTAAAAACATTAAGGTGTGCATAAATAATTTAACTCGCTGTTTTGGCACAAGAAAAGCTAACGGAAAAGCTGCTAACGGTTTCGCAAAGGAAAGGTACTGACTGCCTGAATCAGACATAAAACCAGGTCATATCTCCAAATTTAATTGATATGTTGCGCAATATTTTTAGGAATTTAATACTTGTATTAGTAATTCAATAGTTTTATGTGATCGTCATACTGTTTAGTATTGGATGGTACCTTATTTAAGAACTTATATCCATAAACAAAGAAAGTTCATTTAAAAGTCGATGATACATTTTAAGCCAATTTATTCATTAAGACATGATAATCACGTATGACTATTATCACTAAACTAGAATACTGATAAGCTAAACACGTAGTCATACCCGCGTCGATATGTAACATCTAAAAAATATTTCCAATAGTAACGCTGGCGATAAATATGTTTTGCAATACACATGTAGCAATTCTACTGATTTAAAGTGTAAATGATGATGCCCCTCGTTCTCATTTAACTAAATTAGATCAAATCCAAAATCTAGCTATGCGAGTTGTTGGTGGGTTCATTAGAACAACTCCTATACATGTAATGGAGAGTGAATTAGCTTTGCCTCCATTATTTATACAACGTAAATATTTGGGTGGAAAATACTTGCTAAAATCGATATCACTAGAAGGCCATACTTTAATTTCTTTCCTTAAAAATTATGCCTCAGAATTTAAAAAACCATATTGGAACAGAAGAAAAAAGCCATTATTAGTCGAGTTATTTAATGAAATCCACAATATTGCAATTCACGTGAGTAAAAAATTAGATATGTATAATTTAAATGTTTGGATAACAAAAATTGATTTGGACCAACATATTAGGTTAGAAATTCCTTTCGTTAACACAGCAAAACGATTTTATAATGAACTTGATATTAAAATGAAATGTATATGTTATATAAATTTACAATATCCTAATTATTATAAATTGTATACTGACGCATCTATTGATAAAGATGATGTTGGAATTGCTTGTTATGATCCACAACTAGAATTTAACATGAAATTTAAAAAAAAGTTACAAAATTTCCATAATGTACGCTGAATTGATTACGCTGGCTGAGGTGTTGTCGTATATTGAGGCAGTTAATTTTGATAAATTTATTGTTCTTACTGACTCAAAAAGTGCATTACAACATTTGGCTCGATGTACCTCGACTTTTCGAGGAACACCGATAACCAACTCCAGTATTGAAATTATCTTAAAATTAAATACTTTGAACAAGCATGTTGTACTGCAATGGATTCCTTCTCATATTGGTATCTCTGGTAATGAGAAGGTTGATACATATGCCAAAGAAGCCTGTACAGATGGAAAAGTAGTTAATGTATTGCCTTTCTATACGGACTGTCTTTATTATATTAAAGAAAAATGTAAAAATCTTGGCAAGAATACTTTAACAAAAGTTCCAAGGAAAAAGGTATTTGGTATAAGACAATTCAACCTCAACCGTGTTATCATTCTTGGATAGATGTATGTAAATTAGACCGGGATAATATTGTGACAGCATTTAGACTTCGCTCCGGACACATTCCATTAAATAAATTTGGTTTCTTAATGAAGAAAACTGTCTCGCCTAATTGTTCGGATTGTGGAATTGTAGAGGATGTGTATCATATTTTAATGGAATGTACTCGTAGTGAACCTTTGATTTCGCAAATTGGAGACAACTCGATTGGAAGTTGTAATATATATCTCTCAAATCCTACATCCAATATGGCCAAATTGTTATATAGTATAGTTAAGCTTAATATAAGTAAGCGTAAATAGTATGCAAGTGTATAACTAATATATTTTTAAGTTTATTTGTAACTACTAACCAGAGCAACATAGTCACCCAGTGACTCAGCTCTTAAAATGAGAATAAAAAAAAAAAAAGTAAATACACTAAATACACTAAATATTAAAAAAATATATATCGGTGCATAAATTAGTATTAATGCATTGTATTAAAAAATATACAAAACATAATACTCGAATTATATATATATATATATATATATATATATATATATATATATATATATATATATATATATATATATATATATATATATGTACTTATTGTAGCCTACCTACTTATGTAATATATTAGAATATACAGAGTCTTGGTGTGAGTGTGAGTCTGGGTAAAAGTTATTCTGAGCTTTCTACCCCTAAGTATAAAATCATACAAGCGAGTAATTATTGGCAGTGACACACTTCGCCGTTGAAATAGCAATAATATCTTTGCTATAATATCAGATAAAAATAGTTACCTTCCAGCTTTATAACCTTTTGATTATTGGGTTCAGTACCGTACATATTTATCGTATTCTATAAATTATGAAATATTTTTTGGTCTGGTAACAAGACAACGCGATGAATTGAGTTCCGCTACAGAACACGCAATTCCTCGAACATTGTGCGGAATTGGAATTGGGACGGAGTGCCTTAACACTAAGTTGCCTTTGCCTATCCTGCTTAAATATTTACTTTTCAGTAACTTTTACCCTCTATCATTTTCATGACAATTATTACTGACGTCAGTAAAGTACTCAAATTTGTCAAATACTAAAGCACAATATAATGCGTCCGTTTTATGTCAAAAAAACTGAATTGGACCCGTATTTAAGTTATTTATTATTCTTAGTTATCTTACCAAAAGTTGTTGATGTATAAAAAAATCAAAAACGGCCTTTGTTATTTTAACAACGTCAATAGTCATCAAAGGAAGTACTCATGACATCTTGTTCAGCCGCGTATGTGCCATCAGGCTACATCAAGAAATGCTTACAATATGAGTGTCGTATTCGTTTATGACCGACCGAGAACATGTTAATCATTGACCGAATTAATTAAAAGCTCTGTTTCTCAGTAACAAAACGTAGGCAGTCATTATTTATGTCGCAGTCCTCTCAGGCTATCAATTTAAAGTTTTTTTATGTATTAACTTTCAACTTTCACTCGATTTTAGGAACTTACCACTTCTCGATATTGATGAGCTTAGTCATGATATTTTTAAAAACGTATAATCATATGTATTGATATTTGGTTTGTAATAAATAATTAATTAACAAAATATGTTCCTACTATATATATCAAGCTTGAAATGACAAAGAAGATCTAATATGCACTTTTATATACTATGCGATCCAAATATAAACAATTTAGTTTTATTAGTTTTCACCATTTTCTATGCGGTAAAAAATTAAAGAAAAATATCATTTTCTGGCGTAATATTACCGAAATTTAGTAAATAATTATTTATGGTATTTGTGTTTTGTGTTCATATAAATTATTGTTATCCTTTAAATGATTTGTGAATCTAAATTATATATTATTTTTAACAATGACACAGATACATAAAATTATATTTACATGCAGTTGCGTTTCGAAACAAAATCGACCTTCATTGCCCGACTGGCATATTAATTTAATGATTTCTTTTTAATGAACTTAATACATTACATTTTTAATACTTAATTCATTGTGCCTATTTAATAACATGTAAAACTAAATGTGTATTTTTTTTGTTTCAGGTAAGACGTGCGTCTAACTCCATAGTCCTTATAAAGAAATGTTTTGGTGAGGTTTTCATTAGTGTTTGTAAAAGTTTTGATACAGGCGTAATATTAAACGATTAAAACATATGTCTAGTATGTATAAAACTAGACTATATAAAAAAATAATGTGTACTAGATTTAATTAATTGTAACATTCAACGAAGTAGTTTCCAATTTAAATATATTTATAATAAAGATAATATACTTGTTTCCTATTAAGGCGTAAAACAGGACGACGTAGTGTTTAGTTTGTGTAAGTAGGGTGCGTTGGTTGTGCGAGTAAAGTTAGGATGCAGGCGGCACTTGAACTGGCTTACCGCGGCGTGATAGTGTAGGTCAGTGCTCCTGCGATTCCGGCCGTAGTGCTCCGAGTTAGAGTTACAAGTGGCGAACCGCAAGAAAGACGTGGTGGGGTCCTCGCAGGCCAGCGAGCGTGCGTTACCTCCCTTTAGTCAGTTAGTCGCAGCGGTGCACGCACACCGCACGCAGTTCTCGCGCGCGCAACGAGAAGGTATGCATACATCGAGACATTGTCACTCGACATATGCACTCGCTTCCGGTGGCTGCTCTCCTTCAACTTAAACAAGTCGCCTTATGTTCTCGATTTACATCTGTAATTGAAGTTTTAATTACTAGCTTGGGATGTGACCACCGGTTGCAGGCGTCGTATGTGTTTATTATGTGGTAGTTTAGTGAAGTTTTATTAAAGTGCACTCGATCGGAAATAAAATGTGTTAAACGATGAAATTTTAGCTACACTTACAAATTCTCATAATTAATTTCATTAATTACGTTCTCAAATAAGTTATTATGTCGTTATCACAACCAAATAATAGACGCGATATTACAGTGTACACTCAAGAACTAATTGTTTCCAATTAAGTCAATAAAACATTCCTACTTAAGTAATTGACACAATATATTTTTGCTTTAAAATAACAATTATATTAATATTTAAAATTTACATTAATTTTAAATTTTCATGAATTAATAGTTCATTGATTAAAAAAAATATTTATATTGATATCTCTTAAGATACAACTGAAGCGGTCATGCGAGGATGTGTCGGTTGTGGCCTGTTGACCATATGGTAGCCCCGCCGCTAACCTTATTAGGGACGCTATCAAGGCAACACTTAGTGCACTTATACGGTATAAATGCTCCACATTACAAATTAATAAAAGAATAAAATCTTATCAACATTTATACAATAATTAAAATTAAGAGGTTTTATTAATATTTACTAACTCTTACACTCTCCGATTACACTTTGTTATTATGATCGGTATTGTGAATAGTTTCAATTATGCAAGATGCAAGTTATAGCGGGCGGCGAACTGGGCGGTTCGTTGACCAGTGCGTTGTCCCGCCACGCTGACGCCCACTGCGAAGGTCGCGGCCCACACTCGACACAGCCTAACATTACAAAATATATACTAAAGCAAACAATATAATACCGCTCAAAAATAGTCACGCTTCCCTTAAAGCGCCACCGTTACTTTATCTATTCATGATTTCATCGTCCAACACATTTTAATTTTCACGTCGTTACAGGTAGAGCCGATATGTGTTCAGTGATCTCGTTGCTAAAGTAAATAGTATCGTAAACGAAATTAATTGTAACAAGTGGAAATTTAGATCTCAAAATGGTGACTTCGAGAATACCGGCTTATTCTCTAAATTCGGAGTTCAACAGGGAGTTCAGAAGTTTCCGCATAACTCGAGCCACACCACGTTCGACGTTGTATGCGCCCGCCATCGTTCCTATACACGAATATCCGAGGGTCAGCGTGCATGAGAGACGAGAGGCTCTTAAAGCTGCGCTGGCGAAGGCGTGGTCGTCCAAAAGTAGTGAAAGGATGAAACATGATACTTGGTCTGTCCCGAACGAACAAAGCAGGACGACCATAACAGCTGTAGATTTTGTAGACAAAATGCAACACAAATCTAATGTAAAAGGCGAGGAAGTCTCTCGAGTTGCACTCGTTAGAAATGAATTTGAAAGCAAAGATATAGAACGCTCACAAAAATTAGACAAAATCGACAACAATCAACCCGCTAGTTTTACCTACGGAAGACTTAATGGGAGTTATAGCAGTGCCAATAGCATAAGCATACAAGAATCTCTTAAAAAGAACTGTGATAAAAGTTTACACAATAACGACACAAACTTTAATGACTACTTTAATAATGTTCCTAAATCGAAGACAACTAGTTTTGAAAATAATTTTCTTAGACAAAATTTGGATGAACGTTTTAACAAACGAAACGGACTCGATATTTCATCAAAACGCACCGATAGGGATATTAACTTAAATAACGTAGAATACAGCAGTTTAAACGGCGATTCTTTAAAATATTCGCGAATCGCGAATGGGACTGAATCAGTGCAATACAAAAATTACAGTAAAGCTGACACCATTATGAGTAAATTGCTCAGCACAGATAGCCCAAAAAGCATGACGTCTTGTAGCGGAGAGAAACTGAGTGGTTACAGTGACGGCGAGCGACGAGGAGCTAAGGAGCCCCAAAGGTTGCTAACCAGCGGCCCCAAGTCCGTCGTAGATCAAAGACTGGCAGATAGGCTGGAAGTGAAGGTTGCAGAATTGCCTGCATTATACATGGGCGTCGACTCTTGGACGCCGAAATCAGCCGCATTCCAGAAGAGTATGCGCGAACACGAGTGGAGCGTATCGTATGTACCTACTAAATGCAGTAACATTTAATACTAACCATTACATATCCTACTCATTTTCCCTTTGATATATTTATTGTATTCATTTGTTAAGGAGCTTAATGTATAGAACGAGTCTTAATAGCATTAAACCTGAGCTTCGCCGATACGTAAATAGAAAAAATAAGCGAAACCTGCAGAGCTTATTGCCTGCAGTTGGAGTGCATCGACTTGGCTACTGGTTTAGAGTGCAATATAAACTACAGTACATTTCCAGTCACGTTTCGCAAACCAACGTAACCCATCATCATCTACCTATGCTGTATGTAATTACGTAGCTAATTATGATACTGAAATACTTTGTCAATTTTCTGACCATTTTTAAATACTCTTACCCTTATCTTCTTATGACATACATACTCACTATATTTACGTCTAAAACACATCTCTTGCAACACTTTTTTATTTGATATATACCTTCCATTATATTAGTTATGGAAAAAATATGTATAGTAAATTCGTAAACATTTTGTGACAATAATTACAGAACTCATTACTATTTTTTGTATTCGTTGCCTTTATTTCTAAATTACCATGATTAGCTCAAAAAGCAATAGTAAGCAAGCAAGTAACATATCCGTGGGCGCTCTTTTAGCTATATAACTTACAAGATTCGTCTCGATAGCATTTTAGTGAATGTTTCAAGGTCTCGTCCTGGTTTATACACTCGCAAAGGATTTGTCAAGCTGGTTGGCATTATGACGTAATTTATTTTTGCGTTTTACGTTGTTGTCAACTCAAAAAACATGTCTTTTCTTTGTTATTTATAAACATTTCTCTGGTAAAACTCAAAATCATTATTCCGTATAAGATTTTACACATTTAAATCAAACTGTGTATCAGATATTATGTTAACGAAGGCATAGAAAATGGAAAGTGATTTTACAACTTTGTGGCAATAAAGTAAAGTATGCTTGTTACTACTTCCACTAAAAGAAACTTACGTGTCACTAAATATAAGTCATGATTAAGTAATTTACCTCACTGCTTTTCATGTAAAGGAAACACTAATTACCTTATTTTTGTATTAAAGATGAAATATAGGTATCGTATGTCAGTCAGTGCATTATCATTCTTAGTGAATAATAACTTTCACTAAACATGATAAACGTGTTATACTGTGTTTACATGATGTTGGTGTACGTCTGTGTCAATACAAATGGCAGCATTAGCTGTCACTTCACGTACATCCGACAAATGTCTGAAGTTGTCCGTAGTTACGCAGTCTGATCAACTTTCACTGCAGACTAGTCCCGCGTCCCGCAACCCCCCTGCACGGTGCTGCTACGCGTGCGCCATATTGCCCGCCATGCCAGATCTGTTTTGCTGATGTAACAGTACCAAAGTTAGTCTATCTCATTGCACCAACGTTACTTATCTGTTTTAACTGGACGTCGCGACAAACTGGTGATCGTGAGACGCTCAATTTTCTTATCTTGCTTTTGGTAATAATATATTCCACATACTTTTATCATGCAATCAATGAGGTAGTTTTCGTTAAAGAACTGTTTAATGTTGAATATTCAAATGAATATAATTTATTTGGTAACTAAACATTAAAATTGAATATAGGTATAATTTATTTTGTGGTTTTTTCGTTATAATGAGAAAGCTACGATTGTCATTGACCCGGGCGCGCGAGCGGCGATTAGTTGTGGATGCAATGTTGACACGGTTCATAGTAATCGCTCATCCGGCATGGCCTTGTCCAGCTACCTGTCCCTCAAGGGGCCTGCATATTTTAAAACATCTGTAATATCTACAATTAATTAACGTAAGTTAGTAAAGTTTTTGATATATATACATATGCTCAATCTCAATATTTTCGCCTTTGAAATCACCACCGAGTAGCAAAAAATAACATCTTTCAGATTATATAAAATTGAAACTCGGTAAAAATTCGTTTATATCCTTATTTAGTATACATTTTTGTAGCTAGTAAATTGATATAATTATTTACGCTAAGAATCCTTGACCAGTTCGCTTCGCATTGAAGACTGGCTTTCAATTTCGCAATAGCCCGCACTGCACTGACTCAGATCGATTATGGTCATTGTGCCAAAAACGTTGTTCCATTCTCATCGTAACAAGCACGACCTCGCTGATATCTAAAATATAAATACAAACAATTATTAATTTTAGCATTTCTTGTAAAAGGTCCTAAGCTATTAGCTAGCTACATTATAATAATTATATGCAGAATGTTATGACATCAGGAAATATCAGTGCCACTGTAAATAGAAACAAGATGATTCAATCCGATACACGTGTTCAGAGTAGCTAAATAAAGAACCGTTGTACGAATACCGTATTTGCTTGAACGTTGACCACGTTGGTCAATGTTTTCCCCAGATGGTTTTAACTAATTTGATTGTCGATATTTATGTGCTCGTAATTCTGCTATTATTGTTCTACTTTCGAATACAAACTTAACCGTAAATGAGTCTTATAAGAGTAATTGTAACGTTTTAATGCAGTTGCTGTTGACACGTATATACGTGCATCAACTGTTACTTTATATATTATTCTACGTTAATCATAACGTAGACTAATTTATAAAATAACAAAATTTTTACGTATTTAATTGACGTCCTTAATACGCGAAGATAGTAGCAGTGATGTTCAACAGTCACCACGGACTGTGGAAGTAGAAGTGGAATGTTCTCCCTAGATTAATCAATAAGATTGCGAAATATACTATTTAATAATAAATCCTAACTAAAAACAAAAAATAAGCCCAATATTTGTGAAGAGGAATACTAAATAATGACATCATTAAAACAGTTTTACAATGGATGTAGACATAAACATATCATATTTTTTTTGCAAAATGGAAGATTAACAGTCGGGAACGGGATCCATTTTATAGGTTTCCTTGGGAAAACTTGTTTGGTTGAGAGAATGGATTAAATTAGAGAATTTACTTTTAATTTTATTTGTTGAGTTTTTTTATTGAATTTACTGTTTGAATTTACTCTTTTTTTTTAGTAACCGAGTAGAATCATGGTCGTAACATCAAATGTTTATATATTATATATCTTTTTTTTATAATTTATTAATAAAAAAATGTCCTTCTAGTGGAATTTAAAAACCACAACCTTTCTGCGCACGTCCGCTACTTCCTACGTACACAAAATATATATTAACTTATAAGCATAAAAGTTATTTTATACGTTAAATGAATCTCAATGGTTAACAAAACCATAAAAAAATATATTTTCGTTTTAGAAACGATTTTAGCTGCTATATTCTAGAAACTAACCATTATTTGAATTATAATATCGCTGATGTTCATCGAAATGCTCCGGTGTTTGTCATCATTGAATCGTGTGACGTGTTTGCCTTTGTTAAACATCGACACCATAGCTGCTTCTTGGCCTATTAGTAAAACAACAAGTTTAGTAGTCATAAGTGATCATTATTATTGATAAAACATCATTACTCATTTATAAGATTTTAAATCAGTCATTGCAATAGATAACAGTGGTTTTTATTAAATAAATTGAATACTATGATATTAACAAAATTTTCATAATATTTTGAAATATAATAAATTGACACGCTAGTATCTACATAAATCTATTAAATAGCGTAATTGTTCCATATACAATTAATTTTATTTTACGTTTATTTAAGTTTTAATTGAACTTCCCAAGGTCCGAAAATATAATATAATACGTAATACAATAACTTATATACTTTGCCTGTACGTTTTACGATAAAATACTTAGTAAATTTTCCGTGTTATTGTTGTAAGCCGTCAGTCAATATATTATTTATGAATATAGAATAATTATATTTAGCGAAATATTACGCTACCTTATAATACTTTAAAATAAAAAATATAATATTTAAATATATAGAGGTATATAAGAGAATATATAGAGGTAGTGACTTTTGCAGCCACTAACAGACCCACCCGCACTCGCGTGCCCTTGCTCGCTTACGTTAGCTAAGGCCACCTGCCAACACTAATATGTGCTTGCAGGTGTTAAGAGCAATATGTTATTATAATTTATATTCTTTTAATGCAAAAAATCTAAAGAGACAACTATTAAGTGTAAAAAATACCTAAAATATTGCTTGTTAGTTGTAACATTTTATATCGTTCTTATTTTAAATGTGTATGATGGTGATGTTTTCAGTGCATAATATAATTTTTTGAATATAATTCATTCTAAATAAAATACAATGTTTCAGACGTCTCATTGTGTATTATATTCCGGTGTCCTTTATATATTTGAATTCTCTTTCACGTTTTTCAGCGTATTGAATTTATCTCGTTGCCGGCCTACGTAAACCAATTACATAGTAAATAATTCTATTAGAACTGACATGTGGACTGCTACTTTTTCTTTAGTCGCTTATATCTGTGCCTTGTAAACAGTCGTCATAAAGCATAACTTTATGCCGTCTCTAAATTATGATCAAAATAAATTGTGAGTTAGAAAAAATACACTTTTAAGGTCACAAATTGTTTGTAAGAAGAGAATATGCTTCACAATAACTTAAATTACATCAGTTGTATGTCATATTTTAAAACATTTCTCGTATTTTTTATTGTTACAATGTGATATAGCAAAAAATGAATTAATTGTATAACGTTAACTCTAACTCTCTGGTGCGCAGACGATGTCTGCCGGTAGTCATACCGCGTACGCAGCGCGTGTCGGGTCGTCGTCACCCGTGGTGACATCACAGACAGCTCTGTTACTTTGTCTATCTTTTCGTGATATTTTTGTATTCTAATCAACAACTTTTATTCATCAGACCTTTAGTAACTAAAACTATAAGAAAGCTTTTCGCCAAAGTAAATTATGTTTAACTAATTTTGTTGGTTTTTTCGGTATAAACTCACAAATTAAAGATATAGGCACGGGGCGACAACGTTGGGCTGTGATCAGGACGCTGCTACGTGCTTGTTGCTTGCCAGCGCCTGACAGCCTCAGCCAATTAATTGATCCACACTCAGCTTATGCGGAACGATCTCCTACGTTAGTAACATAGCTCCTTGACGCTTTAACCTCACCTTAGCATTTTTTTACACACAAACATTACTACCGCTGTTCCTGACCACTAACCCTATAGCCTATTGATCGCTGATTTCGCAGCTCGGAGCACTCGTGGAGACGGCGAAATGATCGATCTAAACGATCTCATCATCGTCGTTCGCCTACGTCACATCGACGAAGGAGACACCACCGCGAAGAGTCCTCACCACGTTCACCCCCTGAACAGGTCAGTTTCACCGTTTCTAATTAATTTATTTGTGCGGACGTATGAAAGGTTTATATGATTTTAAGCCCAACGCTCCACCATTTACCCAACATAAGTGTTCACCCGAGACGCTGTCTAAAACTGAATATTAGCGGAACTTTAATTTTAGGTAAAATATTACTCGTGAAGAAAACGTAAGTTACTGTTCCTGTAGCAAATATACGGGACAGGTTTGGCATGTGATTGCGCTTGCGCATGCGCCTTCGTCCGTGAAGACGCGCGCGAGAGACGGCGACCTCTTCGCGGCTTGCGCCCGTTCTATTTGTGTTCGCCTTCGTCACTCGGTACGCCTTCAGTCAGTCGCAAAGCTCAGCCGGCCGCCCAGCGCGTCTTGCACTGAAATTCTTGTCGTCCGCGCTGCGGGCGGCCAGTGCGTGCCATGGCTACCCAACCTCCGCGTCCTCCTCCAAACAACTTACTGTTTAGTGGCCCTCCGCCGTCGTTGCCCCGAGTGGTATTGGTTCCGAATGTCGCTGCAATAAATTACACCGCTTCCAACAGTGAATATGGTGTTGCCCTTGACCAAAGCAACGATGCGGCTGACTTATGTAAAATAAACAACGTGGGTGTGCCTACATATGACGAACAATTTTGTGACCAAGCACAGAAACATGTATTTCACAAAAACCTCGCTGAAGATCAACAATGTGTTACTTATAATATTTTACGGCGAACTCGGAGTGTCGATATATCAGACATATATATGACATGTAAAGACAGCGAATTAGATGATTATCTATTAAGATATCGCAGGTCTGAACCCGATTTGTCAAAATATGGACTTTTTGTTGAAGCTGAAGTAGATGTGCAACCTTTGCAACCCCCACCACTTGTTTTAAACAACCCTTTTTATGATGGCTCTTATGCCATAACATCTAGCGATTATAATGATAATATGATCATGTTACCTGAGAGTTACTTAGCTTTTGAAGATTCTTTTGTCCCAACGTTGGATTATAAAGCAAATATTGCTAACCATAATATTAATCCGGGATTACATTATGATGGTCTTCCTTTAATACCGCCTAATGACCCGTGGTCAGTGTATGGAAATATTAATACTGCATTCGAATACTACTCCCCCCAGTTCGAAATACCGACAGAAGAGGGCGTACAATACATGCGATTGAATGATTTAGAGTATGCAATGCCACAATATATGAGTCTTCCAACAGTAGATCAAGTGATAATACGTGAACCTTGTATTGACGCGGAAAACAAAGAAGAAATGGGAACAAAACTAGAACATTTTGAAAACATTCTTGATAGCAAAGACGATTGCGTTAAAAATAACTTACAAAGGATAAGTTCTCCTTCATCTCCAGTAGATACTACAACAACAAATATTTTTTTAAATGAAGAAAGGACTAGGGCTACAGAATCCACCACCATAAGAGAATCATCCCATAGTGAAGAATCTCTGAATGCAGATATTTCATATGATGTAACCTCTAGTTTGGCTTTCATACCAAGCAGTAAATGTTCTCCAACACCTTGCGGTACTGACGATACAAGTGAAGATACTTCCCCTTGTTCAACCGATTATCACGAAGCGTCAGCACTTGATTTAGCTCACAATTTAGAAGAATATTCTTGCTGTGATTGCACTGGTTTTTCACAAACTAAAGAAGTGCCATCTCCAACCAGCGGTAATACGCTTGATGACACTCAACCAGTGATTTGTGTAAATATAAGTGATTGCAATGGACCATGCACATTAGAAGCACTTAATTCGTCTATAAATCTACCTCTCAATCACTTACCTTCCATTCCAAATAATGAAATACCCTCAAAACTCCCTTTGCTACTACAAAGTTTGCCAGACCAAGAAAGTGTTAATGATAAATATAAACAAAATTTGGAAACAATTATCAGTGATAATACTATTAAAAGTGTAGATGTAACACAAAGTACAGTTAAAATAAATAAAACTTCTAAGTCACCTCCGGTAATAACTTCTGTAAATAATGTTGACACAGTGAAAAAACTAAAAAATGTGAAGCAACATCCACAACCTCCGGCCGTCCCGCCAGCTTGGTTAGCAAAAACTACTATTGACAAGCATAAAACAAATACGACGCAAGATATACCCCACATCCATATAGATGACGTAGATCAAGGCGAAATAAAAAATCACAATAATAATTGTGTACATGTCACAAATAATGCTATTACTGTGAAACGTGAACCAGTGGTGGAACCTCAACCATCGTGTTCTTATGTGCCACCGCCAATTCCTTCGCAACCGTTACAATCGTCGCACTTAAAACCTGACAAACAAGCAAAAGAAGTAGAGGTCAGCTTATTTATTTAAACCTTTTTATTAGTATTAAGGTATGCTTACCTAATTTGATACTTATTACTAATAACAAAACGCTAATAACAAAAATCATCCACTTAACGCAGTCGGTACACAAGTATTATTATATTGAGAACAGTACATATCTATTTTAACTTTTTTTATTGGGTCATGGAACCAGCGTATAACTAATAATTTTTCTAACAAGATATGGGTAATTTCCAAATAATATGTTACAATATCATATGATATTGATGAATTAATATTTTTAACATATAATTAATTATTTTCTAAATTTCTTTTAAATTACGACCTTAATTAATACAGTATTCTTAAATAAAACGCAATTTTATTAACTCATTTACAATAAACAATATCAGACGAATAAACGACAAAAATAGCACAGCAGCTGGCATTAACAAAACGTAACCGATAGCGTTCGCTAGATGGCGTCAGTAGTCCAAACGAACATATGAACCGCTCATGCAGAAATAGCTCGGATCACCTTCACCTAGGCGCGAAACGCTGTTTTGATAATAATTGTCCGTCGCACGCGCCGCCCACTCGATCGGAGATCACAGCACCACAGGCGTCCATGGGATTCTTCATTTTATATACATTTACCATTTTTTATTATATCCTGAAAGATTTTTTTAAAGCCTATGTACTTTTAGCGTTACGTACTTTATAATTCCTGATGTTTCAGTTATTTATCTTGTCACCAGTAATAACATAATTATAAATTTAGATAAATATTACTTATCTACCTTTTATAAAATCAGGCTATTTCCACTCTTAAATAAATTAATAGATTATGTGATTGTTTACAATATTTATTGTTTTTCAACGAATTTTCTTTTTCTTCGTTATTTGGGGCAAATTATCCAAATATTTATGGTCAAATTTCGTCATTACGATAGATAGCTACAGAAATATTTTAATGAACTCTAATCAAACTGCACGCGTACTCTTCAATTGTTTTGTATTACGGCGAAATCCTTAAATTGAAACTTGTTACCGCCAGTTTAAGCCAGAGTCGTGATGATTCAGAAACTTGATTCCAAACTAGTAGTACGATGAAGCAATAGGAAAAAATATAACTTTTTTCATACTCAATAAAATATTACTTTTTAATATTAAACTATAGTGACGTTTATAAACGATCTATTAGTTTTTATATGTTTGTAATTTGTGACAATGTTGTACGCGCAATCATTTTTGGAATCTATTTGGATTTTTATTATTATTTATGTAACTATGCTGGATGTTTAATAGAAATACTAAGATAACGTTTTACCTACATGGTGTTATCGAACTAACATAAGTCATAAACTGTCCCTTATGTCTATATCTTACTAAAATGCAGTCAATCGTATGGATATACGTAGTTTGTATTTTGTGACATACCCGACTGCACATTAATGTTGCGCATTCGATTTCTCTCTGGCAAATGTTTAGTATAAATTTATTTTAATACAAATGGGTATGAAATTGCGAGCAAAGCGAAGTGGCTGCTCTGTCTTCCTATTTGCAATTCGAAACGTTTGCAGATACGCAAGGAAAGAAAATGTTATCATTTTATTAATCTTATATATTTATTATTCGACATTCCAAAGATTTGAAATAATAACTACAAATAGTGCCAATGAACGAGAAATGTTTATTTTTGGGCAAAAAAGTTTATGCTAGTACAAAATTAAAAAGCGACTAACGACCCCATTTATATAAATAACATCTGAAAGATTTAAAAAGTGTATATTGTTTGTACTTGGCTTATCAATAATATAATTAGTCGGTCGCTAACATTCTGTTCACTCACACTCGCTGTGTGTTTGCCAGTGATCACGTAGGTCACTCCCGATGAGACGGATGTTAAACCTTACTGTTCACTATTTTGTTTTGTGGGGGTCATGTAATTGAACTATTACGCAATTTATGTCTCGCCTGTGTCTTTAATACTGATAATAAGATATTATTTATTTAAATAAAAGCTGTAAAAACTTTTTTTTATAAACGGACGCTTTTTTAATATTTTTTTCCAAATACGGATTATTTTCGATGACTCGTTAAGTGACTCAATCAATTTTAAAAAAATTAAGTATAACGCAAGATATTGCGGATTGTTTATACGCGGTTAAATCCTGTTTCAACCGAAAGCTTCTACAAATTGTCTGCTCAATTAGCGTTTACCATCTTTTAATTGGTATGTGACGACGGCTCAGTTTACGCGTAGACGTTGATAGATAAACACATCAGTGCATTTACAGACCTTCCTATCTATTATCATAAAATTTAATTGCAATATAGTTTTTACATGCGACGCTCATTCAAGTAAATGAGGCGCATTCACTCGTTATTACTTCGGTTTCGGAGCACAGTTGTGATTCAACCGGGCGACTACCCGCCTGCCCCTTGCGATCGGTCTACCACGCGCTCTGTGTAACAGTGAAAATATTGTTAAAATGACAGAAATCGTAGTGAAACATCATCGCATTCATGGCCCGCTTCGGCTAGCATCTTTCTATGAGCTTTACAAACGGTTCCTCAAGGATCACAAGTGCAAATGGCACGATATTGTGAAACTGCTCACCGTAGTCGCTGAGGTCCTTTTCGACGTTGACGATGCATGTAGTAAAATTGCGGGCAAGGTTAGTGTTATATTATTGTTTCATAGCAGGATTAATGTCTTATAATAGAAACGAGATAACGATATTGCTATTGACTAAAATTGTGTCATATTATGTTGTACATATAATTATTATTGCTACTTTATATTTTTAAACGCTTAACATTTTGATTATATTCGAGTATTTGCAATATTACATGCACTTTAGAGTGAGAACACTTTAGTCTTACGTTATTATTACCTAAAGGAACCCATCTTACTGTAGGGGACCAATCATAGTAAAGATGTTTTTACCAGCACCCCAGTTTATTCTCGGTTAGCTATAGTAAAATAAGCTGCAGGCATAATGTTATGTCTGATGAAATAAGTTTAATACAGTACGTTACAAATAAAAATTGGTTAATATATAATGTCTCAATGATGTATGCTCTTTTAAGTTTTTTCTTAAGTGCCGATAAATCGATGTTATCCATGCTCCGTGATTTTATATGTAAAATATATAATATTCACTTTAAAATCATTTTGAATAATTTGGCTGCGATCATTTGTCAGTGCGTCTTCTTTATCATTTCTGAAAATCTTGAATCTTTATCTGAAATACGGTATTTTATGGTTATCTAAAATATTTGTGCAAAATACATGCTTTGAAGTCTGCTTAAATCAATGTTGTAAGGCGTGAACCAAATATATTCGTTTTGTGGGTTATATATTGATTGGCGTTTAGACTATTACTAGTTTGGTATTTATAAAAAAATATGGAATCTACCACAAAAATATTTGCTGGCGAAAGTTACATGCAACCGCCTTGTAACCGACGTTCAATAATAACATATCTAGAATTACGATACTTGCAGCATTTCCGTTAAATCAAAGTAAAACGGACGTACATATTCCGGCATATAGAATTTGCTCTGATATAATAACTACTATATCGTTTATTTATTTCAAATTACTAAAATGGAATTTATAATTCACATTATGTTTACAATTCATTTGCGTGAAGCGGCATGAGAAGTATTCGTGTTACATTTATCAGACACGCATCACATGTCTTTAGAATTGCATTTGATTTCACATACGCTGGTAAAAATGTAAGAGAATGACAAGCTCAACTCGATAATTAGTATTGATTACACATAAAAAGAAGATAAAGCTTGACCCTTCGACTCGTGATGGGAAGAAATTGTTACACACTCTCGCTAAACTATTGCTCATGAATTGCGCACGTGAACAAATGGTATTGTTCAGCTTCATACGCGCTCTACTGACCCAATTAGTGACTGCTTATTGACAGAACTGTCTTGGCTCCTCATCTCACTACCATCGCCAAAGAAAAGTTCGGCAATTAAATTGTGGTACCACAAAAGAGTGTCTCGTATCTACCTGTGTACCTATAATCATCTATTTCAAA
The DNA here is from genome assembly GCA_037127375.1 of Dione juno. Taxonomy (NCBI): domain Eukaryota; kingdom Metazoa; phylum Arthropoda; class Insecta; order Lepidoptera; family Nymphalidae; genus Dione; species Dione juno. The sequence goes on along the minus strand of JAXRJS010000021.1, from coordinate 1,048,301 downwards.
TCATCTGATTTAGGATAATATATCATAATTTAAAATTTGTGTACAAGGTCATAAAATAGATATCTCGCATGATATTTCAATAGAGAATAAAAATAATTTTTATTTGAAAAGGGTATTGAGGACCTTATTAGCAAAGAAAGCGTAATACGACGAATATGCGCGTGCGGCAATACCTCGGAGTGCGCGGGAGGGCGCTCCCACGGGTTGCTGATATTTTTAGTCCGCGACCATTACTTGGCACTGACGGCCGCACTCGGTTGTGCTAGTAATCTTTCTGAAATCCCTCAGTGTTAAGACCTACTCTCGATTCGCATCAAGACTTTGTAGTGTTCTTCAAGTCACAAAATATTAACCAGTATGACAAAATTGTATAATAAATATGTACATGTGAAAGAATGATTTATAAAAATAGTCGGGTGATGTAAAGATAGTTTTCTCCCTGAAAATTAAAAATCATGGCCAATATAGGTACAAGTGGAAGTGGAACAACGAACCCTCGTCAAAGGTACACGCGATCGTCCACGACTAGTGTTACACAGCTCTTATCGGACGGATATTCCAGTATCATAAATCGCTTAACTCGGCGAGGACCATCAGAAAAAAGTGATCACATTATTGACCCGAAATTAAGCTCTGTGCGAACTCGTTATGACGACAAAATTCTTTCTACCAAAAACTCTGCAATAACAAATGTTCGGCGTTACGATAACAATAGAAACATATCGCCATTAAAGCCGTTTGTCTCCAGTTTCACACCATCGGCAAAAAAGTTCGGAGATGAGAGAGCCTACTCAAGTTACTTAAACATGCCAAAGAGTAGATTGGAACAGTCACCTGTACATTCAAACCCAAGCATTAGTGCTCTCACTCGCAATGACTCATTCCGAAGAGCACAAAAAAAAGATAATAAATCATCACCGTTCAGCAAGCGATATCCTTTAAAAGAGCCTAATAATAATAATTTAGATAGCACGATTATATTGGGCAGCACACGTAGTCGTCTAGAAGATAAGTATTCATCCGTTTTAGATAGACTTGCAGTACAGAAAAAAGAAAAAGCTAGGAAAGAAATAGAAGATCGTGATAAAACATTAGAACCTGAACCCTCTTCCTTTTCACGAGGTTTAATGCGAAGTTTCACTACGGCTGTTTTTGGCGAAAATTCTCTTAAAAGAAATAACTACTTACACGAGAAAACAAGAGATAAAACTCCTTTTCGTAACACCACAGACCGTCGTTTATCATCTAGTCATAAACAAAGTGATAAAAACGATTTAAAAAATGGATATGATATTTCTCCCAAAGAACGACCTCAGTTTGGAAAAGATAGAGATAGTATATATCGTAAACATCACAGGAGATCACTCAGAGTCGAAAAAAGTGGAAGTGATAAACGTAGTGGAAAATTATCATTAAGGCCTATTGACGTAAGCTTACAGTCAGGTGCTAGAGATTTAATATCACCACCCATGCATAAAGTCACAGATTCAAAGGTTAATTTAACAAAAACACCTGCATCTTCACCTGTTAACGAAAGCGGGAGACAAAAACAGATATATTTTCCGTCTAGCGACGAAGATGACGATAAGACTCCGGTGGGTGACCGATTACTTACCGAACGCGAAACCCGTCGAAAAGAGATTCAAAGCTTAATTATGAAGTATGCGCATTTAGATGAAGTGTATGGCCGTATAACTGAAAAAGAACATAACGGATTGTCAAACGTCCAAGCAACTAGAAAAATAGAGCCTATTGGCATTGGAGACGTAGTAGCACTGCCCCCTGAGCTGCGCAGTCGCCATCGCGTACAGAGACCTCGGCACCTCATGCGACACGCGGCCACGCCGCCTGTAAGCACCAAGCTAACTGACTGCTTGCATCTCTGTGTGCCGCTAACATTTACCTGGTCCGTAAATTTATTAAATAAATTTTGTAATTCAAAAGACCACTCTAATATTTAAACATATATTTTTAGCTTTTTCTTTAAAAAAAACTGGATAGCTATTTTTGAAACTATAAAAGCAAAATAAAAATTTCACACTGCATGTATAATATTTTGTACAAATAATGTTTATAACAAGTTGACAAATTTGAAGGTAGTAAATAAATAAAATATTGACGGTAGGAACATACACATACATTTTAGTTGGATTATTTGCATACTAACTCATCGTATTTACTGTTTACGACATGGAAGAAACCAGTTATAAACTGCAACACAATATAAGTTTCATACGATGATAGTGCATGTTATGAATTTTCTAATGCGTGCTTTACAATGTAATATGTCTTTTTTCTGCGTGAAGATATTTCCGAACAGTAAATTAAAAGTTAGTCCCGAACCTGTCGGTGAATATGTTAGTAAGATTAAATAATTTTTAGTTTTAGATGATTTCGGGTGGACACTATTGCCTATAAAATCCATTGTGCGCAAGATGCTTAGTGAAAGTTAAGTGAATGATCTTCAGATGTGATGCTTCAGAATGTGTTGTGCTGAGCCTGCTCTTTTCCCTTCCCGACAGTCCTATCCCTTATCCTTGCGAGAGGCACGCTAACCTAGTGAGCCATCGCGCACCGCCCATCCGTCCGCCCTTTAACAGCATGTACGACACACCATACCAATTGTCGCTTGTCTGACGGGCAACCGTTCCATTGTCTGATTGTTGGGTACAACACTACTCGGGTCGTGGCGATCGTGGCGCTCTCCGCTATGGCTGGTGTGGCGTGTGGCGTGTGGCGCGCGGTGCACTGCGGGCGGCGCGGCGCGGCTCGGCGGTGTGACGGCGGCGGCCTTGCAGAGCTCCCGGGCACGCTCCTCCGTCAAGGACGACAAGGACGGACACCTGCTGTACTGGCCCGGCTATGTCATGGGAGCGAGATGTTCGTGTCCACACCATACCTTTAACACTTGAATTCAATGATCACTCGAATGAAACATATAGCAAGCAAACATATTACTACTATATAACTTACCCCACATACCTGCATAATATATACACACTTTACAACACGACTTAAACACAAAAATTCACAATTAGTAGTCGTTTATAGAACGACGACAGAAACTCGAGTGACAATTTGGTCACTACCAACTAGAAAACCCTAGCAGTGACTTTGAAGATTTTAATTTATTTTTCTTTTATTTTCTTGTGATTTTTAATTTTATTCAAGTAACAGTGGCAGCTGCTATTTCTATTTCGGACAATTCTGATAAGTCATTTTGGAGATACGACACGTTGGTTTTTTAAACTTAGTGTGATACATATATTTTTTGTGTACAGCTCTTGCAATACTATCGCGCAAGCTAAAAAATCAATGGAGGATTCCATAATGACTTTGTTTACAGTTCAAATGACTAATCAGTGCACCTTGGTTTTTTACAGACAAAATCATCGAAACGCTCGGTGAAGGTACCTTCGGCAAAGTGGTCGAGGTGAAAGACTTAGAAATGTAAGTTGACAAATAATTTCCTACACCACTTTCATTTAAATCAAACTCTAAAATATTACCTATATTTTGTGTATTATATATTATTGTAAAGTTTATTTAAGTTAATAATTTCGTGCTTAAGAAATTTGTAGAGAGTAATTAGTTCGCTATTAATGTCATTGTTATTACAGTCTCGTATATAATTAGTAATATTCTAATTTTATCAACAAAACACCTAAATTTTAATGTATAACACAAATTATAACATTTATTTATTTTTATTAAAATATATTTTAAGAAAAATGACAATGGTTGCAATGTGTCTGTCTACAAAGTGTCTCGTTTAGGTTTTCATTTTATTTCTTACTATTTTTAAGACCTGCTCAGTTACATTGTCCAGCATTCCATATTGATTAATGTAATGCTATTTCCATTTGTTTATATTAACGTCTACCGGCCATTCGGTTGCCAGCGTCGTGTCAAATAAATAATTATCGTCCGATGTAAATATTCTTTTATTAATTTCAGGGAGCACAGAATGGCTCTGAAGATAATAAAAAATGTTGAGAAGTACAGAGAGGCTGCAAAACTAGAAATTAATGTTTTAGAAAAGTTAGCTGATATTGACCCTGATTGTAAAAAGTAAGTAATTTATTGTGAAATTTGTATTTATATATTTTATACAAAATTTAAATTTAATTTCGTGTACTTTATAAGATACGTATTAGTGTAATTTGCGTTTCTGTCAATATTTATGTTTGTGTATAGAGACATAAATCCATTTAATAGTTCGTCTAATAATCTATTTAATAATGTCTACACGCAACAATAAAAAGAAATGTATAGAATTATAATATACTGAGTTGATAATTCAGTCGCTGTTATTAGACGCTAGTATCTGACCTTGTCCATTGGCGGCGCGCCAGACGCCGATGTCAACCAAAACACTAAAATACCACACCAAGTCCAACCTTAGGAACTGTGCCTTCATAAAAAATATATATTTGCACCTTATATTCATATTTATATACAGCTATTATTATATATACATTTACTGTATATATATACAGTTAATGAACTAAGATTACAAATACTGAAAATGTGATATTATAATTTAGCATTCTTTTACTTTCACTTTTGATTAAGAAATCGTATAACGATACCATATTAAGGAAAAAAACATCAATCTCTCTACATTATAACAACAACAACTAGGCACTGATCAGACGAGGTTTCAAATCAGTGACGATAATTGGTTAACAAGTAATTTTCTTTTTCAGTTTATGTGTTAAGATGTTAGACTGGTTCGAGTACCACGGACACATGTGTATCGCATTTGAAATGCTTGGACAAAGTGTATTTGACTTCCTGGTGAGTAACACTGTCATAATAAATACGTAAAATGTTGCTGACTCACCTTGCACTACGCATTTGTATTTCCTTAAAATAAATATAATACTAATTATTGAGGCCATCTTGACTGTGTCTGTCAGTCGGACAACAATCGACTGATTGTAAATATAATGTTTGTGCTTGTGGGTTTCATTGGGGAAATTCCCCCAGTTGGGGAAAAGATTAATTTTCGTTTTCCCCCTCTGGCAACACAAAGCACAGCGTTAAGTTCCGTTACTGATGCTGACATGCTGTGTCTTATATACGGGCGGAAAGCGATGAACGGAAAGCTTTGCTTATCTACTGTTGTTAATGTTGATGGACATAAAAGATAGTTAAAAAAATATTATACATTAATTAAATAAGTACTTCTCATGATATTATTAAATTTATGTTATTTAATTAGATATGTATGTTATATATTTCTAAATATTAATTTTTTATAATTTTTTAATAAACATTTTTTATATGAATATTAAAATAATTAAAATTAAACTATTTTGTGAAAGTTTTCATACTTTCTATGTTCTACTGCATATTAACATATTTTACTGTAAAAAAAATAAATTATAATTTAACGCCGTATTTGGCTGTTTTCTCAATTTCTCAATTTATAATTGCGAAACGTCAAAATTTATCTTAAAGTATACGAAATAAATTTACACGTAATATAACTGAAACGTTAAGATAAGACTACAACAATTTAATCACACTTCCAAACAAATTATTGCACTACATGTTATAACATTATGAACGTGATTATCGTTCAAGTACAAACTCTTGTCCTCATTTATAACGGATATAGTAGATATAGTCAAATATGATTAAACATTTTTTCAACGTAATATCTCACATTTAGCATGATAAGCATAAAGAATACACTCCGTACTCAGCTTTCCGAACGCCAAATTTTGTTTATTCCTCAGTTGGAATTAAACCCACACCCTCACATTTACTGTTCGAATACTTAAGTGTTGTACATACTAACTAGTAATTACTAATATTATAAAGTAGAATTAGTTCTAATCGAAATGTCTTGGATAGTCCATTTATCGACGCATACTGAGCAGCAACCTCTGATGTTTGACTGTTTCCATTACAGAAAGACAACAACTACCAGCCGTACCCGCTGGAGCAAGTGCGGCACATATCCTACCAGCTCATATACAGCGTGCTCTTCTTGCACGACAACAAGCTGACGCACACCGACCTCAAGCCGGAGAACATACTGTTCGTGGACAGCGACTACGAAGTGCTCAGCGTCTATAATAGCTCTAAGAAGGTATGTTTCGATGCGGGTTTTAGTAGTAACATGAAGTACGGGATTCTCTGCTCGGTCTGTACACACTACAAACAACGGTATGGTGTTATGATAAATAAGAAACGAAGAAAAGTATATTATAAATTGGCTTGAATAGTAGTATCTTTATGAAGTGATTAAGAGTTACAAATATATTGAAACAACACTTACTATTTGTAGAGTGAATTGAATAAACATGTTCTTTATTTAATTATAGTTCGTACAATTTTGCCCAATATGCATAAAAATCATAATAAATGCTATTGTGAACAGAAACATGACTTGAGAAGAGTAAAGCGTAGCGACGTGCGTCTCATTGACTTCGGCAGCGCCACCTTCGACCACGAGCACCACAGCACCATCGTCTCCACGAGGCACTACAGGGCGCCAGAGGTCATATTAGGTATATATTTATATTTTTGATATGTATACGTATATTTATTTACCAGACCCACTTGTTAGCACAAGAGAACACCACGAGAAACGAGATTAGAGTATTATAACACTTACATTCTCTGTATCCCGATATTTATGATACCACCCAGATATGGGCAAAATGTGTACATAAAATGTGTGTGTACTAAGGATAACTTTTAATTTTAATATGAATTAAATACATATACTGAGTTCATTGTATGTACTATTATCAATCTACTTGACATTGACCAATGTTGTTAACCGCCTACAACTCTATTTACATATTCCAACCATTATTATTTCGTTATTCTATTTTATAAGTCCAAATGAAATAATTTTATTTAAAATAAAAAGATAAAAGTTACATTTTTTAACCTTATATAAATTACCACCTGACCTGAGAAGAACCTGCGCTAGAAAGTCGGCGGGACGTTTTTTCTTTTGTTTTTTTTATTGGTAATTTGTAATTTTCAGTTATCCATTAGTGACAATGAGAAGTGATTAATATATAACCAAATATAAAAAAACTAGCTTCTCTTATGTTTTTAATTTAAAATTTCAGGTGCTACAAAAATAAATTTTCTGTGTTTTTACCTTCAATAGTGAAATGTGGGAGTACTTAATTACGTACGTTTATTGCTTATTTGTAGTATGTATGTATTGTTTCCTGTTTGTAACATAAGTACTCTTAAAAGATATTTAGTAAGATCCAAACTCTAAACGAGTAAATCCATTGTCCCCAGAGCTTGGGTGGTCACAGCCGTGCGACGTGTGGTCCATCGGCTGCATCATGTTCGAGCTGCACCTCGGCATCACGCTGTTCCAGACGCACGACAACCGCGAGCACCTCGCCATGATGGAGCGCATCCTCGGTCCTATACCGTACAGGTACTCGTCCAATCGCAGAGTTCTTAAAGTGATTTATACATCAATATTTATAAAGATTCTAGTAATTCATTAGTATGTTATTGTAAATATATTAATTATATAGTTTCGATTTTCTAGAATGGCACGAAAAACAAGGACAAAATATTTCTACCATGGCAAATTAGACTGGGACGAGAAATCATCTGCCGGCCGATATGTTAGAGAAAATTGCAAACCACTTTTGGTGAGTGTCCAAGATATGTTTGATGTTCGAGCCCCTTAATCCGATCGCGACATAGGTAGATTGAAGAAACTTATTGATAAGACTGTTTATTTAATAAATTGCAGAATCGAAACCACAACTATAGCGTTTTACACAGTGTTTTAGCAACTAATGTGATATAAATTCTTTCATATAATTTATTTAGTTTATGTTTACGTCGTACCCCTTAACCCGTATACAACAGGGTCTTTGTCTACAAAGAGAAACTAGTATCAATCTCGATTTCTAATTTTGTGTTTTGAATTGCGTAACTCAACGCTGCACATTGTCTTGCCACAGCGAGGGATTTAAATTTGCATTTGTTCAATTCGGTTCACACTCGTCAATACGCCGACCCATTGCGCTACGGTGGCCTGTAATTAAGTAAATCGCTATTAGTTAATATTCAATGAAACATTCATTCCATTTACAACAGAGGTACCTCCAAAGTAACAGTGAAGAGCACAGACAACTGTTCGAGTTGATCACGCGCATGTTGGAGTACGAGCCCTCGCAACGTATAACGTTGAGAGAGGCTCTCAAACACCCCTTCTTCAGCAAGCTGCCCCCGCACCAGAGGCTAGGTAATTAAGTGTCTGGCGACTTGATGATTAATTTGTTTAATTTTTTATATTTGTTGATTTCCGGTTGGTTCATAAGTTTATATTGAATATCATTTTTAATTTTTTTATAATATGAGCTTGTCTTAAATCTGTAACAAGGCTCAAAATTTTTGGTTACTCGAATGTATGTAAATTATTATTATCGTAATCGTATCGAGAGGCACTTTAATTTTAACTAGGAACGTATAGTGTGAAGATAACTTACTTAAATAGGCTTCAAAGTCATTTTACATTTCATTTTTTTATCCGTGTTAAAGATTTATTCCTTTTAGTTTCCCACATAACATGCTTAAAACAAGCATTTAGTAATATATTTTACTAGCTAAACATTCATAAGTAGTGTATTCCATAGAAAACATTGATAATAGAAGTCATTTGAAAAGTGGCTTACAATTTCAATTGATACTACAATATCTTCTCAATTTAATAAATAAATAAAATTAAGTTTTCTTTGAAAAAATTATTTTTATTTCAAGCTTCATGTTGTCCAATGTCGCCGATGTGTGATTGCCTCGTTGTTTGTTGTAGGATACCAGTTTACAAGGCCATCGTTTCTTAGGTCAGGCCTGTATTAATTGGTACACGCTTTTACAGCTTTATTTTGTTTCGTACGAACACATGGTGCGACATGTTCCAAATTTACCTTTTTTTACTGTCAGTGTGCTATAATATAATAGACTTGCTTACTTTACAAGTATTAGTATATAACAAACTTATTTTATTGATTATAAAATTGCAGTGAATTATTTCTTATGTTTAGTTTAAAATTTCATCATAATATTTGTTGGAATGACTGCATCTATTCACGTAATGAACAATCTAAAACAATTTGGCATGCTCATTGTCACCTAATTTTTTAGTAATCTCCAATCACTTGTAGGTTCATTTTTTTTGTGTCAATTATAAACATATCAAATAGCACTTTTATTTTAAAACTATGTTTTAATCTTTTATGTTTGTAATATTGTTTTATATTTTTTTAACAGTTAAATGTCTAGTCATTTACTTGTATTTATTCATGTTCAATTATGCTTACAAAGTGAACTTTTTCTAAATGAGAATGGATATAGGATGAGTATGTATAGAAGTGCAATGCGTAACTACAAAAGTTTTATAGGCAATGACCGCGCGCGGTTCAACGGTGAGAGTTCCGGATCTCGTGAGCGCTCGCACTCGCTGAGCAGGTGAGGCGCGCGGCCGACACCGCCGACCGCTGACAGCGCGCTCGCCGTCGCCGCACGCCGACACTGGCCGACGCGGGCCGACTCCGGCCGACACTGGCCGACACCGGCCGATATCCGGCACGCGTGTGAATATGGACGTTGTTATGAAGTGATAAGTGATATAATTATTTTGTCGAACATTATATAATCTAGGCTATATTTTGTTGTGAATCGGTACTTCTCAATTTGTATTTATAAATAATTACTACTTGAATTAAAGACTGTTGGTCTGACATGTTTTGTTTTATTCTTAATTTCTGTATTTAAAATGTTGACTACCCATATCTATTCCGAGAGAGCTTTATTTATATATGTATATAATTTATTTGCTTCAAAACTAAAATAATTAACAGTCATTGTTAAGTGCTTATTATTTTTTTACAAATAAGGACAAAGTAATTTTTGTTAAACTAAATAATTATTATAATTTATATACCAACAATATGCAGAATTTATGTAAAAAAAATATTTAGTCACCCGCACAAGTCGTGTAGCATTTAGTAACATTATTAGCGAACGATTTTAGAAAATATTTAGATGTCCTCTTTTTGTATTTATATTTAGGCACCGCACCTTCTCTCCCAACCAACTAGGTCATTCTGCCGAGTAGTTTACAAAGTTTCCTTTGGCACACCAATGTTGGCAATAATTTATAACTATGTATATTTAGATTTTAAAGAAATAAAGGTAGAAAATGAAAGAAAAATTTTTATGATATATTTTATGTCATAAAAAGTGCTTTACAAGTGGTATTTTAGTAAATCAGGTCCTTTAAAATTAGCTTGTTAAGTTTTAAAAGCTAGATTTTTTAAATACATCCAAAACAACAATAAATAAATAAATAAATGTTCATTTTAATTAAACAACGTTTTTAATGGTAACCATTTCATACTAGCCATATCGCTTCCTAAATCTCATTAAATATCACAAATCTAAATAAAAAAATATAAAATAAATTCTATTTGGTTAACAATATCCATTTAGAAGAATTTTTTTGACATCTGGAATGTTGAGTCTACGATCGTCCAATGTTTGGGAAGAATGTCGGCGCAGATTTTATCTTTAGTAATTTACGAATTTAAAATAAAAGTAGGTATTCAAACATTTGGCAAAGCAAAAATAATCCAGAGAACTGTATCACGTCATATTACATCTAAAATAGAATCAGCATCACACCACTAGTGCTGCAGTGCCAAAAGTAATTTTACAATTTAATCGAATGCACTATATCTTACATACCTATGTGTGCATTGAACGTAGTGGTGATAAAACAAATATATTTTTCTTGAAATATCAAATAATAAAAGAAAGTCGCTCATTTAATAAATTAATTCAATACCATTATTGATTTTAGTTAATAATAATTTAAAATTGATAGGATCGAATGACATAAACAAGACAATATTCGATTATCGGGTACATCTCTAAGCCATGTGGACGCGCGGCGCGCCGTCCCGCGCGCTCGGCCAGCTGTAGACAGGCGGCAGTGCCGGCGCGTATCGCACGTCGTACACTTGCGCGCGGATGAACGCCTCCGCGTCGAGCGGCTGCGGCTGGACTGACGCCTTGCCTGAGAAAGTGATTTGCAAAGCAATCGTTTGATATTTGAATCACAATTCTTAGACATTAAAATATAAGACAATATTTTTTTACACTATAAAAAAATCCACTAATAGTTTACAGCCCGTCTAATTGTACAGAGAAATCCATAAATAACCAAACTAAAATACATGCCAATTTGAAACAAGACATTTTGAACCTAATCTATAAAAAAGTAAAGTAGTAAAAACCCAACATACCAGTCGCATAGGCGTGTTCGACTATCTTCTTGGCGATCTTGATGGAGCACTCCTGTATGTCGGCGAGCGGCGGGTACAGACTGCCTTGGTCGAGATTTTCTTGGGACACGATTTCGGCGAGTGTCTGTGTGTTGTATAGCAATGTTTTTTTTTGATACATGAATAAAAATAAAGGCGAACATCAAATAAGTTAACCCGTTCAAACGATGTTGTAAAGTATACACTGTATACTCTCACCAATTCGGCACTAAGAAAGACCAGATCGTGCCGAGTATTGTAAAATCAACTAATTATATAATGCTAAAATAATGAATACTTAAATATAGAATATTTCTTATTCTATATATTCGGACGATGCCAGATAATGAAGTGCCGGTGAATTTGTACGAACCTCAGCAGCTAAAAGTATGAAGTCGTCAGATATATCGACGATCCCGGCGCTGATGATGCCGAGCGCGAGTCCGGGGAAGATGTACGCGTTGTTGCCCTGGCCGGGGCGGAGCACGCGCCCGTCCTTGGTGCGGTAGTCCGGGAACGGGGACCCGGACGCGAAGATGGCGCGGTCCTGGGTTTAATATCAATTATATGTCAAGAACGTTATCACGAGATAGCGATATCTCGTAGCGTCGGTTCTTAAGGGGTTAAAGCAGGAATAGCTAACTATATCTTCTCAATCTTCCGTATATTTTACAGATTCACATCGGCGAAATAGAATCGGGAAGAGTAAATAGTGCATTTGTACAATACTGTGGGAGAGAAAAAAAACTTACAAATCATGTAAGGTGTCTAGGCATGGCGTGCTACATCGTGAAACTAAACACTATTTTGTTTCATATGAGCACAAAAAAATTACATTTAGTTTTTTACTTTTTCTAGATTTACATTTTATGCCGCTTATACCATAGGGAACCTAATGTTAAGACACACAATTTCCAATTTTCCACCGATTTTAATTACTGCGACCGTCGAGTGTCAAAATTGAATTCCACGATGTTTTACCACAAATAAAATGAATGATTGAATCGCACCTCCGTGTTGGAGTACGCCTGCTCCGCGGTGCACTCCGCCTTGCTGGTGGGGTTGGAGAGCGCGAACACGACGGGCCGCTCGTTGTTGGCGCCCATCGCGCGCAGGATGTCCGCCGTGAAGGCGCCGCCGACGGCCGCCGCGCCTGCGTGCCGCGGGTGGGTGTTCGTTACTCATTCAGGGGGCACCTTCCGAGTGGGAATCGAACCCACAATTTATATCGTACATATAAAGTGTTGTGGCAAATATAATTTTAGATCTTGAACTCCAAATAACCCGGATTTCTAATATGCATAAATTATATAAATACGTAATTTACGTTATTTTTACTTACGTTTCTAAAAATAATTATGAATTAATTATATTCTGTTTTTACAAATACATTGTTGTATTAAAAAACAAAAATGTTGTGATCAGTTTCTATATATATATATATATATTCCATAAGCTTACATAGGTGAAAGTAGCCTCATTAAACATTGTACTGTATTAAATGTTTTTGTCAATACCTCTCGTGTACACATTTGTATTGTAATTTGTAATATTATGTAAATAAAGAAATTTAAGGTGTACTTACGTTTCGAAAATATTTTGGAAAAAAGAATATTAAAAAAAAATACTATAAAGAATCGGTTACCATTAAAGGAAATTAATGATTTTTTATTCAATTAAATATAACCCTACATTTTCCACAATACACAAGTTATAATCGAAACCAAGGTACCCTTGACATATTTACCGACAAGTAGAATAAAAAATGAAACTTTCAAATTAATTGATGTACTACTTCTATTTTTATTAGAAAAATGTTTATTCATCATACCAATCAAAACAGTAGGTTTCGCCATATTGACCACTTCGGCCAAGGTCCTAACTGGAGGACAGTCCTTGGCGAAGCGCAGTTTATGCTCGTTGAGGCCACCTTCGGGCCTGTTCTTCACGACGAGGCCCTTGGAGTCCACGAGGTACACGCGCGCGCGCGCCTCCTCCTCCGGCGTGCCTTCCTGCTTCATTGCCATCACAGAAAGTTCCGCTATACCTAGAGAAGCCTGGGCGAAGTGAATGGAAATTATTATATTTACTAATTACACTTACTATGCAAATATGATTTTGATTAATATTATTTGAATGCACCTGGGTAATTCAATTAATTTTTAAAAAATAGGAATTAATCTATATGTACATATAACAATAATGTAAATGATCGCTGTCTATACATGAAAGATATATTATTGGGGCATTTAGAAATGTAATAGACCCCAAAACAATCATTTACAATTTTTTTGTCTGTAGTCTGTACACGTTAATCTCAGCTTCAAATGAAGTTTAGGGTATGTTTTATTTCAATTAGGTTACCAATAAAAAACTAATATAAAATGTACAGTATATATGCAGATTATATTAGTTTGAATATCGATCAAACGAGCGAAGTGTGCAAGCAGGTCGCTAGTAATTTTATAAACCCAATCTGGAATATAAACGACTAGACACTGCTAAGGTATAGTATCAAGCGTCCACTTTCGATAAATAATTTATCACATTATTTAAAATTTACTACATAAATATGTATTAATATGTAGAAATAATAAGTCCAAATCAATTTACAACAATAAAACACAACATCAATTTCCCAAATTGTAATAGTAGTAGTAGTAATAAAGTTACAACAGGATATGAACTCACTTCTCCGGCCCCCTGGAACACCAGCACGTTGTCGGAGAGTCGTTTCCCGGTGATACGCAGGGAAGCGAGCAGACCCGCCACCGCCACTGAAGCTGTGCCTTGGATATCATCATTGAATGTACAATATCTGTAAATACACAAACACATAAATAATATGATACTTTGATTTTTACAGATTTTAGATAAAATTCATTAGCACGGACAGTGGAGGTGAGTGTTACTGCATTTCAAAGCGACCCCTTTAAGCCTACACCTGGGTCACAAGTTCCAGACACTACTGAACACCGGCGCGGTTAATCCATGGAGTGGTAAGAAGTTTCTTCTCAAAACACTTTTATGTCTGACAGGCGGCCGAGAGCGGTGAAATGCCGAGTTGACAAAGAGTGGGTTAAAGACGACGACGGAGGGAAATGAATGTTCCCCTTGCAAGCACCACATTTAGTTCTAAAATCTAACCCATATAGTTTAGGTGTAGGTGTAAGTTTTGTAACAAGTATACAAAATATATAAAAACGCGACCAACGCATGCTTAAAAGTGTTTTTAATTATTATTCTTGTCAAGTAAAGATGTACCATGAGAAAATTAATTAATTAATTAATATCCACATTTGAAATGTACGGCCTTAATAATAAATGGTAGTTAGGTAGGTACCTAATAGGTATTATTATGAGATGTTTATTTAAGTTGAAAAATAAAAACCAGCTTAATATAATTGACTGCGTCTATATATTAGCTAATTATAATGAGTTAATACTCTTTTTACTTGAAAGAGAACCCCGTGTTAAGATACTCGAATTTGACTTTCGACTTCCAATGTCTTAACACGAGATTTTAGTTGACAGGTAGTTTGCGTGTTGCGTGGAGGATCTCAACTTCGTAGTTTGTCGTGCCAGAGCGGAGAAATAAAAATAATTAATTCCTTCGACAAGAACCCAGAACCGTCGTACCTACCATTCTGACGCTAATAATACAAAACAATAAAATCCAAATATGACACTCACTTTCCCCGATACTTCTCCAGCAAACGGAATGCATTGGCATTGGCAAAGTCCTCAAACTGAATAAGACAGTTCTGACCAAATCGTCGGACGACTGCTTGCATGAACTCGTCTATGAGCTCGTCGTACGCGGCGCCGCGGACTCGGTTCTGGCGGAGGCCGATGTAAAGCGGGTCGTCGAGCATTGTTTGATTGTTCGTGCCGACGTCTGGAATGGTAATTAAATGTATTAAGATTAGTGAATACGGGTCTAAATTACGGAATTAAAAGATGTCGACTGATTAGTTTTTTGAAAAGTCTCACAAGCCCAAAATTGATTAGGTATAATTACATTTTCTTACTTTCACATCTTTCCATCAATTGGCAGAAAATTATAGAGATAATATTGTTCAATTAATCAGTTTTACATTTACCACCAGATCAAAAAACATCGTATGAAAAGTATTACAACTAATCACCACAGTTACAATCCTAGACCAAAAGCGTCTCCTATAAAGTTAGTAACACAGGCCACAGCTAAGATTTAGTAAGACAAACAACATAAAGAAATATATTTAATATAACAATTATAGCGAATAACATCAACTTACCAATCGTAATAGGTAAAGTCTGGTGGGGTTTGATGCCAGCGAGAGCGGTGTAGAGCGCGAGCTTTCCTACGGGAATGCCCATACCACACGCGCCCAAATCACCTAAGCCGAGAATGCGCTCACCGTCTGTTACTACGATAGCTCGGACGTCTGTTTCGGGCCTAAGGTAGATTTATGTACTTTTAAAACTAACTTTACTTAAAGATTCTTAATAATGTAGTTGAAATCGTGTTCTTAGGCGTAACATCTTAACTTAAATGCCCAATTAAAATGTATGACTATCTATACTATCTATACTACTATAAAACATAACTATCGAGTGTATCATCGTCAGATATAGTATAGTATAAGTATAGTCAGACATTATCCTATTGCCTCACAATTATCCGTATTTTACTTTTAATTATCAATTTATATAAATTTGCCTGTTGTGATAAAGCCTTTACCACTTCACCTATTTAACCTTTAATTTTCTTTTTTTACTTTCAATTTTTTTGTATTGACGTAATAAAGCATTAAATAAATAAATATATAGTAACAAATATAACATAAATCATTTATAATTATAAAATATGGTTTTTAATAAATACTCTATATAGGAAATCAACACCATAAAATGTGAGGCGATTCGTAAGAAAATTGTATCGCATAATATCCACATATTTATTGCGCCATAGCGACGATGACAAAGCGTTTTGTTAAATGGATTTTCCAAACGGTCAAGAAAATATTGAGTAGGTTTTTAAATGGGTAATTATTTTTTTTACCTGCTATATAAAAAATGTAGTTTAATGATTATATTATAATCATGAAATACTATTAAAATATGTACCTAATATATTCGTGTTCTAAATTTTAAAAAAGTAGTTTTCATACTATCATGGTTTTGCTCTACTATACTATTCCTTTAGCTAAAAGAAGTTTTCTTTCTAACGTACCTAAGCTTGGGTATTATAGTGTAAGTAGCTAATACAATCAGGAATAAAATAATAAAGTTGACTTACCAGTTCTTCAAAATATCATAAATGTGTCCCTTATCGTGAATTGTGATGAATAGTCCGCGAGGTCTGCGGTACACGAGGCCGAATTTCTGACAGGCGAGACCCACAGTGGGAGTGTAGACGATGGGCATACACTCTGCTACATTCTCACGCGACGAAACGATAGAATAAATGTTCGTTACGATCCTAGAAAAAGTGAATTAATTCTTTTTATTTTTTAAATTCACCACGATAGAACGAAAAGACGAAACCCCAATCTTATTTATGGCATATTTATATTATTTAAATTTAATTAATTTAAAGTAAATTATGTTATTAAATAATCCGTATATGTATGTATTTACTTTAAATTAATTACTAAAGATAAATAATTAGAATAGGATATATTTTTCATAAATTTTAAATAATTATGCTGTAAATAGTAGTGTTATCAATGTTCCAAACGAAAAAATCATACGTATAAATATTTTCTGAAAAGCTTTAATTGCATAATATTTATCATACACAATTTAAATACACAAGAATGACTTTAACTTAATTTCATCTAGAAATTAATTAATAGATATAATCAGTTGGGAGCTTTCACGGGGTTAAGTACTTACATTAGCTTGACAAATTGGATCTCCAACTTCCTCAAGTTGGAGATCCAATTTGTCAAGCTAACAACAGTAACGAAAATTGTCAACGTCATTTTTACGTTTAATATTAATTTTTTTATGTTTTATAATTAGTAAAAAAATATTCTTTAAGACTATCAAGACATTGTTTTGTATGTCAGTTTTAATAAAGAGAATTTGCTAATTTTAATATTGAGGAAATATAACATAATGTTACAATTTAATATTTAAAAAGTAAATTAAAAAAAGTACAAATTTTAGGATTTCAATTATATCATGACCATTATGTTTTAAAATTACTTACAAGAAGGCCCATAAGATAGATGTATTTATTGAGCGGGTCTTCATATCTTTCAATGGAGAGCTTGCACAGCTGCACCTGTTCTTCCTGGTCTTTCACTCTAGGGGGCAAAAGACCGTGGATACCTAAGGCCTGGCGCTCTTCAATAGAAAATGCCATACCCTGTGAAATAAAAAGAAAACTTGATGATACTTCGTATTTTACTCAAATACATTATAGTTAAATATAATCAAATATAATTAATCATATTAATCAATCTTAATCATATAATTAATCATTTGACAATTAAGCACGTATGGAATCTATCTATCTAAATTTTCAATTTATTGTCCGACGCTGTCTGCGCTAAATCTGATTGATGTTGCCATATAAGGTCATAAATATAGATATACAATTATTGGAATTATTCTTATTGTCACACCATTTTAGTTAAAATATAAGATTGCGAGAACATATCGTAGTCTGTATTGTCGAAATATGAGAATACAAAAAATGTTACATCATAAAGTTGTGAATTAACTTTATTAAATTAAATTAAAGAGCAAATTATGAATGCTAATTATATAATGAGCCGGTCGTGGCGCCGTGGGACAGCATTTGACTGTAAATGCGATGGTTGTGGGTTTCATACCCATTCGGGGGAATGTTTATTTAAAATCATGCCTCAGTGTACAACGCGCGATGTCCCGGAAACTAGGTGAAAAGTGGAGAAAGGAAAATGAAAAGTGTTTATACTGAATTCTCTCTGCCTACGGTGATACTAGGAATATCGTGACAAAGATCTATGGTATAAGTATTTATAGATTATATCGAAATCGTTAAATTTCAATATAGTCGATAAATACAAATATGTTCGTAATTTGTATCATTTCTCTATCAGATATGCACCAGATAGCTCTATGACTGAATTCGCTATCGATCACGATACAATGTGGCGGCTCACACTAAAGTACGGAAATTTACAACTCCACTCGTGAATAATTTAAATTCATCAAGGCCAAAATGGCGAACATTACAATGGAAACTTTCTTGAATATAATAATATCAAAACTAAATATTAACATAATGAACAGCGATAACCGGAATACCCAAAAATATATATTAAAGAATAGTATTCTTGTAGTTTCAAGAATCATTCATATAATGTTAATTTGTTTCGAATTATATAAATTATCTCTAAGAAAATTTGGTACAGGATATCTTCGTTAAATTTAGTTTAGTTTGTCAGAAAATTGAAGCTAAATCATGCTTTACTACACAGTGTGACGTAATAAAGGTGACCGATACCTTCATCGACTAGCCATGAGAAATCACTTGAACCAGTGAAATATTTCGTTAACATGACCCACCTCTACACCGTATCCGCATGTAAAGTGTTATATATAGTTAACGTAAAGGCAACAAGCAAACACGCTATTAGCAAAGTTTGTTATGAATAAATATTATAAAAATACATTATTCACTTTATTAGTAGTTTTTTTTTAATTGATCATGAGTTATTAATGTTCACTAATAACAGTGTAATTTTTTGCATTTACTTTAAATTACGTAATCTATTATATAATTTTAATTTAGTAGCGATTAAAACATATAATTTATATTTTACTTAATAAATATTTTTAATAAATGCTAGACACTGGCCAATGCCAGCCAATATGTCACTTGTTCCGCAATTATGGCGGTATGTCATTCGTGTTCCAACCGTGACACGATATTACTAGTGTAATAGAAGACTATAAAATACTAATATAGTAAGTAATACATAAAGTATAAAGTTACTTGCATTTTATTTCATGTATCTAACATTAACATTAACTAATTTGTTAATATAAAATTAACCGTCTACTGATATTGATAAATAATGCTATTTATGTGGGAATGTTTAATTTAAAATTGTAAGCGTTCTCTACAGAACAGAAGGCAGAAAAAAAACAAAATTCATAAAAATGCTATATAGGTGTTAATTTTCATTTATTAAAGTATTCATATTGAGACGTCGGGAGGCGCGGCTGTGACGCGAGCGACAGTTCACCTTGCCACTGCGCACGTACGAGTAGGTGTTACCACCTTACTGTAATTGAATATAATAATCACGTTTTTGTATATGACTAGAATGAACTATGTACCGTTAAGACACAAGTGAATTAAATAACGTACTATATACTTTTAAGATAATGTGCCAGTAAACGATGCTTGAATTTAAAGTATTATCTTTATACTTAAAGAAAACACATAAAAATTTGAACGGAGCGCGATTTGAACCCGCGCCTATTATTTTTAGAAATTTATGCTACCCAAATATTAATGTAAAGAACAATCATTTGGCAAAAGAGAATGCTATTTTTATTAAATACCGTAGGGTATTGAGATGCTAGCAACGTAATAAGTTGTAAAAAACATTTAAGAATTTCGACGTACGCAACGCATGGCTTAGTGGTCACAAGCGCTTGGACGGTTTCCATGAGGCGCGGGTTGAAATTTTTATGTTTTCTCTAAGTATTTTTTCTATCCTTAGTGTGCACACTTTAAAGATCATTAATATATCAGTATTATATTTTCATTATATATAATATTCTTATTTTAAAGTTATGTAGCTATTAATTTATTTCATTAAAAAAGAGACGAAGAAAATTATAAAGCATATGTGGTACCCGTGAATCGTGAGCCGCTAAGCTGTCTGGAATACTGCAGAGTTCCCGACGTGGCGTCAACTGCCACCAGTCTCTATCCATTTCGAAACTTACTTGAAGTAAAATTCTTGTTAAAAAGTACTTTTCTTAGTACTTGAGAAACAAATATAATATAATGTAAAAGATAATATATTATTTTCTTTACGTATAATACGTGTATTTATTTCACTATATTAAAATTTTGTTTAGCCTATAAATCGCTCAACTTCAAGCAATTTTCCAGGCGAGAGCATCCAATAAAACTCTTCCTTTGAGCTTTGAAAATGTGCCCTTACGTCAATTCAAACATTTACGACGCCATCAAAAGCCTTTCACTAACACAGCCTTTGTAAATAGGGTTAAAACTAAGTAATGGGTAAATTGCTATTTTGTTTATTTATACCAATCCAAGCTATTATAAGTAAGCTCGGTGGACGTCAGTATACTAAAGACTTCAAGTTATTGGTAAACAGTGTGTCACGTTTCATTTATTATAAAACGCACTATCTCTGAACTAACGATCAATACGTAGTGAAGTACATCTTCACTGTACATAGGGGAAGGCACATTTGTTGTAATTTATGTTGAAATATATTATTTTATTAAAGTATGTGGTATAGTATAGTATGTAAGTATCTACTATATATATATTATATTTATGTATATATGTAGGTACTATTTCTTTGTAAACAAATTTTGTTTCTCGTTTGTTCATATTTAGTTATATATTTCTATAAATGTATTATGAACTGAACGTGAACTGTGGGATTTAAAAACTAAGAACTATTTATAGGGAAGATACATATATTTGCACATGTTAGTACTTTAAGTGAATATATTTTATAATAATGTATCAATTAATAATTTGATTACATTTGTCAACCTTCGTCTGTACAAGCACAAACTTGCCTGGGGCGTGTACTGAGTATGTGAGACCGCCTCACATATCTTATTGTAGAGATTAAGGTCAAAGCTCTTGGAGGTTGTAACGAAATCGGAGCGAGGATTAATAGGATTATTTCATAGTTTATAGGCTTAGCATAATAAAGTATTATATATCAAAGCGACGAAATCAATAAAAAAAACTCAAAACGTCAAGTATAAACGTATAATAATATTAAGTCATTCTTATCTGATTGAAAAATACTATGTAATTTCAGAGTTTTAGAGTTCAAAGATCGTTGAATTTCCTTATTGCGATTAGTTGACCTTCGTCCAATGTCGTTAAAGAAATAGACATTACATAATATTCAGTTTCTTATGCAACAGAATTTGTTGAGTCAAAACAGTCAACATATTGTTGCTGCTCTAAACTAATATTATATAGAGGAAACATTTGCGTTTTTGTATGTATGTTTGTAATGTTTTCACACAAAAACTACTTGACCGATTTCAAATATTGTTTCCCCATAAGAAAGCTGAATTTTCACTAAGTGACATAGGCTATATTACATTTCTTTTTTAAATAAGGATCCCTAATAAAAATTTAATAATATAACCCAAGGTGTAAAAAAAATTGTAATCGCGTGCGCTACGTAAACTATTGATGATAGAAGCAAAAACATTCTTTAGTATAATTATGGAACGTATCAATATCTTCAATATTCACTTTGCTAAATAAGCGGGCGAAGCCGCAGGTGGGTCGCTAGTGTATTTATTTAATACATTACGAATAACAAATGTCCTTATAAATTAATTATATATAATTCGATCAGGCACGCTTCGTATTTTATTAATGGTTATAATATTATTGATAGGTCAAGATCACGAACTTTGCAACAGGTGTTCTTTAGGTTTATAATAAATAAATTATGTAATTTAAAATGAAAAATGTGAGAATGAAATTTATAGTAAATTTAAAATATAATAAAAAATCTGCAATTACATTTACGTTTAAGCAAAGGTGTTGTTACTTCGTGCGTGAGATATTGCAAAGCCACTTAACTCAAGACTGACGTAACTGGATACGATGTATGATGCAAAATATCAAGAAATGCAATTAAAACATTGATAGAATTCATATGTATGGCCTTTCGTTCTACTCCAATTTTTTATTTTCATTTTGCAACACAGTCGTACATATTTATCGTGGCAAGGACGTAGAGTTGTAAAAACATAATATTTAAAATTGGTAAGCAAAATAATAAGAAATATTATTATTATTATTTATCTATGTTAAATGTAGAAAGCGTTTTAATAGGTTAAGACGAAAGTTTGAAAACATTTACTTCAGTAATCATGATTTAAAAAAAACGCCATTTACATAACGCGTTGCAAAATGATCTAGAGATAATGTCATAAACCTTTAGTGCAATATTTACGTTTATACGAACATACATGATAAATCATATACTTATATATATATATATATATATATATATATATATAATATATATATATATATATATATATATATATATATATATATATATATATATATATATATATATATATATATATATATGTACGTCATATTTCAATATTTACAAAGAATATGAAAGCGATTATAAAATGATATGATACATTGTAATAGTATAATAAACGATACTTAATAATAAATATGCAATTATTTGAATAAGCTAGCTAAGCTAGTAACGAGGTACAAATAGGACTATAGAACATTTATGACAATGAGCTTAACTTAAATTGTAAAAGCCCAGCTTAACAGTTCACTCTCATTTTAATATTAATAGGATATTTATTAAAATTTCGCAAGTTTAACTTTTTATTCTGTAATAAAGGAAACGAAACGCAATCTCTATATTTATTGTCGATCGAGAGCCAGATGTCGCATAGCTGTCAATAGAACTAAATTAAATATTTGAACAAACTGACATCAGACATGGTTCCATTTTAATATAGATTATTATTGCTAAGATATCACGCCAAATATTTTTCAATAGAGTACTGTTATAAAATTGTCACATGGAAAATTTAGATCTTAAACAAAGCAAGGATACGCTTGTTAATAGATGCCCGTGTAGAAGTAGGTCATAAGTGAGACCTACATTCAAAGCACAAGGTGGATCGGTTCCATTGACTGATCTTTATTGTTATAACTATCACTATATGCTCTTATTATATACCAGTACACTTGTGTGTGATTTAATCATAAATAATATTTTAAAAGAACAATATTAAACATTTATGTTTGAACTTATCTTTACTCTTAATAAATCTTGATAAGTCAAAAATCTTTCTAAACTTTTACATTTTTCCGTGTATATTAAATTATGGCATAATCAATATTAAATATATAGCTATTACACAAATTATTTATTTGACTATTTACAAAGTATTTAATTTCATTATACATGTGATAGTATTAACATACAAAAGTAAGTTATTTATTTAAAGATAAAATTAATTTTATCAGATTTTAAACACAAACACTGACTTTCTAGTTAGATAGTTAAATAAGAACTACTTGTCCATAACCAAAAACACAATTTGTGCAATATCACGTTGCCATGACAACGATATTCCTAAGTGGCAATAACGTGACATGATATAAGCGTTATCATATGGAACTAACAATTCATGACGAGATATCATGCTATTACTTGGATTTTTTAATATCACTAACACATTTTAGTGGCAAAAGTATCAAAATAAGAACTTTCTAATTTATTAAATTTGACATTGATTAAATATTCCTATAACATACAAATCTATGTACAATTGTAGAATGTTTTTAAATCTATATATATTTAAAAAACGAAATTTCATAAACATTTTTTTTGTTGTATTATTGTTATTATTATTAATTATTATTATTATAAGTAGATTTTTTACTGTATTATTGGTAACAGTGTTAACAATTGGTAATAAATAGTTATCGTAAATTATCACATAATGCTAATAATCAATCACACTTATCACCTGTCAGCTTTGGTGAATATAAAATTTTCCGCCTATTATTATATGTATATATTGATAGATGTACTCCAGTTATTTACTAATTTATTTATTTTTCAGAGAGTATGGAGAAGGTGGATAAGACACTTATTGGAGCGGGAAAATTAAAATTAATAATTTCCCCGAGTGAGGATCGAACCTATAACCAACATGTAATATTTATCAGTAAAATTTTTAATGCTCAATTCCTGCTTCAGATAATAGGTACCTTTATGTAATTTAGAATCTAAATTGTCTCCATGCTCTCCATGTCTATACCTATTACTATATACATACATATATATACTATGTGTAATTTACGATTTTACCGGAGATTTATCCATTTCTGTTATATTTTACCTCTTACGTAACAATCCTAATATTGTCAAATAAATTTTATCGTTCATATTAAAATGTTTATTTAAGAGTACAACTACATTAATCCTATCAAATGAAAAAAGTAATAAATTTATATTACATAAATTAGTAGTCTAAGACAGCCGCAAATTCTAAGAGGGTTATTTAAGTAATGTCGTTTATTAAGTTTTTCCTTTGTAAGCTTCTTTATTAAAAAGACAATTTTTCCTCGTAGACCGTTTGCGAAGTATTACTTTCTAACGTATTATTGATATTTTTATATCACCACATTTACATTGATAAAAAATTAAAGATAAAAATAACAATAAGAAATTTTCTTTTCGTTTTACATACATATTTAACTTTGTTTAATACAACTACACTTAGTTGATATGAAAGATACGTCGTGTAGTGTTGTTTAAACAAACGACAAAATAAATATAAACATGCCAAGGGAAATCTAAATTATCAACTATCGCTTTCAGTAGAGTATTTCAGAACTATGTGGCTTTAACTTCATTTATATGTAAATGATATACATATGTAAAAGGATATAATTAAAACTAAACATTCTATTCCTATGGACATACATGCGTAGGTATATATATATATATATATATATATATATATATATATATATATATATATATATATATATATATATATATATATATATATATATATATATATATATATATATATATACATATATATATATATATATATATATATATATATATATATATATATATATATATATATATATATATATATATATATATATATATATATATATATATATATATATATATATATTTGTTTTTATTTTTTTAAATTTTTTATTTTTATTTTGTTGAATGTGCTTTGAACGTTATACTATGACCATAACAGCGTTACGCCCATCACCTATGATCATTATCGATAAGATAATAAATATATTAGTTCCATATTTATATATTATTTAAACATATATTATATAAGATATAGAATATGAGAATTTTAGTTCAAAACTTGTTACTCAAGTGGCGAATGTGATTCACTTTGTTCAATGATCTTTCATTACCATACACATACATCGTATTTAGAATCAACAACTACCATTGTATGTCTATTTTGCTTATTGCCTGTTGAATTAAGGAAGGAAGTTTTGATATTATGCTTTTAATATATTTCTTAAGCAAGCAGGCAGTATTAAGATATTTTTTATTTTGACGAATTTCTAGAATAGCTGCAAGTGTATGGAAATTTATGATCTAGTAGTAGCTAATTGGTCATACGAAAGACATCAAACTTCAGTAGCATTGTGAGTAGATTCAAAATATATACAATTAATACTCAAGATATATTGCACGCTATATCTTGTTAAAGTTTAGATCTATCATATAATGAATCAACTTAGATAATTCGATGAAATACTATGACTAATGGAAAAAGAAATATCATAATTTTAACTGCAAGTAATAAATATTTAAAAAATGTGATAATAGAATAAATAATTGTTAAGGTACTAATATTTATCTTCATATAAGCGGAGAGAAACTAGTAAAAAAAGTTTTAACTCTACTTTCATATTAATTAGAATATTCATTAATTTTTTTTTTTAATTACGTAGATTTGACGTGGTATGTGAAGTTAATAACAATCTTATATAATTAAGCATTCGTGTTTCCTATAGCCTACAGGAAATCGTGATCATTGAGCTTGACGTTTTACGTTTATAAAATCTATAGTACATATAGTAATCAAACCTTAGGCCGAATTGGCCGAAATCTTTCATATGCTAAAAGAAATTTTTAAAAAATTACTATTGCTAAGAGCGTAGTCATGAACTTTAAAATATATGAAACAAACTATGACAAAATATTAATTTCGTAAATCGTAATGCCTAATACTATTTAACAAACAAATATAATATTTAGATCTACTTAAATTTAAAAGAAAATAGTTTCTAGCTTTATGGTTGTAGTAGTGCCTATTCAATAGGTCTCCCCTCAAGTAAGACCTAGCAAGCGAGCTCACTACAATGAACGGCAAGGGTAGAACACGAGGTATTGATTTGGTTACCGGGTGATTTCCTAACTTATTATTTAGTGACATTGAAATGCGTTTTTGTATGTGTTACGTATGAAATGATATAATAATATTCATAAGCAGACACGTCATTATAAATTCTATTATTTATAATTTTTAGTAAACCTATAATTTATATTAACATTCATATATTTTATTTTTTTTATATGCTCTACGTCGTTAGATGGAATGACTCTCCATCTAAAATATAAAAAAATTACATATAATTTAAAAACATGTCTTATTATAAATAAATATACATGCATAGAAAATAATTTAAGCAGCCAAGGAGTTATAATGCACAAAATTACAAAACAATGCACTTTGAAAGTTTGTTGACATTCCACGCGAACTTTAGACCGCAGTAGCAGTTTAAAACAAAATGAGCTAACTCATGTAATGGAATAAGCGTAACAATATTATTACTATAAATAAAAAGCGAATGGAGTTACCTATACGATTCTAACCTAAAAAGATCAGCTGATTGTCAATATATCCAAGTACATATATATGATCTAACCTTATTTAATCCGGGATGTTTCATTCGGTCGAGACCCGAGATTTTGCTGTTGGACTGTCCATCACCGGAGCCCCAAACACCAATACGATCGCGATCCATTTCTAACGTACACGTCCTTCTGCTGTCAACGAGAGACTGCTTGCTGCTTGCAAATTGTGTGATGTTTTTGTCGCGTACTGCGGGGGGCGCGGGGTGCGGACTCATCGCGGTCTCGCTCCTGGGAAAACAGGAAAATTTTTCAGTGCTGCGTAGATATGAACCGCTTCCTGTTGCGGCTACTCGATAATAGATGGCGGTTGATAAACTTTCGTATCTTACTGATATCTTTTGTACTAATTGTGGTGTGGAAATTGTGTGTCAACTTTGTGGTAATTTTATTTAGTATTTTAAATTCTGTGAATTTTAAGTATCATTTCAAATCTTATAATATAATAAAATAATATTATAATATTCAAATATTATTATATAATAAATTTTATAATAATATTTAATTTTATAATTATATTCATATATTTACAATATTTTTCCACAATTTGATTTGTGGTTAGGTATATCAACGCGAAATAATATAAAAGGACAATGAACTGTATAAGAATATTATTGTAATTGATTAGTCTAATAGCAACAATAACTTCACTTTTATCTTTGAAATAATCTCTCAAACTACTACTAAAATAATGCATGCGTGCATCTACCCATGCACCGGTAGAAGTGATCTATAGGAGATTCCCCTTGTTTTAGCTGCACTTAGTATCTCGCCTATTGGAAGATAGATATAGAGAAGCTAATATAAGGATATGAAAACACTTCGTTCATCATTATGCTCTACAATTCGAGACACAGCGTGTTGAATAGCAGAACGCAACGCCATTGAGGAAATAACAATAATTATCAATTCCGTCTAGTGAAAACCCTTCAACTTCCGTCTTTACAGTCAGACAACATCCAATTTCAATATTATTTATAATATTTAAAATGTATTTATTATATAACGTAATAGCCTACATATATAATACAAATTAACCTTTTTATAGTTACAGTGAACTAATAGCATTAAACAATTTATAATTAACATACAAAGCTAAGTAAAAATTTAATCTCAAGATTACTTCTAGAAATAATTTTTTTTTTTTTACCTGCTTCTATATATCTATTAGTGTCGTGAACATGATAAA
Organism: Dione juno; assembly: GCA_037127375.1. NCBI lineage: Eukaryota > Metazoa > Arthropoda > Insecta > Lepidoptera > Nymphalidae > Dione > Dione juno. The sequence goes on along the minus strand of JAXRJS010000021.1, from coordinate 1,020,084 downwards.
TAATAATAAAATTAAGAAACTGTCAATACGTGATGATTGCAGTAATAAGTATGACGTAAATTTGCAATATCATGCTAGCTGCTAGCTTAGCTAGCTTGCTAGTTTAGTGCAAATTCATCCTTATAGTAGTTGTGTATAAAAGTCTTTGTCATTTTTCATTATGATTTTGTGTATCACAAAGTATTTTGAAAATTATTTTCCTTTTTTAGCTTCACGCTGCACATAACAGAGTAGGCAGAGGGAACTTAGGGTTAAGACACTCCGTTATTCTCTTTCCGTATTTTAAGACATTGCTTGTTGAGTGGCGGAACTCAACGCCGCGCTTTGTCTTGTTGCTAGAGCGAAGCAAATGAAATTAATTAATACTCTAAGAGTGGGAATCGTATCACAATCTTCGTGTTTAGAGTCAGAAACAGAACGATAAAAAACAAGATTTCAAACAGCTATTAGCTATATATCATATGAGCCTCACTTTTTCCAATAAATTAACATATTTAACATCCATAAATATAAAAGTATTAGGTTTTAAGTATTTAATAAAATATATTTAAAATACATATCCATAATAATGTGTATATAATATGTTTATCGAAATAGTACAGTAAAGAGACAGTAAAGGATAGTTACTATGTAATCTAAAAAAATATATCTGGTAATCTAAATAAACTGAAAAAGTCTAAAACATAAATTAAAATCTATCTATTTCTCTATGTAAATATGTCGATCTGTTACCTACGGATAAGGAACGCCACACATTCTGCTTTAGCTTTACAAGAGCATTCCATTACTTTCTGAAAAGTAATACTTATTAACTAACAAAGCACTAAATTTCAATGTGAAATTACAATTATTTTCTACTTAATTATTGATTTTGTAAATTCATTTACACTATATATTATGTACATACTATATAAATTGATATGATGAAATTTTTAACAAGAAATCTCTATGAAAATATTTACCAAATCAACTTTTCAAAGAAGACAGCTTTCACAAAATGATAGCTGATGCAAATGATAGCTGGAAAAATTAAAACGGAAATGCGTTACGTTTTTAATATTTTTTTTATTTCATTTATTAACAATGTCTTCATAAATTTGGAATCTACACCAACCATATATAGTGAAATTTACTTCCACAACTCTCCCTTTCCTATTTTGTCTTACAATCCAATAATGACATAAATTATATATTTATTTATAATTTTTTTATCAAATTAGGAAATCATTGAAATAATATCTATAAATAAAACTTACTTTTTCAGCTCCGTGAATGTCACGCGCGCCATTCAAATGACGGGTGTCAAATTGTCCGTTTGATTTAACTTTGCGCGAGAGGAATTCCATTTTTAAAAAGAGATCAAATATCACAGTAAATACAATATATTAAAAAATAGAGAGAGAAAAATGTATTATTTAATTATTTTTTAAATTTTCAATAATGAAAATTTATTTATAAATGCCTAATAGAGTGCCATATAGAGCTCGCGCTCTCTTAGTGACAACTGAAGGTCGGTCTCAAGATGATCACGTTAAATACTTACAATAAGTTATCTCCTCATCAGCAAGACTTTGCAAATTATTAAATAGTACTTAGCCTTCAGTGTCACTCACACGAGCGATACTAAGCTATAACTCGTTAATAGAATTACTAGCTTCGCTTTTTAACAATTTAAATATAATTATTAATGTAAATAATGCAACTGATAACATTTGAATTTTTAAATTAATATTATAATTTAAATAACTTTATTATTAAGGCATATTTTTACATGCATCTGATATATTATAAGAATTGATATATATCTGATACACATTGATATTTATTTGGTACACCACTCTGTTCTCACATATTGTGATATATCAACGTCAACTCATACTATAATAGTCAGGCCACTTTAAATAATTTTTAATATTAACTAAACATGAGGAAATGCTTAAATTAGATTTGTTACAATATTTCTGCATAGCATTTTTATTCAATGTGCTATACGACAGCTCCCTAACATCAGCTTACATGATCGAAATCTGAACTGCACGACCTTTTATATCAACCGGGTAATTTCCTACCCTCTAATAATTAATTGCGTTTTATTTTCGTTCGTTATATAGTACTATTTTTACAATATTGGGATTTTTTTACGTTGAACGAAGAAAATCACGTTCAAAATTATCGAAATTTGTAGCAAGATGATATGAACATATCACACATGCTTAACCAAATCTAATAAACTTATAGACATAAGTTTGTTGTCAGTAGAGACACATCACATCCAGAATATAAATACTTCTCAGTGAACCGTGATAAAAAAATATTACCAAATGAGATTTTTTTAATTTATGAACTTTTCGTTAAGCCTTAAAATATCTTGAGCAATATTTTTTCCTAATTAATTTTGTAACGAGAGAATGATAAGGGTCATATTGACATTCTTATCATTAATTGAGTGCGAGCTCCGTGTATACAAATTAAAATGTAAATATTATGCTAGTAAAATAAATCAGTGACTGTCACACATACGTTACGTGTATACATACGAGTATATGATAAAATCGTACATATTAGTATTTTTCTTTAATTGATTGAAAAGCTTATGCTTTTATGTTTCAATTCAAACTACATGGCTAATCTCATAAGCTGTACATTTTACAGATATATATGATATGTGCATTTAAACTTACAAATCAAGACAAAGTTGAGGTTACCGATCACAATTAGTCGACCTATAGATGCATGCGCGTGAACGACAAGAGCAGGCCAAGGGCGCGACGTGATTTCTTAATTATACTTTGTCATATTATTAATAAAAAATATATTATCTACTTTAAAATCATAAAGAAATATTATTTATTGTTTGTTTTATTATTTATTACGTAGCAATTAATAAATTATGAAAACTAAAGATAAATAAGGATTATTACTCAGAATAAGCTCTAGCCCTGTTTGATAGGCTAGGTTATTTAAACTGTATTGAATAAATTGACAACTAATTTTCATTCAATGTAAAAACTTCTTGGTTGGATGTTGTGAATTAGAATTCTGTAAGTATCTAACAAACATGTTTTAATGTTTGACTTCCCTCACTTATTTTTTGAGAAGTATAAAATAAATATTGGGTTCTGTCATTTCTCGATAGGTGTAAATATATAATGAAGTCATTAATTTAACGCTTTATAAGCTATAACAAAAAAGTTTACTAAATTATGAATAAAAAAATAGCTTCATGCTATTTCCTGCATAGACATAGTGTTAAGACACTACTTTCCCCACTTTCCACACAATTCCGAGACATTATGCGTTGACTGTTGAGTGGCTTTGTTTTTCTACCAGAGCGACGTAACTAAATGATTAATTCGAACCCACAACCGTCGCGTTTGAAGTCACCACCACTGTACCACTGCGACACGATGGCCTAATTTATAAATAATAAAAGAATGTTGTGCTATACGGTTTTCGCTACAGTTACTAGCGCCGGCTAAACTTTATACTCCATCTCGTGATCTCACTGCATAAACTTATCAGGCACGCAACACGCTTTCATTGAAACAGATTGCTGGAACTATTCATTAGCCACTCGGTGTAATTGAATTCACAGATCTACATACTACTTAAACGGTTCATATTTGTTCTATAGCATTTAAGTGATTTTGGTCCTGAATCATAATAAATGATTACAAGCTGTAGCCATGTTCTACGATGCGTATGTCAAATATAAAGTTAAATAAGTAAGTTATATTTTCTTGACGAATAATAACATATACATAACATACATTCACGCGGATTGTAAGGAGGACTTAACAAATGACTTAATACAGCTTTTATATACAGCAGACGCTTTTGACAATGAAAACCTGTTGTCGTACAAAACTGTCTTTGAGGTTAGATTTAAGCTAGTAAATATTAAATATCTATAAATATTACGATTTACGACTATAGCCCGTGTAGGAAATAACCTTAGATCAGTTGAAACCTTTAAGTACTACATTATTGCATTATTATTTTTTAGCATTGTTTAATATAATTACTTCTATATTAGTTTAAAATCCTATCAACATTAATTTAAAATTTTATTTATTTACTTCCTGTTTCCGGCGGCAAATATGTACAGGTAACTAATATCTGGGCGACTTAATAATGTTTGAAGGCAACTCGCAGCCATTGGCGGAAATGAAATTCTAATGTCAATTACTCAGTTGGACCTTGTACAAGTCATTAATAGGTTCATATTTTTGCGGTGTACTATATACGTTTAGAACAAAAAATATGTAACTATATACCTACTAGAAATTCATCAAATCATTTAAATACGATAAATTGCATTCCATTACTGTACCACAATTGAATTGAAATAGTGTAGATGTAAAATCACCCAAAAAGACTTTATTCCCAAACTTAGAACGCATTTTTTGTTTTTTACACTGTTCCCCGCCCATAGCAGGGTAGGCAGAGCGAACCGAAGAACTTAGCGTACTACACTCCGTTCCCCACTTCCCTTTTCACCTTTCGAGGCATTGTGTGTTGAGTAGCGGAACTCAACGCCGCGCCCTGCCTTGTTGCCACAGCGAAGAAAATGAAAATAATATAATAATTCATACTGAGTATGAATTATTGCAGACACTGTGCCTCTGCGCCACAACGGTTTACATTATTATATGTTTGTATCTATTATCCTCATAGTTAAGTATCTTCTAACAAAACTTGTGCAATTATTTAAGCATACATGTAAACTATGTTAAAACAGACACTAAATCTAGTTTTTTTTTTACCATGGCATCAGAATTTTAGAATTTTTACACAAATGTGAAACTATACGTTAAGTTAATTAGAGAATTCTTGATTTTAAGAATTTAGTAATATTGTGTTTTATTGTCTTTACATTTTGTCTCAAGCCCAAATAAAACTATGATTACTTTTAAATTAATATTATATATTACAACAAAGCATTGATACACCATATAGAATTTTTTAAACCATAGTATATGTTTATCTTTCTGTATCCCCTCTTCCTATGACCATGGTTACTTATTTCTCATTCGGTCAAATATTCATTTTCTAGAGTGGGAATCTTAGTAACAGCCAACGCGCGTACATTCAGACAGACTTCACAACTGACTGGCGATGACGTGTTTTTCTAGTAATTCTAATTAAGGGTCTTTTCACACTATATTGCTGGTAACGGTTCTGTCTTGGTCTGGTAAAATTTTATCATGTTCAAATTTTACTCTTTAGTCGTTAATACTCGAAGACGGATATATTGGACTTGTAATTACCAATAAATGCATATGTTAATTTATAATAAAACATAATAAATATGCTTAGTAGCAAAAATCTTATAATATTATATTTTTGTATCATTGCACTAATGATAATATTTTATGTAATTATATCAAATAGTCATCGTAACTTTATTCATTTTATTAATCACCATTTTTCTTGACTGACTAAGATCGGACTGAGACCGGCACTATAGTGTGAATCAACTTTTAGTACTTATGCATAGTTCCTTTCTCAAGTCATTTCCTTGTACGTGTCCAGAATGAGCTTCAGCGTTTTTGTCCATTTCATTGAATTATTTGCAAGCGAAAAGTTATATAGCATAGAAACGTATAAGCAAGTTAGTAAGAATATTGTCATTAGATGAACACGAATGTAAACCACAGCGTTACGGTGATGTGACGAAATATCTAGATAATGTCGAGAGTGAGAGCAATTGTAACACGCGAATACATCGAAATACGTAACGACGCATTTATTAAATTTATTTCATTTAGTATTTATAATTTCTGTAAGGATAATCTAACAAATTTTCCTATTTGTTGCTAAGTCAATATGGAAATAAAAATAAACAGCAATATGTATATAACTATTGTAGCAAGAGTCGGTAAATTGGATACGAAATTATAATCTTAAGCTTTACCTTTTTTAAAGTAAAATTGTATAATAAACAATTCCGTTCAGTGTAGTGATTATTTAAATGATACTTAGCATGTTTTACATATCCAGTCATCACAGTGGAAAGCATCATTTATATACACTTAGAAAGTGCATTTGAAAATCTTTGGAAAGGTGTCATTTTGAGTGAACTTACGCTTAATGCCGTAGAAAGCTAGTGTCAGTATGAACTAGCACTAATAGCACTAATATATTCCACTGTTTGAAATAGTAATTAAAGTAATGCAAATAAATTAAGTACTCAGTTTCTTTATAGGTTTATCAAAAATATATGTATAGGTAGCGATTAATAGAAGAGATAAATCCGCTCTCCACATTTAAAATAAATACAATTTAAATACTAACAAAATATAACATAGTACTTTTAATAAAAGTTTAATTTTATAATGTTCAACAAAAGCGCACATTAAAGCAGAATGACAGTCAATGCTAATTAATACTCGTCAAGTCAGACTACGCTTTTACGAATCCATTAATCACGTTGACACCAAGGTCGTCTGTGTCAAACATCAAATAACCTCACATTGAATAAAGTACTATAAATTAATTATTATTATTTACTTTAAATAGTAATTAGTATGTACAATGTTTATTTATTTGTATAATAATGCTACACAATTATTTTTGTGGAAATTTAATTATTCGGCTGAATAATTCCTACATTGTACAATAAATTTAAAACATTTTATCCGTCATAATAAAGAAATTGATTTATCACAATATTTATGAAATTCATTCATAAAAATAAATACATATGTGTTTATTTCAGGTAAATTTGCAACCGTACTACCGTAGTCCTCTAATTAAACTCAAACAATGCTTACAGTTGATCATTACCTACTAAACTGCTGACATTGAAATTTGGCAAGAAATTATTAACGCCTTCAGGGTCACTAGATAAATCGAAACATCGCGAAGGTACTTGTAGTAAACATTTTATTGCAGCTGTAACTATTACAGTTAAATTCTTAGCCTATGTACATACCACATAAAATATGATACAAAAAAGATTATAAAGATAATTTGTATTTATACCAATGTAAATAAAAACGTTTGTAAGTATTTGTATATAAATATACGTAGTTACAAATGTTAAGTAATTAGCTTCGATTTTCATGACTTTAGTTTAACTCTCTGAACTAAACTTTACGGTTTAATTTATTTAAATAAACAGTTGCTTTGGGATTTATTTTCTAATGGAATAATGTAATTGTAGTCTTAGTAATTGGGGTCTTGTTTACGTCAGTTAGTGACGTAGCGCACCGACATGTTTTCCCATATAAGAAATATTTTTTTCCCCAGGAAAATGGAAATAATTTTTGAATTAAATTTGCTCAAACTCATATCTTTCACTTTTATTTACCATGACACCATAATTAATTTATTGTTACTTAATTCAACTTATTCCGCATTTGTTTTCAAATAGTTTTCTTTTTTTGCGTGAAATAATAATTTAAATAAAAGTAAAAGCATGTAAATTTACTTCTATCCAATTTGATGTCCCTTTCAGGACAGTACATTCACATAATATTGAATATTTGTATTTCACTAAAAATCAAACAACATTTTGTTTATTTATTATTATAGCTCTGCTATATATTGTATTTGTTATCGATCAAAAAATCGATAATTTTTTTAAATAGACTATATCTGATACAATATATCGCGTCATTTTGATAAGATTATTTAATTAGAAATCTAAGATTTATATTATCTATATCCTTATGCATATACTCTATTGTGATATATTTTATGTAATCAAACAATTAAAGATTTGTTACTACAAGTTCTAGTTAAATAATCATCATTGAATAAAATAAATAAAGTGGTGATTTTCCTTGATTTATTTTGTATATTTTCTTATATGATACGTATGTATAACTGAAACAAATGGAATCGTTATTTTATCTTATGTCGCTCATAAAATAAGCTTATGTCGCTAAAAAATATCTCGCTCACTCTTCTATGTATAAAAAAAAATATCACTGATTTACAAATATATTAGATAAAGACTTAAACTTGAACCCGCAAACATTTAAGCATATTTTCAAATAGGTTTCCAATACTTTTCCAAATAAAAAAATATAAAAATATTTATTTTGCCCTATTACCCGCATAATGAATATTTTTAATGTTTACTCGTTTCGAAAGTACATACCAATCAAATATTTAATTTCCAAGTCCACTTTCAGTCAATGTTTACAACTATTATCTAGTACTTCCATGGCTATGTATAATGTGTGCAGCGAAATATTCTAGAGCCATTTAATAATTTTGTAACAATATTTATTTACTTTCAAGTGAAGCAGCCAGCCATTATGTTATAGATTATATTTACGATATACATACATTACTTACATTATAGATACTATTTTTAAACTAACATAAATTTTATCTACCGATAGGATTTTATCTACTTATGGAAAGTACAGAATCACTGTATTCTGTATGTATATTACATTATAAAGGCTAGGCGATTTATGTAGGTAATAATAAAAATAAATAATCTTATAGATATGACACATATATGTTTAAAGATTAATCAATGTTTCCTTATAGGTATCACAATCTTTATAATACAATTGCATATAGGTCTAATCACTATTGCGAATACGTCATTCTTTTAAATTTAAGCTTTTATCCCGGATGTAGTGTTAAGACAAAATGTGCTTCACTTTCCGCACCAATTCGAGATATAGCCTTACTCATAGAGATATATCTTGATAGCCGCATGGCAGGGCAGACACTAGTCACTACGTACCCAGCTTTACTATATTTATTATATCCCAAGATTAAAAATATTTTTATATCTTAGTTTATTTTGTACATGAGTATTTTTGTATTTATCTACATAGTTAATTTTATATACTATGTGTATTTATTATACCATTGTAACAGTTATAAATATCCTATAATATTTATACCGTATACGATAATACAATAACGCAACAAACGAAATGGAACGTTGCTTTTGTTTTCGTTAACGTTAACTGTAAACCTAAGATAAATTATTATGATTGATTATATAAAAATAGCTATTTTTTATGGCAAGGACAAGGCAATCTAGCGTTTGGGTCACCCAATGGGAAGTGATCACCGCCGCTCACGATCCTGTGGACACAAAATCACAATGCACCTGTAGCACCTCTGCTAGCAGGAGCACTGCTACCGCAAAAAAAGTTTCTACAAAACCGCGCAGTTGTGGGATGAGAAACGTCTAGATGGTGTAGTATACGTTTCAGGTCAAACAGTTCCCCGTGATAACTCCCCGTGATATAAGACGTAGAGAACGCACAACGAGGAAAGGTCTCTACGTAACGCCAGTGTTTAAAACTAACTAACTTATAACTTAGGTATTAGAAGCAACTATAACATTATAAAATTTTGCATACTGTATTTTTGTAATATTGAAAAGTATATATAACATATACTTATGTATGTACGTGTATATTCAATATTTATAGGTATAAGATATATAACGTTATGATTTTGAGTTCATTCCCCACAGGAATTATTTTGTTCTAACTTAAAAACTAAATTAAAGTTTCAGTATATATTAATATATTAAAACTTTATTGACAAAATCATACACAATATGAAGTACTAAATAGTGTTGGTGTAGAAGATTTTAAATAAAACATCATTTATATATCACCTCTATCAACTAGCCTTTTAATCTAGCCTTTAAATTTACATGATTTAATATTTCTTATATGTTTAAAGTGCAATAAAATATTTTCTTTTGAATTCTGGCGAGAATTAAAAAAATAGTACGCATGGTGCGTACTATTTTTTTCAATAAAGCAATGTTATAAAATAAATATGATTAATAAGGGCATCATGCCGCAGCGGCGTAGTGTGTGACTGTAACCGCAACGGTTGTGGGTTCGATTCCCACTAGGATAGAATGAATGACTCTGGTAACAAGACAGCACGGCGTTGAGTTTTGCCACTCAACACGCAATGTCTAAATTTTGGCGGAAAGAGGGTAACGGAGTTTCCCTCTGTTCTACCCTGCTATAGTAGAAAATAGCGTGGAACTTTAATATACTATATCATGTAAATATAACTAATAAATGATTCATAATATGGGTAGGTTAACTTACCTTTATACCTTATTTAATATTAACTTTAAAATACTAAAAAGCTATAGGATACTATGTACGTAATCTTTAAAATTTACCAATACGCATAATACAGAATGTATTATTTTTTTGAAAACCATTTTGCTGAAAACCTTTTTCATAAAAAAATACAATTTAATTGTGATGTTGAAGTTCTTTATAAATTAATTATATTAGAAATAAAATGTAATATTCTAACTTACTGCCATTTTCTTTTATCGTTTAGTTTAAGAGAAGCAGAATTTCCCATGTTTAATATTGATAATCACTTACAGATTCACTTTTAACTTTATAAATTTACTTGAGAAAATATTTCTAACGCGTCTTTTCTATACGACTTCTCGTGGTACTATGTATATGCTTAATACTACAGGTAAACCTACAATCGCTGACCGTGACTTTCCCTTTACCTGCTTAGATGATCTTGGTTTTTGTTGCAATGCTTAATATTTAAAAAAATATACCTAAAAAACACAGTTTTAGGTCATTGGGTATTATAATTACGCGCCCATGAAAAAGTTTTTCAGGTAGAGACACAGTTTAACTACTGAACACTAGATTGCGCTACTAGTTTTAGCAATAATCTACTGATTTACTCAAGAAAAAGTCTTAAATATATGAAATGTTTAAATTGAATACTTACATTTTTTATTTAGGAAACAAAATATTAGATAACAATTTTAAATGTTCCAGAATCTGATGCAATATTTTCTAACTGTCAACGTCAAACGAAGATGACGTTTCAAAGCTTAGTTGAGGACTGAGGTTAGAATTTGAAATTTGAAAACCTATTTAAACCTACATATTTTCTGAATAGGCTAATTATGAAAAAATATACCATTTGAATTATAAGAAACTGGTATATTTATATTATATAAATTAAGTATAAATAAATTTTCAAAATGAAAAAGGAAGGTAATATATATTCTTAATGTGAGTACATGAATAGGTCTCAAAGAAAATTATTTACTGCTTATGTCGTTTAATTACAGAAGTCCAAGAGATTTTTCTTAAAATCCTGAAAGATGAAGAAGATGTATCCGCTGGAGTGGCTGCAATTAAAACTTTACTAACTGTAATAGAAAATTATAAAGGTATTTGTACTGTTCCAAAACTAAAACCTCTTCAACTATCGAAAATTTATTATATACAACATTCTAATCATCTAAGAGTTGAAGAGTGTAGTGTTTACCCCTTTTTATCATATAATTTCCACTGTATGTTCTGTATACAATGTGACCATTACAGATGATTTGATTCTCAAAACTAAACTGACTACTATATGGTTACCATGTATTTAAATAAATTAATATTGTTTGTTAACTTCAAATTTTATACCATTATTATATTTTTAAAATGATATCTAAAGCTACAAAAATAATTGTTTCAATTTACAGTAGCTACAGTTCAAGAACTTGATCAAAATTTGCAATTGGCTGTAGAAGCCATGAGACAATGTGACCAACCTGTAGCAGCTATTTCATCAGGATGTGAACTTTTTATGAGATTTATTACGTTTGCCAAACTAGATGTTAAGGTATTTAATATAAAAATAGTTATAAGCACACATTCTCATTAAATTACTTTAAGATGTCTTATATTTTATAAAAGTAACAAAATTTGTGTTTATTATTAAATCTGCATTAATATTGTTTTTATATACATATAAAAATTTGTAATTTCCTTTTTGTATTACAGTCATTTGAGGAATGTGAACAAATAATGATGCAAAGAGGACACATATTTCTTAACACACTGTTAGAAGCTAGAGGCAAAGTTGCGAAACAGTCTTTACCATTTATTAGTGATGGTTGTGTAAGTTCAACTTTGCTTTATTTTATTTTTCCAATTTTATAAATATTTTAATCTTATTATACTTTTAAAATTTGAATGTAGGTATATTGTTACCAGTTAACAGTTTTAGCACGATTGATTCTTGTATTACTTGGATGTTCTACATATAATTTAAGTATATAAAATATATTTTATGCTTTCTAAATTTTTTAATATGTATATGTTTATTTAGTTTGCCAATTTGTGTTAATTTCTTAAATTATCAATTTATATTTTCAGAAAATATAACATATTTTTTAATGTATTTTTAACAGAAAATTCTAACACATTCTCGATCAAGAGTGGTGCTACAAGCAATGATTGAAGCTGCAAATGCTAATAAGAGATTTCAAGTGTTTGTCACAAAATCATGCCCTGATAATAGTGGGTAAGTAAATTTAATTACTATAACATATCTATTTAAAATATATATATATACATGTATGTATATACATAAAATAATTAAATATTAAGCAATGAAAAATAATAACAGAAGGCTACTAAAATCATAGAAAAGATACTAAACTCCAGACTACTGAATTACATAGAAAAAATTAAGATTGGTTCCAGCTCACAATACACCTTTAAACACAACAAAAATACAGAAGATGCTATTGTAGCACTGACTTCCCATATTACTGAAGTGTCTTGATAAAGGCAAGAAATGTTAACCTATCTTTTTAGATCTTAAAAAGGATTTTAATACGGTATCCGTTCCAATACTCTTAAAAAGGTTGGAAAGCATAGGCAATAGAAGCACTCCACTATTAATATTTGAAGACTACCTCAGCAATAGAAAAGAGAGGGTTAAAATTGGCGATTATGTAAGCAGTGACTCTAGTAAGTTTTGGCGTCCCATAAGGAAGGGTCTTGGGGCCCATGCTGTTTCTACCTCATATAGCCTAGGCCATAGGCAGGAGGAGGCTATGCTCTTCCATAAAACTTTATAATTTGTGCCTCATAGAGCCTCCTGACACAAGTACTAGTTCTATACTAGTAACTTACTGAGTTGATTTCATTACTTCGCATGTAATTAAAAGAAATGTTAAAACTGACATAAATATACATTTTTATAAATATATATGTATATAAAATATATATAGTATTTGTAATTTTTATATACTATATTTATTATAGTATGTATATATACATACTGTAATATATATTTATTCTATTTTATTTGTTATTTATGTACTACATAGGAATCACTTTTGAATGTTTAGGCCTTAAGTTACCTGTAAGAGATAACTATTAGTGATAAGGTTGCCTTGGCACCTTTATTTACCTAGTATATTTTTCCATAAAATTATAATAATATTTATCTGTATGTTTGCTTTAATGTTTTTCTTTTTCTCTCTTGTTTGGATAGTTACATTTGTTTATGCAATAAAGAATTTATCTATCCATATTTTATCTTAGATTTATAATTTTACTTTATTATGCACTTTTCACTCGATATAAAGATATTGCCGTAATTATTGCTAGTTTCGCAACCCAATGCCATTCCAGTTTGAGGTACTCATACACTCGACATACCAAAAGTGATTAAAACTACAACCATGATGCCAGTTTCAAAATGGACTATTATTGCGTTTATACATTATTTGTAGTGAAATTTAATGTACAAAACCAAAAATGTAATCTCCATCTCCTTCTTGCCCCTTTTAGCTGCTAAACTTCGACATTGATTTTCTGAATTCATTTGTTTTTAATCTATTAATATTTTTTTATAATAATATGAATTTTAGAGAAAGAATGCACAAAGAACTTACAGAAGCTGGTATTGAAACAACACTTATACTAGATGCAGCAGTTGGTTACATCATGGAGCAAGTTGACATTGTAATGTTGGGTGCAGAGGGAGTTACAGAAAGTGGAGGGATTATTAATAAAGTAATTTCTTTTTTATACTTATTATATATATATATATATATATTATTACAAACGGACACTCCAATTTTATTTAATAGTATAATTTTTAATATAATTCTTAAATAATATGTCTTTATAAATTAATCATATATATATATATATATAATATATATATATATATATATATATATATATATATATATATATATATATATATATATATATATATATATATATATATATATATATATATATATATATATATATATATATATTTTATGACAATTTTTTTGGGACTATTGTATTTATTACCATTATTATTCTTCTTCTTGGCATTAGTCCCGGCTTTGTTAGCCAGGGTCTGCCTTCCGACTAAGCTTGTGTATGTAAGAACGATGCTTGTTGTATGAAGGTAATTTTAATATTTATTACAATTTTCAGATTGGCACATATTGTCTAGCGATGTCGGCGCTAGAACTAAAGAAACCAGTCTATGTGCTCACAGAAAGCTTCAAATTCTCAAGAATATATCCCTTAAACCAACAAGATCTGCCAAATGAATTTAAATATCTTTCAAGTACTATAAATAATGGTAATCTTTCAAAACAACATCCTCTTGTAGATTACACTCCTCCGGCATATATAACTCTGCTGTTTACCGACCTGGGTATACTCACGCCATCCGCCGTCAGCGATGAACTTATTAAATTGTATTTGTAATATATATTGTTATATATGTTTATAATGGAACGCTGTTTTTTTTTTAATTTATCCTTAAAATTTTATTTGTTTAAAATTTATAATTAACATTTATTTATACTATAATAATACAAAACAAAATTGGTACATTGAACATTATTAAGAAAAAATAATGTGGATAGATGTAATAACAATAATGGAATACAAATTTATGATTTTTTATTTTTTTATGTTGGTACACTTGTTTTTATTTTATACTAGACTAATCCATTTTTAAAACTTGTACACCTGATTTAGAGCTATAGTAGTCCAGGTAAACTATAGGAAATAATGTAATGCTGCTATAACAAAATAAGTAATAAGTATAAATGATAAGCATTTTCCATTGACTTTGAAATCAAGAAACTGAAACGCCTAATGTAGATCGACAATATATAAGCTGAATTTTAAAAAACAAAAAATATATCGGGTGGCATGGATTATAATGTTTGCCTAAATTTTACACAAATAACCGCAAAACCGAATAGTAATATATGATTGGAAGTTTATATTACAATTGAAAGTTAAGAAAAATTATGTTTTGTAAAATGTGTGTAAATATTTGTGTGTTATATGAGATTTCTGAAAAATTGCAATTTCTTAAAAATTGTTGGTCATGTCTCGTTCGGTCTACAGCATATATTTTTATTTATTTATCGGCTTGATTTAAAATGTTGAAGAGACACATTTTACGACTTTGGAAATTTATATATTTCAAATTGACTTTGAGAAATATTTATCTAATTGTTTAAAAAAATCTCATGCTCATTTTTGACTGTCTGTAGTCTATACGCACGCGACGAAAAAATATGTTTGAGTAAATTTTTTTATTTAAATATAATATAAAACCACAATCTACCTAACAGATTTCAACTGTATATATATACTGTGTATATGTTGTCCAAGGAAAACTAAAAACCAATATTTTTACCATTCATTTAGCTATGTGTTGCTAATATATCGTTAGCTACTCTGAGGATGGGCGCATGTATACATAAATCGCAATAGGAACAATAAATATAGAAATGAAAAATGATGTCTTCTAGTATTTTTATTAAAATGATTTAGAAAATATTTACAATAATGTGTAACATATGCTCAACAGCTAGAGTACTTATCTCACTTCGAGTTCAAATAAGATTAATTACATACAAATTACAATTTACTTTCAAAACATACATCTAGGCAAGAAAAATATAAATGTAAATAAACTGGAAGCAGCATTTATCACATTTAACATTTACTCAACATTGCAAAACTCATAAGTCGTCAAAAACGTATTAATAATAAATTCAATTAACATCTTGGTATACGCAAAAATAATATTTCCTTAATTCAATCATTAAAACAATATATTTACGTCCACTAAAATTGTAAATTTATACAAGGAATATTATTGATTGTGCTAAAACAGCTAAAAGATACATGTAATATGTATGCCAGGAATACATCATGTTTTAATTCCTTGTAGAATAACCTAAATATTTAAAATGATTACTCGAGAGATCAACCTTTACGAAGAGCTTTTTAAGCGTTTAGCCATTACATACTACACAAAAATACACGAAATTTCAATTTGTTTGTATTTTCGAATTTTTTATAGCGTAATATTAAATTTATACTTTAAAGGTAAAGTAAATGACCACAGATACATAATAGGCAAAAATTTGCAATATAAGCAAACTTTACTGTATGAATAATAATTTTAATTATTCTTAGATTATTATTTATAATTCTCATACATATCTAATATGTTGCGTTTCGTAATAACTTAATCTCAACAAGTGGGTACGATTAATATGGACATGCCATAACAGTAAGGTTAATATTAATATGGCTTTAATCTTTTTACTGTAACGGCCTACCCATATATTACACGTTATATTAAAACTTAAAATTATTGGTACATTTTAAATTGACATTATTATACCACTTACAAATAAAAACAATACTGAAATGAAATATTTATATACAAATTTTAGCAAATTTAGAATATATGTCCTTGTTACATTAAAAAAAAAATATCTAACTTTTCTCGAGATTTTGTCGTTATTATAAAAAAAATATTAGATAACTTTTTCTTTTCAATTATAACTTATATATTTATAAATATATATATATATATATATATATATATATATATATATATATATATATATATATATATATATATATAAATGATTATACGAAATGATATTTTATTCTGATATAAAAAAATTAAGTTACGTTAATTAATTTACACATATACTAAAATTATTATTATACTATTTATTATCTGTTGTATATACTGTCAATGATGGTGTAAATCTGGTGGAAATGCGGGCGTTTGTCTGGTTCGTATTCCCAACAGCGAAGCATTAATGCGTACACGTCTTCCGCGCACCCGTCAGGCGCTGGCATGCGATAGCCTGTAAATGTAAATTATTTATTTTGAGAAAGTACTGTGGTATTAAGTATTCTGGATATAGAAGAATAGGCAGATAGAAGCTGGTGTCAGGATATTGTTCTCCACTGAGCGCCAATGAATGTATTATGTATTTAATACATACATAGGTGCTAAGTGGAAAACGCGGTTTGCTGTTAAAATTTGCGGCATATAGCAATGCCAGCACGGAGAACATAGTTTTCTCCGTTCTCCACAGTACTCCCATTTTAGAAATAGAGCGAGTAACGTTTTACGTGCTCTATTTCTAATATTCTCGACAGTTTTGTATGTCAGACCGGGAAAACAATTTAAATTCCTCCTTCCCCTAGTATAGTATAGCAACTTGTATAAAACTGGCTGTTCACTATCACGTGTGATTTAATAAAGACAAAAAATAAATAAATACGTACCATTATCAATTTTTTCACGAGCGCGAGAGTTGCTCATGCCAGCGTAAGGTGTGTCTCCTTTGGAGAATATCTCCCACATCAGCACGCCATAACTCCATACATCGCACAATGATGTGTACTTACCTGGAAATTAGAATTGTATTTTAAAATTGCTTTATCTGTGGATTCACCGGGTTGGCCAAATGGAAATAACTAAGTAGGTAAGTAATGTTAATAAATAAATTGTGTTGTGATGTGACACATGACATATTGTAAGTGTCGAGTGACTCTGACCGCAAGTGGTGGGATTACATCGATATGGAACAATATAACCTTCCTCGATAAATGGAGTATTCTATGGAAATAACTAAGTAGGTAAGTAATGTTAATAAATAAATTGTGTTGTGATGTGACACATGACATATTGTAAGTGTCGAGTGACTCTGACCGCAAGTGGTGGGATTACATCGATATGGAACAATATAACCTTCCTCGATAAATGGAGTATTCTACTCAATTAATATTATAAACTAGCGACTGTTTCGCAACTTCGCCCACTTGATGGCTGTTCTCGGATTCACTTTATCTAATTACTTTGTCATGGAGAAATAATATATGTATCTATATATTTTTGACTATTTAAATGAAATTATATTATGGCATTCATTTGATACGCCATAATTTCTGGGTGGAGGTGGAATGTAAACGCGTCTATACATTGTTCCGCAACCTCCTTAAAGTTCCAGTGAAAGTTTTATTAAGCTACTCCGCGGGTTAGCCCGGACATAGGGATTGACAAACAGACAGACAAAAATATTAAAATGTGTTCTTTTTACTTTCAATAACTATATGCACTTGAAAATAACAAAGTTTATTTTGAAATCATAAACATTTGCTTCAATTTAAAGAATATCTCAAATTACAACTTAATATTATAATTATAATCGTATATTTATATAGTTTATTTAAAACTGGACTAGACATAGATACTGTAAACTTACCAAAATTCAAAGCCTCAGGGGCTGTCCACTTAATCGGTATCTGCTTCATTCCACCCGACACTATGTACTCTTCCTCTTCCCTCGACATGCCGAAGTCTGATATCTTTACAATATTATCATCTCCGACTAAACAGTTTCTTGCCGCTAAATCCCTGTGTATACAATTCTTAGATTCTAAATATCGCATGCCGGCGGCCGCGTCGCGACACATCGCCAGTAATGTTCTAGAACTTAGATTTGAAGATCTGGTTCGTAAGAAGGTTAGGAGGGAACCACCTGGAATAGAGGAATTAAAGGTTATTATTATGTTATTAATTTAATTAGTTTCTCGCTATTCCCCTCATGTAGCAGGGTAGACAGAGGGAACCTAGTGTTAAGACGTGTTGTGCCGCTCAGCCTCAACAGCATCAAGGTAGATAGATAAGGAGATAAATGTATAAATAACAATAAATGCGTATAATTAATAAATTAAATATAGTTTAAATTTCTGTAGCAAATTTTCAATAAATTATTGTAATTTAATTGTATTCATAAGTAATTACAAATACGAATACACATAGTGATGTGAAACAAAAATATCCGAGCTTATGCCCTTTAGTAAGCCTAATTTTAAATAAGGTCAAAGCAAGCAAATCTTAAATGTTATCATTAATTATTGTCATTAAAATATGAATAGTATAAAATTAATATGTAGAATCTTTCTTATGAAATCTATTTTAGTTGAATTATGATGTGTTGTAATTATTTATTGATTAAATTAATAAATTTGATTTCTTACCAGGTACTAGCTCCATAACAATCATAATAGGTTGCTTCTGTACAGCAATACCAATAAGTCGAACAATATTGGGATGTTGGTACTGCTTCAAAATCCGTCCCTCTTGTAGGAAAGTGCGTTTTTGGTCTTCAGGCAAAGCTACTCTACATGTCTTCACTGCTACTTCTTGTGCGGTAGTTTTGAGGCGAGCTTTGTAGACGTCACCGAAGTTGCCCTGTAAGGGAATATTAATTGTATGTATAATATATAATATAAATATTATCGTCAACTAGAAATGCTAATAAATGATCATTAATATGCATGCACATTATTCTATTTATTACGTAGAAGACGTGTAGACATGTTGTTGTAAGTCATTTTATTTGTATTAACTGTAGAAAAAAAAAAATGATTGGTATATATGTATGTGTGAAATATCATAATAAAATAAGATAGGAAGAAGATTTGCGACTTGCTCTACTTACAGAAAAGGAGAATAGTAGTAGTCTTATAAAAAATACAGCTATTTTTTAATCAAATCAATTGATTTGATTCATTAAAGCATACACTCTCATGGATACTCCACTTTTAAGCTAAACTCATAATAACACTGCTAAGAAGAACCAGCGAGAAATTAGAATATAACATTATAATAATATAAGAGAGAGAGCATTTGAGCGGCTGTTCAACCAACAGGACTAATTACTGGTTTGAATTGCATCATTATTTTTGAGGTGATTGTCCATTTATTGAGAAAGGCATATTACCTATATAAGATCATGTTAATCATTTCGATGTAACTTACTGTACTTAAAGTATCATGAATCATATTCTTAGTTATTCCTACATGACTAAGCGCAGGAATGGTCTGATAAAATTTATTATAATAATAGTAATACTTTAATGCACATAAAATAATATCACTTTACAAGGAGAAAAAGAAAAACTGCTTGAAAACATGCTTCAAATAACTTATATGTAATGGCGGCCCTATCACTACAAGTGATCTCTTTAATTTAGTACAAATATATAGTTCCATATATATATATATATATATATATATATATATATATATATATATATATATATATATATATATATATATATATATATATATGTATATGTATATGTATATGTATATGTATATGTATATGTATATGTATATGTATATGTATATGTATATGTATATGTATATGTATATGTATATGTATATGTATATGTATATGTATATGTATATGTATATGTATATGTATATGTATATGTATATGTATATGTATATATATATGTATATAGTATATATATAGTATATATATGTATATGTATATGTATATGTATATGTATAGTATATGTATATGTATATGTATATATATATATATATATATATATATATATATATATATATATATATATATATATATATATATATATATATATATATATATAGTAGTATAATTAATATATATAGTTATTTAATGAGAACATCAAAAACCTCTTACCCGTCCAATCTTATCCAGCAACTGTACATGATCATTGTTCAGTTCCCAAGTCTCTCTGGGCACGGCGCGTCGCAGTAGGGCACCAGACCGCGCGGTCACGGGCACCCCACTGGTCCTCTGCCAGGCTATCAGTTCAGCCACTGATGGAAATGCCGAACCTTCGAATCTATAGTGACCCTGGAATTATATGTTTGTGGTTAAAATAAATTCATTAAAAATGAGTTAGATATTATATGGTATTCATGAATTAAATTGAATATGTAACTTTAAATTTAATTGTTTAAGTGGTATTTATTTTTTTATAGATTAACTTTAATATTCTAGGCACTAGTTATGACTTTCGTGGACTGTTCCTCGAAGAAGAAGTATCTGGGTAACATATTCAACAATATATTATGTTCCAGAGAGAAAAAAAATTACCTCTGGCGTGGTCTGCACAATGAAGTGCTTATGTTGTCCCCAACAGACAGACAATACTAATTGTCTGGCGTGATTTCTAGTAGTTTCCCTAACTAGGTAGTCGCCATCAGCCCGTAGCAAACGGACCACTTCCTCCCTCGGCAGAACACCATGGAACCATTCTTGATCAACTAATGATCTCTCCGTCTCACTCACACTCACCTGTTAAAGTATGAAAGAAAGAGATGACTATATGTGACATTGTGACAATTTTAAACTACATGACAAATTATCACGTGCGTAGGCCAATGCAGTGAGCTTAACATTTTTTTTCAGTGAATATTGTGTATTAATATATTCAATGTTAATGTGTAATATGCCTTCAATTTACGGTTAAAAATATAATTTCCTGCGTGTTCTTATCATTAAATACTTTTTATAGCGGATATCGTTATAATTTAAGAATAATTTTGTACAATAATGCAAACTTAAGTACAAATGTGTAGCTATAAATTAATGTAATATAATCCTTATTCCCAATACATAAGAGTAATCAAATAATTCATTATTAACGCGGTATTAATTGATAATATTATATCAAATTGACAATCATCATAATTAATTTAATTAACACGAGTTCAGTCTAAAATGTTATAATTAACATAATTTTAAATATATTGGCTTTGATTTAAAACAAATATTAGTTAATATTAGTGTCACATTAACATGCAGAATTAAATACGCTAGACGTCACATCGAAGATAAAGTCACACAATTCACACTAAGCCCACAAACGAAGCGAAATTTACAATATCCTTTTCAAATTCCAATTGCAGCTGCTTCAGTCTCTTCTTGCGACGAGGGAAAGCCACGGGCGGCAACAAGTCCGCATTCGTTATATACATTGCGAACGGATCCATAGCTCGATAATTGAATATAAATACACATAACTATTACATTTTCTTTTAATTTTATAGCGGATATATGATAATAACTGTATGTACTTGACGTAAACGACCGACAGACGCGAACGTCGGGTAAACAGCGTAGCATTTCTGGAACGTCTCAAGCGGCGTCACCTTGATTTTGAATTTCGATGTTAGAGTGAACTGGGTGCTATTTTAATTTCTAATGAAAGGTTATTCCGGCGTGAAGTTCGCGCGGTGCGGCATTTCAGATATAAATAGTTTGGAAAACACGCAATGTTTCTCCAGAAATATAGGAATTTGCTTGAAATAATAAAAAAAATACAGTATTCGGTGATATATGCATAAGATAGTACAGACAACGCGTGAGGAGCATCATGCCATGCTTATCATGTTAGATACACTCACCACACGATTAGGACATTTACAACGAACTTTTCTACGTTTTTTGAACGTGACACTCTGCGTTCGACACTGCACATAGACATCCAGACGTTTGCGAAAACGTTTTTTTAGTATAACACGCTGTTTTCGCAAAGTCCATATAAGCTTTACCGAGTCAGATGGTCCTTCACTGCTACTTCTATACGTTTTTGGTGGTAACGCGGGACTTGACGGAACTGATTTGCGTCGAAATGGTCGTGTAAACATTCTGAAGAATGGCTTTGGTTGTACTATAGAGTGCAGGTGTAACCGCAACGCGTCCATTGACGCTTTTGATCCAAGAGAAGATCTGTCCTGATGATTCAATAATTATTTAAGGAGATATTCTTGATATGCTTTTGTAAGATTACAATATGACCTTCGTTACTGGATAAAAATAACATCCACATCACAACTTACGGTACATAACATACATAATATAAAAAATAGGCGTCAATATAAAATTTTTGCAGATTTACCTAATAAATAAAAAAAGAATATATCTATATTAAAACCTTAACCAATGACATAAACAATAAACTAGTTGTGACCATCATCTCATATCATAATATCACGTGAAATGGTGTTCCTTTTAAAAAATCTACAATAGCTAAACACTTTATAGTTTTTTACCATTATATTCCTTTGAATCCATAATTCTACCATTTAACAACGAACTTGCCTGATGATCAGGAGAGCTTCCATCCAAGCTATCAACTCCAACAGTCTCAGCAGACAGATCTGGACATCCACTCGGAGCTTCTTCACAGCCGAGTTCCGCCAACGCCGCGCGTATCATCTCCGCTTGCTTGGCAGATTTACGTTCAGATACTCGGAGTTCTAGAAGCTTTATAGGTTCTGACGTTGTAACTGGTATGGGTGGTGGAGAGTGCCTAAAATTTTTGTAATTTTATTAAATATAAAATATTTTTTGTGATAATATATTTTATTATTACTTTCTTTTCTGATTTATTACCTACATACATAACGCTATATTAGCTAAAGCATGATAATAAACGATAATAATAATTAAATTATAGAAGTTTAATAAAAATATTCCTACCTGTCAATACCATTCACCCCATTTGTCATTCCAACGTTATTATTCTTACATACACCGTTTCCTATAATTTCAGGTCCTTGTAAAGCCGTTTGCTTTTCCCTATTATCTTGTAAAAACGTCTCCAGCTCTGTCAGTTTTTCCTTCAGCCACTCCACTGTCAGGTTATCCACTGTCAGTTGATTTGGTTGAAGCTTGCCACTCGTGTCTTCTACTAAACTTTCATCGAAGTTGAATGTTATTGGCGTTGATGGCGGTGACCTGTAAATAAACAGATTTTAAGTACTTAGGTATATAATAATATGACGTTTGTCAAGTCTATTTGTGCATCAGATTTCAAATAAAACACAAAATTGTAGTAAATAAATATTCCATATAAGAATTATATATTATTTTATGCAGTGGTATAAACTGTGGCTATATAAGTCACGCAAATTACTTTCAAACTCTAACTAGTTCGTTTTGTATAACTCAACTCAAGCTTTCATAATAAATATGTTTAATAGAAAGAAACAGTTCCAATAAAATTACAATAAAGAAAAGAAAATACGCATTCGCCAAAAAACTTTAACTTTTGCATATTTCAAAAAAAATATCAACTTACTTGTGCTTTTCAATAAACTCTTTGTACTCTTCTTGCGGCCTCAAGTTTGTAATAGTAGACTCAATTTTACTCTGGATCTCCCTAAACTTGTCGGTACTGAAGTCCGACCTCTGTACGACTTCCACTAAGATTCCTTTCCTATAAAACATGAAATATGAAAAAAAAGAAAAAAACTAACTTTAGCAAGAACAAAATCTAAGCTATTTTGATTTCTTGTAAATTAATTAAATTCAAAATGCCAACATTTGAAATATTCATCTCATATAGAAATATATGAATGACATAATTATAGCAACGAGTTCGGCGAGTATTAGGAATTATATTTTTACCAAAATCATTACATGAGGATTAAGTATTACTATAAGACTAAGGATCTAAGTAAATATAAAAAAAAAACTATAAATAAAATACTTTTTAAGCTTAACACTTTACCCTGCTGCAGAGAGAGAAATAATATCAAGACACTTCGTTCTTCTCTTTGCGTCCCAATTCAAGACATGGGGCGGCAAGTGGCGGAACTTAGCTTTACGAAACCGCTCTTTACTTCCAGTTACGATAGTTAAGTTAATATAAACAATATTTGGCTACATAATACAATATATTCAAACAAACGGAATACGGAAGATGAAGCAGAAATAATATTTAGCATTATTTTACAATTTATGTATACACAAAATATAACTTCTTCACATTTTTAATTGAAGTATTTTAGTATAATTCCGATCCAGTAAAACAACTTAATTCTCAAAACAAAGCCTCGTTTCTATCATTTTTTATTTGCATTACCATTTTTTTATTTTTATATACATACTTATATAAATATAAATAAAATTCCAAATAAATTTTTAATGTAGTCTTAAATAATTAAACCACCATTCAGCCAGCATCATCCTAATCATGGTAGTATGCTATAGACATTTTTCACATCCACAAGGTAGACATTGTTACACAAGATAGCTTGTGAATGAATGGAAACAGAAACCTCTTCACCATATTTCTGACACGCGTTCAACCGGTTTTACTTTTACATATAATTTGCATAGCTATTCCACAGACGCAACATGCAGTTAACATGTATAATGTATATTTGTAATTTATCCATTGTATAGTAAATACTCAATATTAAGGTATTTCCAATCGTGGCTCACATTAAGACGTTTAAATGTCTAATGTTGATATATTTATGAGATTTAAGTTTAGTATTTGTTTCGAAATATACTAAATACAATTTTAATTGCAATATTTAAAAAATAGTTATTATATTGTTAAGCAATAATAAAAAGTGTGTGCCGTTACATTTAATTTTTTTATAAGATTTTGAGAGCGAACGACCGAGGATATTCTTAAACTAAATAACTAAAGCTATAATTTTTTTATTAAATTAATTGGTTAATAAAATTTACTAGCAATCACACATTACTGTTAGTAACACTCGTGTAATGCATTCTTTCCTTCCTCTTTATGTCAGTTTCGTCATGCTTTATTTAAGGAACTTAAATACATTAGAAAATTAACTGTTTGATACAATAAAGTCGTGTTACACTAATCTTCGTGAGACGCTGGTTAGATTACCATTGACTACGAAATGTGGAGGACGGAGTATTTTGACTCTAGATTCTCTCTGTTTACTCGCCGACACGAGGGATACAGCGAGTAAATGAAATAAAATATATTTGGCACTTTCAATTTAGTAGTCAGGACTATATATGAATTATCGTACAAATATATGGTTTTATTCATTTGATTTGCAAAGTATGAACGCCACAATATCTATAACGTTTTATAATCTCATTATACGTAACACTAGCTCATAAGTTTATCGCATAGGCGAACGATATCATATTTTTTTTGCCTTTTATGGATTAGAACTAAATAACAAATAAATATGACGTCATATGAAAAATTCATAATCATCTGTGTATGTTATATATGATACTTATTATTATTATGAATCTGAAGTACTTATTGGGTCTAATGGGTCGAATTGAAAGAAATCTTTTTGGAGTAATAGGCTCAGACACTGATTTTGTCATACACAATTTTAAATTAATACCATTTGTCCACTAGGTTTAAATAATATTGCTATTTATAGATACCTATGTCACAACACTGTTATAATGTTAGTATTTCGATAATTATTGCATAACATTTGATTTTTATATTTGAATAGATAAGTTTTTACATAAAATTTGTACAAATTACAGTCCCCTCAGATCTTTAACATGTACATAAATTATGCCGTTCCACATTAATAACCGGAACGAGGAACTCCCGGAAACACGCAAACGCAACATTTTCAAAAGCTTCACTAAATACGTTATCTAACTTCCCATACTGAGAAACGAACATGGTAACGAATTTTCAGGGCTTATAGTCGAATTATATCTAATAGGTAATTATACTAAAATAAATATATACTACAATCTATATCTTTCAGATTTACAACAGAAATAATTTTGAAAGATACTAGTCCTTTGGTGGGTAATTTATAATCAATTTTGTCCACAAAGACTAAGAAAAGAGAAAGAAGTTAAGCGATATGATAATTATTTAAACGAAATGATTTCCTTAAGTTTCCTACACAGAGGATTCGAACAAACAATCATCACACTTCCACGAGATACGCTATGATCTAGATATCTTACCAGGACGAAGCCATCGCCTCCCCCTGCCGCCTCTGCTGGTCGAGCAGCGCGGGCAGCGCGGCGGTGCGCAGGGCCCGCTCACACTCAGTCGCCTCCGCCAGCAGGAGTACATATTCATTGTGCGCCCTGTGCAATCTACGGCACGCCTTGCCATATTTATCCCTAGTCTCGTCCAATTTACGACCGCCTCGACTTGTGGGGCCTAGAAATGATAAAAGAAAATTGAATTTATATTTTTGTGTAATGATTACCTAAATCATTTTGATTTTAAAAGGTTTTCCAAACTTTAATGTCTATTTTTATCTGTGGAATCATTTATTGTCATTTATGGTGATCTTTATGTTACACAAATAAAGCAATTCTTGTTAATTTGACACAAACGTCATGTCGGGATTATAATATCTTCTCTTGTACGCCATAACTGTTTAAACGGTAGAGCTGCGTACGAAAGGAATCCGAACACGAGTGCAATGACATCAAAAATCATTAACTATGCACTGCACGCATGCAATTTGTATGAATGCTTTTTAAGTATCACCATGGAGGCACACACTAATTCCATCTCTGCTTAAAATGAGATCTTAAAATAACATATTGAACTACTTCAGTTTGCATTTGCTGATAAATAGGTCTGCTTTTGTGAAATAGCTATAGGTACCCCGGCGCCAGTGCAGTGGCGTCTGCGTTCGTTACCTTCAATTACTGTACGATTAACCGATTTGTAGAACGCTGCGTGCTACTTTGTACGTAAACAATTGTGCCGAACAAACGCTTTCGCACTCCACTATTAGCGTTCAATTTAACGACTACCAGTCATGTAGATGTAACGCCACGTTTATTTACAAACAGTGAATAGAAATGAAATGCTAGCAGGCTAATGTATAGGGAAAAAGTTAAAAAAAATGTCCACAATTTTGAAAAAACAGTGACTACACAAGAGACGTGGGGTAGCTGCTTATATTCAAAATATTTTAATTATCCTAGTTTGTTGAGACAATTTTGTGAACTTTTTAAAAAGCTCTAATCTAATATTTAAAACTCACATTTAAGATAATTTTCCTCGAACTTTGCCCTCATTTGCTTGTACGACTCAAGGCATTTCTGGTACTCGCTCTGCTTCCTCTGCACCTCTTCTGAGAGCTGTCAAACAAATAATAGTTATTTTTTATTTATCATATATTTCTATATTTAAACAACCTCGTTACATTTGTACGTACGTATATATTACGAAAACATTGAGATTTATATTTTTTAGATTTATGATTTCTTGTAAACATTTTTGAGTAATAACGTATTTAAACAATCATTAATCATATTGCGTTCTGTTTTTCCTAAAAAAATTAGGATTGATATTGTTATTTACAGCATTTTGTATTGAAGTTTGAGAGAATAGCAACTAAAAAATGTTATCTCTAAAGAAAACTATTAGATAGATTACTAAAAAACCAGGATGTTACTAATAACGTCCTTCGATCGGTTTCGTAGTCATAAATACCTGATTTGTATAATCAAAAACTTTAATGTTTTTTTTTTATTTATTGCAATGTAAAGTTGTAGGTACATTAAATATTAAAACCTATAACAACTTTCATTTAGAACAATTGGCTTTATTCAAATGTTTATGCTTATTGATAGATTCAAAGTGTAGAATTATGATTAAAAAATATTAATATTCTTTGTACTAGGAGTAAAAGAAAAAAAAGTAAATAAATTAAACATCAATATGTGAATGGAATCGAATCTGCTACATACGTATTATTGCCTTAATATCTACAAGTTGATAAAAACATAACAACACCAATGATTAAAGAATTATGATACACGCTAATTCAAACATAATAATATTAATTTATAATTTTCATATAGCCTTCAAGTGGAACCGGAAATACTTGGAATACATTCTCAAGCACGCGCTTACGTCACTATCGATGATTCGTCAGCAACTTGTCAGTGCTTTCATTATCATCATAATATTATATTTTAAAACAAAATGTGTAGTATGAAACAACTGTAGCTACTAGTACTGTTGGCACGTTTTATTAATTGTTATTTAGAAATGGTACCTGGTTACGTACATGACACATTAAACATTCCACCTCTAGGTGCCCGAGATAACTTTGACCGCAAATACCGTGCGTTACATTGAAACTACTAACGTGATGAAGTATAAAGCCTTATAGCCTTCCTTGACAAATTTATTATACAACATAAAAATATTTTTTAAATTATATCCATAAGTTCCCAAGATTAACGCTTTCAATGAAACAAACATTTAACGTTCTTGACAGGTCTTCATTATAATAGAATTTAATCTAAGTTAAATCTCATTAATTTAAGATACATATTATGTATCTTATATTAAAATAATTAAGGTGAAGCGCATACTCATATGCATGTCTAAAATGTGAAAATACAATTTTATGGTTAATTATTAAGATATTACAAATAATTACAAATACAGAATACAGTTACTTGCCTTAATAAGTAAGATGTTTACTAATTTGAAACTTTAAGAAATTTTTGAAAGATAAGATGAAGCATCAGATATAGAGATAAGCATTACATACTAGGTATAACTTTCTGCGAAAGGTCTCGAGAGCTGATAAGGATATCGAAATAAAAGTATATATTCATATTTTCATATGTTTCATATGTATGTGAATTAAGCTTAATTAAAATAATTTATAATTTAAAATGGTGTTTAAATTTAAATTTATGAAAAGCACAAGTTGAATAACTTGACTGATAGTCAAACCTATTGGGTGGTTCAAGCTGACATTTAGCAGGTAGCTATTATGACTGGGAGATACTTTTTGAAAACATTTTTAAAAATTCAATCCTTGACTGTTAAGCCTGTTATGAAAACTTTATTTGATGTACTTTTTACAAAATTTATAATATATTGGTAATGAGACTAACAACAAATCCGCTTCGTATATTATAGAAATTATGGCCGTATTCAACAACTCGTGAGGCACATATTTAAAAAAAAAAACGACATAGTATAACTAAATGCGTGTACTTACTTTTATACTTAATTACTAAAAAAATTGAGTGCGTATATAAAAATCTTAGTGCGTGCTTTTTCGAAGGATACGTCCAACTAACCCCAGTCTAACTCCAAAAATATTAGCTTTACAATACTAAAATAAAAAGTCAAAATAATTTAAAACAAAAATTATGGAAATCATATAAAACAAAACAGGTAACGGTGCTTCACGCTTAAATACAAATAACCGTTATTATATACCTACTAGGCTTAAAGCGAATCTCCTCTCACACGTGACTTGCACGCACGGTTACAATAGACACGAACACGATTGTACTGTCAACTTGCTAATAAGTAATAATGTTTATTGACATCGAGAAAAGTGAAGACGATTGAAAAGTATATAGTCAAAAAAAATCACACCATTTGGCGAAAGTTAGAAGTCATTCTGCCACGATACAGAATATTTAATATTTACAGATAAATATTAATATATAAATTAATAATATATAATTAAAGTATATAAATTTCTTATATTAGTGAATGGGTGGCGCAGTGGTAGATCGTCTGATTGAAAACGTAACGGTTGTAGGTTTGATTCCAACTGAGAGAATATTTTTTTTAATATTTTCATTGCCCTGCTCTGATTAAGAAAGCACGACGACAAATTCCACCTCTCAAGAAACCATATCTTATAAATTTGACGGAAAGCGTGGAACGGAGTGTCTCTACAGTAGGTACCCTGTGCCTAACCAATTATATGTTAGCAGATTAAATTGGATGTATAAAATACAATGTACATGCTCATAAGCACTAGAAAGATTTGAAATGACACTTTAACATACATCGGTCGGTCCTGGGATTTAGGGTGTTTATGTACATACAGGACGGTAGACGTCGTAAACGCAAACAATAAATTATTTTAAATTACATCTTTACGTAAATAATATTTCGACAAAGACCAATAAATTAACTTTTTAAGAGTAAAAAACTGTGTAGAAAATAAATTACGATACACAAAAGAGACTACTTTACTTTTTGCTGCGAGGTGGTAAACCGCAAACGACCTGTAATTCATCGACTTACGCATATCCACTTTTAATATTCAATTCTTCTGAGGACATCATTTTTATACATTGACAGAACAAAGAATGAAATGTATTATAATTTTGCCTTTGAGCTTTTATCGATTATTATTGAGTTTATATCATATAAAGAGAAATAAAAGTGACTTTCAAACATCTTTGGATATAAATATAAACAAAATACGTAACAATTAGATATGGTAGGATATATAGGTAAAAAAAATTACACCAAAATTGAACATGACTTAGACAATGTGCGAATGTAACACGTGTTTCAATATTTACTTATACGTAAAACGTAATTATAGTCAAACATAAAATTCGTGAGTGGTAAAAATAATAAGTCCGTATGACGTATACACATGTTTACTTACCCATATACATATATGTATATAGTTTAACATCGGAAAGTAAAAAAAAGACTGTGTCGACCGCCTATAAAATTTTGGCATTCAAAAATGAACTTCAAGTAACCTAATACGTTATTATACGACCTTGAACGGTTGCAGAGGTCGCTTTTAAAAACTGGTAACCTGCCAAATCGGTTAGATTTATAACTGTAACGAACCGTGCGACTGCATAAAGGTTAAATAAAGGGAAATTTTACAATCCTAAGTAAAACTTTATCTCAACTCTCCTTGAGCAAGCCTTACAAGACTGGTTTCTACATGACTAGAACAACATCTTTGCTACTTCATTGTAAGCTTTCTCTTTTCTATTAAATTGTATTGTAAATAAAAGCTGTCGTGTATATATTATAAATATTTAATACTCATATTTCTTTTAGATTGATTGCATAGGTCATATCTATATCAAATAATATCATATCTTTAATGTATTAACCAATGCAGTAGGCTACGTGTTCATTTTAATAAAGAGCACATAGAACAAAGTTTCATTCAAATTGTCAAAGACGTAATAACAGAAACAGATTTATCTTCAGATAAACAAATATTTAACAATAATTATTATTTAGAGTGCAGAGCTTTGTTTACCTGTGTTCTTATCATGTTATTTTTACTAGGAATTGTGTATGGCCTGATAATACGAGCTTCCTTTTAACGTTTAAATGATAACGTTCTGACCGACTAGGCATTTGTCATTAGGATTTTGTAAATAGTTGAAGATAAGTTTACCTTTTCACAGATAAGAAAAGCCTACATTATACATTGTAATTTGTGTTTATTTATAGCTGTTTTGACGTGTTTTTTTTATAAAACCCATTCAAAACTAAATTTTCATCCGAATGAAATTTGATCATTTATTCAAGGAACTTAATCAAAGTCAGGATTCCGTGAGTTTATTCCATTACAGCAATTACATAAAAATATTCCTGACCTACCTGTGTTATTGTTATAATTTGTAAAGTAACATGCCAACGCCATTATTATTTATTTAAATGCGCCGTAGTTAAACTTGTAGGTTTTAATAACTCTGTCAATGGTGACCCACATATTTCGACGGCTCGCGTGCTCATCGGCGCTCGTCATCGATCGCTAGGTAGTAGGTATTATTACATCATAAGTGTATTACAATATGTATAGTCGACATTTATAAAATATCTTTCATTACAATAAAATACGACGTACATTTAATATAATAATTTGTTTTTTTTTTACAAAAAGTGATATTATTCGCTATGTATGTATCAGTAATATTTTATTAAGTAAAACAAGTTAATAATATATTAATAACGGGAATAATAACATTGACGTGACATCATTTTTTTGTACCGTCACGTCACTAACTGTTGTTACCATAATTATAAATACTGACGTGTAAATCGTAAGTTTTAATTCTTAACTTAACTAACTAACGCTTACGACTTAAGAAGTTCTTTGTCTCATCCATCTGTACTAAAATGTGGCTTGATAATGGTTATTTTTATACTTATTTAAGTAAAGTTTTATATTTATATAATAACGATAATAAACTCATAGGCATTTAATAATACCTATGAGTGTGTCAGTCAACACAACGTTCACAAAGTAAAATTGTATGAATAAAATTGTATACACATATTTTTTTTCTATAAAATATTATTTTATTAATTATGCAAAAATATAATTATGCTAATATAATAATATAATGTAAGATTGTTTTTTTTTTATTGCAGTTTATTTTTTTATTCGCATTCTATAATTGTATAACTCTACAACGTGACATTGGCGAAGTGAAAAAATCGATAAATCGATGGATAACATTAGTAATTTACTGACAATTTTTATATTAATTATGGCTGTGCGACAAAATCTAGACAAAAGTAACACATTAAACTAGTTTAAGTTTAAAAAATAAGTAGGTACTTTCAATGAGTACAGTTGACAAGCGTTCGTGTCGGTGACCCGTTAACGGGACAAAAACTGCGAATTTGTTGCGCGATACTTTTTCTGATCGTTTACTTAGGTCCTTTTGCAAATATGTATGCAAAAACTTTTTTACTTTGGAACGGAAAATGATTAAATATATGCTTCAGTTCTTTTTTTAATTAGGATACTCTACAAATAAATAATAATAATTATAGTAAAATTATAATTTTTGAAAAGGAAAAGGAATAATTAAACTAAGGCATTATACATAGAAATTTTATGTGATATTTTACAGTAATACATTTAGTAACAAGAGTAGTGATAAAAAGTTGCAGCCGCATACTATCCAACCATAAAGCATAGCTACCTGCGGTGAAAGCGTTTTTCTGAGAACCCTTCAAATACAACCGACAAGCCAAACTGTCCCATGGTAAACAAAGCCATTAACCTATTTCATGGGGGTATAATAATGTCGTGTTTGAATTTATACTACTTTAAACCTATTTTTGTAAAATTAATCGTGACAAATTGTGTTTTTTTTTAATTTTTTCGTTCCTCACGCGTATGCAGTATTATAGGTTGAATCTATAATATAACTTTGATAGTTTAGCTCTCCAAAAATAATCAATTCGTTCTCCAAATCTGGCTTATTTTCATTATGCTCATTAAAATTGCATTATATTTAACTAGACTGACGAGATTTTTTTTTATTACTAGATACAAATTTGTAAAATATTTCGCACTTTTACTTTTCTTTCCATACATAATATCAAGAAGATCTCACGAAACATAAACGTTTATTATAATTGCTATAAAAGCAACTGTAATTAACATATTAATAATAATTATGATGACGAGATATGGATAAGTTTTGTAAAGTAAAATTTATAAAACAATAATATCAAATCACTATAAGGAAAATATATTTATGGCAGTATGTACAAGAACGTCGATCATTCGAGGGCTAAAACACGTCCCGAGTAACATTTTAATTGATGGTCTGAGTCATGGGTGGACTTTGCGGCAAATTAGAATGTATGCACTGCATGTTGTAAATGACGGGATACGCCACGGGCGAGTGTGATGTGACAGTAAACATTCTTTAATATTTTTATAATAGTATAAGGTATACTAAGTATGAAATTGTAGCTGATTATATAATTTTCATTTATAATTTCATTATAAAAAATATATATAAATATCTAACATGCTCTTATCGCTTAAATTTACTTCAAAATCAAATATATGTAAAAAAAAACTGAAGTAAAATCAGATGTTAAAATTTTTTTTATTAAAGTAAACGTAATTTTAATTTAAATATTACATTATCTTAATTACTACAAGGCGAGATAATGTTTTTAAATAAAGATACCATTTACTTATTTTAATTTTTTGTTATTTTTTATCGTTAATAAAATTTATAGAATGAGGAAAATGTCTATATCACCTGGTTTTTGAATTCCGGTAATACGATGACGTAATATTAGTAATTGCATAAGTTTCTCTTTTACACAGAAAAGTAATGTTTTGCAATATCGACATAAAATTTTTAGATGAATCATTTATTCATTTTATTCAATTTTTTTTGTCAATGTCAGTGTTGACATGTAAGGACATATTTTTTATTAAGCTCTCATTGCTGATAAGGCTTGTTTTTGGGCAGAAAATATCCATTTCTTGATAGATTTATGAAGTTTTTACATCTATAATAAAAAAATAAATTTTTTTATATTTTTAATTTACCTTTTTTATTTTTATTAAATATTTATTTCTCACTAGTTGCTGCCCGCAAGTACGTGTGCGTGGATTATATGATCCTCGTCATGCTTCCTTCATTTACCATAAAAAAATAATATACAGCAGGAGACAATAAAAACATACTGTCAAGCACCATTTGCTTGTGTTTTATTTGCTTTACCCCCAAATTCGAGACAACGAGTTGAGTGATATAAAGCCGCTAGGCATTATATTACCGCAGCGGAGAAAGAAAAATAATTTACATTATAGTGACAGGCTCACCTGACCCTTCACCGTGACACTACGACCTTAATTTTCAATCATTTTATTTGTCAATTCTAGCTACTCATCATAATGAATTACTTTGTAAAAAATTTAAAAAGAAATGAAAATAATTAATTAATATAAAATATTCATGGAAAATTTAATTAGACACTTCTGCTACTTCACGACTTTGAGGTACCTCCCCAACTTATGTTATTATATAAATTATGAGATAAGATTTTTTTATAACGCTCAACAGTATTACCATTTTTAAAAATGTTATAGTGTACCTGTTAACTGATGTCCAAAAAATCAAAGATCTGCTTTGATTTTTATATAGCATCAAAAATGTCCAACAGATTAAAAAACTTTCGTTGAGGTGCGATTTCCTTATATTTTATTGCATACCCGATGTTTATGTTTTGTATTAGATTTCCCAGGTTTTTAATTTAGATATATATATATATATATATATATATATATATATATATATATATATATATATATATATATATATATATATATATATATATATATATATATATATATATATATTATATATATATATTCTATTTCATGGGGGTATAATAATGTCGTGTTTGAATTTATACTTCTTTAAACCTATTTTTGTAAAATTAATCGTGACAAATTGTGTTTTTTTTTAATTTTTTCGTTCCTCACTCGTATGCAGTGGTATAGGTTGAATCTATAATATAACTTTGATAGTTTAGCTCTTCCAAAAATAATCAATTCGTTCTCCAAATCTGGCTTATTTTCATTAATGCTCATTAAAATTGCATTATATTTAACTAGACTGACGAGATTTTTTTTTATTACTAGATACAAATTTGTAAAATATTTCGCACTTTTACTTTTCTTTCCATACATAATATCAAGAAGATCTCACGGTACATAAACGTTTATTATAATTGCTATAAAAGCAACTGTAATTAACATATTAATAATAATTATGATGACGAGATATGGATAAGTTTTGTAAAGTAAAATTTATAATACAATAATATCAAATCACTATAAGGAAAATATATTTATGGCAGTATGTACAAGAATGTCGATCATTCGAGGGCTA
Source organism: Dione juno (assembly GCA_037127375.1). NCBI lineage: Eukaryota > Metazoa > Arthropoda > Insecta > Lepidoptera > Nymphalidae > Dione > Dione juno. The sequence goes on along the minus strand of JAXRJS010000021.1, from coordinate 983,966 downwards.
AAACACGTCCCGAGTAACATTTTAATTGATGGTCTGAGTCATGGGTGGACTTTGCGGCAAATTAGAATGTATGCACTGCATGTTGTAAATGACGGGATACGCCACGGGCGAGTGTGATGTGATAGTAAACATTCTTTAATATTTTTATAATAGTATAAGGTATACTAAGTATGAAATTGTAGCTGATTATAATTTTCATTTAAGAATAATAAAGAAAAAGATATATATAAATATCTAACATGCTCTTACCGCTTAAATTTACTTCAAAATAAATATATGTAAAAATAACTGAAGTAAAATCAGATATTAAGAATTTTTTTATTAACGTAAACGTAATTTTAATTTAAATATTACATTATCTTAATTACTACAAGACGAGATAATGTTTTTTAATAAAGATACCATTTACTTATTTTTATTTTTTGTTATTTTTTATCGTTAATAAAATTTATAGAATGAGGAAAATGTCTATATCATCTGGTTTTTGAATTCCGGTAATACGATGACGTAATATTAGTAATTGCATAAGTTTCTCTTTTACACAGAAAAGTAATGTTTTGCAATATCGACATAAAATTTTTAGATGAATCATTTATTCATTTTATTCAATTTTTTTTTGTCAATGTCAGTGTTGACATGTAAGGACATATTTTTTTATTAAGCTCTCATTGCTGATAAGGCTTGTTTTTGGGCAGAAAATATCCATTTCTTGATAGATTTATGAAGTTTTTACATCTATAATAAAAAAATAAATTTTTTTATATTTTTAATTTACCTTTTTTATTTTTATTAAATATTTATTTCTCACTAGTTGCTGCCCGCAAGTACGTGTGCGTGGATTATATGATCCTCGTCATGCTTCCTTCATTTACCATAAAAAAATAATATACAGCAGGAGACAATAAAAACATACTGTCAAGCACCATTTGCTTGTGTTTTATTGCTTACCCCCAAATTCGAGAACGAGTTGAGTGATATAAAGCCGCTAGGCATTATATTACCGCAGCGGAGAAAGAAAAATAATTTACATTATAGTGACAGGCTCACCTAACCCTTCACCGTGACACTACGACCTTAATTTTCAATTATTTTATTTGTCAATTCTAGCTACTCATCATAATGAATTACTTTGTAAAAAATTTAAAAAGAAATGAAAATAATTAATTAATATAAAATATTCATTGAAAATTTAATTAGACACTTCTGCTACTTCACGACTTTGAGGTCCCTCCCCAACTTATGTTATTATATAAATTATGAGATAAGATTTTTTTATAACGCTCAACAGTATTACCATTTTTAAAAATGTTATAGTGTACCTGTTAACTTAGTTCCATATCAGATGTCCAAAAAATCAAAGATCTGCTTTGATTTTTATATAGCATCAAAAATGTCCAACAGATTAAAAAACTTTCGTTGAGGTGCGATTTCCTTATATTTTATTGCATACCCGATGTTTATGTTTTGTATTAGATTTCCCAGGTTTTTAATTTCTTATATATATATACATATATATAGTAAAATGTTTCTAAATACATATATATATATATATATATATATATATATACATATATATAGTAAAACGTTTCTAAATACATGTTACATGCAGCCGATGTGTGAATGAACAGCCAATAAGGTGTGGTCGCTTTCACCTAGACACGTGCACTTTTGTAACGTAAATCACAACTTAAATATATAAAATAAACTATACATTTATAATCTTAACTAAACTACAGGAATACTAACGGTCTTGATTACTCAAGTAATATAAATTTTAGAGTTAAGTCTTAATTATACAAAATATTTATTATTATTAATAAATAATAATATTGAAAATATGTGATATATATTTATTCGTATAAAATGTTCTATGAAATGTAAATATCGTGAAATTAGTAATAAGCAATTGATATAAGATATGCTTTTACTCATATAAAATGTTAATTAAAAAAATCGGATCCTTAGAAATGTGAAATTAGAAATATAAAAGCACAATAATTTTTATTTTCTTTACGTTAATTCTACTCTTGATATATTAAAATGTACAAACTTATTAAAATTGAGATTTCCTCATCTATCGAATGGCATGCGAGCGTTTTCCTCTTTAGTTCATTCACGGCATGCAGCCGACGGCCCTTCCCACGACTGGCGAATGTACCAATTAGATGCACTCCGCCCGTAACATTAATACCATTCACATACTAATAAAGCTCCGTGCAAAAAACACTTATATAATATCTAGGCTGTGAGATGTTTAGACTTAGATATATGAAATTAAATTAATATATGAAATTAAATTAATTTCGTAACGTCTATGATTGTTAACACATTATTTCCGGTTACGCTTCTACTATGAAAAAATATTTTATTTATTAAAAGTGTAATAAAGACGTTCTTTATGCAGAAGTATCAACTAAGTCTGCATAAAAATATGTTATTTCGATTCTCAGGAATATTATAAACCTGAAAAGTGTGTTTAAGCGTGTTTCTCTCAAGAACTGTGGAAAAATATTAATGTTTAATAGTCCATTTGCCGACGGCTATAGGCTATATTATATAACTTTTCATTATAATCCTGCGTGTATGTGGCTGTTTCCATGTGAGCACTATGGCAACTGTACAGACAAAAGCTATAACAGTATATAAACAATAAATGTTTTATAAACTAGTACAAAATGATCTGAGATTTAAAACCGCAGCGCAATACGTCAAAGTTTGCAAATTCGCGGAACTAGATATATGAAAATATACGTCAATCGTTGTCTGTCTACAAGTGAATGGATGCTAGCTTATAGGAGCTTGCAATGATATTAACCGCATAACAAAACAAATAACAGCCTGATTCACCTTTACTTGAGGCCACTCATCACAGACGTAAAAAGGTTTACTATAAGGAAATTAATACCTAAAGTCAACTAGACTTTAACTGTAGAAACGGAATCGCATATGTTAGATACGTAAGTTAATTATTTGTTTACTATTATTTCTTTTGTCTTAAAACAGTGTCTTTAAAATAATTTGTAAAATATATGAGAAAATAATTTGTAAATATACTAGAATAGCATTAAGCAGCAGAATAGCTTTAAGAAATAAATAAATAACTGTTTAGTATGTAATGCGCAAGCGCAGGCAGGACACAAAATAGATATTTCGCTTTGTAGTCGCGTGGTCGCGTTTGAAATATGTAAACGCCATGCCATGACAGGACGTTGACACCATACCGCGAGCCATCACGTCTTGTCTTAGCTTGATGGGTCAGCCAAAAAAATAATTTCCTTATATACAATATACAACATCTAGTGACTGTCCAGGAATTTAAAATTTTACTATCGAAACCTTGTTTAAATCGTTTTAATGAACCTAGTGCAAATGGGCTGATGTGTATGAAACAATTTATTTATAAAATAAATATATATAAATATATATATGTTTGAAAATTGTCCTCATTTGCGGAGATTTGGTATCTAAAAGGAATTATTACAAATTATAATTCGTATCTTACAAACACTTCTCTTAACGATTATTTCCTGTAATAAAAGTTTGAACAGTTAATGTTCACATGTAAGTTAAAATGTACAGTACATAAGTATTTTTTTCGAGCAATGGTAAATAAATGAGAAGTTCTCGGTATCGGCGCGTGTTGCTATCAACCGCCGCTATTTACACAGCTAAGTAAACTTTAAGTGTTTGTTATTATATTTAACCGGTATAAAAAGAAACTTCCTTTATTTTACTATAACAGAAATTGTTGAACAATACGAGTTCTCATTTTAATGGTTGAATTATATCAAAGTGTAATGACAACATTGCGCCAGCGCACAGAAAACTGTAATATAATAACATCATTGTGAATAACTGACTAGATCGGTTAGTTAAGTTGCCTTAGGTACCTACTTATGTAACTTTTAATCTCCTGAAAACTCAATCTAGGCTATTTGCAAATTTAGTTCAACTTCTATGATATGATCTATATTGTATGTAGTATTATGAATAATATTGCAAATATGTAGCCTTTAGGGTAATAAGTTATTCTATTAATAATTATTGCTTGCGTATTTTACCTGTACATATATCGTTCGGAACGCCATAAATAAAATAATTGAATTGAGGTATCATGTGACAGAAATATTAACACGTTATGTTTATTTACATAATAGTACATAAAATAAGATACGCGAAATATTGTAGAAGGTGTTTTGAATTAATTCATAATCAATAATCATCATTACGTTTTATGTCGACCCTTTTTTAAACACATACATGCACTCTCACTTTTTATTGATCAGTATTCAGAAAGTTTTAACTTTCCCTTGTGCTATCGACCAACGGCCACCTAAGTAGGTACGTTCTTTGAATGTATTTAACTTTTTTTTGCTATAAAAGTACATTCAGACACGAATCTTAAAACATCCCGCCTTGATGTATTCCATTTTCATTATTAAAAACTAAACGTTACTAAACGGATGTAATAGAGATATCTAAAAGTAAACAAAACATTTCAGCTGTGATAAATAGATTTAAATAAAGTTTGAAACTCAGAGCGCCGGTGCCGAGCTTCTAAGCTTACGAGTGTTTACACCAACAAAGTGCAGACGCACGGACACACAGACACACAATCTCAGGTCGCACACAGACGATGGTCGTGCTCGCCGGCGGCGGACACAGGTTTACTCAATGAACTGTGGTCAGGGCTGGGCTTATTGCCTCGGGATTTATCGACGTTTAAACACAATCATTGGTCGGTAGTGTCATGTTTATTACAAGGTCCGAGACCGATTTCGTTCTCTTTTTAATCATACGGGACGATAATATCTCGTTTTTAATTACAATAAATGGTACAAGCAGTGTGTCGCTTAACAATCCGTGTTTCTTAAGCAGTTCACTTTCAAATATGTCCATAAAATAAATAACTTGATATAATTTTAAATTCGCTTGGTAGAAAATCATTGCTGATATACTTATTTTGGTAGTTGCGTCATCGTTCTTAAATGTGGCAAAGAGATATCAATAGACCAGTTAGTTTACTTCTACTAGTTCAGATGACCCGTTTTCTATAACACAAGCGTCATAGATTAAATATAAAAAACAAGAATTGCGTTTCATGACAGGCCTACTAGTGGGACATGATATATTATTTTAGAAATTCTAAAATTACGTAATTAACAAGTAATAAAACAGAATTTTAGAAAAAGGTAATTGCAATAATACACAATACTCAAAATTAGGCATAATTAAATTCGATGATTTATTAAGAATTGACAGATACAGCACTACCCTTCAGATTAGAGCGTTAAGTGGGCGGGATTGTTGATCCGACTAGCGGTGCAACTTCTCTCCCGCTCCCACGTCGTTTTACTGTTTTACATGTAGACACGTTAGACACGTTGTTATTTTAATTGTATATAGGTACCATTTTTATTACTTAGCAATAACTAAATCGATTGAATAATATGTTTATAAACCTATAAAAAATGTAGTATATCTGTAAAGTACATAGGTAAGTATCTGTAGATACATGGGTAGCAACTAGTCATAAACGTGATAAGTATCGGCTGGGACGGGGTATGGGTGGTCGGCGCAAAATTCGGCGGAGCGCTGGCCTCAAGACCGGTTCTAAGAAGGCTCAGCGGCTATTGTCTGCCGCTTTATTGCCGACGATCCTCGAATCAACACATACGTTCCAGTAAAGTAGCTTCGGAACGCTTGTGGAAAAACAAGAGATCGATGCTTATTGTTACCCTTATATAAACTTTATTAAATAATGTAGGTATATATAATAAATCAAGATTATTAATTAGCTTATCAAATTTATATTGCACTGCTTGCAATACTGCTTTTAATTTTAATTTAGTTAAGTCATAAATGATTACCAAAATACCAATTATTTAGGGAATACGTCGACTTTAACTACCGCCACTATTACGAAGCGATAGTTATCTGATTGCCAAATAAAACGATGCGTCCGAAAATACACATTACACGCGCGCTCTACATATAAGATAGACGATAGATTGTTTTAATGAAAACATTGAACCTTCGTCACACACAGGTGACTTGAAAAAATAAGATGTGACGGTTTCCAAACAGCAAACAACACCGCTGCGGCCAACAATAGACGGGTCCTAATCTCTTTTTCGTTAGTGGTGCGCCATATTTCATTCTGGCAGGCATTGTCAATAACGGCCGAGGTCAGAGGCAAATAGGAGAAAAGAACTTCAAGATTTTATTTCCTTTTCCAAACACTCAAACAAAATGAACCGGCACAGTTGCTTGAACGCGCCGCCTTTTAAAACACGAAGCCTATTTTTTATTTCATCTTTTCATTAATATATTAGGATGGATTCTGGCTGTCATTTTTTTCTATTAGCTAGAATTCGTTACCTGACGTACATTCGGGTCCGCTTTACATTCAATGTTATTACTGAATCGTGTGAAATATTATATTTTATGCATTCAATAAGTAAACACGTAAGTCATTTGTGACTTTTTCTAAGAATGTTTACACTATATATAATTAATGTATATGTGATAATAAGAACCCGATGTCCACAAGAATATATAAAGGAATACTACACATGTTGTTTGAAGAACGTACTGTGGGCTATTCAAATACCATGTCAGATATAAATCAATTACATTGGAAAGATGGTTATTTCTCTGTCAAGGCTAACGATTTGCGGTTAGAAAACAATGGAAAACCTTCACCTTACATACCAAGTGCTTTTTGCATAGTAAACAAATGAACGAGTGCCAAACATTACCCTACAGCAGTTTCGCATTAACTTCTTAGTATTGTGAATGTGTCATTGTGTCGTATAAAATCACTACTTGTTGTAGAACAATGGAAAAGCTTTTGCTAGAATAGATTTTTTATACCTAGCCAAAGTGGTAAATAATTTTCAAGCTATTTTAACAAAAGTTATTAAGAGAAAAGCTGTTTCTAAAATTAATCTGTATTGTTTCATTGAACATACTTTCATAATATTAATATTTTGGGATAAATCTATAATTAACATAAAAATTTATATATTAAAAAAAATCTTTTAGAATAAAATGTCATAGTTCACGTAATTATCACCCTGTCATCGCCAGGTTAGACAGAAGAGCAACTGAACAATTACACCTAACAATCAGAAAGGAAATTGCCAATTGACCCATCATTTGACTTTTCAATTGACCGGCTCAAGACTTGAGCCTGGCGAATAGTATAAATTTTAATACTTACCACTAGTACTATTAGAATGAGAAATAATAATCTCACCACGGTCCATTGCATTTTAAATGTTTGGATAAGAAAAAATGAATCATCTAGAATGCAACATGCTACAAAAACAAACGCCAATAAAAAAATTGTAATTAAAATAAAGTTTTTCTTTGGTAGATAAAATATAGGTTAAATTATTCACCATTCTCACTAATTTATTATATCATCATACGTAAGAGATGTAATATTCACAACTTTGTTTCTGTAACAATACTTATGTTTAATTGCTTCTCAACTACGCGATAACAATCGTTTGTGATGTAAAAATTAGTTCAGATTTGGATTTTATGAAACGTCTTTAGTTAAGAAACCGACAGCTAATATATTATGCTAAAAATTTGTATTTAGACAATGGCGACGTTCAGTATCAATTAAAAAATAGTTCGTCTGCGTCTCTCTGCCTCTCCAAATACCTAGATGGACTAATTAATGTAATATGATGTAATAATTAGCTAATTAGCTAGCACCTATTCGCCACGATATTACAATATTTCTTCTCTTTTTTAACCTTCACGCTGTATCCCGGGATAGCAAGGAAAGGGACGGTCAAAAAAATGTTCTAATTTCTTAAATACAGAATTAACTAAATCATGATAAAGGATAAATTTATAACAATACTAGAAGATCATGAAGAAGAAGTGTTCCTAATAATTATTTCAGAATAACAACAACAAACGGCAGGACAGAAACAAATTTAACAATATTATTTTTATGGTCCAATCATAGAAATATATTGTTCGTCTGGTATTGCTTATACCCGTAATATATCCAAATTGAGAATATGTATAAGCTACGGTGTATTCGACACTATAAAATAATCATATGGCCCTGATATTAATAAAATATAGTTAATTGGCTCAACAGTTTACATTGGCTCCTCGCCCAGCTTCTTGGAATTAGACGACGTACTGCTCTAAATAATTCGCTGCACTGTCCCCTCGTTTTCCCAATCGCAATCGGGTATAGATTTAAACTCATTATTATTATAATTATATAATTTTATCACAATAACTTATGTATATGAAGATTTACAAATACTGTTCTAGTATCTATATAAAATTTTATTTATTTGGCTGGTGGGTATATGTATGATAAAAAATCACGATAGAGTCCATCATTTAAAACACGTATGTTCCTATAGTCAAAAGACAGTGATAGAAAATACAATTTTATTTATAAATGTTTGTCCGACAAAGTCATTTTATTTAAATTTCTATTTCGACATAACGACCAGCTGACTATGTAAATATATTGTTTTGTCAGCTCAAGCTACCGTCGCCATAAATTAAGACTTAAACACGATCGAACTGTAGTTTAATACTATTACATAAATCATATTGTGAAAGACTAGTAGGTTTTGTGTCAGCTTTATTAACTAAAAGTAATAATAAATACGTGGCTAAAAGGCGATTTGCCTAATATTAAAAATAATTAAAATTATTATTTTATATATATATATATATATATATATATATATATATATATATATATATATATATATATATATATATATATATATATATATATATATATATATATATATATATATATATATATATATATATATATATATATATATATATATATATATATATATAGTATATATATATATATATATATATATATATATATATATATATATATATATATATATATATATATATATATATATAGTATATTACATATATATTTTTGAGAAATAAGACATTTTAAAAATTATAGTAAAGAATACATTTGTGACGTACGTAGCATCACAAAAGAAGTACTTAAACATGATTTATTTAGATACCGAATAGGGTATTTACCTATGTACAAGTAAAGCTATTCCAAATTAACTGTTACTGTCCCGAACACCAAATATGTGGTTAGAATCTGCTCGAATGATCAAAATTATTTCATCACATAGAATCTAACTATTACAAGCATACATAATTCATAACTTGAAGCTTTACCCCTAACGGGGAACCCAAAGCATAATCTAATTTGGGCCCAAACAAAATAATACTCCGTCTTAAGATTATAATAGATTACTTATTTCGATTCCTAATATATGAATTTAGTAGAAAAAAAAAACGAATTATAGTCAGTATGAAAGCCATGGTTGTTTAGTTGGATAACTATTAAAAATTAAAAAAATATACTTTTTAAATTTATTTCGCAGTTTGCTAAAAATTTACATACAGTAGGGTGAATTTAATTATATTTCATTATTTATATATAATTATATAATTTCTCAATATAAAAAGTAATAAGAATCACATGGCAATTTTGTCTAAAGTCCATATATTTTCCTCAAGTTTATAAAAAACTAAGTTTGCAAAAAACTAACAATTTATATTACATCAGTAACTCTAATAAAAATGATATCTATAATTAAATTGCTGAACGAAATTAATTTTCGCTTGAATAAAAACAGCCAAGTTCATTCACCCCTGAATGGCAATGTAAAATTTTATCGTATCTAATTCAGTACTTTTCTTTAAAAAAAATTGTTGCGGTTACCTTTACGTTGGTATTATCCAACGTTTTATTATCAAGCAAAATTTGCTATTTTTATATCTTCTACATTAAAATTACAAAAAAAAACATTACGATATACCTACGTAGTACTAATGTACACTTATAGGAGTTCTCAGGTCATCCTTTATTATGAAAGTGAATATTCTTCTCATAATATTCAATCTTAGTCCTCTTTTAATATAATAATATAAGATATGACCTGTCGTTAAAAACCTTTAAAACTACAAACAACACCGCGTAACAAGACCACAATTTTGACTTAATTAATTTTATATCTAGCAATACGAAATTTTGTATTTGCATACCAAAACTGGAAAAAGAAATATTAAAAAAGAATCGATAATTTTAGTTATAAAAATCAACAGATTGGCTTAGTATTTTATTTTACAAATCGTTTAGCTAACAAATACAAGTTTTTATCACGTTTAATTTCCGCGTTACCTTCTGTATTACTGGATTAAAATCAAAGAAACGTGACAGGTGTTTTATCCAATTAAAAAAGTAATGAACACATAAAATGGTTTATAAAATACTTTAGGGCATGTAGCCAAAGTAATTTCACGCCGTTTTTTCTCATATGCCAGTGTGTAAGACTGTTAATAAAATAGAATAGATCAAAAAGAAGTAAAATGTTTGACGATATACAATTTATTTTTAATTATATATATATATATATATATATATATATATATATATATATATATATATATATATATATATATATATATATATATATATATATATTATATATATATATATATATATATATATATATATATATATATATATATATATATATATATATATATATATATATATATATATATATATATATATATATATATATATATATATATATATATAGTATATTACATATATATTTTGAGAAATAAGACATTTTAAAAATTATAGTAAAGAATACATTTGTGACGTACGTCACATCACAAAAGAAGTACTTAAACATGATTTATTTAGATACCGAATAGGGTATTTACCTATGTACAAGTAAAGCTATTCCAAATTAACTGTTACTGTCCCGAACACCAAATATGTGGTTAGAATCTGCTCGAATGATCAAAAATTATTTCATCACATAGAATCTAACTATTACAAGCATACATAATACATAACTTGAAGCTTTATCCCTAACGGGGAACCCAAAGCATAATCTAATTTTGGGCCCAAACAAAATAATACTCCGTCTTAAGATTATAATAGATTACTTATTTCGATTCCTAATATATGAATTTAGTAGAAAAAAAAACGAATTATAGTCAGTATGAAAGCCATGGTTGTTTAGTTGGATAACTATTAAAAATTAAAAAAATATACTTTTTAAATTTATTTCGCAGTTTGCTAAAAATTTACATACAGTGGGGTGAATTTAATTATATTTCATTATTTATATATAATTATATAATTTCTCAATATAAAAAGTAATAAGAATCACATGGCAATTTTGTCTAAAGTCCATATATTTTCCTCAAGTTTATAAAAAACTAAGTTTGCAAAAAACTAACAATTTATATTACATCAGTACCTCTAATAAAAATGATATCGATAATTAAATTGCTGAACGAAATTAATTTTCGCTTGAATAAAAACAGCCAAGTTCATTCACCCCTGAATGGCAATGTAAAATTTTATCGTATCTAATTCAGTACTTTTCTTTAAAAAAAATTGTTGCGGTTACCTTTACGTTGGTATTATCCAACGTTTTATTATCAAGCAAAATTTGCTATTTTTATATCTTCTACATTAAAATTACAAAAAAAACATTACGATATACCTACGTAGTACTAATGTACACTTATAGGAGTTCTCAGGTCATCCTTTATTATGAAAGTGAATAGAATTCTCATAATATTCAATCTTAGTCCTCTTTTAATATAATAATATAAGATACGACCTGTCGTTAAAAACCTTTAAAACTACAAACAACACCGCGTAACAAGACCACAATTTTGACTTAATTAATTTTATATCTAGCAATACGAAATTTTGTATTTGCATACCAAAACTGGAAAAAGAAATATTAAAAAAGAATCGATAATTTTAGTTATAAAAATCAACAGATTGGCTTAGTATTTTATTTTACAAATCGTTTAGCTAACAAATACAAGTTTTTATCACGTTTAATTTCCGCGTTACCTTCTGTATTACTGGATTAAAATCAAAGAAACGTGACAGGTGTTTTATCCAATTAAAAAAGTAATGAACACATAAAATGGTTTATAAAATACTTTAGGGCATGTAGCCAAAGTAATTTCACGCCGTTTTTTCTCATATGCCAGTGTGTAAGACTGTTAATAAAATAGAATAGATCAAAAAGAAGTAAAATGTTTGACGATATACAATTTATTTTTAATTATTCGTGAACTTAAATATATTACGCAAAAGCATTTAAAAAGAAAGACCACTAAAATTTTATGAAATAAAACGCTACAAAATTACTCACGTTGTAAATATGTAAAGATAACATTCTACAGATATTACAAATATGCAATGACAACATGCAATGAGGACAGAACAATAAAATAACTGTATGCGTTGTGTTATGAATGATTTTTAAATTTGTTCATACATAATAAAAAATAGATGTACACTTTTAATTTTAAACATGTAGTTAAGCTGTATGTATACCTAAATAAATTTAGGCCGTATATTGAAGCTTTCGTGGTGGGGCGTTGGACGGTAGGCGTGATGATGATTTTTTCTCATTTCTTCACTTTGGTAAGGATTACCGCCCAATGTCGCCCTCTCTCGAAAATTGAGCGGTAAGTGGGGAACAGTGGGTCATAACTAGGTTCCCTCTGCCTACCCTGCCTTATCGGTATGCACAGCAGATTTAATTAACGTAAAGATTTATTATAAGAAAAATACCTGAGCTAAGCTTATGCTTAAGGGTAACTTATTTTAGCCTGAGTTTAAGAGTAAACACTTAACATGAATATAGTAATATTGTAAAAAGTGAAATACAATGTGAAAATGGGGACCAAATATATGAAAAACTATATTTAACAGATCTTAATATTGTATTATTTATTTAATATTTGTGTCTATTACAAGTTAGTAGTATTTTGGAGTCCATGTACAAAATATGTATCCTTCCTTAATTTCGTATACTTCCAGAAAGATGTCAAGTAGGATTTGTTAAGTTCAATGATAGATATTGGCTTATAATTTAGTCCTATAAAAAGAAACTGCACGTAAATGACCTATTGTGAAACGTGAACTATAGGAATACAATGAAAACGTAACAATGGTATCGTGGGAACAAATGCACAAATTGCAAGGGTCAAGTGGTTACGGTAAGTGCGTTTTACGTCATAATACGCTATTCATAGATTAAAGGAGAACAAATTATAACAATCTTGTTCTTAACGGTTATCTCGCTTGTTAACTATTTAAATTTATTAAAATATATTTATGGGAAACTTAATTAATATATTTTTTTTATAATATATTGATAAATATCAAAGATTACATTTCAAAATAGAACGAATGTGAAACGAATCTCTACGCATAGTGTCTATCAAGTTTTTGTAAGATTATCTATAACATTAACACTTCTATTGTATTACTTTAGTATTTTTGGTATTTGTTGTTAAAATGTGTTTAGTTATATTTTTTTTAGTTTAGTTAGTTTATTTCGGTTTACTTAGTTAATAAGTGTCATAGCGAAAACTAAGATAACGTAAAAATATTGTTTTAACTGCAAGCAGCTATTTCCTGATCTTAACATTTGCATGGTAAAAACAACATGGTATTTATCAAAAAAGAAAATTCTTGAGACAAACTATTCAACAACAAATGTATAAAATGCATTACAAATACACGTTTAAACCAGCTAACTAGGCAAAAGACTTGGAAGCAGTAACTTTAATAGTGCAATTGTATTTGACATACATAGGTCATAGTCACGACTTTGAATCTTCTGATGCACAAACTGATCTAATGATAGATTTATTATAATTCAACCTGTTGTATTATCAAATTTGGATAACTGTTTTGGATACTTTCACTGTAAGCGGATTTCACTTTCTCCGGCGAACTAATGAGCCCATTTCTTGCGCAACAATAGTATGTATATGTGATCTCAATCGGCCACCTGTTTACAGTTATTATAATACTCGTACTAAATAAGTAATGAGGACCGTCGTGGCGCAGAGATTTTCTTCGGTGTGGCAACAAAGTAAACCGCGGCGTTGAGTTCCGCCACTCAACACGCAATGCCTCAATCGGAAAACGGAGTGTCTTAATACTAGGTTGCCTCTGCTTACCCTGCTATGTGCAGGATCCAGCGTGAAGCCAAATAAATAATAATAATAATAACAAATAAGTAATCATATTGATTATAATATTTGCATAGACTAGACGTAGATATTTACTTGGTTTATATTTTTATGCGACGATTCAACAGCACCATAAAGCTAAATTAGTCTTTATTGGCAGTATTTCAAATATTTTTGACAAAGTATCGTAAGCGACCGAACTATCTTAAATTGACAGTGATAAAACTGTACATGCTCTAGCGACTTCCCATATTGAAATGTTCTTTTTTTAGTATTTTAAGGTTTTTAATTTAACATTTACATAGATATTTCTTGATTTCTGTAAGTTAAATATATATATTATTACCTGTGATATTTGTATTTCATTGAACTGAATACAACAAATACTACGAATTATCAAGATCTTATATTGAGATATATGATCTTGATAAACTGTCTGATATTACGGATAAAACATAAAGACGCCAACATTAGAACAATATACTAATTCTCATGGTATTTAGCTACGATATTTTAATTTAATTAAATTAAACGTTTTAAACGTTGTGTTATACATTCGTCACGGTAGCTTATCTTTTATTGGTTGAAATACGACGCAGCGCTGAACGTCAATAGCGTCAGAATTACTTAATGTTACAAGTGTATTAATAATATTTAATAGTTGGAATATAAGTAATAATAAAAGTTTGAAAATCCGAAATTTTTGAAATGTTTGAAATGGCTTTTATGGACATCATTATAAGCACAAGGCTTTCTAACATTATACTGTAAAAAATGTAAGAAATTATCTGAATTACACTACGAATTATCAAGATCATGTACCTACATAGGTCAGTATTATTAGGAACCAGTACCGCGTGTACAAACATACAGCGAGTTACTTTGTTATTTTAATAATAATTTGGCCTACTTCTTGCATTTATTTACTTAATAAATGAGACACGAATGGAAAATAGAGGATATTTTCAATTCGCGTCATGAGTCGGAACTGGGTCAGATCCGATCGAATAAGACCAACTCGAGAGCCTTTTAGATGCTATTGACACACTGAAACCGCAATGCCCTCATTAAAATACTTAATATTACAAACACATGACAATGACGTCCTCATCATCAAACAATATTCAATCCGTACAAGAACTTCGAGGAGTTCAACTTCGAAGTAAAAGATAAAATAATATAAAACTGATCAATATTGATAACAGATATTGGAAATAATAGTAATAGCAAAACTTTTTACAAAAGAAATCAGAGTTGCACGCGCCGTCGACGCGGGCGCAGGGCCAATGAACGGTGACAGGTGCCGCGCAGCCAATCCCGATACAAAGACTCATTTTACGCGACCCACTTAAGTTAGAACTAACAAAATTACGTATTTTCTCCTTTTCTGATGCATTGTTTTACATGCAGTTAGAGCGAGAAGTCGAAAAGTAAATTTGATATTGAAATACTATTATTTTATTTAGTTTTTTAATCGATACTATAAATGAAAATAATGCAATAATATTCCAATAGGTTACATAAGACAAAGTAAATATGTGAATTAAATTGTAAATATGCAAACAATCTAAAGATATTTGGCCTATATAGACATGTCATTGTTACTCATAGACTCAGCTACTTCAGCAAATGCCAAGGTAACATATCGTAACGAAGACTCACTTAATAGCTATATTATTAACATCTATTGAAAGTATTAGATGTCACAGATCGTTTGTAGAATTACTCATACAGAATATAAATTGCTTCATATTATGTCTCTTAGCAAATATATAGGTAGATATACCTGTACTGGCAGGACGATAGAAAAATTGAGTTAAATTTAAGAAAAAATATTTAAATTTTCAATAGATAATAAAAAAATAGATTATAAATATTATTATTTTTAAGTTTTTTTTAAGTATTTTTTCGATCCTTAGTGTGGATTAACACTAAAAATCATTAAAATATTTAATAAAATAGCATTCTCTCTTCCCAAATGATTGTTCTTCCCAATAATCTTTGGGTAGCGGAAATTTGACCCCTCCCTACAGAGATCCTAACAACGTAATATAAGAAAAATAAAAATAGTTGGAAGCGCTCATATATTGTCCCAATTTGCTTAACGACATGTCAGGCACTATATATATATATATTGACTATGTATAACTAATTGGAAAACTATTCACTAAATAATTCACATAATTGTGCATGAGAATACCTACGCTTTCTCATTGTACATCCATTGACAATTTCTTAGAAGCCCAATGACCGTGTTATAAAATATTCAAAGGTAATATTTTCCTCCGTTCATCAACACCATTAAGTAATAAAACATTAGTTACATAATATGTAAAACTAAAAGCACAAATGTTCAAAATAAATAATAGGGCAAGTTCCCAATTTCGTACTCCAGTTTTCATATGTAACACACGCTAGTCGCCGCGTAAGCGTCAATATCGCATATTTTATTCGACTAAAAAATTGGCAAGCCGCCCAAGTCAATACGACTTGTTGCCTAATAACTCACCTTACCGCCTAAGACAAAAGGAAGATTAGCGTAACTTTTTCTTTAGCGTATGTTGGAATTAAGTCTAAAGAATGCCACAGTGGGCCGCGGTGGGCTTTATATATCATCGCCTGTTTTTTAATACTGCAAAAATTGTTTCACGCAGCTTTTTCATATGTAGAGAAAATATAGATATAGCGAAGAGGCAGAACGTATTCAAATATAATGTACCACACAATTATGCGGGAGAATGAATTTAATGAAATTAAGCCAAATCTAACAATTTAAATCAAATTATATTATAAATCGCATGGCATATTTGACGACAAGCATAGTGTCATCATACCGTAAGTCAGTCAGGTTACAGTGCCCGACAAATCCGGCCGACAGCTACTATTGGAAAAGCTAACAGTTGTGATGTGACCCTGACACAGTTCTTTCTTGCACCGTTCTCTAAGACCTAATTATGTGGAGCGAAGTAATAAGAGTAGATCAACGATAGGAAACGGACGGTTGAACAAGGAAACGTGCTCAACCGGTCAGTAACGGAAAACGTTCAGCTTTAGAATCGGTTAAATGGTACCTAATACAATCTAACGAATACTATAAATGGTTTTATAAACAAAAACCCTTTTAGATATTTAACAACCACGTTTTATTACAGTAGTTAATTCTATATAAATGTAAGTGACTATATATGGTGTTCAAAAATATTTACATTTTAATTTAAGTTTTGTGGGTTTCTTATCTACGTGCTTGTACATGTAATATTAGTGATTTATACTTATAATGAATATGTAAAAATTACAATATAAGAAATACATATCTGTAAATATAACAATGAAACAGGACGTGATATTAAATTATTGAAAAATAAGTGAAAAATGCTTGAAATATGAATGAATCAGCACAGTTGTCGACAACAGAACGTGATCGGCCACGCTGATATCGTAATTGATAAAGTTACCAACGCTGTTGTACTGAAAACACTACAACACAACGATTAATATGGCTTTTGGTTCAATCATTTTTTGCTTTGGCGGTGATTTTGACAGCAATTAACTTTTATTATAAGATTTTTTTCAAAAACAATCGAATAAGTAAATAATTCACAAATAATAATAATTATAATTTTATATTTTAGTTTGGATACAAATTAATATAACAACAATACTGTTAAAAACACAAATTATGCATTTTTTCTTGAAATAACTTTTCTACTTTTTTTGTAAATCGCCAAGCCGCTAAAGCGTTTAGTAATTGCGCAGTAGTCATCAAAATCTAGAGATATGTCACTTTTTGCTATACATTTCACATTTTTAGATATTAACTATAAGTATTGTGGACATTCACAACAAATTTATGCCAAATTTATTATATAAATATAAATTATATTAATATAAATTAAATAAGCACGTATATAAGGAAGATTCATTTTTAAACATCTCTATGAATTTATGAATCAGTTGTTACTTAATGACGAATCAATAATCAAATTATAAAATTCTGTTTAAAAGTCTAAACATATTTACGTAATGTACCAACCAATATTGAGTTTGCAATAATTCAATACAAGCGTTCATAAGCATCTAGTTTGCTTACGATAAAATAATTTAAAAAAGGTATACTGTTATTAAATTTCTCTTTGTCTGCTACGTATGTTTGATTTATAACAATTTAATAACATGAGAAATACAAAAAAGAAATATATTCACATTACAAGCATTTGCAGTAAGTGTCGCTATAATTGTGTATCGATCGATATAAACAGACTAAAAATAAACACAGTACAATAAGTTTACCTACCTGTGTAAATTGAGAGGATATTTTGCTATGATCTTCCTGGTAGACCTTGCGAGCCTTTCGCCTCTCTGTCATAAGTGTGTTCAAACGGTCTAGAGCCCTTGACTCTAAAGCCTCAGCATTCGTCTTGATTAAGCGACTGGTGCTCTCCCATTCTTCTGTCATGGTGCGCCATGCTAAAGCTATGACAGAACCTGAAATACATTTTACCATTTACTTCAAGAATTACTGTTATGATGCCATAATCTATTTTATTAAAAGCTAAAAGTAAGAAAAGGTCACTTTGTTTTCTAGTTTATGGATTCAAATATATATTATAATTCCTTAAATATCGGTCTAGTAATCATTTTAACCTTAATTATATAAGATATTAAATACTTAATAAGGTGGTTAATTAAATTCTGTTTGAGAACTTCATGTGCTCTATTATACGACAGTGTCGATTATTATTTAAATTATCGTTTCACCAAAATGGTGTCTGAGATTAACAGAACAAGTTTTACAAGGAGGCGGGTGCGTCATTATCTCATCAATTAATTATTATTATTAATATGTTACATCACTGCCAGTTTCTATTCTTATTCAAATTTACAATACTCACTAATAATTACTAATAAAATCCTTTTCCTATTGCCTAACTTTTTAAATCTAGCCGTTGCACACTTTATGCGGGTAGAAGAACGTTAAATATACAAAATATTCTACCCTCTTATCATAGTATCGTAGACTTTTACATTAAAAAATTATATATATATATATATATATATATATATATATATATATATATATATATATATATATATATATATATATATATATATATATATATCTAATAAATGTGTGCTTTTGTACGAACAAAAGTATTAAAAGCATTTGGAAAGTTGTTTACCGCATATCGTACCATTTAATTCCTCACATTTATCCATCTTTTGTCCTTGTGCGACGGCGGCGGATAGGGCTAGAGCGTACTCTCTGTCGCTTTTCATTTTAGCTTGTAAGCTCCGTTTCATTGTTTCCATTAGCCGAAGCTCAGCATCCTGCCTTGCCAGGAGCGCCTCGTGCGCCGCCCGCCCCGCACTATTCGTCGCGTACCCCATGATATACAGCCTACACTATCGCGCACATCACTATCATAACGTAAACACAACACTATTCACATCACCGTTATCACTGAAAGAGCTTTTGTATTATTAAAAACCACAATTCAAAAGTTAAATAAAAAGTTTTTAATTTTAGTGCTAACAATAAGTCGGTGAAACTTAATGGAACGCTACGAACAAAAAACAATTCGATAAAGTTGAACGGATTGAGCGGTGAGACAGACGTCCGTTCGTTAACGGCGCACGACGTGAATGCCATCTATCGCAATATTGGAGATCGTGTCGGAGCCGCGTCTGGCCCACTCACTGCGGTCACAAGGATCCAGACTCAGGCTACTCCAGAATAGGGAACAAGTTTTTTAAAACCCTCCTCCTGTTTAAGTTCACCTTATTATGTGGAGGAGATCAAACCAAACCGTGCGATGCCTGCGCGGGATCATGTTACGCCTTTGCGATCGCATAAATTAATATCTTCATAAAATCTAACAAATAAGAGGTTTATTACCATTGTTATATTATTTTCCTTTGGGTATAATATATTTTCACTTACCTATGTTAATTTGATTGTAGCCTATATGTTTAGCCTTTTGGACGTCACGCGGATTGTTTAAATAAAAAAAAGCTTACTCTGTATTAGTATGGTACCCATATATTTTATTTCAGTATATTATTTCATGGCTAATTTTAGTATACTATACAAAATATCTTACTATTTTTCTTGCTACTTTTTGAAAACTGTATTCAATATGAGTATATGAATAAACTGAAATACGTTATGTAATGTTATCTTATATTTATAGAACTAAGTAGTTATTGTTGTATACGTTATTAGATGGAACGCGTTGATTGTGTTTTTAAATCCACAATGGCAAATCATGCCGCCGCCCGCCACTCAAAACTCCTTTCTGTTTGCTTGGTCCAAAATCGGTTCAAAATAAGAAATATTTGTGATAAAAGGTCCAAGATACCTCATAAAACTGGGACAATGATGCAATTTCTAAAACATTTATCTTTCTTATGTTAGTTTAATTATTATTGTAATGTTGATAGCTATTAAGACTTGTTATCAAATTAAGAACCCGTGTAAGTCGACTAATACCAACACACTACTCTTAAAAATGATCTATATTATATACTTATTTCAGAAACTGCGCGCTCGAATTGAAAATTTTGTTAATTTGGATATTATGTTGCATTGTCTTCTTATCTTTTGATAAAGGCCATAGAAAATCACAGGATGACTTATCACACCATGAGTGGAGTAAACATATTGCAAAAACGGGAAAGCTTAAGAGCTTTCTTGTGAAAGCTATCATTGAATCTTCCTTAAAATCTTTAAAATCTAAATAAAAGTCCACGACAGCATATATGTGTCTTCTAAGGATAACCCACAATAGCCATTTTTGTATGTTACATAATCCAAAAACATAAAACGCTATTCACGGAGCTATTATAATCATACGTTATTATTCCTTATCTTATTGAAGCCGCTATCACACAGTACCGGGGCACAGCGTCTGCACCGTAAACGCGACGGTAGTGGGTTTGAATCTCACTCAACACGTAGTGGCTTGAAAATTGGGTGGAATACAGGGAACGGAGTGTTATCGTGAAAAGTACATTAGCTACACCCAGACCCTGCTATATTCGCTTAGATAGGTACATTTTTCATTTACTATAGACCTTAATTGCCTTTAACAGCATATCGTTATAATTAAGATCTTTCTAAGATATTAATTATAATGATATGCTGTAATAATGTCTGTGAAATTTATCACAGATTTACAAAACAGAGAGCCGCCATTGTGGCACTTTCGAGAGTAACTTTAAAAACAATATGTTTATATTGTTTAATGAAGAAATAACTTTAAAGATTGTATACAAAAATATCCTCTAGTGCTATTTTAACAATTGCTAGCGACACAACCTAACTTCACACGGATACACTCATGCACTGATATGGCATTTGGGTATACTTGTACAATCTTTTTTTTTAGGAAATGACTTAATACTGTATTCTCTGGGAATAAAATGAGCATTGTGGCAGCTTAGAAAATGGTTCATGGGACGGTCATTGACTGGGGGCCCCGCCGCGCCGAGGCGCGGATGTGCCGTGACATAGGTGGGACGCCGTCGCCTGTTACGGCCACGGCGGCGTGTCTTAGGGACAGAAGAGTGTAACCTTCCGTTGTAGTGACGGTTGGCTACATTGATGGGATCATCGGGGTCTAGAAGGACGCTATGAGGATGTAGAAATAATGAATGTGGATGGGGAACGTATTTAGACGCTTCTACTATGAGGGGGGTAGGAGTCTGCGCGCTCCTAGTAGCGCTTGGCTAAGCCTTTGGTGTGTATCGAGTCCAGTTCGAAGTCTTTATGTAGGTGCACGTTACGAATATACCAAGGGTATTCGGATCCCTTCTAAGGAATTTATTTTGGACTCTCTGCAGGAGAACTATCTTGGTGCGTGCGAACACCACATAAGGGTGTGTCGTAACGGGGCGGATGCAAGTTCTATATAATGTCAGCTTGTTACGAAATGATATTTTACTGTGACTACTTAAATTTGATAAGGGGGTGTAACATATTCAGAATGAACGTGGCTTTGTTTCTCATGTGCGTGATGTGAGGTCGAAAAGAAAGAAGAGAATCTAAGATGATGCCTAAATATTTAACCTGGTGTTCCCAGGAGATCGGTTTACTCTACAAATAGATAAATAGAGATGGTCTCGTATCGTTTAAGCGGTTTTCTCCGGGTTAACCTCAAACCGCCACTTACTAAACCAAGCGTCTCAGGCATCGGCCGCAAGTTGCAGTCTTTCGGCTAGTATCCAAGCGGAGTGGTTCGTGGCATATAACGCGGTGTCGTTGGCATACATCGCGAGTTCTACTTTCGGCGTTCGCGGAAAATCCCTTGTGTAAAGTTCTTATAGAAGGAGAAAGAGAGTGGAGCCCTACGGGACTCCTGCGTGGACGGGACGAGACGACGAGAGAGTACCCTTCTATATGGTAGCGAAGCGTACGATTCGAAAGATACTCACGAATGATGTGCACGAGAAAGTCTGGCAGTGCCATACGACGGAGCTTGAAGAGCAGACCGTTGTGCAGACCTTGTCGAAAGCTTTGGCGATATCTAAGAAAATAGCAGCCGTATCGCTGCGTATAGTCCGGTAGACGTGGTATTTCGCGATGTGCTTGGTTAGCCGATAGCAGATCACCGGTCGGGGCATCGAAGCCACTCTGCCATTTCGAAGGTCACCCTCGTGAGGTGATCCTGGTCTGTCTGTCATGAATTTCGTGAATTTAGTCGTGGCTTCTTTGCTACGTCTACTGAGTCTATGATGTCAGGAATCATGTTAAAGAGAGGGGAATTTAAAAACTACTGGTCTGTGATCGGAGTCGAGTTCCGATAGCGATTCTATAGATTGTAGCCTAAGGGATACATCTTTTAGAATGGCTACGTCTAGAACGCAGCTCGGAGGATGCCTCTGGATCTCGTTAGATACCTAGATGGTGGGCCTACTACGGAGAGATTGTATCTATCTGCAAGGCTTTCGAGATATTTGCCTTTGGTGTTAAGGCGAGACGACTTTCATACGGGATTTTTACTATTGAGATCCCCGGTCAGAAGGACCGAAGGTCCCATATTTAGCAGAAGCTTAAGTTCGTTTTCTTATGGTGACTTATACGGTGATAAATAAACCGAAGCAATGACTGATGGCCTGTAAGAAATACGCTTGACATATAGACGCTTTGACGTTTTCAAGGGCTGCAGACGGATCTAGAAATGAAAGTTCTTTTTGAAATAGATTAGAGTGCCTCCACCTTTCAAGGTAGGTCCATTATTACGTACAAGACGGTAGTTCACGATTTTCGGATTGCACATGCTGGGTTTCAGGAACGATTCCTGTATGCAAAGGACACCCTTTGCATACAGAAATCGTTTGGTTTGGTGTTCGTGAAGTTGCAAATTAGGTCTCTTTGGCCGAATGTCGCGTTTGTTACGGCCCAAGGTTTTGCTCGTGCGAGACGCGTATTAGCGGAAAATGAGATATTACTATTTATGCAGTCATTGAAATTATTTTACGTGGTAAGAAATAATAGTTTTTAGTATGGCGGCGTACTCTTGAGTCACCCGTATTCTGGCTGTGGCGTTACCGTTCTAATTGCGCAGTTTAGCTGCGAAGACGCCGAATCCGTCTATATCGAAACTAATCACGAAATAGGCGATTAAATCCGCGTCGCCTGGGTGGTGCGCTCGCAGGGTAGTCTATAGTCTTTTCGTTTTGAAATGGTACATACGACGTACCTCACGGACTGAAGGTCCTGCAGGATGTATTCTGTCTTTCGACAGAGTTCTTTCGACAGGCCCATGATGACGACATACAAATGGCGTTCGTCCTCGACGGCGTACGTGTGGAAGCCAACGTTGGCCTTCCTAAGATATGTCGTAAGGCGGCGGTAATCCGATGTCTGGAGGCCTTAATGCCCTCCTGGGTAAACTGTGCAGTGGTGAAGCTCACCTTCTGCGCGAGCATCCAGGCGGACTTTGTCCCATGCTCCCTTCTTGTGGATTATCACCGGTGGCGGTGACCTAACTCGGGGAGTGATTGCAGTCGCGGGTGCCTGAGGGGCCGTGCTTGTCGTTGCCGCAGGTTTCGGTGGATTGATTATTATTGAGGCTGCTGCCTTAGTCGAGGAAATGATTGTGTGTTTGCCCTCATCACGGGTGATAGGGGTAGCGGCAGCCTTTTTCGATGGGACGGCCTTGACCGTCTTGGCCTCAATGTCCTCTGTGAGGTCCTCTAATCGGCAGGTTCGCCAGAGCGGATTGCGGGTTCTCGCGCGCTACTCCCTCGAGCATCTCGGGGAAGAGCGTTTTGACGGACTGTACGAAAGTCATCAGTCCGTCGAATGCAGCTAGGTGATGATCCTTAAGGAACGCAAGTAACGCGTCTTTAGGTATGGCCTGGATACTAGTAAATCTTAAATTATAAAAATTATACCTCTCCCTGGGTGGGTCAGGCTGCAGGGTGGTATCAGCGGCGCCTCACAATCCATGGGCGTATGGTTGCGCGCGCAAAAATTGAGCAGCTTAACAGCTTAGCCGTAGGAACGAAGACGATACGTAGGGTTAACAGGAAAAAACAGAATTCGTATAGGATCACTTGGTTTTCCGTCTGTCAGCTGCCTGAATGTCTGTAACATACATAAGATAACATGGCATGACATTAAACCCCGCCAAACTTCTTTACGAAGTCCACAAAAACTTTAGTTTTTTAGGTTTCCTCCAATGACACGTACACAATAGTAGCTCTGAAACACAACCACTGGGTGCGGGCTGACGATCTCATTTCACCTGTAGTATTACTGTATTCATACTTCAAAACGGTTTCATGCTGTAACTGACCTGCGTGTATCGTAGGTCTGAAATGCCACCACTTATTTCGATCGTGGAGACGCCATACTTTGTGTATGTACTAAAACTGACTATTTGTATGATATTTTTTTCCGATGCAATGACGCCTCTTGTAAGCGTTCAATATTCAAGTTGCACTTACAATTACACAACAAGTTGCAGACCGAGTCGATCAACATAAGGGAACTTCTATACAACACATAAGTAAAACTAACCGTATTCATGATCGTTATGAAAAAACCTGTGGCCTCTTAAAGTATTAAAAATTATCGTGCTCGTACTTCTCGTTAAACTTACTATCAAGAAATTAATACAGAAACCTCGGTGCGCGAGTACATCTCACACTTGACCGATATGTTACTTATATAATGTATATAATAGCTTCACGCTGTATCCCGCACATGGCAGGGTAGGCAGAGGGAATCATAGGAACCGTTGTAGCCTAGTGTTAAGATATTCTACTCTCCACTTTCTGCCTTTTGAGGCATTGCGTGTTGAGTGGCGGAACTCAACGCCGCACTTTTCCTTGTTACCAGAGCGAAGAAAATCAAAATTATTCATTCTCCCTGAATGGGAACTCACAAACTGTCGCGTTTACAGGCAGACGCTGTGACTCTGCGCCATGACGGTCCTCATATGTTACTTAATTATATTTTTTTAATGCCAGCTGTCCTGACAGACGTTTTGCTGTTCTAACCATTAATATTCCATTGTATTCTTCTTTATAAACTGGTAAAATCGATTGAAACTTAACATTACTCCAAATTATGTATATTTAACTTTTAATATAAAGGATTACCCTTGGGCCTTTAACTGACCGTGATACTCAAGTGGTACTTAAATAGAAAATAGAAAATTTGATAAATTTCAAATTGATGACAAATTACCATTTAATAATATATATATAGTCATATATCTCCGAGACCAGCCGTAGTTGTAGGTGGCGCTACTCTTGAGGTTGCACAAGAATATATTTACCTTGGCCAAACGATCCGTCTTGGCCGGCACAATTTCGAGAAGGAAGCGCGCAGAAGAATACGCCTCGGCTGGGCGGGAATTTTAAACTACGTCATATTTTTGAATCGTCTGTCCGGCAGAGCTAAATAGGCTTTGATCAGTGTGTCCTCTACGTACAAAACGTGGACACTCACCGTAGGGCTGGTCCACAAGTTCCTGTTCCTATGCCTATTCTGCCTCATTATCTACTACCGATAATCATTATCTATATGCAGATCTAGAGGTTAACTATGTTGCCAATATTGAAACGAGTCAAATATGAAGGTCGAACAACGAGCAGCAGAAGATAATACTAACTAAGCTTAATTATATAACCTATTATAAGTTTAAATATCAAGGATCCGTCAAATATTCTTCTATGTCAAAGACAAATTTAATAATTATTAAAACGCCATTAAAAAGCCGTTAGGGATCCCTACTCGGGGGAATTAATTATCGCTAAGACAAAGCGTGATATTAAGTTTGGTCTCCACAATTGATCAGAAAGTGGAGAATGGAGTGTTTTAACACAAAGTACTACCCTGCTATATGAAGGATACAGTATGAAGCTAAAAAAATATATTTTATAAGCGTAAAAGCATACAAAGAGAAATAATTTCAATGTTCTTAAATTTTTATATTTTTTGTGGAAATACTTCATATTAGATGGCTGGGTTTTCCTATAGACGTATAATTATTAAGTTATAATAATTATAAATTATCAATTATTGAAAGTTATAGAAAAAAGTATTTTTTATCTTGGGCAAATGATGGCTTGAGAAATAGCAGTGTATTTGTGTCGTGTGTACTTATGCAGTGTAGAGCTAGTGTGGAAGTACCAAGACTTGTAAGACAGCGCCATTAGCTATAAGAATAGGAATTTTTTTCCTTTGTATTTATGGTAATATCTTGTACAAATAAAGAATAATAAAGAAAATAGAATGAAAAATAAAAAAAGGGAAGAAGTATTTATGGTTTCTTACTATACCGTAAATAGTTGAGATTTTGAGAATACTGCATATATCTTCATTACACGGGTCATGAAACGTATAAAATTTTACAACACATCTCTTAATATTTTCTGCTATATTCCCATCTTCCTTTGCTACACTTGCTAAGTTATTATGTGCAGGGGGGACACTTTTCATTTGTCCCCTTTATAAGATGGTACTATTTAGGTCTACACTACAGAAATATGTACACAGTAAATAAAGTACTATAAACTATCTTTTAAAATTTGACTCTCATTACTATATAATTTTAATTGGGTAATTAGTATTATTTGTTTTTAAACACAATGATTTGTGTATTATTTTAAAATTTTTCATGAAGTTAAACACTTGTATAAAATGTTACTTACTATTTTACGAAAAAAACAAGACATAATATAAAAGTTAACATTTTAAGTGATGTTCATATAAATATTTTTAAGCATAGCTGTTTTTTGCTAGTTTCAAAATAAATAATTTAAATTTTTATTTTATAATAAAATATTTATTAAATAATGGCAATAATTTTCTTTCTCAGATGGCAGACCTGGAATAAAGAGTTTTAATCTGTTCAGTCAGTGGCAACACTGGCCCCAGCCTAGTAATATGGCCGCTACAGGTTAGTTCTTTTAATTTTGTCATATGAAAAACTCTCGATTTTTAATATTTCCCACTGTCTTTTTCCTATTTCTTTTGCATTTAAGTAATCATTACTTTAATCTGTATCTCACAAACTTGTTTTCATAGCTATAAAATATAATTAGGTAATGCTAACGTGTCATCAATTCACCTTTACGGACGTTTGGATTTACCGCGTGGCCACATTTCTTAACTTTTATTTTCATGAACTTTTTCTCCATGTAAAAATCTGTTCCTTTTCATATTATACGTTATCAGAACTAAAATATTTTAAAAAGCTTCATCTATTCAAACAAAAGTGTCCTATGTTCAAATCTGCGAATAACTACTTTCCAAAATCAGAGTAGGTCGTTCACTGCTATGCGTCATCTTAATTTACCTTTATTTATGTTATCGGAATCATGTCATCCTAAATTTTAATATAATTTAATCATTTTGCAGGCAAGAAATCAAAAAAAATAAAATGGATCAAAACCGACCCTACAAACTTTATTGCCGAGACAACTACTATCGCTACAGCAAACAATTGGGCCGATTCTGTAGATGAAGAACGTAAGTCCACATCCATTTTATGTTTAATATTTGAAAAATCTATATATATTCGTTTAAAGCACCCAATGATGAAATTTAAAGGGTAATGGACAGTCAATGTTAATCTCGTACGTGGGGCGCACATGCCGAGTGTTCGTCACTCTTATCGCCTCGGGAAGGTCTGAGTAAAGGTCTAATTGTTGTCTATACATTCTAGCCGGATGCTTTCTTTATAAGAAAGGCAAGGGGACCAGAAAGTAAAATGTCGAGCTTAGCCTAGGATACCTAACCGAGTGGTAAAGGAGGAGGCGTATACTTGACATTGTTGGAATCTCTTGTGACCAGCAATTTTAGCATAATCTACGAGATGACTAAGGTCACAACTCAATTCAGACTAGTCTTTCATTGGCTGTCTCTCTAATATTCTGAGGGTGTTGTTGTCCCATGTTAAAACTGTATATAAAAGCCGTTTAACTTTATAATTAACAGTATAAAATATTGTTGAATGCTAATTTTACACAGCACAAATTTACTATAAATTTACAATAATTATAACCACTAGTGTTAATAAAATCAATAAATGATAACCTTAAAAAAATGTAAGCATATAATTTACGCATAATCGTATAGCAATAAATTGTATTTTTATATGTTAATATGTCATTAATTGATAAAACAATTTACATAGCAAGCTATGCAAACTCATCGCGTCACCGTGCGCCGGTGGTACTTCCATCGGCGTCGCGCGCGGCCCGCGGCGGTCTTGCGGTAGATGATGAATCTATACCCCACCAACCCCCTTTCATTGCACATATCTCCAATTTGCCTTATGATGTCGAGGAGAGTGCTATCATGGAGCTCTTTGCTGGGCTTAAGGTAAGGATATGTCGATCAGTAAAATAAAATATAATAATATTTTGGTTTGCTTTGTTTAATGCAGCATATGTATTTCAACATACTTTAAACTGTTTGTAACTGTCTGCAATGTGATGACATTGCAGATAATTAATTAATGAATTGATAATACAAATTGACATTGAAAAGAAGCTTGCTTCCTTTCTCAGACAAATGATTTAACCAAATAGATGTTCATATAATATTAAAAATAATAGTCTGTATTATCGTCTGCCTGGCTGAGATCATTATTAAAACAATAGGGCTGCCTTTTTTACATGCATATTTTATTTTTGTTAATTTCCAATAAAGAATAATTATTAATATTTGTGACTTCAATTATTTGTTGTATAATAAATATTTTAATAAACCAGCATTTATAAACTATTTCTGGAAGTACTATATAACTTTTTTATATGTTTCTTTACGTAATATGACATGTAGCCTACTATTTCTTGAATTGGTTTATGAAATATAATATTTTATTTCATCTCTTAACATATTTAAGCCTATGGTTAATTTCATTTGGCTGTACATTGTCTGTGAACCAGTAACCAAAAAGTTTGATTTGATTATTCATCAGTTCTATTATTTTAATTTATTTATCTATTTTATTATTAATTCTTCTATCTTTTTATTTTGTTTAAAACATATAAATGAATTAAACACATAATAAAGGTTAAACTGGAATAAGTACAATATTTGTCATAAACAGAACTAGCGACACACAGTTGTTATGTTTCACATTAAAATATTATGAGTACTAAGCTTCTCATCTATCTGTATTCAATTTATTATAAATAGTCCAGAAGTTAAATACACATGGTTTTTTAAAACATCTAATCAAAACTAAACATTAATAACATTCTTATAACTTTATAATATTGTTCCCTTGATACATACATTAATGGAATTATTATTTTTTAATTATTAATATCATTATTGAATAAATATGTATATAAATAAGAAATAGACAAAGTGAAGGAAAACATAAACCTAAAAAAACATAATGCAGATTTGGCACAAGTTCAAAAAATCAATGTTAACAAGAACTTGTTTAAGTACATTAGCATATAATGTCATGGTTATATAACAGGCTTTTAATCCACTTTCATAGACGGAAATTAGAGTTAGAAAAAAATATATATATATATATATATATATATATATATATATATATATATATATATATATATATATAAATAAATGAATATTGTTAAATTTCTTTATACATATATGGTTGTACGAAAAGCTGCTAGCTTCCCTTTTTTTTGTGATTAATGTACATGTACAAATTTTCTTTATCTATTTTTTATACTTCCATACAACTAAAAATTTGCTTAGTATTATGAATCTTCTGGTTTCATTTAAAAATTGGTTTTTGTGTTGAATAATTCATATATCGACGAAAGCTATAGCCTGGCAAAATTGCATTGTTAACAGATTAACAACTTAAGACTGCCAAAGGAAGGGGGTCGCCTCAAGGGTTTTGGAGATGTAGACTTTGAAGACAGAGATAGTCTTGTCAGTGCTATGAACATGCCTGACTTGGTAAGTTTACATTTTTCTTTAGTTTGTGTTTTAGCTTCTTGCTGTTTCCTGCACATAGCAGACAGAAGCAATCTAGTATTTCCCATGCACCGCCTTTCGAGGCATTACGTGTTTAGTGGCGGAACTCAACGCCGCGCTTTGTCTTACTATCAGAGCGAAGAAAATGAAAATAATTCATTCTACCCTCATGAGAACCGTCGCGCTTAGGACGAAGACGCTGTACATTTTTAATTTATGTGTTTTTAAAAAATAATTTATTTTAAAATCATTAAATTGTCGTAAGGCTTGTTAACTATATTTCTGTACTTCACATATTTTATTAATGCAATAAAGAATAGTGTATATATATATATATATATATATATATATATATATATATATATATATATATATTAATATATACATACACATATATAAGTCAATATTTTATTTAAGTTATATATTACTAAAAATAATTATGAAATAAACTCTATGAATAAAAAAGCTCATTAAAAACAAATCACTAGATAATAAGTGGCAGAAGAATAAGAATAGAAGTTTCCACTCAAGACAACGACCGCCGCATGGGCAGAAGCGGCAGATCCGACAGAGACAGGTAATAATTACCTACTTTTTTAGAAAACTTAGAAAAAATGTAACGTAGCGGGACTAGACCCTCGCCTCTCGGAAGCCACTGAAATCCTCCGACCGCCGAGCAATACTTCGTAGTTAGTTCTATAATTGTTTTAAAATGAAAAAAATATTTGATAAAGAGCATTCTCTCTTGCCAAATGATAATTCGAGGCAACGATCTTTGGGTACTCTAACAGTGGAGTCTATCAGTAGTGTAGTGTAACGTAACTGAAGTGTATCCGACGTGACGACAGGGAGTACGACCCCGAGCGCACGATGGGCGACTGGCGCTCCGGGCCGCGCGCCGCGCCCGAGCCCGCGCGACGCGGCGACCGGGGCGAGCGGGACGCGCCGCGCGACCGCGACCGCCCGCGCGACTGTGAGTACCCCTTGTGATAGTGTCGCTGTGCGCCCTGTGCCCACTGTGCCCCATGTGCCCCATGATGAATACGAGGTGATTGTAGTTTGGAGCGAGTTGAAATGTCACACGTGGGATGCACACGCAGAGCGCTTTGTCAATTTTATGCAAACATTTGTATATAGGGATCCGGAGGTCCTTTATATGTCGAATGTTTTGTTTTAAAATTGGTATATGTTGTTCGATTTCATCTCGGGAAGGTCTGAGTAGAGGTCGCCAGTGTTGGCATTTATTTCATCCCTCTAGCGGGGGCGTCGCCCACAGCGATGGCGGGGAAACCAGAAACATTGGCTCTGGAACTAGTCGAGGATTCCGTAAGGAGGAGACGTAGTTTTGGTGGTCCTTGGAAATCCTCGCGACCAGCTATTTTAGTTAGATCTGTGACACGGTTCTGCCGCAACTCAATTCAGACTAGTCTTCGGCTTGCTCCCGCTCAATCACTTTCCTGAGTAACTTTTTTGATAACTACGAATGTTTTCTTTATATGAATATATGTAACGGACGATACATTGGTGTGCACTAGCGAGCGCCGACAACAAGCCGGGCGGCTGGCGCGACGCCGAGCGCACGGAGCCGTCGCGCGCGCCCTACGGCGGCCGGGACTCCTACGGACGGGACAGGGACAGGGACAGGTAAGTTGCTAGTTCATATTTGTAAAAAATGTATATTTATGAGTTGTACTTATAATTAAAAAGAAACATAAATTTACTAACACTCGGGTAACGTATATTTATTCCATTTTGTAAATTCTATTTTAATACATTCATACAATTCATGACTATTACATGACCCTGCACTAACATACGACAACTCCATACAGTGGGCGGGAACGCGGCTATGGTGGTCGCGAAGGTTTTCGCACAGCTGATAGAGATGGATATGGGTTAGTATATTCCAAATTATTTTCTTATTACTTTCTTAGGCTAATATCAAAAATATTTATCTATAATTTTTTACGTCAAATTTAATTAGTGCTTTAACATTTTTGTGATGTGAATAAAAACTTATTTAATTAATGATTTGGAATAAAAAATTTTGATTTCTTAACACAATAACGCGATAATAATATTAATGCTAAAATGTTCTATACACTAGGAGAGAAAGCAGAGGATATGGCGGCAGAGGTTTTGGTGATCGAGACCCGCCTAGAGACGGTATTTATAAATGACTTCCAAATTATTATTCCTTTGAGATACCAAATAATAACTGCTATTATTATTAGAAAGATTACAATTACCTACATTAGCGCATATTTCTTTTTGATTTTCCGGAGGAGGTGTAAGGTCATGAAACTTATACCTCATGAGATGAAAAGTGTTTGTCTCCAGTACAGTAAGACAAAGTATAACATTTCAGTATTCAATACGTAATACGTATTGTAAATTGTAATAATGGACTGAATTAATGGAAAAGATACTTAAAAAAATTCTCCTGTAATATTTTCATTTGAATTTTTTACACAGATGGCAAACCTCGTGAGCGTCCAAAACTCAACCTTTTACCGCGGACAGTCCCGCGAGAAACTGAGACACCAACGAAGCCTGCAGATGGAGCTCTATTGGACGATAAGCTTCCAGAAAAAGTTATTCCCAAACCAGTACCTGCGGAGAAAGTATTCGGAGCTGCAAAACCTGTTGATACTGCTGCTAAGTGAGTAATACGCTTTTATATGTTGTCAAAGTGGTGTTGACATTTTTGTTTGTAATAGCTTATAAGAGTACTATAAATAAATGTAATCAAGTAATATTCTTATCAATATTATAAAATATTAACTATATGAAATGTCATATGATAGAACTTTAATTATTCTTTCTAGGGAACGTGAAATAGAAGAACGTTTAAGAAAGCAAGAAGAAGAAGCGAGACGCGCCACAGAAGAGAAGGAACGTTGGGGTCGGCGTGTGAGTTCATAATAAATTACAATTATTTTGTATTTGTACACTGAAAAAGAAAAAATATGTGTATTAAATTAAAAAATGTGTATATTTTCAGAATGATCATTCTGGTGATCGTCGCGGTGGTGCCAGACGAGGTCAGTTTTACTTCATGTATTGGCTAGTTATTTATGAATATGTTGCTTTCAAGAAATAATATGACACTTTGCCTACTTAATCATTGCATATTTAATCATTATTAACTTTTCAATTTACTATGTATAGAGGACCGCGACCGCGGCAGAGATTCCCGCAGCTTCAACAAAGATAGACGCGACTATTCCAAGGACGACCGGGACAGGCGCGATTATTCCAAGGACAACCGAGACCGCCGGGACTATTCCCGGGATGACCGCGACAGACGCGACTATTCCCGGGACGGACGGGACTCGCGTGATTACTCTCGTGATAGGAACGACAAGGACCGCAATCACAAGGAAGGAGATCGTGATAACCGGGAAGGCGACCGTGACTACCTGGAAGGCGATCGCGATTACCGGGACGGGAAACGCGATCACGACGACAAAGATAAGGACAATAAAGACAATAGAGATGAAGATGGCGATATGCGTAACGAGTCTCGTGGGCGGGAGGCGTCGCCTGAGAATAAAGAAAATGGCCGCCAAAGTCGCAGTCGCGACCGAGACGAGCCCGACGACAAGCCCCTGCCCAAACTTAAGGAACAGGAAAAACCCGTATGTATTGTCCTGTGTGCCCTTTGAATATTTATATTGTATGTTTGAAACATCTGGTTGAATTTGTATAGAGTTCTATTTGAATAAACTGACTAACAATTTACCATGTCATAATAATAATAATAAGTATTACAATTACTATATATACTCATATATTCTGATGAATAATTTTATAAATTTATTACAATTATATCTTGTTCCAGAAGGAAAAATTAACAAATTTTTTTAGTAAAACATTTTCAAACAATGTTTTAAGAGACTTGTAAGCAAAGTTAGTTTCACAAACTAAAAATAATTATTATGTACTTATTCATTTCAGATCACAACTTTGATTTTCTTTTTGTATGCGTAAAATTTTTTTTAATACTGTCATTTATAACTAAAGAATTTATTAGTCAAAATATTTAATTTATAAAAATCCAAATGCGCAAAATAAAACAGCCTATTAAATTTAATAGACTGTTTTATAGATGTTTTCATCTATGCGCTACAACAAAGAGAGGGTCAACTAGACACCGTGTCTTGTCCTATACCTGATACGGTCGCTTAATACCCACAAATGTAACTTAATTGTTATAAAATAAACAAATATATGGTTAAATATTTTTTTCAATATTATGAAATGTTGTTTAAGATATTTATTTTTTGTTATGTTGCAGAACTTCGTAGCATCGAATAAATTCAGTTTCCTGGAGGACGCCGACGACGGCGGCTCCGACTAGCGGACGCGAGTGTAGTGACAGTGAGCGACCGTGCGCGCGGACTGAGTGCGCGTGCGACTGCTATGCGTCGGCGAAGCGGCCCCAGCCTGTGCCCATACACCCACTAATTCAACTATACTTTAGAAAAACCGAATTTGTACCCGTAATTTTATAGATCTAAAAATTAAAGTTACACTTGCAACGTACTTTCGGTACTACTCCCAATAAGTGCCGGGCGCGCCGGCGCAGGCTGGGGCTTGTAACCGTGTACTGATTGGTGTAAATTTTTCTATGGGTTCGTTATAAGCGGGTTACATTTCTGGCCGAGAGCGATATCAACGCGAATTCCTATTTTGCAATGAACTGATAACTGGTTACAGGTGCTCACATTTAATTATTTTGTGAATATTTTATTTCTGTTTGTTTTTTTTTTGTATCATTTGAATAACCTCTGGGACTTTTTCACGGCAGTCCATTACTGGGAATATCGTTTCCTTATTTTAGTGTATGTTTATTATACTAAATATTTAGTCGATTTAGAATATTATTAGAATATTAATTGTATTATTTATCTATACACTGCATCTGGTGTGCGAGCGCGTGTATTGCGCGGCGTTTTGCCTCCGGTTAAATTAAACGTATAATTTGAATGTACCTAATATACAGATTAGGCTGGTCACAAGGATCTGCTGGACTAAAGTGTGTCGCGATTATATTATATTATGTTTGTAATATCTTCAGAATTTCTTTGGTACGTATTCTCTTATTGTGAATTATAAATAAATAACTCTTTTTACAGCCAAATTGTTTTTTTTGTTCTTTTCCTTTGTGTCACTTTTTGACTATAGGTTCATTACGACTTAAGGACATTTTAACATAATACTAAAAATTTTGCATCATTGGTAAGAGATAATTCTATTTTTATTAAATATATTTATAATTTTAAAAAGTTAATCCACACAAAGGATAGAAAGAATACTTGAAGGAAACATAAAATTTGAACACAGCTATCTCTGAGTCATGAGGCGCGGGTTCCAATCCCGGGACAATTTAAAAATCATTAAAATATACATAACTAATGTTTGTGTACGAATAGCATTAGCGAATGAGTTAAAATAACCACAAAATATTTAGACAGTTATGTTAAACTTGACTGTACTATAAAATCTATGAATAAGTTCGTTATATTAAATAACTTTTCGATGACTACTACATACTCTGATTGATCCAACACACGAAAACTCACAAACAAAATGCATTCCGAACACAAACAAGTCACGACATGATTAGTGTTTACCGCACCGATAATGACCGAGCACAGAGCGGCAACTCCCGAATGTGGTTTCGGTCGTATTTTCGGCAGGTATGCCACCGAAAGCGAAATTCATTTTTTTGCCGAAACTCAACCGAAACCGAAGCCGAACTTTCGGTCGGACACTGTAAAAAATATATTTATAATATATAAAATATATTTATAATAACCAATAAATCAGATGGTTATCTCGTATTCTGTATATTTAAAAACAATAATTGTAAAGATACCAATAACATTTTGTATTCATAGTCGTAATTAAATTATGCCGAACTTATTTCACTGAAAATTCTGTAGCTACGAAATCAATTATTACTACCATATACTATTTCATACCATATATATTTCCATGCTACAAAAACTCAAAGTAATCGCATCTCGATGTGAAATTACAATACAAAGTATAAGTATACTATACATGTAGTTCATACGTCATAATCGAAATAAGTCTGAACTGTTACGTTTGTGATCAAAATGGCGGTCGAAAACCAGACACGGGGTTCTGCCCTTCCTTTTCTTTTTAATTTGTTGCTGTTGGTTTTTTTAGAACTACTTATTTTTAATGTCTATAAAAAGTTCCTTAGAAACTATATTTTGTACAGAAATTTCACATAAGCATACTGGACTTTTTTGTACATTGGCAGACAAGAAAATGCCTATTCCTTTATCAAAATGAAACATTTAACTTGTATCGTTAATTATTAATGATTTTTTTTATTTTTGTATGAATAAAAGTATACCTTATTAAAATATATTATTTCCATTTTGGAGAATTACATACTTAGCAATACTTTATTTGTTTTCCAAAGGTAAAATAAATATGAAGAGCAACTGAACAAATTTTTAAGTCATAAAGATGAAATTTGATGTTACGAAAAAGAATAAAATTAAAGCTCGAGCCTGTATATAAATGGACAAAAATAAAAAAAAAACCATCCTAAGATGAAACCATTTAATTTAAAAATATAACAAAAACAATAAATCTATTGATAGATATTTTAATATCATGCAGAAATTAATCAATAAATTCATAAAGTATATAGATTATTTTTTCTTTAACATTAAATTCGAGTTACACTCTTGACTCGAATGTTGAGGATAAAAATAGACTTAATATTTTAAAACACTTTTTTGCAAATTATATTTAGTGTTGATAGAATTAATTTTAGAGTGAACTTATATCTAATACATCTAAGTCAAGTCACATTAAAGTAAAACTTTTTGTCAAATCCAGAGCTAAGAGCTATAAGCCCTATTATGGCCATAGGAGTCTGTAGCAATTAAGCGATTTAACAAATTTACGATTGTTACAGTCCCAGATACCATATATCACTAAATCTATGAAAATAGATCAGAATTAAATCCAATTCCTTTGAATTCAATTCTGTGTAACTATCCAACTTTTTGCTGTGACACAGCTAACATGAATGTCTTTCTAAGTTCATTTATTCTCTGAGTCAACATGACAGCTTGAACTCTTAATTTTTTATTTTTCTCCTCCAGATTATCTGCAAGTTGTTCCATTTGCAGTTCCTTCAGCTTCCTATTCATTCGAGACCTTTTTGAAGCTTCATTGTTCTTGTCCCTTAACTCCCTGTACTTCACCTCATGGTTGGAGACTGCAGAGTTGTTGCTGATGGTCGACACTGTGCTGTCTCTTCTCGTCTTGGGAGGTCTACCTCGACGAGACTTCGGGGCGTCCTTCTGCGCTCCTTCTAGTGCTTTGATCATATCTTTAATAGGTACACTAGGCTTTCTAGGGCGATACTTCTTAGGTGTATGATGGTGATGTTCCTTGTATGGAATATATGTTTCATCCGACTCCTCACTATCGTGGCGTGTTCTCTTCCTACCGGCTTTTTTTAGTGTTTCATCGTCGGATTCCTCGTGAGGTTCACTTTTAGGGGAGTTCGTGTAATAGTCAGTGGTCATTGGAGAATGATCGACACTTGGGCTCTCCTTGAACTCCGGTTGCACTGGCTCCAGAGTTGTGTTCTGTAAACATAAAAAAGATTAGCATTCCAAATATCAGAACAAAATAATTAGATTGTTGTATAGTATAACTCACCGAGCTTGGGAGTACTGATTTTTCTTTCTCAAGCTGCTCCACAAAGCTGAGCACGTCGGGTGTGCTGATGACGTCGGGCAGGGCGGGCCCGCGCACGTCCACGACAAGGCCGCGCCCGCCCGTCGTTTTGAGCCCAGTGTCGATCACATACTCTGATATCACGCGGTCGTTCCCCTCCACCTCCCGTGGTATCACTGATACCAGTTTCATGTCCATTGAGTCGTCTTGTTGTATGAAGGGCATTGTGTCGTGAGTGTTGTGTTTTGTGTAGCTGTAATCCAACCACGCGTCTGCCGGCGGATTCATGTCAATGTGCTCCGACGCTAAGTCACCTATCACTACTGGCAGATCGTTGATATTAACGAATTGCTCTTGGAAAGGTAAATCGTTATTTGATTGTGTGCTAAAGTAATCTATGTATGTATTGTGAAGGCCGTCCTCGCTGGCCACGGCCGGGTAGCCGAGGGCGGCGGGCGCCGGCGGTGAGTTAGCGTCGAATATTTCCCAACCTTGCGGTGAGAATTGCGTGTGTATTGTGTCTGTTTTGTGTGCCCTTTCTTCACTTACTTTTAACGGATCTGTGTAAACAAATATTATTTTTATGTATAAATAAAATTGACATATAAAAAATGCGTAACAGAAGAATTTCACTCCATCATTTCGTTCTTTACTTTTCATCCATATCCGAGACATAGTGCGAAAGCGTCGTCACATCTAATCAGTCTAGGAAAACACTTACTTGTATAAATTATAAACATTATACGATCCCTCCAAACCCTACTCTTTATCTTGAATGACTTATTTTGAAGAAAACGAAACAAAAATATAATTTACCAATGGACTGTACTACTGCCTCCTCGGCGGGAGCGGCGCACCATTGCATCAGGTCTTGAAAGAATTCGCCGTCCGAATCGTGAAACATTGTTTCCGGAAATAGAGGCTCCGATTTGAGAAATTCCTGCAATATAATAACAAATGTTAGCATACGCCTCATACATGATATTAGCTAAAATTAATTTAATAAACTTATGAACAAACTTAATAGTAAATATTATGTTTAAGTACTCACGGACACGTCGACACCCTCTTACCTCTGAAAAACTCGTGCTGGGGGCAGGCGATGGCAATGGCAAGTCGGGAATTCCGCCGATAGTCACTCCGGTTAGACCGTTCACCTGTAGATTCTTTTCGGACTTTAAGCGATTTATTTCTACCACTTTCAAAAGATGTTGCGTATTGACATTCGTTTGCGAAAAAACCATGTCTTTTGGTGTTCGACTTGAACTGACTTCCGTTATCGTCTCCTTGACGCGGACAGACGGTGATCTTTTGAGCAACCATTTTGAATAGAACTACAAACAAAAATGAACGACGTAACATAATGTACATATTCGTATGAAGCAAGGGAAGAAGTCGGGAACAGTGGAACACGGGATTACGCAGGAAGTGATATCGGTGCTTGCAATGATTAGGGCACGTCATAAGGAAAAAAGGTCATGATTTCTATGCCACTGACACATACTAACAATCCCCGAGGTATTATTTAATTTGATATTTCGAAATAATAACAAAAGGAGTAGTATGCTAAGTTTGCTCCGAAAATATGAAAATATATAACATATATATCGTTTACATGACATTGTAAGGAATGGTGAATGAATATATATTAATAAATATATATCTTAATACAAATTAAACGCTTAGACCGTCTCGAAAACAAAATAGAATCAAAATTGGTGCTTGTAAAATAAATAGATCTCAAAGTCATGTAATCGACATGAGTTTAGTTAATGTTTGGTTGCTATAAATTCAGGTTTCAACAGTTGTCCGACCGTCTGTCTACTTGTTCTTTTACGATAACCACTTTAAGCATTTAAGCTTACATTATTATAGTACATTTTATACTATACATGGTCTAAAGCTCTTGAACTTTTTTAACAAGTATTTTAATATTTAGTCTAAAATAGCTATCGAGCATTCTAAAAACGTTACTGCGAGTTAACTATGTAGACATATCGTATAAGTATATCGGAAGATAACTGGTTTAGATTATATCTGGCAGACTGTGCCAACGTATCTATTACCGTGTATATATACATTTATGGTGCTATTTAAAGTCTCACGATAACTACTTTTAGCTTATAGAGTTAAAAAGTGTTGACATTACTTTACTTTGAAATTATTGATATTTTAAGCTCTAAATCATATCTATTAGGGAGTTGACTCTTTAATACATTTACTTATGACATTCAGTATCTCATGCACATTTTACAAAATTCTAGTAAATTTTGTAATATCTATTTTAAAAAAATCTGCAAGATTAAAATAAAAAATATTAAGTTTCATCTTGAGTAGTTTCTTCGTGAGCTTGGATCTTCAAGTTTCCTGCAACAGAAAACTGATTAGGGGAACACAACCGCCACAGCGGCGTTACTTACTTCTTTGAACTCTTCTAGAGTCCCTACGGAAATTTTAAACTTCTAGGCTCCTTGGCAACAAATTCTCACAGCAGAAGACCTGCAACAAAAGAAAATATGTGTTACGATATTTTGGATCATAGAAAAACTTAAAAAGGACTTAGTGGTATTTTTCACCATTTTGGAAAAACATAACAAAGCTATTTATTATATCTGCCATACAGGTATTTATTTGTTAATCATTAACTATGTTTAAAACACACCATGCTTTTTAATAAAAATTAAATTCAATGTTGTTTCATTAAAATGGGTGAACAAGTATGTTAATGATGGACCTATAAAGATTTGGAGGTTTTTAAAACTGGTTGGTGAACAAATAACATATTTAATGACATAATTAATGATTTGGTGGTCACGAAAAATTCCGCGGTTAACAAAATTTATATTCTAATCATAAAAACTGTCAACGAAAATGGTTATAGGTCCACATTATCAAATTGAAAATACATTTAAACTATAATTTATTAGTCAATTAATTGATTTAATAATCGATTTCATTTTCAATTTAATTTACTGGACAACTGCCAAGTAAGTGAATCAATAATTTATCGGTGAATTATTGATTAATTTACATGGTACTTAACGCTATCAAATGTTATATATTAATGGAATGCTCAAGGACCTTATACAACAATGTAGTGCTCTTGATACTCTAGTGAGTAATATTTATCGATTGATAAATATTTCTCGCAAACATTATATACATCTACTTTATACTACATACAATGACATTGAGAAAAAAACACTTAATACAACACATTTGGAGAAGATACTATTGTCATGCTTTTGATTAAAGTTATAGTTAATGGTAAAAATGGTATAAGCTAGAGGTGCCAAGTATGTTTTCATCAATTTCGTTGGTTCTATTACAATTTACATTCATATATGCAACGAAACTAAATGCCAAAGAACAAGGCCATCAATGACGTATGAAGCCAGTTAATACTAAACAGTACATAAATGTAATAATTTCTCATAGATGAAATACCATATAGACGTACACAGTTAGTAACTTTTGTAATGTGATTTAAATTACAAACAAATTTATATTATGTAATAAAGAATAATTAATGACGATTTAAAAATGAATTAACAATGTTATCTTCAACTCAATTAATATTCTTGTGCAATAGTAACAAATTTTTCTTTTACTTTAGACTATGACCATATATCAGAATTCCATGAAGACATTTCGTAGAAATAAAAATCTAAAATGTTCTAGAATATAGTAGAATAGAAAGTTCTGCCATTTAGAACACTCGTCAACACAAAACAACGTGAGCGCGACAGGTTTGAACATGCTCACGTGTCCTAGCTAATTACGGTTATAGTTTACAAACTTATTGTAGAAATATAAAAAATTACATTTAAAATCTATCTCTACTTTAAAATATTCAGTGTTACTTAAAATACTTATGCTAAATTATGATTCAAAATATTATTTTTATAAGACTCACCTTACAAAAAGTATATTTTTGCAGGCTCTATCACAGAAGAAGTCAGTTATTCTTTATGAAAAAATAAAAAAGAAGTAACCAAAGCGCTTGTGAGCGGTGTAAGATTTTATATTCGATTCAAATTATAAACTTTAAAATTCAATGAATTTTTTTTACTGTATTACATATGCACGCTCGCGTTGAGCTCAAAAACTATTGTGCAACATCAAGAGCCGAGCTGTTCCAACAATTTTCCTCGTTCCCCACCACTGACGTTCATGTTCTAAAAATATCTCGCTCGACTTACGATTGGTTGGTTTACGTGACGTCAACTTAATCCACCAATAGCGACTTGGTCACGAGACTAGCGTTTCAATGTATGTAGTATAGAATATACAATATGAGTGAACTGTGAAGTTGTTTCTCGCAAATATCTACTTCCACCAAGTAGGTCGGTGTGGGGATTTTCACCGGGGTTTTACGTCGCTCGAATCTGCGGACTATAAAATTGCAACAGCCGCCCTGATGACTCATTATAATTGCATGGTTATGTTTACGATTGAACGTGTACAGACAAGCACAAATACACATGATAGTGTTCCAACTTCCAGCAATGAACATGCCATAATCATAGATGTGGATACTGGATTATGGACACGCATTCGAAATATATATATGTATATACCTAAATAGAAAAATATTCTGATATGTATTTATTTTTTTATTATTACAAATGAAACGGCATATCTAATTGTTCATTCATTCATTCACTCATTTAGATATTATCCGTAATTTTACTTATACGTTTTGAAAATATGTTTTTAAAGTAATAATCGATAAAGGTAAACAATACATATTGCAATACATAATAAACAAATTATAGTGAATCATCTTAGGCATTTGAATATCTCATGCAAAATTTTAGGATGATTGACCTGAGTAACTTTAGGA
The DNA here is from genome assembly GCA_037127375.1 of Dione juno. NCBI lineage: Eukaryota > Metazoa > Arthropoda > Insecta > Lepidoptera > Nymphalidae > Dione > Dione juno. The sequence goes on along the minus strand of JAXRJS010000021.1, from coordinate 940,872 downwards.
ATATTAACAGTCTTGAGGAAAATAATTATAAAAATAAGTTACATAATAGATACGTATATACGAACACATACAATAAATATAAAAGATAATTGAGTCGGTGTCGCCTGCCAGTAGATAGACGTCGTGACGTCATTAGGTAATACTGATTGTAACATAGATACGTAATTACACATTGCTGTAATAAAATGGGAGATACAAAGTCGTGTGAACAGCATAGCAAACAAAATGGACGATGCAATTAGCAGATAGCACCATGATGTTATACATGACCTTGTTCGATGTAGGATATTGTAATATAGGTATTATGTTCAACGTCCTATCATATATACGTATTTAGTTCAAAAATATTTGTAGGTGCAAGTTTCAATATGCAAGCATATATTTTTGGATTAATAAAAAAGTAAATTAAAGCTCTTCCTTATGGAAAATAATTTTATTAGTTAATAATTTTTATTTTAATATTTAAATTTTTTATTTTAATAAATAATTTTAAATTCCCTCCCTAGTAAGCTCTTCTTCCATTACCTAATTAAAAATCACGTAATTATACTAAATACAAAACTGGGATTATTATTTTTCGCCAATTTCGAATAGACCGATTACATAGTAAGTAGCGAAATTGTAAAATATGAATATGGGGTTTTTTTAGGCTTTGAAGTTTTAAATCAATAAGACTACTTTAGCGCCTTCCATGTAGTCGTCTATACTTATATAATATTATTATTAATAATATTATAAAGAGGAAAGATTTGTTTGTTTGTTTGACAGCGATAGACAACGAAACAATCGCATCGATTTGAACTATTATTTTACCATTCGAATCCTTATCCTTAATCCTTCGAACATAGGCGACAGAATATTTACATAAATATTAGGGATCCGTATAAGAACCTGAATAATTATTAAAAAAAACGGTCGAGCTCGAGAGCACCCGTGCGTGGTTATATAAATGGTTAAAGCTAAACATGATATGCGACAGAATTGTTCCTCTTTAAAAGTTTAAAAACATGTTTGACGGAATTATTTCCTTTAAAGTTTAAAAAGTTCTTAACAAAGTCCGCGATTACGCTATTACCTAAAGATAGCCCTTAGTAATTTTTTTGATATTTCATGAAAAATTATAGATTGTTAACGAAACTATTTTAAGCAATAAACAGTATATGTCTATCTCAAGAAAAAAAATGCTTTAAACATAATATATAAAGATATCTTGTGTTTTGTCTGTTACCATCGATATGCTCCGGACCTTGCACAAGTGCACTTGTGCATGTATATACTAATGTGGAATTAGAATGCAGTCTTCTATATCATCTTCTTCTACTTATACGAAGAGAGATAAATTTTATAATATGAAACTACAGGAAGTAGCGTAGGCTTAGTCTTTAATTAGCCATAAGAATACTGATAGTTATACAAAAGGTTTAAAAACTGCCTAAAGCATACTTTAAAGGATATATAGTAACTATTGGTAAAGTGATATTAAAATAGTTCACGTTATAATATATAATTATTATAATACATATAATATTTGTATGGTATATTAGAGTAAATCCGAGTATACTGAAGATGAACAATGTGAACTTGTATAACATTTCGAAACGAACGCAATGCAGCTTACTTAAGCGACTATGCCGCGAGCGGGCATCGCAAGTCTTTTATAATAGGATTAATTATTACTCGTTGTCGATTATCGATTCTAGTGTATGTAGAAAGTCAAATATATAATACCGTTATTTTCCTGGTTCTTAAATAAAGAGTTTTCCTATTTCCTATGTTTAAACAATATCATATATATGCGGGAACAACAATTACCGACATAAAACTAATTAAATACATTTTTAAAGTACATAACAAAAGTAAGCTTTACAATTTGTTAATACACTACGTGGTTCGCTTTCTTCCCGAAGGCGCGAAAATACGTGTTTAGTGGCGGAACTTAACACCGCGCTTTACTCTATGTGAATGAAATTCCCCCTCAAGTGAGAATCGAAACCATAACCATCGTGATCACTATGTCTTTTCCGAACTACAAATTCAACACATTATTGAATTTTAATATCTAACAAGAATTATAAATGTGAAAGTTATTTACGTTATAACTTTCACATTTATACAAACAAACAATAAAATTTAATGAATGAAAAAAATAATTTTGGAGTTTTTTTCAGATAAATCTTGGTAAGATTTGAATCAGTGATTCCATATGTGGGTGCGAGTTCATGACCGCCCTTGAATGTATCACCTTACTTGGCCTCTGCTGGCGGACTACGTCAAATTTACTTAGTCATCGCGATAGCTGCTATCTACTATTTGCTGTTTTATTCAAGTAACCTGATGTCTGCCAACACTCATATTAATATGATGAATACATTAGTATCTTTACACATTACCATATAATAGAAATTCTATTACAAAATAATATGTACTTTATCTAGATTTAATTTTATTTCTGGTAACGTGCAAACGAACGTGCTCAAGGCTACTTCTGTGGTACGTTCACGTTTGTGTGCACCGAAGCTGGAAATGTATGTAGTATGTACAGGTAGGTAAGCTGTAAGAACGGAAAACTTTCCATTGTCATTATTGTTTCAAGCACACATTATCACAGGACTTATGTAATAACTTAGCTTAATATTAATAACTTAGCTTAGTCAGGCCCTTGAGCATACGTGAGTTCGGGGTAGTACTAGTTTTATTGAAGTAGTCGAACTGCAAAATTTTTACAAATCCAGTTGTCGTGTTTTAGGATATAGTTAAGTTTCTTTTTATTTCAAAACTTAGTCCAAATTTGGAGTTCTTTATGTAGTTAGATACTTTCACATTGTCGCTCATGAAAAGTATAGTTAAACAAGCTTTTAAGAAATCTTGTTATATAAATCGCAATCCGAAATGCCTTTCAACACTTATGACACAAATAAAGTTTTGATTCTTCAATAAGAGCTTTTCATGTAAAATGTGAAATATTTGCTTAATTTTGTCAGAATCAAAAATCGACTTCAAAAACTTGTTGTTGTAGTCCGTTGAAATGATAAAATATCCAAAAATAAGTTTCGTACTTAGTAGTAACAAGTGATGTGACAGGGACAAAAAAATTCAGTTATATTGTATTTTACACATACACATTATATTCTTAAAAAAAGTACATTATGATCGTACTGGTGTCATGTGACGTAGCGCCGTAGTCACATGAGCTAAAGCTAAGAAGTTATAGATTCTTGACTTTGTTTTTTATTTTTAGGTTTACAGTGTGCATGAAGCGCCTGTGATTATTGTCACATGTTTCAAGAAAATTTGTAAAATGTAATGAAATGTATATATGGTTGTTTATTTTTTATATGAATCACAAAATGTTATACAGTAGAACCCGCTTAATATAATCACGCTTTATACGACTTCCCGCAATACTATTACGTCAGTTTCTGCAATTTGAGACAATTTTGATTTTCTCAGTCCATTAAAGATATTATTGAAAATAAATAGGCTCTAAGTGTCTATGTAATATTGAAGACGAAGATGAATTCCAGATTAACGATTATTATTAGCAGTTAATGATTCAAGACGTTGTATATATTCCTTTTGTCAACTTGCAATGATTGAAGTTAAATTATGTTAAAATTCACAATTTATGTAACTAAAATAAATAAAAATGATATAAATTTTAAAATAAAATCGTATAATCAAATTTCTAACAACTTTTAATGCATTTTTAAATCAATATCTACCTACATTATACTTTTTACAAACACGACGTATTACATTTTATTCCCTTTCCCCATTTATGACGCGTTTTTAACCGGTTAAAACTCGGACTTAAAAATTCAATTCATCCCATGAATATCCCTACGAGATACGAAAACGTATAGACTTCGATATTATTAAACATTAGATAAAAATATTATTACAATTATTATACAATTGAAAAATTGAGTTGTCACTGTATGTCTTATGTACAGATTAAGAGGTCGATCCGTTTCACCTTAGATAAGATCACTTTTGATATTTTTTAATGATTTGCTATTTAAATGTTCCTAGGTACTAGGAACTTACTTAATGATTAGCAATTACTTGTACCACCTATAATATACAACATGAATATCATAGCAATATCAATGATTGTTGTCTATATATCTATAGAGCAATACACTAAATATTAATATAATATTTGGCTTATCAAAGATTATTTATAAGCACATTGATATCTCTCCATGAAGTTTAAAGACGTCTAACGAGCGTGTCAAGTTCTTCTTAGGGTACATTTTTTCGTGTTAATATACTAATTTTGTGCATAATAACTTAACCATGTTTTTATTAACCTATTCTAATAAGATTAATATTTCAGGACAATAAGAAGTAACAATGTTTGATATAAACTATTAAGTTTTGCAAAACAGAAAGAACAGAACTTTATTTTCTTTATATAATTGTGAAGTTTATTTTGTAGTGTGTGAAATAATAGTAACATTTAATATTGTTTAACATTTGATATAAGTAGGTTAAAAAACTTTAAACTAAATTTCTTTAAAACTCGTTGGGTACTTACATTCTTGCTGTTGTTCTACAAAACTTGTTTGTCTTCAACTTCTTTATCTTGTCCTTTCTCATATAGAAATAATTCAGCTGATGTAAAATGTCGTGTGTATGCAACTGATTTGTAATGTTTGTATTGATGTTCAATACAGAATTGTTATATTCAATATTTTTGTGTTCGGTATATGCGTAGCTCATGTTAAGTCACTTCACAAACTTTCTACCACTGCTTATTTTGATTTGCAATCGTTTGCGTTGATAATAAACAATTACAAATCGGCGGTCTTAAAACTAACTTTTCAGTTAGTAAGACCAAAATTAAGAAAAACAAAAATGTAAAAAAAGGAGTCACTGTTTAGAATGTTGGGTTTTTGTCCTATAATATTTTAAGATTTCATAACGTGCATATTCTAAATTTGGAGATTCTACTGATTATAAAATAACAAGAAATAATCACTTTGGAACGAAAAAAATGTGATAACCACTGCACTTGATCGCTTAAAGTCAAATGACGAAATAATAAATATAGGTGGTTAGAGTCTGCCGAGTAGAATAATTGAACTTAAAAAATTCCCGAGTGAGATGGAGGATATTTGTGATAGCCACATGTAAAAGAGATAGAATGACATATTATATTCGTTCAAAGCATATTGGCTCTTATGATTTGGACAAGGAGATACTGTTCACGCATTATTTTGTTGAAATTATAATTATTTTTTAAGAATAAAGACATAATATGTTACGTTTAAAAACATTATGTATACATTTATATATTACTAGTATATTTCAATGATAATAATTAGTGACTTTTATAGATTTATTAAGGTTAGTCATAAATATATTGGACATTTCTTATCTATTATGCTGCGTTAAATGAAACAAGATTCCAAATAGGTATTCGAATGATGCAATTTCTTTAATCATGAAGAAAGAAAATCGAACTTACCTACACAGCTATGAAAATAAATTTTATATTATTTTTATTTAGTAGCCACTAGTATTATTTTATATTAGTAGTATATTAAGCTTAACTTTTTATAAATCGGTAATAATTATGGAGTTTGCTTCACAATTTATTTTTAACATCAAATAATAATAATTACATTTTTTTACCACATAAATAACTTAGAAATAAAATTGCTATAAAAGTTATAGTATCAAAACCGAATTTAGCCAATAATCTTACTTAAAGTACAAATTATAAAAATGATATTTTATTTATATAGTTTTGAGCTTAAATAATAACAATTTTTCTACATATTTTTCTATAATACATTTTTTTCTATATATTCTTTAAATTGACAAAATCGAAATAAAAACTTTATAACAAATGAAATTATTATGGCTAGTGATAGGACTGATTTTATTCAGATAAGTTTTAGATCTGAAGAGAAGACACTACGTAGTTACTTCGCTGCTATATCTCTCACTCCTACTTCAACCGCAGACAAATGAACTCTAAACCTATTCCTAGTCAGTTCGTTAGTAAGTTCGAAGTACTTGTTAAGCTTGAAGGTATGACTTTTAAGGATATTCGTGTCCCACCACGGAACTGTAAGCCTTACCAGTATTACACGTATTCAGATTCGAGAGTAAAGGTCCAGTTTGGACGACAAAAGATCAATGTCCTCAGGGATTTTACTGTTTGTCATACGTGTCCGTCATTAGAGTCCAATCAGGAGCTGAATCTAAACTTTAGAAAGGCTTAACAATAAATAACAATCCAGAAAAACATATTTTATCAATTAGTAACAGCCATTAATTTATTTTGTCTCATGGGATAAAATTTTGCTATCGGGTTCTGGTTTAGTCGATTAAATGCATGTTTATCGAGCAAGTGCGACGTGTCTACCAAGGTTTGAAATTTGGTTATTTATTAATGGAAATTTGTAGGTCAATGAAAAGTACAACTTAGGAAAGTGTGAAGACTTAATTTGACAATTGTATGCGCTAATTTCATATGAAATTAACTGCAGATATATATTTTAAACGAGTTTCTTTTTGTGTATCATTTTTATTCATATTACCAATTTATAGAACTTCAGAATTTTTTAATTCTTGCCAAATTTCGTAAATCTAGATTCTAGGTCAACATGAAGTATCCTATAGGTTTTGAATACGAATCTCGTACAAATGCGGCAAAAACAAAGCAAAAGCCCTCGTTCCTCACAATTTTTTTATCAAATTAAGGTTTTTTTTTGTGCTCCTGGGGAAATCTGGATATTTTATATTAGTTTCAGCTTGATATGACTTGAAAAATTATCATGGCAAAAGAAGAGACAGGCAGACACATGAACAACATTCTGAATTGTGATCCTTTATCGGTTCCATTTCTTTTTTGAGTAACGGAATCATAAAAACTGACTCATATAAAATTGAGTATTTTTCTTTTTCACATTAACATTAACGATTCTAATTCACGTAACGATTATTAGAACGAAATAAGAACATTGGCTATGTTAATAACAATTCAGTCATAGATTTAATTTTGAATAAATTTAGATCACCATACTACTTCTGATAGATATTAAGTACTTATAATGACATTTGAGAAAGATGGCCGTTAACGATAAAAATATAACGTTATTTAGATACTACATAAATGAAACTGGTTAAAACATAAAGCTTGACAAAGATTTAATCGCAACTACCCTCGGAATACGTGAATCTTTTAGAACAGTATGTCATTTTTATTCATAATACCATTACATGCGTTATCATTATTTTAAGCCAGCGTCATTGTCTTCTTTTACTTTGGTGCTAGCAATGACGTTATTAATGTAAAATGTTAATCTTGTCATCTCATATTTGTGATCACCGAAACCTTTATAACTTAACGGTGGCAAATACTTAATTGGAAAGAATTGGAGAAAGCGACGTGGGAAATATTTACATTTTTTTATTAATAAGTAATGTTAATAGTTGAATAGAATACTTTATTATTTAGTTAGATGATTAATTTGATAATCTTCTTTTAAAATATCTTATTTATAAATAGCAGCCATAAGAGACATGTATTTTTTCGTCCAGTCGTACTATAGTCACTTACATACACAAAAAACAATTATTTTATAGAGAAAATATTAAAGTGAGTGATGTACGGATAATATTTTATAATGTTAGCACGTATTTGCATGCCTAAACACCAATGTTGAAGAATGATGACAGACTAATGGCCATCCGTAACCGTCAATCGATTCTTCTTCATCTGTCATCTGTCATCCATCATCCATTATCTGTCATCCATCATCCAATTTCTATCAACAATCATTTGTCATCTTTGTTTGCCAATTTAGCAAAATTCAATTACATGTAGATTACCGCTACAGCTAAAAAGAAGAAGCAGAAGATATGTAGATTTCTCATTGATGTAATTTGAACAATTGAATTGAATTGAATAGATAAGTCAACGGATGACGGATGCCTGAGATAAAAATTCTAAAGACTCATAACAGTAATTCCTCATATAAGATTATTTTCATTTGGTTGTTTCATTGGTTTTACATAGTTTCTTTGATAAATTAACCTCTGCGATATCAACGACCGATATTGCATTCCAGTTTTTTTTCAATGCGTTTTTTTCTGTTGTTACTTACCAAAAATTTACAGAGAAATAAAAATAATATACCATTAAAATGTGTATCAGCATATTTTACTGTAAAATTTATTTGTAATATTAAATATTATTAGAGTATAGAATAAAATAATCAAAATGACATTAGTGAGCACTGAGCAGTGACATTTTACAATTCATCATAGTTCATACTTCATAGATCTATAATCTATTTAGTATATTGAATTGTGAATCGTACAACGATTATTATTTGCAATTCTAAACGTTTAAAGTGTTTAATTTCAAAAGCCAAAGGTGTATTTTTATTAATTTTAGTGATTATAAACGTGCGTTTTATGTTTGCATTTATAGAGTATACAAAATACATTTCGGAAGTACATCAGATTCCATACAAGTCGGTGGTTTTAGCTGATTTCAAAATGTCGATCGACATATCTCTGTACCTCGACCCAATAGTTTTTTAAATAGTTATCTAATATTTTTACTAGCCAAAATAAAGGAAAGTGAGTACATGTTTCATTTTTCGTAATTTCGTTGCCATATAATGACCCTGAGGATAAAAGCACAGTGATGTTGAATTAAAATATCCGTATTAATATACTAGGATGTGTTCAAGAAAAAATGGGTACCTCTGTGTATTTTTATACCCCTCTTTAGTATTAAACGAATCGAGCCTAGTGATAATATGATTTTAAGTGCATGATTTATGCCTTTTGATATCCTATTCTATAATTATTTACTTAATTTTAGCATTTCAATAAGTAAATGTTGAAGCAATGGTATATTTTTGCTAATATTGATTTTTAGGCAAAATGTCATTGATTGCGGGAGTTGGTGATGAAGTGATCCAGTTTCTTACAGTGCTTTTTGTAGTAGTTGTAGCAACAATTGCCTGGTGGTCAACTAATGCAAGACCTGAAAGATATAGAACTGTACTGCTCATGAGATCTAGGAATCAACATCCAATTACTGTCAACTTGTTAACAAGTGAGTCAGCTTGTAAAAAATATTTTCAAACCTAATATATTTAAGAAAATCATGATATTACTCTTCCAATATGCCATTTTTCTTCTATTTATAACTTATATATCTAAAACAAAAGTTGCAATGTTACAAACAGTAGTTAGTAAGTATTGCAGTAGTAATTATTTTTCACTTCCAGGACATAACATAACAAACTCAACTATAACTTTACCGACAACATCAGGCCCTACTGGTATGTAGCTTTTTTATAATATCAAATGAAAAATTTGAACTATTTATTGGTTAAATACCTGAGTTTTGTTATTATTAAAATAAACTATAAAAATATGTTTCATGCTTTACATGATATGATATATAATATAAAATCATCTTGATATATGGGGCATTTAATGTGAAGAAGACAGGAAAAATTGTCATTCTATTTTAGAACTTATAGGCTTCAAAAGTGCATATTTGAAGATCTGATCTTTAAATCATAATTTTTTTAGGAAAATAATCATTATATTGATCATATATAAATGATTATATTGTTATATAGATTAGCTTGAAGTCTAGCTATATTAGATTGACTTGAAGTCACAGTGTGTTGATAATTTAGATATATTATTTTATTATTTTGGACAAGGTTTATTCATTTATTTTGTTTCTTACTTGGAAAACTGACAGATTTTATACAAACACAATTGTAATTTTGTAGATTGAATTGATTAAAATACACATTTTCTGCATTAATAGTAACCTATTACTTCAATTTCTTCTTAATCCATCTTTTAGCTTGAATAGTGTTCACAGATCTGTCAGTTACCTTTGACCGTTTGTATTTAGAAGATTTACTAAAATTAATTAACATGACCAGTTTCAGCTATTTTATAAATAGGTGTTGGATACCCTGTGCTTTTCAGGATAAAAGTACCCTTTAAGCCTTTTCTTACCGACTTAAATATAGATCTTATTTTTTCTGGGATAAAAATGCCTAAAGTCTTTCAAATTATAAATATATTAAATGCACAACATTTTAATAAAATACAATAAAAATCATTTTTAACGAATACGGCAGTACATTTTAAAAACAATGAAAATTTCACAAGTTTACAGGTTAGGTAAATCAAATTAGATACAAATTAGAATTCATATGGGCATTGTGTCCAATAAAAAAATATTGTGCTTCTAGCATAAAAACGAATTTGAAATGTTTATTATTCTACTTAAAACTATTAGTCATCTTATAATAAAACATTACAATATATAATGAATATATACTATACTAGCTTTTGCCTGCAACTTCGTCCACATGTACATACCATTTATTATCCTTCCATTTTATCATTTTAGGGGAGAATTTTGTCCATTTCACCTAAACAGATCATTTTTATTTCTAATCATGACCCTGTATACCAATTTTTATACTGTTAAGTCTAGAGATGAGTAATTCTCCAAACAAATTTTACCCCAGCATTGACCATTTCATCTAAACAAATCGGTTTTAATTGTAATCCAAAACTTTTACACCTACTTTCATACTTCTATAATAATATTCACTATAAACTTTACACCCCTATTTTATACCCCCTTAATGGTTAAATTTCCAAAAAACTTGCTTTATGAAAGGAACCCTTGTACCAAATTTCAAGTTACTAGGTACAGTAATTTTGGCTGTGCATTTATATATAAGTCAATCCATCAGGTTTGCCTTTTATATATATAGATAATTAAATTGAAAAATGCACATTATGAGTTTCTGTTTGTTGTTGCCTATAATGATTACCTCTAAATAAACTGTGAAACTTAGTTTATAAAGGAAAAATGGATACTTGGATTATCGTTTAAAAAAAAAACAAATATGTTATAATACAATTTTGCTATATAATTTTTGGCCGCTATTACCTGATTAGATGACTTCTACAGTAAAATAAAATTGATCACATTCTTACACATCACATTATATTAGTTAATTCTTTTGAAGCTTTCAAGTTCATGTCGGAACTAAATTTAATATTTATTCACATGTATCTCGGTAATGAACAAAATTTTAAAATTAATTAAAACAAATATTAATTTATAAAATTTTTTGGTGTCAGCTACACGTAAAATGCCCCATGGCGCAAAATAAAACACATTATAATAATAGTTATAATAATATTAATTAACAGTGATTAATACGCGTATTATTGCGACTGAAAGCAATATTAGAGATGATACGGGTTCACTACAAGAAATGGATAGCATTGTAGATGCAGATATGGCAATGATGGATCAAAATCGTTTACATTTCTATAGAAGGATGGAGTGTAAGTAACTTTGTATATAAATACAAAATATTAAATAATTTTTACTAACTTTAAAAAACCACTGTGCAATTTAGTACTTTTAAAAGCTTTATATTTTATAAATTGAGGTTGTAAATGGTAAAAGGTTCTGTAAGAATAGTAATCTTGATAAATGCAACAGCAGTATTTTTTTTAAATTGTAACCTTGTCTTTGCCTGCGCTTGCATTAAATAAAGTATTAATGTGTACAGAAATTGTTACAGGCTATTTATCCCGGAAAATGACGTAAGGCTTAGATCATTGTTCTATATAATTTTCTGATTTCAGCTTTTATCCTGAAAAAGTTTTCAGCTTTTGCCACATAAGTATTAGAACTATATAAATATGTATATATTTTAATGAGTGCGAGAGAACATGCTTAGTATGCTGTGCATATAGTGTAGCTGTAGATTTCTTTATTGAAATAAAATATGAAGATTTTTCATTGTGACTTAAACACATATTAGGTGAATTGCTCGAGCAATATTAAAAACATTCAACTGATAAAGACAATACACACACGTATATAAAAACTTTATTATATAATTTTTTTTAAAAACATGTCTCGGATTTCCTCTCTTTATCGTATAACTCAAGGATGAATGCGAAAATAAAACAAAATTATTCCTAGTCACATTTGTATTTGTAGAATTAAAAAAAATTGCACTAAGTTTCTTATCTACATTAACCGGACCAAAATAGTCAGACTAAAGTAGTCCGGTCAATTGTAGACATTTAAAGTTTAGTACATTAATTCACATCAAGCTGAAATTAAGTAAAATATCAAAACATAATAAAAAATAAATGGTCAAAATTCTCTATCATTCTGGTATTTAAAAAAAATACTCGAATTCAAAGGCCACAAAATGGGGGTTTCCCGATCTTCACCGAAACGGTTAGTTATATCATAAAATTACTTCAGACAAAATTTGTAGATTATGAAATTATGGGTATCAGTACTGTATAATTATGATACTTTGTTCTAATTCCTAAGATCTACCATTACTGAGATATAACTATTCAAAACATTATAATCGCAATAATATTATGCACACGTTTCCACACCACTTCTGAGATAGTGTAATTAGCGCGTTTTTTAAACGTGATTTCCCAGGTCAGTTCTGATTCTGTTTAATTTGAAACTACATAGTTAACATTGCACTGCATAGTTAACATTATATTTTACATTAGCACAGGGAAATTGTACAGTTGGAATAATAAAAGTTCTTATTTATATTCGTTTTAATGTATTGTGGACCAACTTTCAACCCGTTTTGAGTCTAGCTCATAACCAAGCCACACTTGAAATTGATAATATACCCGAAACATCCATAAGGAGGTAATTTTTTTAGAAACTCCATACATAGACAGAAAGTAAATATTTTTGCTTACAGCTTCAGATATGTATTGTATACGCGGCGTAGTTGTGCATATTATGACGATTACAACTTTTTGAATCGTCATATCTCAGGAACAGTGTGTCTTAGGAAATAAATCTATTGTTAACTGCTTTATAGATAATTTTATGATCTACATTTTTCGTTTGAGGTAACCCCTATGATAAAACTTACAGTTTCGGTGAAAATTGTGAAACATTCATTTTTTTCTCAAACTAGTTCATCTTATTACCTACGCATATTATAAAGAGAGCTTTCTTAATCATTCCGTGCATTTCCAAGACGTTGCTTGTTATACAGGTTTAGTTAAGAAAGTTTATTATTTAAACATTTCTTCGAGGGCTCGAACTCTCAACTATTTTGTATAGTCAAAGACACGACGGCGTCGTGATACTATAATAACAATATACATATAATAACATCACTGGTACTATAATATTCTGTAAACATCACTGGTATTATTTGGTATATGTATACATATATAGTGTAAGGTACCTGCGGCAAATAAGGTGTACCTAAATTCTAACTCTCTCACTAAAATTAAAAATCTCAAGAATTATTTAAAAGGTAAATAAAAAATGTAGTTCAACAGTAAGTATTTTTATTTAAGAAAAGAACTAAATATAAATAGTAGTGTATAAATCAGCATGGAAAGAAATATAACAATTTTTAAAAACTCTTGCCATGGGCCTTATTTAACCACCACAGTAAATTAAGGCCCAAAATAAAATTTTCCTTTTTAAAAAATTTGCAACGAAACTTAAATATTTTTTAGCTAATGTTATAATTTTTTTTTATAAAATCTTAAGAGATCATGACAATGAGCCTTTTTCCCAAGCATCTTGGGGCTGGCTTCTATATATTTTTTTAACTTCTTCAAAGGGTTGGCATATGATTGGTCTGTTCAACTTTTGCACCGTGGCTGGGTTTATGAACTAGGCCTTTCGTTTTGAAATTTCTGGATGACGCCTCAAAAACATTTTAAACCAATCTTTGCCAGCAAGGCCAACGCCTTTGTCAGCGAAAGTTGAAGTTGTGTTTATGCTTATATTTTTGAATAAAATATGAATGCTTAAATATGAATGCTTGTCTGCGAATGACCTTAGAAGTAAGAGCCATCCCAATATTTGCTCATCGTATGATTCTGTTGAAAAGGTCACGTTCTTGAGCTTCAATCACAATTGAACAGCGTCCTGGACGTCTTACTGTGTTCTCAGCGTGCGTCTATGTATGTAATATCGGCCCGCTGCACCACGCTGCGATAACTGTCCTCGTTCTACAGCTGCCATAGCAGAACGCAAATTTTCTTGCGTCCACAGAGCTCGTCTTAGAGGCATATCTATTCAATCTGTGGGTAGAAAAAATATGTCGTAGTTGTATGAGAAAGGTTGATTAATAAGGCCCATAACATGCTCTAGTGGGCATTATAAGCCACTTAGCATTATTTTATAAAACCAAAAGCTTAGAACAAAAATAGCAATCGATAATAAGTAAGTTAAGTTTGAACCGAAATAAACGTATTTTAGCGCTACTTTTCATATGTGGGCTTTATTACCCCCCGGGCTTTATTTGCCGCAGGTATCTTATACCTATTAATATTAGTTTATATGATGATATAAAATATATACTTGCTTATTATATTTGAATATATATAATAGACAAGATTATATGTTATCAACAATAAAATATATAATATATCATATGTTTAATTACCAAACGAAAGTGTTTGTAAAAATATGTCACGCAATTTATTGTTAAGCAATCGTTATAGAAATCTTATTATATAGTAATGGATATATTAATTTTACATAATTATTTTATATTTTAATAAATAAATCTATAAAAAGCAAACAGTTTTTTTTGTAATTTGTAACTGAATTTTTTAATGAAAATTTTATAATTTTTACAGTAAACCAAAGCATCCAACCTACAATGGCGAACATACCGGAAGAACGCACTGCCGAAGAAGGGCAAGCCAGCAACGATCAGATACGAGAAATGGACAGTATTGTAAACGCAATGGAGGGTGAGGTCTCTACGGGATGCAGTGTGTTCGTCCGGCCTAACGATGGTGAGAGATTGCCTGCGCCTGTGTAAGCCATTTGTGCGAGTATACGACTGTGAGTGTGAGAGAGAGTGTGTGACTGTGCTTGTTTCTGTATGTTTAGCTTAATATCATATTTTTGGTTGATCTTTGACTAGGTTACACACATCAGTTAAATATTTTTCAGAATCGAATCCTGGTACCGCTGACAAGAAAGATGATAAGCCAACTGATGAAGAGTCCGGTGATAATACAGACAACGCGACTGCCGTCCCCGCACCTGAAGTTAGCGGAGAGAAAATACGAATCAAACTGAAATACATAAATGACACGTCAAGGGAAGTAGATGGCTACCTCGATGAATTACTGAAAGATTTTAAACGGTATGCATCATCATACATAGCCTATTATATTATTAATACCGACTAATTTTTATTAATACGTTTTAACAATTTTTAAGTATAATTAGTTAGGGACTATAAAATAAATAATTATTTACATTTATTTTTAAATATTTTATGTCGGACCTCTCCTCGTTTCTGATGTTGCATATTTTTTAGCAATTGTTACTTATTTAATAATTATTATTTATTTCAAAAACAAACAATTCAAAAGCTCCGTTGTTGATTTCGCCTGTGCCAGGAGACAGCTCTTCCATTATCATAACAGTCGAAAGAAATAAATGCAATTTAACATATCGCGTCGGTGTCTGTCCGATATTCCAGGCGACACTTCTCGGCCGAGCTGTGCGCCGACCGCTACGTGCGCCTCATCTTCCGCGGGCGGGTGCTCGCCGACGAGGTGGCCTCGCTGCGCGCGTGCGGCCTGCACGACCGCGCCGTGGTGCACTGCCTCGTGCACCCGCGGCGCGTGCGCGTGCGCCCCCCCGCGCCGCTCCCGCACCCCGCGCTGCCCTCGCCCGCCATGCCCGCGCGCTTCTTCAGCGGACGCGCGGGGCTGGTGCTCACTAACGTGCCCAGTGCGAGTGCAGCGGTCGCGCCCGGCATGTCTACACAGGTATGTCCGCTGCTGCTCACTAGTGTGAGAGGGTTCCGGTGCAAAATATTTTCATATGAAATCCATGTGCATGTTCTGTAGGGCTGTCTGTCTATTTATGGAATGATTTTGTTTTAATCTGCTGTATGTTTTATGAATTCATTTTTTTTTCTCTTGTGCACACCACAGACTTTGGTGGTCCGTGCCTATATATGGAATTATTACGAGTAAATTGAATACGTTTTGTAGTGAAACCAATTAATAATAAACTTTAGATATACACAATAAAATTCTTAACCTAGTAGCAAATTAAACCCGCCAATTTATATAACTATATTTTATCCTATATAATTAATTTACTTCTAGGATCCTGTATATAGCAGTGTAGGCAGCGGGAACCTAGTGTTCCGTTTCCAATTGCGTGCTGAATATCCCGGTGATGGCCTAAAAATTTTATATAGAGATGAAATTTTTTATTAAATCTGAGAATAAATGAGATAATCTTAGAATAAAAATTTTGATCTCTATATTTAGGGTAAAATTTCTTAAATCTCTGGTATAGACATTCACTAACTTAATCCCCAAATTACATATAAATATTTAACTTTAAAATCCACGGTCTTCTATACAATTTCATCTCCTTAGGAGATGAATGTTAAAAATTCCATCTTTTGGAATTGTCTACTCTACAAAATGACTCTTTTGACCAATGATCATCTCTTGGTAATGGTTAATCAAGACAAGCTTTTTTATATATAAGTAAATAATTCTTGTCCTAGTTCTTTTTCCAGACCTTGTGTACCGTGAAGATATTGTTGCTCCATGTTTTTATTTTACTAAATATAAATATATTTGATGAAGCTAAACACTTTTGTTGAGTATTCGACCTCCATTTGTGGTCATTTATTTTTTTTAGTCTCCCTGTTAAGCTGCAGCGTTGGATACCGCCACTCAATACATAAATTCAAATAATTTTATTCAAAATAAGAATACAAGATTAATTTTTTGTACGTGAAAAACGTTGCCACCGGTTCACTAAAGTTAATGCCTCAGTCCTGAGGCCGAACCGGCGCAAGAAACTCAGTGGGCCTTTTTTTAATATCATCATCAGCCTGTCCTTGTCCACTGCTGGACATAAGCCTATCCAATGGCACGCTACTGAGCTCGATCTTCGGCGCTTCGCATCCAACCACTGTCAGCCACTTTGCGTGTGTCGTCACTCCACCTAGCTGGAAGACGTCCTACACTACGCTTGCCGAGTCGCGGTCTCCACTCCAGAACACGTTTACTCCAGTGGCCATCGGTTTTGCAACAAATATGACCAGCCCACTGCCACTTCAGCTTGCTAATCCTTTGGGCTATGTCAATAACTTTGGTTCCCTGTCGGATTACCTCATTTCGGATCCGATCTTTCAGAGATATTCCAAGCATAGCCCTCCATAGCACGCTGAGCGACTTTAAACTGGTGGACCAGTCGCACTGTTGGTGTCCACGTCTCGGCTCCGTATGTCATTACTGGTAGGTCGCACTCGTTAAAGACCTTCGTCTTTAGGCTTTACGGTATCGGTGACGAAAAGACTCGATAAAGTTGCCCGCTGCCCAACCCAGCCGTATTCTTCTATGAGCCTCTACCTCGAAATTGTTTCTACCTAACTTCACAGTTTGGCCATGTTGATACCACATCCTTTCCAGTGTAGCGTCTTAAACATATCCTCCAAAGCATTAGTGAACAATTTGGGGGAAATTACGTCCCCTTGTCTCACTCCTCGATGCAGGCAAATAAGATTAGACTGCTGATTCTGTACTTGGACGGTCATAGTCGCTGTGTCATAAAGGCTTCTCAACACTTGGATATATCGCCAATCGACTTGGCACCGTTGCAAGGACTCAAGAACAACCCAGATTTCAATAGAATCAAAGGCTTTCTCATAATCCACAAACGCTAAGCACAAGGACAGATTATATTCTTCGGTCTTCTGTATAATCTGCCGTACCGTGTGAATGTAGTCTATAGTACCGTACCCTCTACGAAATCTAGCCTGCTCAGCGGGCTGGAATTCATCAAGTCTGCACACAAGACGATTCATGATGACCCTAGAAAACAGCTTTTCAATAGGGTCTTGTCTCCTTTTTTGAGAAACAAGATCACAATACTTTTGCTCCACGCCTTTGGAGTTCTCCCCGAAAACAAGGCGGAATTCAATATACTTCGGAGACATACAAGTATAGGTTTTCCACCAGCCTTAAGTAGCTCCGTAGTTATGCCTTCCTATCCGGGTCTTTTCCATTTTTAAGCTGCCCCAAGTCCACCAAAATTTCGTCTTGGCTCACTTCTGGTAAGTCCTCTGAGAAGTGACGGGATAAAGCAGCTCTGAGATCTCTCGAATCAGACCTGAGACAGGACGTCTCTGAGGTATAAAGTTTGCCGTAGAAATCCTCAACTTCCGCAGGAATGTCCAAGAATGTGTCAAGAATGTTTAGAGGCGACTAGTCTTCCATTAGTTGTGGTCAGCTTCGTCAGATGGCTTCGACCGAGGTTTTGTACGAAGATATTTGACCCCTAATTTTGCTCAATCGCTTCTTTTATAGAGCGGGTGTCGGAGCTTCGGAGGTCCCGTCTTACCAGCTTCGAATTTTTTTTATTTAAATCTGACATATTATCAGTTGGAATTTCACGTCGCCTCTGTATAAGCCGTAGTCTCCCCCGAAAGTTTAGATCTCTTGCTGGAATTTTGTGTCTGGTAGAATTTGGTCCCCTCATCCCGAATGATTCCCACTACGTGTTCGAGTTTATGGTCAATGTCAACGTCGCTTGTGGTTTCCAAGACAGCAAATCGGTTCTCTAATTTTAACTGGAACGTTTCAGATCCAGCAACAGTTTGTAGCAGATTTGGTCGGAGTGTAGACTTCATGAGACGGAGACGCTCGAGCTTGTAGTGAATATTTAGAGTACCTCTTACAAGGCGGTAATCACTTCCGGTGTTGAACCTAGAGATCACGGAGACGTCCCTAAATATTCGTCTCTATAATAAAGTCTCTCTCTCTAAAACTCTATAATAAAGTCTATCTCATTTCGTGTCACAGCGTCAAGGCTTTGCCACGTCCACTTTCATTTTGGTTGTTTTTTAAAGAAGTAATTCTTGGGATGGTTGGTCTCCTTCTCTGAAGTACATAAGATGACCTGACTCTAAAGTTATGGTATCCTCCCCCTCTCGTCGGATTTCACATAACCCCAAGATGTGCCATTTTATTTTGGTCAACTCTACTTCCAGCTGCGCTAGATGTTCGTCAAGCCGTACAGTGCGTCCGTTATACGTAGCCAAAGTCAGTTGGTGTTGGTGACCAATCGTAGCCCGGGGATTCTTAGCACCCTCTGCCCCGCCGTTACCGTAACCGCCGCCTTGGCCAGGAATAGTGGGGCGACCGGGAACTGGGGGCCGTTGCGTGTGGTTGTACTGTGCCATTTAGAATGTTGCCCGTAATCACCTCGCTGGGCATGCATGTTGGTGATCGCAGGACGTAGTTTTTTGTACCGGTGACGCTGCTGCCCGTCATCGATCTATATTTAACTACGCCTAAATAGGATGGTTATACCGCCATCAATCGGTCGCCAGAGCCTCGTACGCTATATCGCAGGATGCACCACGTGCAGGTGAGGTTGACTGAGAGCGCTGCGATGAGTTTGTACTCCCTTACATTTTTAATATAGAATTTTACATTTACTCATTTTTGACAATGATTCGTTTGAAATAGACTTGAGCGAGCATTTCATTCCCAAGGTGTGTTTTTATTTAAAAAGTCATTAATTAAGTAATAACCTTTAACACACAAACGTCTTTTCACATTTCTTTTAAATGGTGATATAGAACATAAACAGACGTTTTCTGGGATCCTATTGTAAAAGCGTACGCACTGCCCCATGAAAGAATTGCGGATCGTTACAATCAAAGTTTAAGCCTATTTCTAGTATAAATATTATGCGAATCACCGATTTTGGCAAAATCATTAATATTCTTCTTAACATAATATTTCTAATCTGTCTCTGCCTACTCTGTTCTATATGTGGCTATATATTTTTTTATGCCGTCATGATGGATTTGGGAGGTATCTGACACTACTTGATAGCACCATGGGGTTTGTTTGAACAGATTGCAATGTTTTTACAAAACATTGAGTTTTCACATCTACTTTGATAAATCCAATGGAATTTATATTTTAACAAAGTGTTATTAGTACTTTTTAGAAAACATAAAACTTTGAATGTAGCTGTTATAATTTTTAAAGTAGATAAAAAGAGAGTAGTTTAAAAAAATAATCGAAAAAATATCACTTAAAAAGTAATAAAATAAAGTTAAGTTATTTAATAAATATAATTTTGTATTGCCATTATGGTCATCCTTAGCGTAACAGAAATTTGTAAGTCTTTCTACTGACCTAAGAATTTTAGAGTTACTCTATATGAACAACTCGATAGCTTAATTTGCCGTAAGGCGCGGGTTCGAGTCCCGCAAAATTTTTGCTTCTCTTAAAATAATATTTCCTAATGGATTTAAATGTTTTCCTCAAAAGACACCAGCCGAGATCATTCAGGAGGTGCTGGCGGACACGCCGCAGCCGGATAGGACTTGGGACCTGGAGAATATACTAATGACACTTGTATCCGTGTCTCTAACTGTTGTGTGGTTCTTCAGGTAAGATTAATTGGCTTTAAGATTAAGTGGTTTTTTTGGTTGTGGTGGGATGCCGTTTTAATTACCTAATCCTTGATATTATGATATTTTTAAAAAGAAAATATTTATAATTATTATAAAATTATTTTATCGATGGATAATAAGGATATTGTTGATTTATATGATAACAATGATAGTACATAATTAAGATGGCTTCCTATATAATCAATATTTTATACATCCTTCCTTTAACTA
Organism: Dione juno; assembly: GCA_037127375.1. Taxonomy (NCBI): domain Eukaryota; kingdom Metazoa; phylum Arthropoda; class Insecta; order Lepidoptera; family Nymphalidae; genus Dione; species Dione juno. The sequence continues at coordinate 920,119 of JAXRJS010000021.1, read as the reverse complement.
TATGTATTGTGACTGTAATAGCTGTCTATTTGCTTTTATTTATGTAAGATAAGGAATATAGAATACGAATATATATATATAATAATTGCAATTGGTGTTCCATGTTGTAGTGTTGTTTTTGCATGCCACTTTTTATACCCGTCCGCCATGCTGTTTTTTATATTATAAAACATATTTTTAGTGAATTTTGGAATTGGAAAAGATATAATTGGAAGCAATTTATAGATTCTCTTTGGTAAGTATCCGATGGTAAATGTTCTATGTAGGGTGCAGATTTCATATAATTGTATATTTATACATTGTGTCGCCTCCGAAATAATAAGCATGTACAAATGCATGAGACAATATGCGACAAAAGTAATGAAAAATTAACTATATTAATATTTATTATAGTAATATACTATTACTATAATAAATATTGTATATAGCTATTTTATAACATAATATTTTTGTGGGCTTATAAATATATATAATTATTTATATTAATATTTATAACATTGATTATATACCAATATTTATTTCTTTTACAATGCGCCATGCCCGCTCTTCTTATAATATTCCTTTGATCAGGTTGCCTGGAAAAGATCACTTATAATGATAAGGCCGCCTTTTCACATTTTCTAGTATTACGGAACCTTCTGGTAAAGATGTAAATTGATGTGAAATAAATAGTTTTTATGTTATCTTATGTATTGTAATGCCTATATAGCACCATTGCAACACAAATAGCTCTCATAGGCTTTTATGTAGCATTGAGCGCCTGCATGCGTAGTGCGCAGCTAGCGCAGCCGCCGGGGCCCTCGGCCACAAGTGATTGTAAGGGTCCAATTGGAAAGTAATAAATAACAAACTATTACACTTTACAGTTGCTTACAAGACATTTGGAGCTCCGATGAGGTCGGGGGCCCCAGAGTTGGGCCTCCGGTAAAGTAGAATAAAGACGAAAATGACCAAGCCCCACATAAATTGGAAGTAATTTCCCATATTATTCTTTTAATCTTTGTCTGTAGCTAGCACGGCATGCTACGAATACGTAAGACATTTGTCCTCTTCTAGAGAAAATAAGAGTATCCGTTCGTTAACAAGTTGAGCGCCATTCCGGTCCCGGAGGACTGCCTTTAACTGAAAAATGTAAAACATACATTTGGAAGTAAACAATTTCAATGTTGATTGATCGTATGGCAGTATTCTCTAATTAATCTATAAAACTTTTCTATTCTCCCAACAGTTAGTAATCTAACTTTTTATAAATATCAGTTAGTTAATAGGGTAAACCTACAAGAGTAGTAGTAGTTTTTTACTTCACAATTTTCTATATGCGCAACAACGTATCAAGCGTTTTTCTTTATAATTCTATTACATTAAAGGGAAAAAGTAAAATTGATTTGGCGCTAAACGTGTTAATAACACTATACTCTAGCTTGTCTTGCATTAACTAGTCCAGCACGCGCATGTTGCTCTGCATTCGTACTACTTAGTTTAATATAACCCAACCCCGAAGTTAACATTTTGACGGACAATAAGGATTGTTAGTAGTACTTATTCCAATTGGCCATTCGAATAAATACATAATACAATAATTCATAAAACAATACTTGCATGAATTATTTTAAAAAGCATATTATTTGGTAAATCATTTTTTCACAATATCCACATTGGAAATCACTTTTTTTATTTAATGATTTACACAAAATCTCTCGAATTAACTTAAAAATCCTTATTGCCATTCAGTTTTGTCATAATTACTGTAGTACGTAAGATTTACCATTACATAATAAATAAGAGTCAAAAATAATTTCATACCTGTACCACTAAATATATAACTCATGTGTAAATCTTAGGTTCTGCGGTGTTTTAATATAGTTCACGTGGTTTTAGGTGATTAACATGTATAGCCTATATTGTTTCTCTTGTAGGGTTATCAGGGAGAACACCTCAATGCGTTCCCCGATATGCGATGATGACCAGTACGTGCTAAGTCCCCAACCATGAATACATGTAATTTATAATATTTATAACGTAAATAGACCAGCTCAGGCCAATGCTCCCCTCGTCCTTCTGGAGTCTACATTGAAGAGATTTCAACTTATGTGCGTGTTGAGTGAAGGTTACTGTTGTGACTCTCGATGTGACTCTTTTTGTCGATATGGGACTACAGTATAATTTTAATGTGAAAATGTTATTATTCGATGTTATTTTATGAGATTTTTATGTTAAATTTGAATTGGTCATAAGACTTGATAATTTAGTTAATTTTATTCGAAAACATATTGTTACATTGTTTTGTATTGTATATGGTTCATGGTTTTAAGTTAGTTAAGTTTAGGCAAACATTATATTCTATACAAAAATTCTGAATATTTTTTGATGATATTAATTTAGAATATTTAAATTTATTAACTGTATGCCAAAGTATTGTAATAATCCAATTTAGTAGTGACAACTGCTGGGTTTCTGATCATGGAGGCTTTATCGAGCTTTTCAAAGACTTCCTTTCTCTCTACCGAATATATTAACATATTATAAATATGAAGGAACTCAGAAATTGTGTATTTTGTAAATGTATCGATGTGTCATCCTACACTACAGTTTATCGATATATCGTCCTATACTCCCATTTTGTCGATATATCGATACATTTTTCTTAATATTTAGGCTTAGATTAATCTTTTTGACGTATATTTATTTCATTCTCATATTGAAGTATTGTCATATTTAAATTTTAGATGTTGGTAGTAACTGTAGTAGCTGTGTATTCATTTATGACCTATTATCTCTGTACGTGCATTATTACTATCAATTATACTACTGTGCAAAACAAAACATGATATTATTACTGTTTTGTTATAATTCCCATTTAGTACAAAAAAAATCACAACGAATATTTTTGATTTATTATTGAACATATATTTATTATGACTAAAAGACAATTTTTTTTATTCCTAAGGAAATTTTCACTCGCACAACGTTGGTCTATTTACGATATTAATACTTTTAATAGTAAGATTGCGGGACACATTAAACCGCCAGTGCAAAAGCGATTTAGCTCTTTTTTAAAACGTTTATTATGTCAATTTAGCCAGTTTTCTACTATTTACTATCTAATAACTTTAAAAAAAAATTATAATGGTTATATAATTATGAAATATAGTAAGCGTATTGAATATTTATTCTAGAACTCATTGCCAGTAACAATCATTTTTGCACTGTAGCGGTTACACGCTTCTGAACATTGGGATCGACTTATTAACTTGAAGATCTGGCTCGAAGGACCAGAAAAGAGGGGATTTCAAATAAACAGTCAACGAAAAAAATAGTACTTTAAGGAATATTTAATTTATACACGATAGTCTTACGATATCCTTAGTCAATGTGTATGCCAACCTCATGGGGTTGGTTAACGTCGAGCCACGTGATGTGCTTGTATAACTGTTAATTTTATTTCTTTTAAAATAATATAAAATCCAAGTAAAGTAATTATTAATTAGATCAAAGAGCTACTAGAAACACCGTGATAATTTTTGTGGTGCCAATTTTTTAATTTTTTGATTTCTGCTTTTATTGATTCCAATAACAAATAATAATATATTGGAATAAAAAAGACTGGCAGACTGTTGAACTTATATCTCAGGGACAGTGGCTTTTAGGAAAAAAAAGTATCATTATATTTTTTAAGTAAACCTATGATAAAACTTACCATTTCGGTAAAAATCGCGAAGCGTCCATTTTTGACCTTTCGACCTCGAGTAAATTGTTTCCAAGTAGGGCAACGATGGGCAATTTTGAAATGCTAGTTCTAATTATTTTATGAACAAATTTACTAATTTTGGCCTTGGTGGGGATAAGGATTGGTACCTTTGAATGTATATTGACCGGACTTTTCAGTTTACTTAGTTTAAGTTTACTTAGGGACAGTTACAAAGTAGTTAAGTTACTTAAGTTAAGTTACTTCGGACTTGGTCTTGATAATATTGTAACAACAGGAAATTCTAATCCTGAAATTTAAAATATAATATTTTTCTAGACATTACAAAAGTAATAACTAAGTGTAACCAAATATGCTTCATTGTGGTGGTGGTACTGGTGGCTGTTACTAGTTAACTGCTTTTTCTAACACAGTAAAATTTATTGATTACACACAACAAAAATAAATCAGTGTTAATGTTATATTGAAGAAGGTTCTTAAAAAGAAAATTAAAAGTCAAAATTAAAAATCATTCAATTAATATTTTCTAAAGTCAAACTTTTGAAATCATTAATTTAAATTTTCATTTTATATTTAATTTCCACGCCCATATAAAATTTTACAAGATGTTTTACTTCATCATAATGTAAGCACTAGAATTTTAGTTTATTTACTATAAACCAATTTATTTATTGTTTTTTTATTATTTTTTACTCAACATAAAAAATAGTTAAAGTAAATATTAACAACGCCAAAAATATTAAACAATACTACAAATATATACAGACGCTCAAAAATTATAAAGAAACTAAAATATACATATAAACAAATCTCTCTCGCTGAGAACGTATTGATAATAACTGCTTTCTGAATTACCCGCCCACTTTACAAGAGCGATTTGGCATATTTACACATTCTAATCTAGTTCAAAATATTATCACGGAGTCATATGGCTCTGCGTTAATTTTACCACGTTTTAATTTTAACAGTATTGATCAAGTTTATAAGTAAATAAAATAATCTGGCTCTATCTTTGACATTTTCTTACCTGACAAAAAAAACTGATAAAATTATTACACTCACTTTCATATACTTTTTTGGCCTATAAAGCGTACTTGTTTTAAGTTTATTTTCTAAGATTGCTCATTATTTTGAGGTGTCTTCTAAATTTATAGCTGCCACGAAAGTCATTATCATATTAACGATGACAATCAATAGGTAAAGTACATATATGTATTAAAATCTTATTGATTTCGTGTGTTAACTATTGTAATACTGGAAAATCTTAATTATTACTAGTTTATTGCAATTATATATTTTCTTTACGAAGACCATGTCGCTAAATTATAGTGAAAGATTAAACAGTATGAAAAAGCAATAAAATTTGACGGCACCTCGTTCCAACGAGAAAGCAAAACATCATATTATTAATTTACAAATAATAAACTTACAGATGCGAGTATTCGAATATGTTTACGGCGAGCGCGAGCGTGGCCCTGTTCGGGCTGACGGTGTTCTACAGCGTCGCCATATTTGGCCTCTACTTGTCCGATACATTCCACTTCGAGCGCCGTCCCACGCACCCCGTGCCGCCCAGTTAAGTTCATTTTACTGTGTACCTACAGCAAACAAGTTACAACAACCTACAGTTCTGTAGGGTCGTAGTCGAGGGTCGAATTTATCGTAGGGCAATACCACCCTAAAATAAAAAAAATATATGAAACTATGGTTCAATGGAAAACGATGCATTTTTGACATTTCACAGCCTGTGCATAATGAAGACTTTACTTGTAAGTAATTATTATTTAACGTGAATCGAACTTTCTTTGCTTATTAAGAAATAACTTATATTAGTTTACTTTATAGAAAATAAATAAAAATTTGAACGTAGTGAGATCTGAACCCGCGCCCCTTGGAAACCGTCCAAGTGCTCCGACCACTAAGCCATACGTTCAAAAATATATTTCCTTCATCCATACAATTTTATATACATGCATCGGTAAATACATATAACCGATTGCTGCCTTTAAATTCAACTCTAGCTACGGCCATACTTCAGTGTTGATGTAAGTCATTGTTGTTTTCTCAAATGTAAGTTTATTATAAGAAGGTTAGTTATGTAAAATGTAATAATTTGTTTATATTGCATTCGTTTTACTATCGGTACCAAAATATTCGTTTGTTGTTTATATTTTTTTTATTTTTATTATTATGATGTATATATTGTTTTAGTGTAAATATATTATTTAAATTTTTATGTTCCAATTGCCTTATTATGAGATTTGACAGGTAATCGTTTTAAAATTCTTTTCACACGGCCAAAATTTTTATCGATTATGGCTTACATTAACAGTAGGTTTTAATGTATTTGAAAATAAAACTACTCGTACATTTAATAATGTATGTATTGAATTATAGACTAATCTGCTTAATCCTAATATAAATGTATTACTCTGCCCCATATTCAACATGAATGTTAAACAATAATATAATCTTTTTGAAGTCTCTAGAAATGTTTATACCTGTAGATTTTAGCTTATAAATGTGAAATTCTAAATATTTTTTATATAAAACTCAAAATTTCCATGTGTCGCTCATCTTGTATATCCTCGGCTTTATAGTATTACTCTGCTGCATTATAAATGTAGTCTATATTGCGCATCCAACCAGCTTAAGTACCGTTCAATTCCAATACTCTAGCCAATCGCTAATCTATAATAGTCTCGTCTCTTAAATGGTGGTACCATTACCATTACCTAGTGTCCAGAATGAAGTCCAGCTAGATGTCTAAGCAATGCATACATAGTAATTAGGCAATTAATACAATAGCTAGTCCATGTAGAAAATAAAATAAATATGTATATGAATTTATTTTCTCATTTTAATCAACCTACTAATAACTGCTCTCTAGCAATCTCTATTCTGTCAAATGAAAAAAGTAACCTGATGTTTTTGTTGTTTTGAATTATTATTCCATTGAAAAAATTAAAGAATGGACGCACTTTAGAACTTTTCCTCCTAATCTCCATTTAACTCCTAAATCTCCATGTATGCACTACTAATAGGGAGGCAAAAAGTTAAACGTTATAGATCCAAGTAATTTGTTTGTTTGTTTGCCCGAGTTAGTTGGCCGTGTTGAGTGATGTGACTGGACTATTAATTGAACGGCTAATTACGCTAGATGGCTGCAACATATACATCGTCAGTAGATTATAGTTGATACATATTTAATTTAATCAAGTAGGTAACTGATTACATGTTTAATACTATAATTAATTAATATTACAGTAGAGGACTATTACTGTTACAGCACAAAACTGTTCTATGTTTACCATTGAGTAATCTCGTCATTTCTTTTAAAATTAGCATAATTCTGGATAACTTAATGAAGAAAGTTAGACTATAGTCATTGGTATAATGAAATTGTGTCAAAAACCATTTATTCCTAATATTATAACAGTATGTGTAATTTAAGCGTGTCATTTAGATCGTTCATTTAATTGACCTTAAAAGGACAATGACAATCAAATAAAATAAGTCATTATATAGAATGATTTGGTCTCTGTTGTAAATAGTGATAAAATATGTGTTAAATATTATATTTATTTAAGTAAGGTGATTGTTTCGATCTAAAGCTTATTCATTATTGAAGGCTTCAAAAATTGTCGTCCTTTGTGTAAATTTATTTTGTTATTTAATTTTTAAAATCATAATTAAATGTCACTCAAATATAATGATGTCGTTTTATTTTTTACCTCTTGATTATTATTTTCAGCTTATTTAATTAATGGGCCTTTATCATGCAAGTGAACTTTTTTATCAAAATGTGTTTCTAAGTGGTCGTACTTTTCCGTCTGCACTGACGTCGCCTAACGTGCTGTATGTGTCGTTTCAAGTTATGGCAAAATCATGAATCATGGAAATTGTTCTTTCTATTTAGATAATTAGGTATTCAGAGGCGTCGTGAATAAAATATGGGAAGTCTCACGGGCGTCGTGATGCAGTTTGTGAAGTAAATGATCTAATCAATACACAAAATGCAATTATTACTTCTATTACAATTAATATTATTTCTTAAAATTAATCAACTAAAACACGAATGCAGAAAAAAATAGTAGTGATCCCAAAATGAACACATTTCCATCCAAATTTATCCAAATCAATTTTTATTAATCGTTCATTAATTTTGCAAGAGTAACAAATCATACCTAATTGTTGCTATTATAGCATAAGTAGTACTTTTTATATTCCTAATTAATCTCAAATTGAAATGGCAACTATATATAAATAATGTAGCCCAAGTATCCATATTAGAATACACTAAATTTAAGTGCTAATTAAAGAAATTTAGTTTGTTTAATTAAATATCAAATAGATTGTTCAGGCGGGTAAAGCAGTGACCGGGTCACTAATCTTATAAGAATTATTTCGAACAAATTCGGATTTCTTAATGTAATAAATATAAACAGTGAACTGAATAATTAGCCGTTTGTTTAGGGAATCGTATGAAAAAAAAGCTTTAATATGGGGTGATGCATTCAAAAAACAATGTAGTTAACACTAAGATTCATTTTTCTAGCCCCCCAAACAAGTCATCCATAAATCAACAAAAGCTTAGAAAAAAAATGCGGATGTGTACTTATATATCCAGCCTAACATCATTGACTTGGGCACAACACAAAAACCCGTTTGTCTCGCCAAAATCAGGGTTAGGACGTGTATTATGTATGGAGGAATAAAAGTAGAATATTTTTTTATATAATATATTTATTTAATAAAGTATGAACTATTATTAACTGTACTTTTGCCATCTCAAAGGTAATTCATTGATCACTATACTAAAAAAACCATTCGGACGGGAATCAATAAAATCCATGAAGATGTTTTCGACTGCCCAATTGAAGTTGAATTATTTCCCTTGCAAGAAGTTGCTGGCTTGCCAGGGTCCAGCCATTAGGATGAGCGCTTCCAGTTATCGTAGGGAATCCACTTTTCATCACAGATAATGATTGGACTTAAACATCTAAGAAAAGAAATATACTTAGTATTATATAGAGCTATGTTTTTTATAAAATAATAAACATTAATTGTTTATAGTGTTTCTCGCCGGATTGAGATTTACCGAAAATAGAAATAACGATAATCTCACCTAGACAAGATTCAATATATCCAAATTTGTTTCTCACATTAAGAATATATTAATGAGTACAGTAACAAACAAATTTGGTGGCAAATTACCGATTGACAATTTTTTCATTTAAAAATGGTATGGTACAGTTTTAAATGTTGATTTAATTATAAATTATATTTACCTATTTCATCCTATGGAATACACATTGCCTTTCACAGAGACCTGGAAAGAAAAAGATTTTTTAAGGAAGAACTTATAAATGAATTTCTTAATTATACATAAAATATATCAGCCATCCAAGGAAGTTATAATGCGTAGTAATCACGGTTGCGCATCTCATAAAGCATGGTATCATCACTCACATACATAATTTTTACTTGTATCTTTTTTTCAATTGGCAAAATGTTTAAAACTAAACCAAAAATAATACTAATATTTAAAGGTATTTTAAAAACAATTATATTTCATTAATATTATCAGTTTGCTGTACAAAACCAAGAAAAAGCAAAATATTCAAATAATTACCTGTATCCATTTTAGGTCTCGTTCCACTTAAATCTGAAAGAGAAACAAATAATTCAATATATAACATCAGCATTACATTTCACTTTCAATTATTCATAGATATGCAAATATAATACTCACAAATGTATAATGGTTTTATAGGGAAAAGCCCAATTAGAAATAAATAAATCAAATAAAGTTTAAGTTTTTTTTATTGGTTACTACAAACTTTCTACTTAAGAATAAAAATAAATAGAAAGTCAATAGCATGTATGAAATTATCGTTTGCGACGCAGATGCAAGGTGTTGCGTCTTATCCAGGCGGCGCGACGAGAGCCTCCTTTGGTTTGTGAGAATCTGTGCCCTTTGCCGAGTCCTCGTGAACTCTTTCCAGCAGAAGTAAGGCCACGCATTTCTCTGTGCTTGTGCACTGCATTTACTATCCAGTTAATCTTGGGATCGCGACGGATGGCCTGCAATAAATACAATGCTGTAGATTACACAGAATTTAATGGGTTATTGCATGTTCCAATAATTAATATCAGATAACTGGTAGGTGAGTTTTCAGCAAAACCTTTCAGATTGGTGCATGACATAAAAATCATCATATTAAAAACAACAATAGCAGCATAGTGTTTCTAAATCAATTATTATTTACCTTGTGTGAGGGATCCACAAGTATGACTTCATAATATTTGTATGAAGAATCTTGAGCAACCCAATAGGAATTGAGTACTCTCAAACCACCACAGCGACGTCCAACACGTTCCTATAATTTAAAATAATCTAAATCAAACAATCTAACATATACATATAAAATAAATGAATTGGATTTTAAAACCAAAATAATTAACTACCACTTTTATATATACTCCATAAACTAGATTATAATTACCTCGGCAATGGACTGTAAGTTACGAGTGGGTTTCAGCTGGTTGACTCCGTGGCTCTTGGGCTTGCCGTAAGTTGCACCCTTTGCCACTGGGCGTTTACGACCACCACGACGGACACGAATTCTGAAGACAACATAACCTAGGCGGAAAATTCATTATAAATAACATAATGTACTATTTGACTTAATAAAAACAATTCAAAAAATCACTCAAAACAGCACCTAATCTTATGTTAACTAACCACGTGGGTTAAGTTAACATAAAATAAGGTGCACAAATTTATCTGTGAGCCTAAAATTGAAATTAACCTAAAAAATTAAAAACAGCAAACTGAATTTAACGCTAGGAAAAAGTAACATTACTAACCTTGCTTAGCGCGGTAGCCCAGTCTCCTAGCTTTATCAGGTCTCGTAGGCCTAGGAGCCCTGTGCATACGAGTTAACTGGCGGTACTGCCATACTCTGATACGTAAAAGGAAGCGCATAACATCGCTAAGCTTTTTACGATACAACTCTTGAATATATCTGTAAGCGCCCATCTTGGGAAGCCTGTGGCAGACCTAGCAACAAAATCAATACAAATTGATCAGAAGTCACATCATCGGTCTGGCCACAAAAAAGTTGCATAGTAGCGACCCCTTGCAAACATGTTGTATGTAAGCATTCTGCAACTTTGAACAATTCAATGTAAATGCTGAAAATAAATATTATGTCGACACATAATAATCTTATTTTCTTTAAATACAATAAATTCAATGTAAAAAAATAAAAGATTTCACTGATATTTAAAGATTAAAATAGCACATACGTCTCGCGTACTCCACAGGTAAGCCGGAAAAGAGAACTGAAACCTTGTCAAGAAGCAAGACTGGTACAATTTTAGCAGTGTTGCCAGTATATTAATTAATAAATATAAATGATGTAAAACATAACTTATTTTATTGCAACTTATTGACATAATATAATTGATAATAAATGCAACAGAATCCTTCTGTTTCATTTACTAATAGGTTTTTTATTCAACCGTTAAGTGTTATTCGTCATGGTGCTTTCTTGTGACGTCAGTTGGTATTGCAAGCAAACGCACTGATATTGGAAATAAGGTAGGTAGATCAATCAAAACTTTGTTTATAAGCCTATATGAAGACATCACATTTTAATGGGAATAACAACTGTGTTGTGTATTCAAAAACACAGCTTAACAAATCAAACTTTTGTACATATTATTTTTATTATTTGCTTTCACTTTTAGCCAATGTGGTAAACGACTTTGTTATGACCGGTGTGTGTATCTCTACAGGATGTCTTGCGCTTTACGTAGCTACGTATAGTTAGCAGCGCTAGGACGTTAGGGTGGACCTCCAGCCTCTCCTGAATCAGTTGGTGGTATTCGTGATTTCTTGATTAAGTGTTGGCTTTTCCAGGTGTTAATGGATTTCGGCGTTAGTTACTTACAACGAGACATTTTTAATTGTTCTAAGAATGTATTGCATTCTTTGAATACGCAAAATGATGGAATTACTTGCACTTTTCCATAATTGGAGACCATACCACCGTATAGGCTTCAGTACTGTATATAAATAGTTTGTTGTCTAGTCATATTTTACTGTTTGTACCCAATATTCAGAATTCCTTTTATTAAGCAACGTTGCTTCACTAAAGGCAATTAAACTGAAGACGATCCGCACTTCTAAAGCACATTTATGACGCATGGGATTGGTCGCAGAATGAAATGGAATATTTTGCGATTTATCCAGTGTTTGATCGTGTAGCCAATGAAGTTTTGAAAAATATACATAACATATAATGATATTTTTTTATAGCATAACTTATAATAACAATTTTTAAACATAAAAAAATACTTGTATTTGCTTTAATCTCAAAATATGAATAATAATAAACCTTACTTTACAAAACTTAAACACTGTTAAAACTTTTTTGTTTTGATAATTACTGCGCAAGTCACAGTGCGCAAAAATGGTGGACGCAAATATATTTTGGTTGTTAAATGAAAGTGTTCAAAATAAATCTAAATAGCTCCACGTTAAGTGACAGTATATTTACTTGGATTATTAGTGTTCTCACGTATTTGTAGTGCAAGAAGTTATGTTTTCTCAAAAATTGAAAGCTAAATATGCGACTAAAAATGTACCTTTCGATATATTGATTGCCAGAAAGAGCGCCATTTACGTAGAATGCGGAATATAACATACATATTATATGTATGCAATGATAAGTAAGTTTGTAAGTAAAAAACGATATTAAGAAAATCTTACTCAATTAATATATATATATATATATATATATATATATATATATATATATATATATATATATATATATATATATATATATATATATATATATATATACATATACACAAAACTAACACACAACTAAACTATTATCCAATATTAAAATATGCACACATTTATCACATTATATTGCATGCAGTAACCTGCTTAATATATAAATCCCCAATCAAGTCAATTAATTATTAAAAACATAAATTTACTTTTTGTATTGCTCATGTACGTTATTTTTACTTAAATATTTTAAAATGGTATAGAATTATTTCTGTACAAGTATGTTAAGATTTTGTCCCTTATTTTACATCTCTATATGTATTTCTGAACGAAGTTTCGTTTATCGTGTAATGTACGGCGCCATCTTGAAAGCGTAATTGTTGTCATGTTTACGTTGTATGTGGAAGTTGAAGTTGTTAATTTATAATATACAAAGGTTTGCAATATTATATCACTTTAAAAATGTTAATTAAATGTGTTAAACTATTATGGTTTAATTAATATAATTTTTTTATAAAGATTCATTTTAAATTTGGAAAAAGTAGAATAGGCGCCAAATTGGTGAATGTCGTTATAGTGTTTTGTTGGTGGTATTCGTGTGAAAAAGTGTGTTGCAAAGTGTTTATACTTCTTTTTTATTTGTTTACAGAGCTAGTTTGATGTAACTGATCAGATTAAGTGATTTTTCAATATGTTTTACGCACACTTTGTGCTAGCCAAGAAGGGCCCTTTGGCCAAGATTTGGCTGGCAGCTCATTGGGACAAAAAGTTGACTAAAGCTCATGTTTTCGAAACAAATATTGAAAAATCAGTGGATGGTATTTTAAAACCTAAGGTAAAAATGGCTTTACGGACATCGGGTCACCTATTGTTGGGTGTAGTGAGAATCTACTCCAGAAAAGCTAAATACCTGCTTCAAGACTGTAATGAAGCATTTGTGAAAATTAAGGTAACATATATGTTCCATATAAAATGTCTTATGCCTTTTACTATTTGTGGAATATTTATTTTCTAATAAGAATTTTGAATAATATTTACACAAGTATCATATGAAATGATGTAAATTTTTGATAAGTGATAATAACACATAGAAATCAAAAATATTTGACTTTATCTCAATTTTTGTAGTTGGCCTTTCGACCAGGCATGGTGGATTTACCTGAAGAACATAGAGAGGCTGCATTAAATGCTATTACACTACCTGAAGTATTTCATGATTTTGACAGTGCCATGCCAGAATTAAAGTAAGTACATTTTATTAAATAGCATTGAATTGGTATAGAACTTTATAACATATAATTTTTTCAAAAATAAAATGAATGTCTACATAACATATTAAATGTAAATAAATATATAAGTTAAGATCCTTTCCCAACTATAATTATGTTAATTCTTAAATTGTTTTAGGCCTAATTTAATTTTTGGTATGGATACACCTCAAGTATAAATAGTTGACCTTTTACTTACCTACTCTTAAACAACTTAATGACCTCTCTAACTTTTTAAAACTAATGTAATTTATTTTCTATACTTTCTGTTAGTTCATCATGGTACTTAATTAATATATTTTACTGCAAAATATTATGTACCTTTCATAATATTTTGGTAAAGAAAAACTTTCTGTCTACTACAACTTATTTATTTTGTGTACATACTTATTTTGTGGTACACTCAACAAACAGCTTATATACACAATGATATGTTAATCTTGTCTTAAAGTTGCTCAGTTTGAAATGCTGAAAATATTTCACAAGATTTGAACAACCCTATAATTTTGGTGGAATCTCTATCAGATAGTTTTTAAATCCACAATTAAAGTGTCTCAGAGGTAACTGTACTGTTGACTTCTTGATATTCTTTATTGTTTACTTTCTTACATTTAAATTTTAAACACTTGCCAATCTTGCCAGAAATAATTAAGTCAGCATACACAGGCAAGTGTAGATTTAGCTGAAATATATTCTATAATTATACGCAAAAGCTAAAAATACAAGTGATGAAGCATATTTTGTAACTATTTCAACAAGGTGCTAGCTGATTTTGGTTTGAAATGAATTTTCTAGACCCTTAAAAAAAATTTAAGAAATATCAGTTGATAGATATGGAATATATCATGTGAAAAAAATGTACAAAAGTAAAATTCAGACATAGTCATTTTTACAACCACAATATTGACATACTTGACAAATATGTTTTTCAATAAATAAAGTTATTGAATTGAAACATACTATGGGGATGTGTAAAATAACTGTGGTACCAAATATGTGTGTAATGTGTATAGGGAAAAAAGACTAAAAAGTTAAATAGTTAAAAAACCATAAGTTTCATTTCACCAAATAAATGAAATAGTATGAAAAGGAATAGTTTTGAATAAGTTTTTGCAAGTTGTAGAAAGCTGAATAAATAATAATTGCAATGACTGTATTTTAAATATGAGTTAAACTATCAATCAACAATAAAGGGTTAACATATAAATTATTATAATAATTATTTTATATACAAAGTAATCCCTATTTGGTACGGCTATATTAAAAAAAAAACTTAAAACATGGACTTAGTTTTGCATTTATACATAACCATAAATGTTTTATAAAATGTTACTTAATACTTTATCTTTGTGTGTGTAAGAAAATTTTACACGAATTAATAATTATCTAATTCAACATAAATAATAACTTAAGATTTCAATCTTGCTTTGGAAATGAATCACTTTTAATTCCTTACTCAGGTAAAATTATTTGTTGAATTCCACCTCATTTTTCATTGAATTATTTGCTGAATACTAAATGTCTAACATTAGACCAAAAAATTAAAGACTTCAAACTTGATTTTCTAGAAGTCTTCCCTACTATTCAGGATCTAGTGTAAGCTACAATAAAAACTTAAACATTTTTAACAGTGAGGTAGATATTGAAGCTCAGTTCTCACTGAATCAATCAAGAGCTGAAGAAATAACAATGCGTGAAGACTATGGTTCCTTGAACTTAGTTACTCATGATGATGGGTTTGGTGATATGGGCTTCGATACAGACAATCCAGATATTATGAGAGAGGCAATTGGGAATGAAGGTGGATTAGAACAGGTAAATTGTTTTTTTTTATATCTATAAATTCTATTAACATGCAATCTAAAAGCTTCGTTAAATCTGCCTATCTTGGTAACTTGAAAACATGTGTGTATTTTAAAAATTATGTTGATGACATTACCCATTACAGAGTAATCTCCTCTTCGCCGACGGATCATCTCTGGAGCTAGCTAAAGACGCAGTAGCGAGTACGAGCGCTGCGGGCGTGCCTACTTTAACTGCACCATCGCACGAGCCCCGCATGGAAGCTGCGCCCCATGGACCTATGGATGACGGATTTGGTGGCACTATAGGGGATGTGGGGGATTTTGGACGTTAGTACTTTATATAAATATTTTGACTTTTTTTAAAGGTAGAATTGTTAATACACTGCAGATACCATAATATGATCATGCTTGCCATGGAGTTTTTGATATGATAGAAGTTAAAATTTCAAATCTATCAATAAATAATATATTTATAAATATTATATTTATAAATGTATATGGCTAAACAGATGAAAATAGTTTTTCTTTCATAATAATATAAAAGTAGAATAAATTAGAAGGGAAACATACTTTATGCATTTATTAAGAGTTGTCCACAATAGCACAATAGTGCTTAAGCTTAGGTAGCTTCCTCGTACTAAGTTCCATATGTTGTTTATGGTGGTTTTTGATTATAAAAAAATCCTCTAAAAATATGTGTGTAATGGAATGTTTGTATAATATAGATGCGGGAGGTCTCTTTGAGGGTGACCTCTTCGGCGACGTAACGGCTGGAAGCTCCACGGGAGGTGCCGGCACTGGCATGCCGGGCACCTCCGCCCAGCCGCAATCGTTACAGGTGTGGTATACTTATTTTTTGCTTCAAAATAAAAATATACAATTTATAATTACTTACTATTTATAATTTCTTTCGTACTTCTATAAAATATTTTTTCTTGTTTATTGTATACCCCGCTTAAGAGGATTTAACAGGAACCCGGACAAAATTAATAAAAAAAAATGTTACGTTTTGATAGTATATTAATAATTACGTTATTTAAAGTAAGAGTAGATAATTTTTTCTGGTGCGATTTGGTTTTGACTTATAAAATCCACAACCTAAGTCCGCTTACTGGTAATAACGCCTGAACGTTTGCAAAGTAGTGACAAACTCGATAGTGTATATGTTTAAGTAATGCATATAAACTCAAACTTAATTATGCAAATCGGATTAATTGCACTAGGCGGAGATAGAAGCGGCGGGCGGCAGCGCACGCTCGGCGGAGGCGGCGGCGGACGCGGACTCGGACGACGAGATGCCGCACTATGACGCGCCGCCCTCGCCCGCCTCGCCCGCCTCGCCGGCCTCGCCCGCCTCGCACGCCTCGCGCGCCTCGCCGCCCGGCGCGCCCTCGCCCGCGCACAGGTGCGTCGAGAGTATAGCAGTATAGCTGCATTTGAAACCTAACTTGAATAATTATAACAGGACTCCTCTTCTGCCTGGCATTAGTCCCGGCTTTGTTTGCCAGGGTTTGCCTTCCGACTAAGCTTACCCCACTCTGCTCGGTCTTTAACATCCTCGGTGGACAATCTATTGGCTCTCACGTCTCACGTCATGACATCCAGCCATCGCTTCCTTGGACGTCCGGGTGGTCTAACTCCAGGGACAGACATGTCAAGGTACATTGTTCCGACATAGTTCTCAGGTCGGCGCATAACAGGAGCTTATCTGCTACGTCATGGACCCCAAGACCATCTCGAATGAATGTGTTGCGTATGCGGTCGGACCGCGTAACGCCACACATCCACTTCAGCATCTTCATCTCCGTGACGTGAAGCTCCTGAGTGTGCCGAGATAATGCTGGCCAACATTCGTGCTGTATAAAAGAACCAGTCGGATAATGCTCTTGTATATCAGTCCCTTCAGCTTGGGCAGTATTCTGATATCACAGACCACACCAGTGACCTCCTGCCATTTGGCCCAGGCAGCGCTTATACGACGGGCATTGATGTCGTGGTCGATGCCTCCAGACTCATGCATAACGGATCCAAGGTACCTGAACTTCTCCGACTTAACGGCTGGCTCAGGCCCGATGTGGATGGTGCTCGAGTCCGGGCTCCCGCAAGCCATGTACTCGGTCTTCGACACATTCAGTTTGAGACCACCGTTCTTAAGCGCATCCTTCCAGGCGTTCACTTTACGCTCCAGCATCAGTCGGCTCTCATCAATGAGTACTATGTCATCGGTATACATCATCAGCCACGGAGGCTGGCCTTGGATGTGGGCCGAGACAGTATCCAGCACTATATTGAATAAGAATGGACTAAGAGCTGAACCCTGGTGAACTCCTACTGTAGTCGGAAAGGGCTTGGTGTTGCCAACAGCGGTCCTAATAACTGAAGCGGAGTTGTTGAACATATCTCTGATAACCTAACCTCAATATACGCTTCAGGGATCCCCTCGGATCGCAATGCCCACCAGATACACTGACGTGGCACACAGTCAAAGGCCTTCTGCAGGTCCAAATAGGATACATGCAGAGCTCTCCTTTTTTCCCTGTAAGCCTCCATCAAAGTTGTGAGGGCATAAATTTCGTCCATAGTGCCTGATCCTGGTTGAGACCCATACTGAGACTGGGAGACAGTACACTCTCGGCGGAGTCTGAGGCCGATCATGCGCTCGAAGAGCTTCATGGTGTGGCCCATAATCTTAACGCCCCTTTAACTACCGCAATCTTGAACACTGCCCCTTCCTTTGTAAATAGGGATAATAAAGCTGTGCCGCCACTGTTGTCACATCATTCCAGTATTCAAGATACGGTTAAACAGGTCAGTAAGTATAAGCACACCAAGAGAGCCCAACGATTTCCACGCCTTGATCGGGATGTCGTCAGGTCCTACCGCTTTCCCGTTCTTCATGCGTCGAAGACAATTACGAGTTTGGTCAAGGGTTATTGGAGCAACAAGTCCAAGGTTAGGAGATAATTCAGGAGGAAGACTACAAGAGTGCTGAGTGTTCAGCAGCTCCTTAAAGTAGCTTCTCCATCTCTCCTTCATAGAGGCTTGACTGCAAAGCAACGTGCCCCGAAAATGTCTGACGCAGTGACGTTTTGTAATATCCTGCGTCGCTTTATCTTGAGCACGAGTCAGTTTGTTTATGAGCTTCTGCCCCTCCACAGTTTCAAGTAGATCATATAATGGCGACAAACTTTCTCTGCGGGCCCTGGCTCCAGCTCTTTTGCTGGCCCGTTTCGCTGCTATGTACTCCAGTCTGCTGGAGTAGTCTGCTGCTCCAGAGTTGGAATGCTGCCACTCTTTAAACGCAGCGTTCTTTTCCCGAATCACCACCTGCACCTGGTCATTCCACCACCATGTCTCCCTGTCGATGACACTTCCACCCTTAGTAATGCTAAGGACTCGTTTGCCCGCTACAACGATTGCTGAATGAGCTCGATCCCAAGCAGCCTGAACGGTCTCGGTGTTGTCAGTAGATTTTGACTCTACCTCCGCCAGGAAGTCGGTCTGCATCGGCCCATTCAACAACCACCACTTGATTCCTAGGCTTGCGTTTCTCAGCTACTTTCGTTTTCGGGGTAACATTATAGTCCATGACAAGTAGACGATGTTTGGCCGTCAGGCTTTCACCAGGAATGACCTTACAGTTGGTCACCCTGCCTATATGACACCGTCGCCGAAAGCACGCTGGACCCGACGTCGCATGAGTACATCTGCGAGTTCTCTGCATCGTCCAGTTAGAGAGCCAATATTCCATGTTGCAAAGCGGAGTTTCCGTCTGGGTACTAACGTCGTTAGTCGTGCCTGTGCCTGACACGGTAGCCCTTGCCCACTTGTCGCAGGTGTAGGGCGATGTGCCTGCGTGTCGTTTAGCGGCGACGTCCTAGCCGTACCCAGCTTTTTCTTGTATCGGTCCATTTGCTTGGCGAATTAGTGGTTTTTAATGGAGCGATTGCCATCTGACCTCCCAAACCCATTACTGGGAAAAACTAAGAAAGGAAAAGGAATTAAAGGAAGAATGACTTGGAAAATGGGGGAGGGACACTTCTTCCATGGTTTGGATGGGGTTATGAACGTAATGGCTCGAGGATCCGGGGTCGCGTACCCGTATGCCGTAAACCAAATATCGGGCAGATAATTGGCTGACACCCTCTGAACGACTCCTATCATCTCAATATAAGATAACTTTTTGAAACGAAAGTAATAATGATAAAAATGATCGTGCCCTGATTTCAAATATTGTAAAATCTATTGTCATATTTTTGTACAGACATACATTTCGTAAATTGCCAAAATATGCCTTGGCTACGTTAATATGCTCCTTGCACCATGATCTATGTAGAATAATATGTATGTATAAATCCATGACCACTGTGAATTGCAGTTGGGGAGCGTCGCCCCCGCACGAGAGCGAGGCGCCGCGCGACGACGGGCGCGAGGGGCGCGACGCGGGGCTGATGCCGCCGCCCGCCGCGCCGCGCCCGCCCTCCGCCCGGCCTATGGTAACATACTCAGGAACAACTGGTTCCTGTTTGTCGAGGAAGACTACTGGGTTCGATCCCCGCGTCGCAGCATCAATTATGTATTTTTTTGTCCTTAGTCTGGATTAACACATTAAAAAATATGCCATAACATCAATTATGGTTTCCAACTTTGATAATAATTATATATAACATTCACCAACTTTAAGTAAACAAGTGACAAAAACTAATTAAAAAAAACGTAAACTAATAAATAAAAATTATATTAATAAAATATAAAATTTACATAAGAAATACAAAAAAGACAAGATCACATGGATGAATATACCTCATTAACTCAATTATTCCATATATTAACAGGAAGTGGATGATCAAGTACCAGAAGAGCAACCACAGGCCGAGGCTCCCGCTACTCCCGCACCAGCTATTGATTCTACCACACTGCTACAAAATGATGAAGAGTCCTTTGCATTAGCACCAGTTGATGCAACTGTTCTTAGAGGTATAATGTTAGAAATATTTGCAAATGGAAATTATATGTGTGTATAAGTATTTTCAAAAACAAACACCACACTCCAGTCTAGTTGATCGCTGATTTTGCTTATTTATTTTATTTTTGTTGCTTCACGCGGGTATATATTTGAAATATAAACAAAGTTAGCCACTATTCAGCGGGACACTTGATTATTGTTTTATTTAAGTGGTTTTTTTTATTGACATATATTCGTATGATATATCCAGGTATAACAAAAGCGAAACGCAAGCGTAAGCTCATAGTGGACGAAGTGAAGAACATATCAGGTGAGGAGATGAAGAACCAGCTGAGTAACACGTCGGACATCGTGACCACGCTGGACCTGGCGCCGCCCACCCGCCGCCTCATGCACTGGAAGGAGACCGGCGGAGTCGAGAAGCTCTTCACGCTGCCCGCCAGGCAAATACCCTCCAAAGTGCTGTTCAAGGTGCGTGTCTTTATGATGTAAGAGTTAGTGGTAAGAAAGGTAGGGGACACCTCGGTTGATCTTCCAGACTCCCCATCATGAGAAGGGCAAGTATGAAGAGGTTCATGACAGTGATCAATGACGAGGTGAAAGAGGTATGTCGGGCGTCAGTGTTTAACGCTCAATTCTCTTCGAATACTGCGTTAGGTATATAGCGTGAATAAAAAAAAACTAAGTAATCCATAGTATAGGTGGTTTTGGACATATTTTGTGTCATATAATGTAGGCTAACATCGTGCTTTATATAAGCTTACATCGGACAAAACATGTTAGTGCACGTACACATATTAAATGGCGATGTCGACTTCAACAATAATGGTTGTATGGAAAAAACAATGCATATTTTCGGTTAAAGTCCACCCAAACGATTAATGTAATGAAGTAGGTGGTGCCCGCAAGTTCTGACTTCTGAATACTGTTGTCGTTGCAGAAGTACCAACGCAACATGACGCTGCGCACGGAGGCGGAGGAGGGCGACGCGGCGCGCTCGCCGGACCCCGAGCCGCCCGTGGCCAGGCGCGCCGGCCGCAAGCGCCGACACGAGGAGGTGCGTGTGCGTGCGCGCCTGCGCGTGTGTGCGTGCGCGCGCGCGTGTGTGCGTGCGTGCGCGCGTGATTATGCTACCTTTTTATTTAAACTCTTTTGCTTTGTGACAAAATGTAAATGTCTAGTTCAAGAATTAATTTGTTTTTATATAGTAGTCTAAATTCGAAGCTTATTTACAATTAAACGGCCATCTTAAGTTCATCTTAAAAAATTATTTGCATATTAAGTAAATAATCGTCTTACTACATAGCATTATCCCGGCCTATTGCCAGGGTCTGCTTTCCTACTTAATCGACTCCACTTTGCACGGTCTTGAGCATCCTCAGTGGTTAGTCCATTGGCTCTTATGTCCTGCGTCACGACGTCCAGCCAGACGTCGCTTCCTTGGGCGTCCGGGGGGTCTTACTCCATATTAGTATTAAGTAAATAATATGTTAAAAAAATTTAATTTCCTTTATTTGCTTTCGTTATTAATATATTTTTATATTATATTTATTTAGACTATACATCCACCGGAAACGCCTGCACCACAGCCCGACCTGGAACCTCCGACTCCCATCCCTCAAGAGTACGAACCGTCAGTTGGTAAGAAAATAATACGATTTAAAGTGACATATTTTATCTTGGTTTACATTTACTAAAACACCTATAATTGCTATCATGGTCTAAGTCTAAGAGCAGACTTTTTAATATTTCACAGCTTTACATTAATGTGCAATATTTTACTAAATTCATATCATTAATATGTCTAATATTTTAATATTCTTCCTTTGTAATAATGGTGTGTTGAATTCTATCTTCATCTGTGCTTATTAATTTATGTATATAAAAATAACAGGGTAAGAGCTTATAATGTATGCCTGTATAGTGTTTGTATAAAAACAAGTCAATAACTCAATTGATGATTAACAATTTCTGTCTATGTCATATTTATATCACCTTAAAGATAACTAAATGTAACTATTCATTTGATTATAACAATAGTATTTTGTAAAAGGTAATTATTTAACTGACACACTTAAACACAATGTAAACTCCATATAACGTCAATTTCTTTTTTTTAAGTCTAAAAATCATACGTAACAAATATTAATAACATCGCTCGTTACGCATAGTTCCCGCTGACGTCCTAGGTCTTTGGTGTACTTGTACTTTGTACTTATTCAAATTCAAATAGTGGAAAATAGTTATAAAGTCGAGTGCTTTCGATGGTTTAGGGAGATTGTCTTTAAATCAAATGACTTAACATGGAATTTACATTGTATAAAAACATATTAAACACGCTATGAGTCCCTCGCCCACTAACCCCCGTCCCCCGTCGCACTGCGCTCGCACAGAGGCGGAGCGCGAGCCTACGCCCACGCCTACGACCACACCCACGACCACGCCCTACCGCTCGCCGCGCCACGACGACGTGGAGCCGCCCGCTACGCCAGGTACCTACACACATACACACACACGCAAACATATTTATACTAATGAACTTCCTGGTTTCAGGAACTCCTGGTTAAACAATTGCCGGTACAAATATAGATACAAAACGGACGCGCATTGTTACAAATATTATTTTCCCAGTGTTTGTGTCTATTATATAATTTATTAATGTAATTGATTGAAGACTGAACAAGAAACAAATATGTATTATTCTTTACACATTTTTTATAAATACCTATTTCTCCTACACAAACACGCACACACACGCACGCACACACACACCCTCATACATTCATCATGATCGCTTATTCTATAAAACTATTCATTACTGGTAATGGGATTTGCATTTATATATAGTATCAATTAATTTAATGTATTTGATTATAACTGTAATAACATTATTACAAAATTTAATAGTATCCATCATATATTTATTTTACTGGCTAAGACCGAACAATAGTATTACTTGAACTTTACTTTTTACTTAGCAT
The DNA here is from genome assembly GCA_037127375.1 of Dione juno. Classification (NCBI taxonomy): domain Eukaryota; kingdom Metazoa; phylum Arthropoda; class Insecta; order Lepidoptera; family Nymphalidae; genus Dione; species Dione juno. Next base: position 896,581 of record JAXRJS010000021.1, on the reverse strand, counting down.
CTTTGTTAGCTAATATATTTTCAAGTAAACTTAAATTAATTATATAGATTTTATTTCTGACTTATTAGACTGTCTGATTTATTTTATTATAAATATTATCATATCCCCGTTCTGGTAAGATGAGAGAAAGCGGCGATCAATTCCGCCACTCAGTATGTCACCACTCAGAATGTCACCACTGCCCTGATCTGATCCCTTTGCCCATCTTTATAAGCCGAATACAATATGATACTGAATTAAAATATCCAACCAACCAGGTTTGCTAAGTTCCCTCGGACCTCCGCTCACGCCGGGAGTGCTGGGGCCGCTGACTCCCGGCACGCTGCTGCAAGGCGGCCTCACGCCGGGCAGCCTGCAGCACGGCGCTATGACGCCAGGTAATTTGTTACTTCCTCTGTATATTAATATGTGGGTAGGTGCGCGTGGAGCTGGGCTTTCTCTACCTCCATACGAGATAAAATGTGAAACTGAGAACTTTTGTTAGTGAGACTGACTTTTACTGATCTATTTTCAGCTTTGCCATAAATTAATCTTGATGGTAGATCGTAAATGCATGCATATGTAGATATTTACAAAACAATGACAATTGTTATTAATACTTGTATTATTATTTCTTGTTCAGGTGGTCTAACGCCTGCGGGACTACATCACGGTGACCAATCTGAATTAGGGCTCGGTGGTCCACTACATGGAGGTAATTTTCATTACAACTTTAATGAATTTCTACGATTTTTTTTACATACATGGTTTAATAAATAAAATAATAAAAGCTATATTCCTGTTTAATCTAAGTCTTTTTTAATAGGAATGACGCCGGGTGGCATGACGCCAGGTGGAATGACACCAGGCGGTATGACACCAGGATGCATGACGCCGGGTGGAATGACGCCGGGTGGTATGACGCCGGGAGGTATGACGCCGGGCGGTATGACCCCTGGAGGCATGACACCGGGAGGTATGACGCCAGGGCTCGGTCTCGACGGCGGTATGACGCCGGCAGGTCTCCATCATGGTACTATGACGCCTGGTAAGTTGCACTTTTTATATTTTTCAATTGAGTATAAAATTTGGATGTGTCAGTGTAATATATGTTCTACACGAAAAGGGTAATCGGAGGAAACCTAGTGTTGAGGCGCTCTGTTTTCTCTTACCACAAAATTATGACAAATTACGTATTTAATGGTGGAATCCCAACGTCGTGCTTTATCTTACCAATTCACAGTTCATCTACTTAAGTAATACTTAAGTAATATTATTTTAATATTCTATAAATTGCAAATAATAACTTTTCATTCCGTAGGCGGTCTCGACCACGGCGGTATGACCCCGGCGGGGCTCCACCACGGCGGCATGACGCCCGCGGGGCTGCAGCACGGGGGCATGACGCCCGCGGGGCTCCAGCACGGCGGCCTCACGCCGGGCGGTCTGCAGCACGGCGGCATGACGCCTTCCGGTTAGCCGCAGTTTATTTCGTATACGTGACCGTCTTTACCTTATTTCGGTCGGTCGGTCGGTAACTAGTGATCGGATGCGCAGGTCTGCAGCACGGCGCGCTGCTGCCCATGATGCCGCAGATGGGCGGCGGCGGCGAGCACCCCTTCCTGACGCAGGCGGGCGCGCAGCTGTCGCACGCGCATGCGCACGCGCACACGCACGACCTCAACACCGGCCCCATGGAGCCGCTGCCCATGCCGCTCGACCATGGGGATTATCAGGTTGGTTTTGTGGTGTTTCCGGGAACCACACTGGACTGTAATACTGTAACAAGTACTTCACAGTTAACAGTAGTAGGTTAAATCTGAGCCTGTCTGTCGAAGGTGGCATTAATGAGTTATTATACTTTGTGTCATTTTATAGTTCTTTTTAAAAATTTTTTAAGATTTTCCGAATAATTTTGGTTATTGATTTGTAATTGTGAATTGTTAGGAATTTTGAACCTTTTGGGTTAATCTAGAATTTTTCTAGAACATTTTTTGACAAGAAATGATCTACTTAATTGAAATAATTATATTAGTAATTTGGCATTTTTATATTGTAAATTTAATTTCCAGAATGCCATGCAAATGACAAACTTAGGGTATGATGACCAGCACGGACACCACAGTCCGCAACACGATTATGATTTACCCCTCAGTGTTGAAAATGTAAGTTTATTTTCTTGTCTTATTTTGTTCCTTGTTGTCTTATTTTTTTGTAAATTGTGTAATTTTATTATTCAGCTTTTATTTATAATATATTTTATTTCAAGCATTCTGATTCATTTAGTTCAGATAGTAGAAGGGCACCCTAATAGGATTTTAAAGCATTATATGAAAATATCCTTTATTCAAATAAAATTATGCGGCACATTTTAAAATCGTCGAATATACATGTCACTCCGCTGAGACGGTCGGTGTTGCCAATTTGAACGCCTCTCTCGTCCGCAGCCGGAGGAGGCGCGCGAGGCGCGAGAGGCGCGGGAGGCGCGCGAGGCGGGCGAGACGGAGGAGCAGTACGAGGAGCGCGTGCTGAACCGGCGCGCCGCGCAGCTGTTCGCCGCCATGCGCGCCAAGCTCGCCGCCGACCTCGCGCTGTCCTTCGCGGAGCTGGCGCCGCGCCACAACAACAGGAAACACGTACTGGCTATACCCGTTTATAACTAAATTATAATTCATAGATTTGCTGCACGTTGAGACCGGTAATGGTGGATTATGTGAGGACAGCGAACCTGTTACTCAAATAGATGACTAAAATGGCCACATTCCTATTTAAGAAGAACAAAATTTTTAATATATATTTCACTATTTATGCGACTAAATTAGAACAGTTTTATTTCGTTTTTTAAGAAAATTTATTACATTTCAAGTCCTGTTTTTTAGAAAGAGAGATTTCCATTTTCTTTATATAATGTTTTTTTTTTACATTATTTTTACTAAAATATGCTACAAGAGATTATTATATGCAAAAACTAAGTTAAACGTAAGTAAGTTAAAATAAGTTAAATACTTACACTCGCATTTATATTTTTTTTTATATGACAATGCTTTCGAAATCCTTAAGTGGGTATCACTAGCTTGATTGTAATTGGCAGACTAGGGATCAAAACCACAACTATGGGCGTGGTACACTCAGATGGTATATCTTTACTTGACATAAATTATATATTAAAAAACACAACCGTCGTGACGCACAGGTAGATCTGCTTGTAAACGCGGCGGCTTGTGGGTTTGATTCCCACGAGGGGAGAGTGAGTTATTTTCATTTTCTTCTCTCTGGCAACAAGGCATAAAAGCTTGGCCTTGAGTTCGGCCACTCAACACGAAATATCTTGAAAAGCAGGGAACGGAGTGTCTCGACACTAGGTTCCTTCTGCCTACCCTACTAAGAGCGAGAGGCATTGCGTGAAACTGAAAAAAAAAACCAACAGCACCTGGTGCTATCAACAATTCTGGTCTCTTAATATAATGTGTTCAAAGTTACGGAAATTAACGTCGAATTTTGTGATTGTGTCTATATATCTGTAATAAATTGTTTTATATAAGTATAATTTTGATGTGTCACAGGTGGCGCAAAAATTCTACAGTCTACTAGTTCTCAAAAAGCATCAAATGCTAAAACTGGAGCAGCACGAAACGTACGGACCTATAACAATTTCAAAGGGAGCTCAGTTCGAGACGGAAGCGATATAAATAAGATAGTTATATTTATACAAAGAAACAAATATCAATTAGATTTAAAAGAGGGTACTTTAATATAAATCGGTGATGAGTAGTTTCCTTTGATAGGTTGAGCCAAAAATATTGTAAGCATTCGAATTCATAGAAACTTGTTTCGGACCAAAATATAACATGCTGATCTCACACATCGGATGACACAAAAATATTGTAAGGATAAGTCGACCTGAATATTATGAAAAATTATATGTCATAATAATGTATATAACATGCATGTTCTATCTTGGGCGCTGTATGAACATACAAATGTGCAAAAATCTAAATCCTAACCTAAATCCTTAGCTTATGTTCTTTCTTATAGATGACTATTTATTAATATAGTTATTTATATTATATATGTATCATTTTTAATAATGCAACTAAGTTTCTTTAATGGAGCCGAGAAATATAGCAAATTGTACATACATTGATTTATAAAAACAAATGATAGGTTCAATAATATATATTTTTTTAATTGTTAATCATTAGGACAAAAATGTCAATACTAATTGGAACCATGACTTACCCTTACAATAAAGTTTCTATTAATTCGAACGAGTGAGTTTTTATAGCGATTGTTCGGAGGGATGTAGAGAAATGCCTTAATTTGTTTTGCTCTAGGTTAAGTGAAATTATTGTATTTTTACATTGTTTGATAGCTTCCACATTTACATAGTGCTAATTTGTTATACCGTTTGTCATTTGAAGGTGATGGGTGATCTAGATGTTTTCAATTACTTTATCATTACAAATATAATATAAGACATTTATTTTTATATCAGAATAACATTGCATAACTTAATAATTTTTTTTTCGACTTTCCTTATTGTTCACAATTGCGTTACTATTGACGAAGCACCTTTTTTTGTTTTCTATTTTATAATTAAATAATATTTTGTTATTTTGCATTAAAAATTATATTATACAGATCGCCTTCACTCTTTAGTAGTACAATGTTAATATTGCTCCTGCATATGTAGAATCTGCCCGTCGATCTGTTATACACGACATTAGACGTTAAGGTTTAATGAGATTGAAACTAAGTGTTCACTAAATCAAAACTCAGCGGCTTCTGAACCCTCAACGCACTGTTTTAATAACGTCACAATGATGCAGTTATTAAAACGTATATTTAACAAGTTAACGTAAAGATTTCTTGCCGCTCCGACGCCGTATGCGGGATACATCAGAGGAGGCAGATGACCCGGAGTGGACTTTATTTCCATATTGTATTGTTGTTATATAGTGACGTGTTGTGTTATGTGTATAGCAACGATCGGCGTATGAATGTAGTACGGGAAATCTTTCTGCCTTACATTTTATTGTTGTTAGTATTATTATGTTGATGAGCGTCTTTATGTAAATTATATGTAAGATATATTTTGATACCGGACTGTCGGACACTTAGTGCTAATGTTCTGTTCAAATACATACGCTTTGATTTATATGAAATAATAGAAATGGTCGGTTATAAATGCTTATACATTTAAAGTTTTTTTTTATATTTAATGACTAGATAGTAGTCTGAACGTTTTTCAAGTACCTCGAACTTGAAATGAAAAGTCAAATAATTTAATTAATTTTGAAATATATCACGTTTTTAATCAGCCATATTATAGAGCAAAGTAAAAATTGAAAAATTATGTACGAGTACAAGTAGTCGTAAGCATAGACGTAGCTAGGATCGATTCTTCATCTAGGTCTTGAAGGTGTTTTGAGAGTATTCTTCTTAATGTGGGTGACTATTTTCATATAAAGTGAAATATTAGTTTAGTTGAAGTTTCCTTTATTTTTGATGAAATATATAGAAACAGAGATTAGAGAAGATTTATTAAGTAATTCGCTTCAAAGTTTGTTTGTTGCAACTTGCAAGTGCGACAGGCAGCTCTCCCTAGCTACGCCTATGGCATTGAGTGATACTGAGAAAACACCAAATCATGCGAAGTCTATTACGAGATTTAAATATATTTACATGTTTATACAACTGTGTGGATGGCGCGTGTTTGCGCGTGTTAGCGGAGTGATTGCGAGATGGCGTATCTCGAACAGTTTATTGGTTTTATTTTATGGCGTTCGTTCGATGCTTTACCGTTTACCGTTCACATAGTATGACTGACAGACCGAGTGACTGACTTATTGGTATGATAAGTTATTAGTCTTATGGGTAATTTGAGCGTATCAATTTCATAAATATTCTAAACACTACTTTTTTAAGCATCGAATGCCCGCAGGCTTTTTTACCCCAAATTGAATACATTCTGATGCAAGATTGTATTAACTTTGGTATAAATTGTTTCCAAATTCTGTAAAATTCTAAGCATTAAAAATGCCTGGACCTGGTTAAGTAAATTAGAAGATTTTTGTAAAAGCATTTAAGTGAATACCTTCGCTAGAATTACCTTAGTGTTATCCCGCGGGAGTATTCTCTTAGATACTATCCAGTAAATATTTGCAATAAATTTGTTGATATAAATGTGGCGTTTTTATTAATCATTCCTTTTCTTTATGATCAGTTTCTTTGATTTGGAATTACAATATAGAATATTTATTATGAATATAACAAGTTCAAAACCAAAACGAGAATAATAGCTATAAATAATAACATACGTTAATTGATGCTTATTCCGATTGTATAGGTACATAATAAAAATAATATTTTACTATAATTTAGACTTAAAGTTCACTGATAAAAATAGTTATGAACACGTAATTCTTGGAAATATTTAAAAATTATTAACAATAATCCGAGTCTCAAGCTCATATACTCTTAATATTGTTCAAATAAAATAAAAATATTTAATAAAGTCTATTGACTATATTATAGTAAAAATTCAAATCAAAAATGTCAGTTTCTAGTGAAAGTTAAAGAAAATCTACAGTGTTACTTTGTGATATAAGATATGGAGCGTCGACCCCTTGTCGACTGTAACTTGACAAGATGGTCTCCTCTACGTCTGCAGTGTATTTTTAGTCGCCCGGTTGTAGACTAACCACGCCCAATCGATCTGCAATAAGCTCTTCCTCCTGTAGTCTGAATCAATATCATTTGCGCATACAACAGATGTCTGCATCACTATGTACTTCAGACACTGCAGTTTGTCTACAGGATAACGTAGATTTATATTATATTTTAACGAAGACATGGTATGAACCACTGCATTTATATAAGCCATACTTCTACGTTATTGTAAAGTTTTTTATGCACTGAGTGGATTTTTTTTCTAGAAAAGATAGATTTAGACCTCAAGAGAATATTTATTAATCGTGTTTGTATTATTAGGTATTTGTCTGTTTGTTTATAATTAAAATTATACATAAAAGATGTAAGCTGATCCAATGCGATCACTACAGTACAGACGCCAGACCATGTCCGATTTGTGATCAGACGAACATCTATATATTAAAATTAATTAACATTTATAAGGTATCTTTGACAATGTCCTCAGTGTGTGGGTTCGATTCCTACATGGAGAAATAATTTAAGTTATTTCAGTTCAGTTCTGGTAAGACCGAGCGACGTTCACCACCGTCACACTGTTCCCAGAAAGTGTGCAAAACATTTTGTAAAGCTGAATTTTTTATTCGTTCGAACTTTACAAAAAATGACACTAGTTTATCCGATTGATTTATTGGATACGGGGCCTAGGGGGAGTCGAGGCGGTCCACGTAGGCGGTGCAGGTGGGTGGAAATCCATAGTTACCGTCGCATCCCTCACTCCCGACATGCGCACAAGTCAGTTTTTTGACCTTTTGACAACCACATTACGTAAACGCATTTGCACGCAGTGTATAGTAGCAATTTTATTCTCTGTTAAATACAACTTTAAAAATCTTGGGAAGCCAAAGATACTCGATCAAAAAAGGCACAGTCGCAAATATCCATAAAAAGAAAAAACTAGTAACATAATAATTTGTCTTAACTCTTAAAGACATTGCAATAACCATTACTTTTTAAAATTAAAAGTAGGTACAAATTCGTTGCAACTTTATCATGTACAATCGTTAAAATAATTGTTTATCTGATTTTACTTATGATTATAAAAATACTGATATTTGGCTGTAACACATCGTATAGGTATATATTATTATTAGAACTTCACGCTCAATCCCGCACGTACCAGGGTTTGGCAGAGATAGCCATAGGTAGATGGCAATAAAATAATATTAAAACACTCGACTTGTTCGGACTTGTTGCCGGAGCGAAGAAAATGAAAATAATTCATTCTCCCCCAGTGGGAATCGAACCCACAAACAGTCGCGTCTACAGGCAGACGCTGTGCTACTGCGTCACGGCGGTAAGAGTATGTATAGGTAAATAGTTTTCTCATAAATATATAATATCTGTAAATGTTGTTCTGCGTTTTTATAAGCAGCCTTGACCTTTTCCATCAGCGTTATGCTCATTTCAATTGGTATCAATAAAAAATATAAAAATTAGAACGTAGCATTTAATATTGCAGCTCTGAAACACCAAACTTCGGCTCAAATGATGTCCTCAGCAAGATTAATCTGGCGAGTTGCCAAATTTAAGCGATCATTGAATCAATTCATTGAGTCAAACTGAATAGATATTATGTAATAAAATTTAAACATAGCTATATTTAATTAAAGTTTTCTTAACTCATAGAGACCGCCGTCTCAAAGTGGGATAGAGTCTCACTGTGAAAGCAATGTGACGATGAGATTAATATACGTAATAGTCGACGGAAAATAGTCAACGGAGTGTTTTTAACAATAGAACAAGGTATAGTAATAGTATAATTGTAGATTAGCAGTAGCTCATCTACAATTATACTGCTGTTTTAATTCTTAATTTATTTTCTCTTATGCATTTTCTTGTCATTAAGTAATGGAGATTGTCCTATTTATATTAAAATGATTTTATTTCGATAAAGCAGTGGAATGTTTATAATTCGAAATTAATTTATTAATATTTTATACGTTCTGATATTAAATTTGTTTCTGGTGTAATGTAATTGAATTTATTTGTAATAATATTTTGTAGTCTCAATGTAAGTTTAGGTGAGTTGTGAAAAAATGCTCATCGATATAGGTTTGTATCATTTAATCGCCCTAAAAATGTACAATACAGATGCTGACATTCTCTTACAGCGCAACAAGTCGACACGCGATGACAATACTCACACGCTAAGTGCTAGAACTGGCTAATAGTCACCACGCGCTCAACGCGCACATACTGCGAACTTGAAAAGTTGAACAACAGTCTACAATTATATATAATAAATCAATATCAGGAATAGGAATAATCGAGCGTTTACATACAACATTTTATTTGCAGATTTTATTATACTACATAATTAAATAAATTGCTTTGATGCACTGATAAGTGTAACACTTAACATAAGTCCTCGCACCACTATGAGGGTGAGGTTTCACACATTCGATTCCATGGCCGTCCACTCCAGATAGTATACACTGAAACCTCGCGGGATGGCAGTAGTGTTCTTAGAAGTAAGTAGCTTAGAAGGCGAAGAGCAGTAAGAAGGCCATCATAAGACAGAACAGTCCCATGGCCTCAGAGAGGGCGAAACCCAAGATGGCGTATGAGAACAGCTGCTGCTTGAGGGAGGGGTTCCTGGCATAGCCAATGATGAGGGAACCGAACACTGTTCCAATACCAGCACCTGAAATGTAACAAACATACATTGCACTCTAGTTCATGTATGTAAATTATGTTACCTAAATATTAGATAATTAAAAATGTGATCCGAAAACATTGTAGAAGGCAAAAACTTTTAGTTGTGAACTTTTTCCTTGCTTTAAATAGAATATACTTTTTCTTACATAACTAGACAATTTTATAGCAATAATTTTTAATAAAACAAAAAGCAAGCAAACTCACCCCCAGCAGACTTCACATGCATATATTAGTTAAAATGTACACTTCATGCAACAAATTATTAGATCCACACCCAGATAATATACACTGTACAAACACTTATTAAAAATATATATGTATTTTCTAAAAAGCAAAGAGCATTAGAAAAGCAATCATCAGACAAAAAAGGCCCATGGCTTCAGAAAGTGCAAATCCAAGGATAGCATATGAGAATATTTGCTGTTTCAGGGAGGGGTTGCGAGCATAACCGATTATTAAGCATCCAAACACCACACCAATGCCAATACCTGTAGGAAATAGTGATTGACAAATATTGGAAAATAAATTTTTCTAAATACTTTAGATTTGTAATAACATAATACAAGTATTGAATTTATGATATTTATGTAATCAATTTACCTACTTATAAAGGTAGGGAGTAAGTTAAAGTAGCCCTTGTCTACTAAATAATAGCTCAAAATCAATAATCAGCCATGTTGAGTTATGCAACCAGGTTACAAAAAATCAGTTTTCTTGAGGAAAGTTTATTTTCCAATATGTCAAAATAGTGAGATAAAGTTAGTCATAGTAATTTTAAGCATGAAAATACACTGGTAAAGTTAGCTTACAATAAACTTATGGTTTCTATTAAATACAAGTGAACAAGTAACAAACAAGCATTAATCATGCAAATGAACTAAAAAATTAAGCTAAGCATACCAGAGCCAGCGACTCCTACTGTGGCAGCACCAGCTCCAATGAATTTGGCAGCTGAGTCAATGTCCTTAGTGACCGAGGTGGTTTGGAAGGAGCGAACTGCGGACAGTTGGGGGGCAGCTGGGACTACTTGGGTGTGTGATGGGAGCGCCGCCAGCGGCCTCACAAGAGCTGTGTTGCTGAAGATCTGTAAAATAAAAGATTAAATGATTTACTTTAAACCTATGAATTATTATATTCTTTTTAAATAATGAATACATACAGTAGTAAACTGTTACAAAAACTTTCAAACATCTGTTTTAATCATCTGTCAAATAAAATTAAAATAATAAGTCTGATTACATAAATCATATAGTTCTGAAGTTCCCTTATATTCATTTAGTTAAATCGGTTAAGTTTGGTATCAATTGATAATGGAAAGAAAATTTCAGATAGTAATTATATCATCTCACTATTATATAACTACATTTGTGGACATCAGATAAAATTGAAATACATATACGATAAAATCCTTGGTATAAAGTACTATGGAACTTATGGAACTATGGAAATTATCTTCAATTAAACGAGGAATAAAATGTTTCCCATGTTATTTAAGTTCAAGGAAACTATGTCTTATATAAGTTATAAATCGATTAAACCTATGATAAAAACCAAAAATAATAAGAATTTTATTATAATAATGGGTATCGTATGATAATAATTTATATTCAAGAGAAGTATATATATATATGTACTTACAGCAGACCTGGCTGCAGGGACGATCAATCTAGCAGCATACATTTTTGTGTTTAGTTAGGTGCGGCGATCGACAACTGAAATGAACGAGTTTATGTTGAATGAAAACCAGCTTTACTTCAACTAAATTGGTAGAGTATGAAAATAGGGGGACTTGACAGTTTGACCGCAGAGCGTTACGTAATTTGTAGAAGCTACGTAAGAGTCTAAGTTAAAACCTAATTTCTCCGTATTTACGTTAATATTGAAAACGTTACCACTATTCACTTTCAGTTGGGAGAAAAGAGAGTATATTCTCATATATAATAATAACAGGGAGGCCGCGGAAAATGGCCGAATCGACAATTTATCTTTCTGGTTTCAAAGACTATGTTCCGTGACAACTTACAAAATCACAATAAAATATTAGCACCGAAACGCACTATGGTCTTGTCTTTATAGAAATAGGCACTTTTAGTTTCGAAATAGCTTGGGATTTTAACACTTTTTCGCGATTAAATAGCTCACTATTTCTGTGACACTTACCAAAGAACACCGAGAAGGAGGAGACCGGCCTTTGGAATGTTCAATTTCTGAGTGGTCAAGAGAAACAGAGTATAAATGCCGTGTCGGTATTGGTTCTTTTGCGCAGAGTGCGCAACTTCCGTTCGGAGCAGCCAACTATTGATCGGGCTGCGCAGATGATATAAGCATTGAGTTCTTTTTATTCCAAAATAGTTAGTACATTAAATTTGCGATGTTTTATGGCTCTTAGAATTAGATCATTAATTTTATAGTTAAAACGAAGACATAAAAATCGCTAAAAATAAATCTACTTATAGTACTTAAAAGTGTATATTTGTAGCAACATAGTTCTGCAATTGACTAGTCCATTATCCACCATTCGACATGGCCGTCTTTATGATAAACATCTGTAAATTCAATGGCTGTGGCATAACTTTTCCTCGGCTTGCTGATCTCATTGAGCACATAGAAGATGTTCACATAGGTAATTATTAAGAATTTTATATATTTCGTTCGCATGTTTCTTATTTCAGGCTTGGAAAATTACAGTGTCCTCCCTATATATTATACGTTTTATCATTACATCAAAGTTGCCAACATTGAAGTAATTTTAGCAGCAAATATAAATTAATTGCGGGAAATCGTTGTACAGGTTTGGTGAAGCTATTAATATATTTTAATGATATAATGATATTTGTTGTTATTTCTAATTGTAAACAAAGAACAGCTGATTGAAATCAGAATTTTGACACTTAAATATACAATGAAAAGGGAGAAAATTGACAAAATATTTACATTTAGATTATGATCCTGCCGTCGTTGAACAAAAAGAAGCTTCTCAGCCAGCGTGCATCCCTCTTAGCTATGTATTAAAATTCTTTACGGAGGCATCTAGACGGGAAATACACAATATGCCGCCAGCAGCCGACGTGCGCCGGCGCCTTCTCTCCGCACCAAAGCCACCTTCCGTCCGAAGCAGTACACCTACAGGTTATTGCTATTAGTTTTAAAAAACTATGTACGTTGAAATTTTTATGCTTATAACTAGTTAAGGGATTATTAGGAATTAGGCTATAATATTTTTTTGGCGTTGAAATTGCACAATATATTTAAATATTAAACAACAGATAAAATATCTGTCTTATTTTGCTATTTATTTACTTATTTCATGAAGGACTATTTTCATTTGAATTAAATTAATATCCTTCTAACTTTATTTTCCAGGGAGCGAGGTTGATGAAGATGAACTTATGAGCCCGTCAGAAGACAGCAACGATTCCTGGACTACGGTGGAGGAGTATAGTTCAGAGTTCATCTTACGGTATGGTGTCAAGTATGTATACTATACTATTTCCATTTATTTTGTTTGTATACTTAAAAAAGAAACTCCTTTTTTGGGTTTTATAACCCTTGCCATACTGTTTTATTTTATCTTTGCTTTGTTACGTCCATAAAACATAATCTAATTATCCCGTTCCAGTAGAATATCGATAATTTCGGGAAATAGCTTGCTACGTCCAGTCGGCAGTGTCGGCTGTGCGTTCTCGTTTTGATGGTGATAATGAACAAGTTTTAAGTTAACAATTAATAATGTGGAATGGTTAAATGAAAAAAAAATTACATCAAAACATCTAATGTATAATTCTATATATAATTTGACTTATAATCAGCAAATTTTTAAATTTAATAATAATTAGAATTTATTATGGCACTCTTATGTAGTAAGAACCAACAAAACGAAAAGTAGTTTTATTTTTTTTAATTGGTATGCGATATTTTTCTTCTTTACATAGCGAATTTTGCCAAATATGCGAATAACAATTCGAAATATTATAACGAAATATGGGCACTTATGTTTACTGCTAATAACTAAATATTGAACGCGAAGAAAACCGAATGTGTATTTACAATGCACACGTGAAGAGAGCTCAATAACGAAAATGGGAATTGGACTGATTTCGCGATATTTCCAGGACTAACCCTAGATTCGAATTTTATTGGGTTCCCCATCTGTCTTCGCTTGCGAGTAGATTGAGCTCCGGTGCTTACGGTGTTAGAAAAATGAGGCAGGTCACCGATGTTGATACTGCTCGACTGGTTTACTTTAATTATTTTCATAGCATCTTGTTCTACTAAATACTACTTTGGAAAATTTACTTATTGTCCAAAAAAGAGAAGTGCGTGCTATTTACTGTATGAGAGTTTGGAATCTCTGAGATAAATATTTAATAAAATAGTATTTTGTCTGGTTTCATCTACAATAAATGTTTTGCTTGTCCGAAAAAAGGATAAAAAATAAGTTATGGCGTAAGGTCTAAGGTCTAAGTCTAAATTAAAAACGTATTATTACTCAAAACTTCTACTCTTCTCAAGATTATTATCTACTTGTGGAATGAAATATTGTCGATACTCCCTCGGAAGCTGATGTTATGTCTGTTGTTAAATTTTATTTCGAAAAAGCAACTCAATTATTCTCGCCAGTTCTTCTTAGCAGAGACTGTATAAATTGGCGATTCAAAGCTTATATTGTCACAAATATTGAATAAAGAATATTTTGATTTATTGTAACTCTGATTTATTGTAACCATGGTTATTATTTGAGGTTAAACGGATGTCTAATTTGTTATAGCAGATGTATAATTTATCATAAAACTACAGACAGAAATGTAATGAAGTAATTTTAAAAATCTGATTTATTAAATAGCCAATCGGCCATCGCCATGACCATTGTGAAGCAGTAGTATGGGGGATGAGTAGAAACGCAACGACTGTGGGTTCGATATCCACTCGGGGGAATAATTAGAGCGAAAATACCACAAATAATTTTGTAACAAGTATTTGTTTTGTGACAATGATTACAAGATATTAACGACTTCAATAATACCTTGTAATAGCTCCGAGTGGTTTATTCCTATGATCTCGGAGCATTCAACATTAAAACGGAATTGATAAAAAAAATTATATCTATAAGTTAGTTTAAGTTATTTGACTATCCAAACAAATTTTTATGATTATATTCCTTTTTCTCTTTTCGTTTAAGAGCAACTTTATGTTAATTACCGCTCCGTCTATATCAGCCCATACTAGGGTTATGCGTGTGGCAGTGGCAGAGCTCGACACACAACCAGACCGGACCAGACCATACCAGAGTGGGGAAATGAGAATTATTTAAATACATATCATCAGGTCATTCCCCAGATTAGAAAACGAGCTCACAATTATCGCATACACAATATATATATATATATATATATATATATATATATATATATATATATATATATATATATATATATATATATATATATATATATATATATATATATATATCTCTTATATATCTTATCTTATTAATACTTTAATTAATTATCTAATTTGTTGACTTGAAGAATGAATGCAAATGCGGCATCAGGTGCGTTAGGAGCGGCGGCGCAAGAGAAGCCCTTTGCGTGTCCAGTGCCCGGCTGTAAGAAGAGATATAAGAATGTAAACGGCATCAAATATCACTCAAAGAATGGCCATAAGAAGGATGGCAAGTGAGTAATGTTTGTATTTTATAAAAATGTTAATATAAATGACAAAATAAAGATAGAGACAGATACAAACGTATGTTATAGTAAGTAAATAACTTTGGCGCGTTGAGATCATTACTGATGAAAGAATGCTCGAAAAGTTATATGTTGCAAGAGTAAGTGGTAACAGAGGTAAGGGTGGACTTGTGTGATCTTCGAGAACAGAGTGTCAATACTAGAGGAGGTCGTTGAAAGTGGACGAGGCGAAAGAGGTATTCAGGGAACGTCGAGTTAGAGTACAGTAGAGCGCCACGTTATACCTGATTACCCTTCAAGGGAAACGGGAAGCTATATATCAAATCCATGCGGTTAGAGAATGTATGGCATCGGGTTCCATCACTCAACATGGTACGTCTAAATAAGAATGAAGTGACTTATACTTTTTTACGCTTATGCTTACTCTGCACAAGGTGGAAATTACGTGAACATAACAACAAAATAAAACATTTAAATTAGCTATCTAATTTATGTTGGAATTAACCTATATTCGTCACTAAATAATTTAATTTTTGCAGACGCAAATTTAAAATTAGGCTCACTAACGTTATTAAATTAGATTTGGATGTACGGCAATACATTTTAAAATGTTTAAATAGAAAATTTCCGGCCTTGTCTCCTCTTGATCACTTTAAAGAAAAAATTATGGCTGCACCTAAAAAGCGATTGACCGCCCAAGAATACTTTTGGAAGAAATGGGTATCATTATGTTTTGTATAATAATTTTGATATTCGCGTCAACTGAAGTAAAAATGGTTAAATCATGTTATGATATTTAGCAGATCTTAGAATATTAGATAAACATAAGTACTGAGTAGATAAAATTAATTGATGATACTTAATTTTCTTATGAAAAGCACTGTAGTTTGAGGTATTAATTTCGAATATTATTGTCATTTTAATTGTTTTACAATAAAATTAACACATTTATAGCACCTATTTGGTTACTAAGATGAGCCCCTACATATAATGCAGTAGTATGTTCATGACTTCTCTCTACCTCTATAAACAATGAAATTTAGATTAATACACAATAAAAAATACATTCATTTAGTATCTATTACTATTATATTTGTTTTATTTTTAATTTTATCAAGATAAATTACTAAAGCAATTAATTTTTCAATTTCCAGGGTAAAAAAGGCTTACAAATGCCAATGCGGCAAAAGCTACAAAACGGCCCAAGGGCTTAAAAGTCACTCTATATCGCAACATATAGCGACTGCGCCCGGCGATGTCCGCAACTGCGACCAAGATGCCCAACTTAGTGGTAACGGCGTCCCCCGCCTCCCGGCCCCATCCCATTCCCATACCCACTACAATAGAAACCATAAACGCTTCTAAGCTTGTCAGAATCTATGACACAATCAAAACGAAAGATTTACCTTCTTTCACGATACCAAAACATAGCCTAACTCATTTAAATATTATTAACGCTCAAAATCAAGGCTTGCGTCACTCGGTGCTTCTTACACCGTCAGCTTCTGCCGATAAAATTAAATACGAGAGAGCGCCAAAAGTAACTGTCACTCAGGAGGCCACATTTGACGTTTCCAGTTTGACACAAGCGAGCGACCGCAGAGGTTAAGACTAAGCAGTTCCTATTTAAATAAAAATATTCTCATTTTATTATACGTCTCATAGTCGTTACGAAAGTATTATGAGGAATTATTTTTAAATATCAGTGTGATTCTATGTTTTATGTAGTTTTGTGATATGAATATTTATTTTCTATAATATAATGGAAACCATTTTGTCGATTGGCGGAAAAAAACGCCTGTCTGTCAATATATACGTAAGGATTTAATATTGTAGATGCACTTAATATATGTATCTGTATCGCACCTAAGTTTTGTTGTTAGATTATTGATTTTTCATATTGATGGAGAGATTTTTTTGTTGTTTTTGTTTATTCACTTAGATTAGATTGCTGTGATTCCAATTTTATGTTATTTTATAAATTGTTACCAAAGTGACAAATTCGCTAGTTTAGTGTAAATCCAAAGGATTATCATATGTTTATCTAAGATATTTGATATCGTGCTGTTTTTTGCAATATTCAGTTTCATACGTCCTTGCTTTATTAAGGCTGTCGAGAGTAGAGGTATGGAGTGTATATTAGTAATAAAAAAATCAACATAACCTATGCTGAATTTGTTATTTAGAACTGATTTTAAAATAGTTTGTTATCTGTATATTTCATCTATGGTACAAATTATTACAATAGCTGTGGTTGTTCTTTAAAAATTTTAAATAAGATTTTAGTGAATAATAATAATATTTCCTATTAACAAATGTAACTTAATTTAAATAATTTAATTCAAATAATTTTAACGAAATTACTCGGTGGTTATTTTTTGTCTTGTTTAAGCATATTGGATTGCTCCATACTTCGACTTTATACAGTTACGGCCAAAGGATTTTCATATCTATTACAACAGGGTAATAATATTGAAAATAGAAAAGTCCTTTGCGCTCTACCGCTTTGTTGCGGAAATGTAACTTCGTTTCCATACTCCTTCGTGCCATTTCATTCGAACATGCGCACTTTAAGTAAATAGGCTATTTGACAGAGTGAAACAAAATATGGTTGACATCTGTATATATGTTTTATAAGTTCGAAAAGCATTTTAGAGAAGCATAAGTTGTAAGTAATCAATAATTTATTGTGAAATCCATAAATAAAAATATTGTTTTTTAAATTGCACGAAACACTAAGGAATGGTCAAATGACATGACGATGAAAAGACTTAATGATAATAATTAATAATTTATTTATTTAATATTTATTTATTGAAAATGATATGACTGACTCTGTAATTGCGGTCTGGCTGGTGAGTAATTATAGAAGGTAAACTTGTCAACCAGAGCTGTATAGCAGTGATATTATAATTAATAAAAAATATATAGATTTTAGTCACTTCTTGGATTGAAAAAATGGATTTTAAAATCCTGTCAAATAGCCTGTTACACGCAAAAAATGCTTTATTAAATTTAATTTTGTGAATTTGTCTTTTGTATTTAAGTGGAAAAAAAATATAAAAATAACATTTGTTCTTAAGATCCTCTTAGGATAATAAATATACTCGTAAATGTGATAATATTTTAGAAAACAAAAAAAAAATGCTTGTATGCTCGTATACCTTTTTTTAAACGGTTAAAGTAGCGTTAAGGCTGATCTTCATCTTTGATCGAATGTAAGAATTGCTAATTTTCAATTACTTGAACGCTGTTTCAAATGTTAAAATAATAGGTGTATTAAATGTTTGATGTTGAGAATAAATAACGAAAATTAAATGTTAGTGTAATGAATTTGATGAAAATGAAAATGTTGTCCCCTATTCTATACCCATGCAATATATGTATACGTTTTTTTTTTTTTTTTATCTCGTCGATGGCTTTGAAATATTTTATTTTTCGTGTCTACAAGATGGAAAATATTGTTTAAGCTTTACGATAAGTGTACGATACGTGTACGATACGTGTACGATACGTGTACGATACGATGTATGTGATGTACCTGTGTTTAGTAAACAATAATTGCCTACAGCGAGAGCTTTGAAGAAATAAACATTTTAAACACCTTCCTTTTTGAAATCAACTTTCAAAATGGGATTATCATCATCGGTAGAAAAGAAATGAGTTATCCAAACAATGACTTTGACTTTGGAACTCAATTTAATGTGTTTAATAATTAATGAAGTATTAAATGTTGCATAAATGTAATTTAAATGTAGGACTTAAAATTAAAAAAAATAATCTTACAAAAAAAAAATGTTCACAATTAATCACGCAGTGGAAGTCGTGTGCTTAGAGAATTATGGGGTGCTATGGATAAAGGGAATACGACAGGATTCGAGGAAATTGATATTTTAAAAGTATACGGTGCTTAACGGTGTATATGAGATGTGATATCTGGAACGCTTCTATTGAGTCATTGGAAAACATACAGCATGCGTTGTACTCAATTATATAACTTTATATGTTCGAACATTTTGTATATATTATATAGACATTTGTGAATGTTTGGATTTTGAACATTGTTTCAATAAAAAAAAATACTAAACTTAAAGAGTAATGCCAAATATAATTTATTACGTACTCGGTGCGTCCGTCCTTTATGAAATTGAATCTTTTGAACGTTCTGCCTTGTATTTATATTTAGTTTGCTGAATGTACTTACACTTAAATTATTTATTTTGATTAATTAACTAGGTGTGTGTAATTGAGATTGGTTTGTAAATATTTTGTATGAAAATTTAAGAATGTTTGGCTAATTTTATGAATGTGCGTAGCCAATTACGTAGGTAATTTTATTGTCAAGGCGATGGTATTAAATTAACAAATCACTTAAAAGGACTTTTTTGTCAGTTTTAAAATTTAACGTATGGTATATCATTCACTGTACAACGAATTTTAAAAATATACAGAAAATTTAAAGAGGAAAATATAAAAGAGAGGAAGGTAATTAAAGAAAATTAAAAACGAATATGTCAGTATTTTTGTAAAATTAGCCAAATATCTTGAAATGAACCAGGCAATGTATTAAGTAAACAATTCTGTTCGTAATCACAACGATCGATATTACATAGAGTACCTGTGTCGTTATCTATTTATTTGTTGTATAAAAAACGTGTACATTACTTCATTTAAGACTGATTGTTAGAAAAATATTCTGGATACAATCGTGTGATCATTGGGAATGAGGCACATATTTATATAGCGTTATGCAAACATGTCAGTTCCTTCTAATATTTAGTAATGAAAGCTCTTCTTGCTCGAGCACGTTTTAAGTTTGTAAATTTTAATCAACTGCCTCTTTATTACTAATGTTACACGATTGTATCGTGACCTCTTGTTATTTTTAATTATTCGTTACTTTAATAAAGACACTGTGCTCATTATTTATATATTATTTTGAAATGTCATTTTATAGAATGTGATTAATAATAAATTGTGGTAGGAAGTTAGCTGTGATGTTGAAGAATGAATGGAAAGCGGTCGTCGGACGAATGATTGCAGCGTCGCCTCTTGTGCTTTAATAATTGAAAAGTTATTGTGTTTAAATTAATTTCTCAATGAAGAGAAGAGGAGAGAGATATGTCACAATGCAAAGAAAAATGTGTTATTTTATTTATGTTAAGTTCACTCAAGCGAAAGCTAGCTTGTGTGGTGTAGCGGTAAAATTGACGATAATGGTGGGGATGAATTATTAAAATTAGTTTTTATGGTCATCATTTTATTGCCGGACGTATCATTATATTACTGTCGTTGCTTATAGCTTTAATGAACGCTAGTCGTGCCTAAATATGGCAACTTTGATATAAATACGGCGAATGCTGCTATTAAAAAAAATGACCAATTTATCGAAATGCATAGGTAGGTGGGTAAACGGTAGGTTCCATAAATGGTGTCGATTGAATTTTGAACCAACGGCTTCAAAATACTGTGTTGAAATTTAATATATAATGTATATGTAATCTTCCATACGAAATATGCATCTACGTGAACTAGTTGATTAAAATATTATACTTTATTTTTATTAATAAATTGACTGGATAAAAATTCCAATTTTCAAGTAAAATGTCACATATATTTTTAAAGATTTTTATGGTTTAAATAAATCCATACATAAATACTAGTATGTGTGGAGACTCACCTTTTTTACGTTAATATTGTAATACTTATATATTCTTATATATTTTATTTATCGATAAATGGTTGTGAATAAAAAAATTCAAGATAACATATTTTACGTATGCATTGTATATGTAATTGTATACATTATGATAATTTTTATAATGGCCATTTGAATTTGTCAATATACAGTTACACGTTATTTGTTTTGTAAATGACTGCATCTCACAGTATGACTGCAAATGTCCTAAAGCATTGTGTGATAAACTACTCCATAATGTTCTTGCTCCGTGTGTATATGGAAATTGAAAATAACAAATAATAATATATAAATATTAATATATATCCTGTGGACATTCTATTTCATACTTCATACGAGTTTCATAAAAGATAAGGCTCTGTAGCTGTTTGGTCTTCACTGTTATAAAATGTATGATTATAATTTTTTCTACCAATTTTATATCGTATAGCGTAGGTACCCTCCCCTCCCCTCCACTTGTCGGTGTAATGCATTGCATGCGTGTTGCTGTAAACAACAAAATGTTGGTTAAATCATAATTATAAAACGAATATTAATAAAGCCAAATTGCAATCACGCCAATACAGATTTTTATTTATTTCACGAAAACTATCCTTATTTGATACTATTCAATTGGGAGACTAACAAGTGGGACAGCCAATAGCGTCGGATAAGGATGGACTGAGCCCATCTTAGAATTTTGATGAACGGCAAAGCTATTATATTTTTATATTAAAATATAAAAAATAAAAGTAAACACAACTGTATAAATATAATCCTACCAAAAACATACGAGGAAAAATGGAGGCCAAATGCTAGTACCTAAAAAAGAGTATAAATCGAAAGTACAACTTAGTTTATGATGTACAGAGCCATAATATAACTCATTTGAACTTGGCGTGTAATAAAAGTATTATCTATAACTATTGTAATTACTTTCACAATGTAGAGCACCTTCATCAACACGCACGATACCAACACTACCTTCACAAAATCTACATCTCTGTGAAAATGTATGGCTTGGCCACTTAGTTACTTCAGAGACAAAATATTTGCATAAAACAAAAGGTGTTGCTTTTGTCTTTGCCTTTTGTGATTTTAAATGCTTAAACTCGTTTAGGTACTACAATACATATTGTCTCCATTTTTATATGTATGTTTTTGGTGGGGATTCCATTTATTTTTTCCTTTACTTTGGTGCTGAAGACTAGCTCGATGGCAGGTTTCTAGTTATACAGACGTACTTAAACATTTTTATACATAGCAAAGGTTTGTTATTTATTACGTAAGTCACATTTGACCATTTTCCATTTTTATAGGTTTTGCTTTACCTATATGTCTAAGTGTTTAGGTTTCCTGGTCTTCTATAGTAATACCATCTTCTGATTTGTTTCTTTACTTTCTTATTAAAGACTAGCTTGATTTCAAATTTCATATTTCTAGGCCTTATAGAAGTCTCACCAACATTTTTATACGTAATTATGCTTATAGTCTCGCTCTTGACCAATTTCCATTTTTTGATTTTTATTTATTTTTATACTAAATACTAACTTTGATGCCAAATTAAAAGTTTCTATGTCTTTTCTAGAAGTAGCCAAACATTTCAGTTTGAGTCTGTCAGTCAGTGAGTACCGATTTTTAAATTTTCTCAATCTTTAAATTTTTTTTCTATGATAGCTACAATAATGTAACTTGGTTCTTACAGTAAATAACGAGGTATCTACGTAGATGGTAATTAGGTACAAATATACAGTGAGGTCAAAAGTGGGTTGAAGCGGTTCGGGTAAATAGTGCACGGTGTTCGCTCGGCCTGTGCTTAGAACTTGGCCGGCGCGCTGCCGTGCGCTTTGATATTTAACTGTCACTAAACCATGCCAACTACTGTAGGCCAGGACCATGAGAGCAGGAGAATGCGCTACGCGCTACTCCAACCTTAGAGGAACGCCTGCAGGAGGATCATTCTGGCCCTTCTGCAAGTCAAGGCTGTGGGTGCTCTAGAGAATCCTAAAAGTGACGGTGGCCTGCGATAGGCGGGCCTTCCATCGAGGCGTCGAAGTTGCATGCGCAAGCGATCCTGCGACGTCTTATGTAGATGGAGAGGGTTTCCGCTGGGTTTTAGTGGGTAGGATCGGACTTACCGGTGAGTCCCACAGGGTCTGCATAAACGCATTTCGCAGCGTAATAAAAAAAAAGGCCAGAACCATGAGGCTGTTCCCAGGTGGTCACCCATTCAAGTACTACCCGTACAAGACGTTGCTTGACTTTGGTGGTCGGACGACAACCGGTTTGTTCAACGTTATATAGACGTTGGCAATAGCACAAACGAATTACCATACTATACTGAACGAAATACCAAACGACAATATTCTTAGTTCTTGGAATATTTTCTCTTTTGTTAATAAAACAATTTCATTTAAATTACTTTTTTCTTATCGGACGAGAACCGGTTTGTTAAACGTGGTGTGGATATCAAAATCGTAATCGACAAATACCAAAATAACACACACTTTGTACAAATAGATATAAATTTCAGGTCGTTAAGATAAATTGAATATATCGTTAATTAAAATATAAAATATTTTTTTACTTATTCAATCATGATTTGATTTGCAACATGTCAATATAATAATTTTGTTGATTATTATAAATATTAAATACAAAAACAATACACTTTATTTCTTGGCGTTAACTTTAATATCACAAGATGTAACATATGTTTGATAACAGATACACAGTGCAGTACATTAATTTATAGGATAAATACATTTTTTTAAAATAATAAATTTAAACTATATATCAATATATATTATATTATATATATATATATATATATATATATATATATATATATATATATATATATATATATATATATATATATATTAATATATATATATATATATATATATACTGTTATATTGTATTATTGTTATTATATTACTGGTTTTAATAATCTAGAATTTAGGCAATAATAATTGTAACTATTAAATAATCGATATATTAGTTTATAATTTATGCAGCTTATTACTACTTTTACAAACAAACAGTATGTATATATATAACATTCATTTCTTATTAACGAGTTGTTCTAAAAGAGCCATTATTTTAGCGTGTTTGTTGGATTCACGGGTGGGGCATTTGTTTTGAACGAAGAATAATGCGCTTTCATCTTTTTGCTCGAACGCTACTTGAGCTGCTTCCTCGTAGAATCTGATAAAAAAATACATATTAAATTATTGTCTTTATTTTTCAAATATTCATTCGTCGAGGTCATTGTGGCGCAGTGGGACAGTTCACTGTAAATTGGTAGTTTTAGACGGCATCGATACTAATGGGAATGAATAAGTTACTTCCATTTTCCCGCTCTGGTCTCTGGTGGACATGTTTCCAATTCAGGCGGGAAGTAGAGAAGAATATCTCGCTAGTAACTCTCTCTTATACTCTGCTATATGCGAGATGCAGATAAAATGTTGGTATCAATTTTATTTGCTTAACTTTTCTACTCGTTCAACATAGATACGTGTAATAGAAATCAGTTTGTATATTATGTTGAAGTATAAAAAAAATTTAATCTATAAAAAAAAATTAAATTACTTTTTCCGATACTTTTTTTATAAAGATTATATATTCTTAATTTATAAACTCTATATATTACTAGCCTAATGCAAAACAAATGAATACTTACTCAGCTTTGACATAATATTTAACTTTAATGTCGTCCCTGCACTTTGGTAAATACTTCAACGCTTCATCATTTTTGCCATACTTCAAGCAAGCGTCCACAAACGGTTCGTAGCCGGCCGGGGACTTCTTAGATTTAGAGAAACGTTCTAGTTCATCCCAATCGTCTTTTTCAGCCAGTGTCAGTATGCGGAGCCACCAGTATCTAAGAAAAGGGACAATATACCTACTGTGAACGGTTTCCAAGAGGCGCGGATTCAAATCCCGCTGTTCTAATTTAAAAAATTATATAAAATTCATGTTCACATATAACATATTTTAAATTTATTCCGGTTTACGAGATATGACGAAGACCCCGAGAAGAACATATGTCTGTATATCCATAGTGAATGGCATAAGAAAAAAACATACTAGATTCTGTGAACCGACCCAGTGCTGTGACACGCGGGAGATCACAAAAAGTAAAATATATATTAAAATGAGAGGACAGCACATAATTATATTAAAAACGTTCTTTTCCTTTGTATATTGAAAAATGTTTAACACTTAGACAAACATAAAAAGTAATAAAATTTTCTAAGGTCGAAGTTGCGGCTTTTACTTCCCGTGAAAACCACTATCTTAAATAGAATAAATTCCACAATACAATTCACATTGTTTTGATATTATTATAAAACATATTCACCTTCTATCAGGCATTTTGTATTCAGATCGTAATTTGTCTGCCAGTTTTATTTCGCCTTGTTCCAGAAGTTTCTTCACAGTGTCGTGTAGGGGCAGTCCTACGAAACTCTCGCCGTACGTCTCTTGTAAACTAGATTGTTGCTTACAAAGCTTGCGAGATTCTTCACATATTGATACACCTAGGAAATAAGAAAAAGAATAAATATCATGGTTAAGTAAATAATATAATAAAACTGCTAAAAAAAATAATTATGAATTTAATTTACGCATACATCTTTGGAAGATATGATATAGACAGATGTGAATGAAACAGAAATTTTAAAACATTTGGCCCTTTTACGGGTCGTGCACCATCTGGGTCCCCAGTTTTTTCGGTTTTATGGTAAATACTGTTGGTCCCATTGGCCTCGACAGCGACACCGGGTGAAGAAGGAAGAGGGTACCCTGACCCTGAGGAGTAGCAAGCACTACGTGGCTGCTTGAGAGCCACCCACCGAGGCTATCGAGGCGTTATATAAGACTCATGGACCAGCAGCATTACGTTAGGCCGTCTGTCTATAATATTCACTAAAACGAAAGCCCAACATTCTCCCTTGGCCCCGGCGGGCCTAAAAATATACCAATACTTACCCAAATCATTCTTCCCCTTCTTGTAACACTCCCTGGCCGATATAAGCGAGGCCTCCACGCTGCCGGGGTTGGTCTGGTCGATGGCGTCCCGGATGTGGGTGGCGGCCTGTCCGGGGAACTCGTCCTCCTGGACGTACACCTTCCGCAGCGCCTCGCGGTTGTGAGACGCACAGTATTTTATGTAGAGGGAATGTGCGAGTGGGAAGCTTCTTATCGTCAGCTGAAGTTTAACGAAAATTAATCAATCGTTTCGTAATAATATCATATTAATAGTGGTCTCTCAATATTTGCAAGTTAAAAACGTACTCTACACTATATGTTACTTATTTTTAAGAACAGAAATAATCGTCTTCTAGTAGAGGAAGATATATTCTTTTATGAATTTTACTTTTATTTCATCATTTTGGCGCTTCATAGATACAATATAGATATAAAATAAGTTCCTAACGACAAAATCTCAGATTCAATAATTTAATAGAAATAGGCTGGTAGTTAATACCAGGTAAAAGCTGATAGTATAAACATGTCTTTATCTGCTAGATATTTCTATCTGAGACCTGTGAAACCCAAATTTGTTGTTTATCAGCCACACAAGGAACATATTTCCTATCTGGGACTTTATCAGCAAATGGTGAAACCGGCCCTAAGTGTTACTAAATGAATACAATACAATAAACATGCCACTAGCAATTTTTACAAAATTTTAATTTCGATTTGAGATTTACAAGTCTAATTATATTATAATTTTTTTTGTCTATCTAATTCTGTCATTTTTTTTTGTAATTTATATTTTATGTCTCGATCAGTAAAGAGCTAAAGAAATATGATATTACCTCAAATTCATGCTTTCCCATTTTTTCCTTCAAATGCAACAACACAGTGTAAACGAGGTCTGTGTCTCCGCTCGCGGTCGCCTTTAGCAAAGCAGTTGGTCCTTCGCCGAGAGCTAGCAAGAGCGGCACTTGTAGTTTACTGTGAGTTTCGTACTCTAATATCTGTAATTTTAAACGGCTCAAAATTATAAAATGTTCATATTTAACAGATATATAAAATAAAAAGGACAGTTGTTTTTAAACATACGCAGGCAAAGTATTGTCTCGAATAAAAAGTACAGACACCAGTTGTACTGTCACATGTAAGCCGGCTCAAAATGAATAATATACAATTATTTGATTATTATTGTATTTGATTTATAATATATAAATGTAAAACAAAATGTTGTGACAAAAAAGGCAACGTCACGCGGTGTTGCTTAACTTCGGTGATCGGGCTAGAGCCGGTGTGTTCAACGTAGTATGGACGTTGGCGACTGCAGATCTGACTTACTTGTATACTAATTGTGTCATTATTATGTATAGATATTATAGTCATTTTATCGTTGTTATGAAAAATATCGGTCAAGTCCTTCCGTCCCAATTTCATGATTGTAAGATAAATGAAATAAACTTGTATAAACTTGTATAAGTTGATAATTTTAATTTGCACACGACCTTTGCACTCATTTAGTATGAGATGAACAACAGATATAACTTTGCAATAGTATTCGCCCTGTTTACCCTGCTATAGAGTAAAAAAAATATACTTAAGCGCATAAAAATTTACATATAACCAATTAACATGTTCTCATCAAGCTACGTTTAAATTCTTGTACGCGAGGTACAACTCTAACATCAACATCAACATCTAACTCTAACATCTGTGTAGGGATTTTTTTTGCAAATAATCGCTATATAATGACTATTGCTAAGAATAATCATTCAGCAAGAGAGAATTCTATTTATTAAATATTATGATTCTTTTTATATTTTTAAAGCGTTATTATAAAATTTTAAAACAAATCATTTTCAATGGTGTTAACATTTTCATTAAAAAACATTCAGAGAGGGTAGAAGTAGGGGAGAGGGGAGAGGGTAGCCACAGAGTGCGCTAGTATCTCTTACAAATTAATTACCAAATTAAAACAAATACATGTAATATATAGATTATTCCTTACTTTAATAGCTAACGCCTTCCTTCCTTTCTCAGCGGCTTTCATTGCGATTATTGAATAGGATATGCCAGGAATGTTTTTTAGTTTTTCACCTATTTCCCGAGCCGCGCTCTCGTTGTCTAGATGTGGTTGTGTAACCTGTAATATAAGAGACATGACATTATTAAACTTTAGGTAATTTTTTAAAGCAAAAAGTAACATTTTTTATGGATTTTAATAATTTTTTCAATTTTAATTTGGTTTTTAATTTAATTTTTACTGTGCTTCACGCTGTATCTCGCATATTATATATAACAGGGTAGGTAGAGGAAGTCTAGTATTAAGACACTCCCGTTTCCTGCTTTCCTTTCGAGACATTGCGTGTTGAGTGGACAAACTTCAGCGCTGCGCTTTATCGGCAGAAGCGAAGAAAATTAAAATAATTAATAGTCCTCAAGTTGGAATCGAACCCACAAACCGTCGTGTTTAAAGGCAGACGCTGTGCCTCTGCGCTCGACAGCCTTCAATTTAATTGCAATGATAATTCTGTTCTTTGAGGGCTCAATTATTTTCATTTTCTTTCTTATAAATATTTGTTAAAAATAGAGATCGTTCATTGATAAGAAAAAATACTCTAACGAACTTTTAATCAAGCCTATTAAAAAATTGAAATAAAATAATTCCTAGTACAAATCAAATTCACAACTATATTCAAACGATCAAATTTAATAAAAAATTAAGCATAACAATGTACTACATTTACCTTATAACACGCCCAATGTGATAAAACTCGAGTCTGTCCATCTTTAAGTTGTAAATAAGAGGCGATGTGTCCCGCAAGGCAGTGGAGCCGACGCCATATAAGTCTGTCTAATAATATCCTTTCACCTAGATTTTGTACTCTTAAATATATTGCGTTAAAAAAATTATATTGACTTAAATTATAAATCTAAATTAAATTATTTTTGTAGTGATAATAATTGCTAGACTAGGAGATCGATTTTAAAATCGATCATGTTTTATTTGTAAGCATTATCTGTATTTTAAAAAATACCTCAGTAAAGCTTTTTTCATACAACAAGTAACACATATTTGTATATGTGTTATTTATATACTAGTTTATTTCTGTCTTATTTGGTAATCGTTTATGTTTAAAAAAAAGGATACTGCAAAAACGTCAACGGTATAGCAACTCTAGGGTCTCTCACAGCGTTTAACACTCTCAGCCATCTACAGGTCTTCACATAATGGTCAGTCAATATTGGATCCATAATAAAGCCTTTTCCAAATTGAGCCGCTCGTATTAACATTTTTTGTACGTCAGTGTTAAATTCAAAGGCGGCAGCATCAATACAGTTTTGTACTGCTGTCGGTAAGTCTGGTTTTACTAGACGGATATATTCATCTGCCCTGTGACTACGTTTCTATAAAAAAATAATAAAAGAAAGAATGTACAAGATTTATATATAAAAGCTTGTAAAAATGGTGAAAAGAGCCAACGTCACGCGGTGTTCCCAGGCGGTCACCCACCCATCCAAGTACTGACCGCGCCCGAGGTTGCTTGACTTCGGTGATCGGAGGAGAACCGGTGTGTTCAACGCGGTATGGACGTTGGCGAAAGCATTAATGAATCGTTAGTATAAGAAGCAATATTTAAAACCGAAGGCATTTTATAATTTAGGCAATCGATTCCATGTGTGCTGTTAAAATTTTGACTGCAGTATGGTATTTGAAATCATCATATAGAAATCTTTACTTTCGATAAGATAACATAAAATCGGTATGCTGTTTGTAACCCCTAATACCAGCTGTCCTAAGTCCATTTAGCCTGATGGTACATCCGCCAGTTTTAAAAAGTCTATATAGAGAATGCAGAATGTAGAAACCTAATAATGTTATTGTATACACTTTAGTACAAATTATTACTAAGTAAAATATATATACATATACATATACATATATATATATATATATATATATATATATATATATATATATATATATATATATATATATATATATATATATATATATATATATATATATATATATATATATATATTAACTTTACATGGTATCCCGCACATAGCAAGGTAGGCAAGTTAAGACACTCCGTTCTCCGTTTACCGTCTTTCGAGATATTGCGTGTTGAATGGCAGAACTCAACGCCGCGCATTATCGTGTTACCGACAAGAGAGAAGAAAATGAAAATAATTAATTCTATCCCAGGTAGAATCGAACCCCGAACAGGCACACGCTGTGCCGCTGCTCCACGACGGGCCTCAAACAAAAATTTAGGAAAATATATACCTGAAATTGCTTAGACGCTTCAACCAAGTACGACCCTGGAGCAGTACTATTGATTCTAAATATTTTCTCCACTTCTACAGGAACTTTTTGCAATAACTCATGGGACATTTCCGATATAATTCTCACGCAATCCATTTCTGGTATAATATGGAATGGACCGTCATATGGATACGTTATGGTGGTACTATTGAAGCCATAGATGCACATTGTGTCATCCCAGTGTCCTATTATAGCTTGGGATCCGCACCTGAAAAATCTTTTATTTAAATTACAATATTTTTAAAATTTTGTCATATTTGATTATAAATAAATAGTAGAGAATCCATTAACAAGTTAATCCATAAATACATTATCTTAGTAACATATGCAACATACTTGATACAAAGATAGCATTATAGTTTTTGTAATAATATATTTTTTTATTGGATTATTTTTATATTTATAAATTAAATGGGTTATATTAAAAAATAATAAAAAAAGGCCGTCTTGGCGCATTGGTACAGTATATGACTGAAGATATGACTGTTCTGTTCGGTGAGGGTTCGATTCCCACACGGGGAAATGGGTAACAAAGCATGTAGGCACTACATGCCTTCTGCATACCCTAATATAAGCTGGAAATAGCGTAAACCATAAAATATCTTAAACATATATTAATAATATTGCTTATTGTTAATCATAATACTTATACAACATAGCTTACCACACCAATTCCTTCGGTTGCTTAATATATCCAGTGTCGATTTCACAGTATTTATTCTTAAGATCAGACGAACCAATCCACAGAATTCCTGAATCAGTGAAGAGAGCAACATGGCGTCCATTTTGTGACGGCACTATTGTGAGCACTTGTGTGTATGCATTAGTTATTTCTGGGCGCTGGAAAATGCTCAGTGGGATAAAGAAAGCAATCAATCCTTCACAGTCTTCAAAGGAAATATGTTTTAATATAATGTTCTTGTATATTCTAGTAATGAGAATTTATGCAATTAATAATATTTTGAAAACTATATAACATCGGAGATACGATACTACAAATACAAATTTAATTGAGTATTAATTTTACTCCAATAAAGTAAAAATTTTACCCTGTTTCAATAAGTAGATAAAAAACAACACTATTCAAACATATATATTTTATATGTGTGTATATAGTGACTAAATATGTAACTGGGAGAGTATAACTGTAGAAAATTATTTATAACAATAACCAACCAATAATATAGGCCTTGATTCACCAAGTTGACACCTATATACTTCTTTGTCCCTGCATACTAGGAATCCTATTACTGATGATGACCTTAAGCCAGAGCTTATTACACACCAACAACTTATTGGTTCATTGGCCCCTGAAAAAGTTATTATATTTATATAATCCAAGGGTATATATTAAAAACAAAACATATTTTAGTCTATACTTTTAGTTTGGGATCAAGCTATGCATTAGTACACTTACTTGGTACATCAGGCACTGTTCTTAGTTTGGGCTCAGAAACATTGCTTACTAGGAACATGCGATTTGTAGAAGTCATGACTGCCAGACCTATCCCATGTGGATTTGAGAACAGCTGAGCTTTAACCACCTATAGCAATAAATAATGTCTATATTGTTTGTTGTTTTGTTGTTTCTTAAAAAATATATAATAAGAATAAATAGATAATAAGAATTAATAAGGTATTATTTAATCCTATGTTATTTCTATTTTAAGAACTCTTTATTCTAGAGAAGTAAATTAATGTCTAACCATAATCACCCGTATCATTTAGTCGATTATAGTCCTTGACCTTTAACTGGAGCTATCGGAGTAATAACTTTTGTTACAGGATTAGTAAAATGATTTCATAATTTTAATATAAATTTACTATTTATTGGGTATATAATTGTATTACTAACTATATACCAATGATGGCGAGATATTTGTCGAGAAGGAACTCTTCAAGGAAAACATACTATAATAGTATCAAAAGGTTTACGATGAGGAATAATTTTATTTATTATTTCTGAAATTTTTTTTTTTATTTCTTTTTTTTGAGCTTTTTTTCATAGAAGCTTTTTTACCTTTGTATCTCGGGCTTCTTGACCCATACTAAAAGTCTTTTGATAGGCTCCAAACATATCATATATGAGTACATCACCACTTTCTTGGACACACAAAAATTGTTCTCCATCAGACCAGCCCATATGAATAAGCACACCACTGTTCCACTGAAAAATTAGAGTAAACTTTTATTTATGCTATAAATATTACATAAAAGTCTTAATTATCTGTCTTAAAGTATTAATTGAAATTAGTCAATTCAAAAGTAATATAATATAGGATAAATGATTATTATCTATTACTATTTTTATATTTTTAAATAGCTTACCAGTATTTTGGATATAACATTTCCTGCACAGTTATAAATTGTAATCACTGGTTTAGATGGTGCCATAACTCTTACAAATTGCTTCCTATCTCTAACAACTGCTACTGGGCCACCATAAGGTGCTCCACTTACTATCATGTTGCCTAAGCCTTCATCCATAGACCATATCATGTTGTAGAGGTCAAATTTGCTATAAAATAAATATATATTTCATAATACTTCATAGCTCTACTTCAAACGCTAAACCTTTTTCTGTAGAAGTTTTAAAATTAAATAATTACATTAACATACCGATAATAAGAATCGAGTTGAAACCAGTCTGCAGTTAATAATGCCGACATGATTAGTGTTATTTATTTATTTTCACTGAAGAATAATTAATAACACCAACTGTTAAAATTTCTTATCAGTTTAAACTGTTGCGTTGCGTATGTTTAAAAAATACTGACGCTTTTACTTTTGCTAACTTCCATATAGCACATAGGAAAACTATAAAATTTTATAAATGATAATTATAAGCATAAAATTTTATTATAATTTCTGCAAATGAAAATTATTGCAAATGAAAACTATTGTTGTTTTCAGTCATGTTTTGTTATTCATTTTTGACACTGACAATGGATAATCGTAAAATGACAGCTAATATTCTCACAGATAAGCAATAAAATTGATATTATATATCATAGAGATGTAATTATGTAATTGAATTTGTACTTTCGTGCCTTATCTAAATAATTAGCAAGTATGTAACTAATAAGCCTGCTTAATGAAAGCTTTTCAACGTTTTGTTTCTACAACGTATGTCAAATTCATCAGCATCATTATATATATATATATATATATATATATTACATTCAATTTGGATTTTAGATGGTAAGCGAATTTAATTTTGCTTTAGATATTTCTATAATAGTTGTCTAAAAAAACGTGATGTTACAAATGCTATAACGCAGAACATATACAAAAAATATAGGAAAAAAATATAATCAACTTATCGGAGAATCGTTCCCTGAGCACTTTACAGAGAAAAATAGTGCTGAACCCAATGTAAACTTAAATATTGAAACAAAAAACAGTTTTACTATATTAGATGAACAGGAGTCGGTCAATAAAGTCAAAAAAATATTCCGGTCAAAAAAGTATCACAACCTCCGCCTAGTATTCTATGAAGGTACCAGGGCACATAAGAAAAAAAGGACTATAAGATATAAATATGCAAAATGTGCCAGTGCCCATGAAACTACTATGTGTAAAGTTGGTAGGAACACTCCCGCAATACGTACTTTATACAAAGGAAGCCACCCTGTCAGTTATAAAGGATGTTAAGTATATAAAGAAGTATTAGCAAGAAAATACTCTACAAACAACTGACGATACGACAAAAATAATGACCAAGACCTCACAAAGATATATACAAAATAATATAGATGTTATAAAATCAAAAATAACACACATGGAAAATAACGCTGACGACTTACAGTCACAGCAGGCAAATATAGCTAAAAAAAACTGATCTAAAATCATAACGAACATAGGTATTTATTTATTTATTTTAAAGTAGTAACACAAGAAGACATCATTACAAAAACTGATAATACAGCTAAGTACTATGATGGACCTAATCGTCACACTCATTAGCATGCTACCATAATATTATTCACATACGAATTGTTGCTTGCAACATAAGTGACTTATCTCAAAACAAACAGGAACCAGATCTACTGTTATGAGCTAATAAAATTGATATTGCTCTAATATCAGAATCACATCTTAATGATAGAAATAATTTTAAGCTAGATGATTATAGTGTATACTGTACCAACCATCCTAATACCACCTCTCATAGTGGCTCAGCCGTAATCATAAAAAATAATATGAAACACCATATTCACAGTAAAATCAAAAATATTGGATACAGGCAACAAATGTAACATTTTACAAAAAAATACGGCCCACTTTGCATAATCCGGAGCAAAATATGTTCGATTCCTACTCCTTGGGAAAGAGATTTATTAGTTGTGGGGATTGGAATTGTAAGCATACTTATTGGATTTTAAGATCGACAACAACTAAGGGCAGGGAATTAAAAAAGAGCATTGCTAACTGCAATCTTCCAATATTAGGAACAAATGAATCTAATTATTGGTCCACTGATTCTAACAAAATCCCTGACCTTGTAGATAATTTTATAGTTAAAGACTTTTCAGACATATTTTACAAAGTGGAATCCTCACTTACTATTATTGGTGTGTGGAGTCAAAAGAGGATTGATAAATGTTGATTTAGCTTTTCAGCAATAACTACACAGATTGGGAATAATTTGCCAGATACCTTAAAAATTAAGTAGATCTTTAAACTCTACTGCCTTGAAACTGTCTTGAAACTCAAGAAAGACAGAAAACGTTTTAGATGAGGCCACATTTAACAAAATAAACCTCGTACAAGTCGTAGGATGGCTACATCAGTTTTAAACCATTGTATATCGAGAAGTAATATATCATTAGGAATTCACAATAAACAATCAGAAAACCGAAAATTATGACTAATACTCCACCTTAGTCGATTGGACGAAGATAGGAAAGATTATAACAAAGCGTCCAGAGAATTCAAAATAACTTGTATGCTTTCTCAAGAAAGAAAAAAAAATCCCTGTTGAAACTGACGAAAAACTTCAAAAGGCCATAAAATCACGTTCTGCCTTTAAAAAAACCCCAGATGCACCGTGAGAAAGTTGAGTTATTTCCGAAACATCTACGCGACTACTACGTGTTTGATAGCCTAGTGGACCTAAGCTGTCGGCGTCGCCTGTCTCTCCTACTCCTGAAATCCTATAGTATTTTTAAATAATGTTGTTTATCACCATTTTCAGAGTACACCACTATTGTTGTTGTAAGTACCAAAATGTATGGAAGATTTCACAAATATGTATGATTGCAATAGCGAGAAAACTACCTACCGAACCGAGCTTAAACAGACCAATAAATTTCATATACAAAACAAACTGGTTTGGACCTATAAAATAGAAGAGACAAGTCAACCACAGAAGCTGAAAAGTTGACACTATGTTGGGGGAATTACACTGGAGTTGCCCCAGAAAAAAATCCCTTTGTAGAACCCATGTTATTAGGGCTGATCAGCCGATTGCAGATAAGGGAAACAAAAAAATGATAAATACAAAATAATTAATACAACGTGTTATTCGTCGATAAATCTTTTGATGCTAATTAAGTTTTGAAATCAAATTTTTAATATATTTATGTTTCTTAATAAGTATCCATTAATGTTTTTATTAAATAAAGTTAAACGAGTATCAAGAACATTTTTCATCTTATACATATAGGGATACCATAGTTATCCCATAAAATTTTAAACCATATTTACCATAATTTTTTTTAAAATTTACCGTCTTTCTACACCACCTAAGCTTTTTATGTAAATTGCTATAACAGTCATTATATACTGTAGATACTTTTTTTATTAGTCGAATTTAATCGAGTAACCAAAGATGTTGTTATAAACTTTAAAAGATTATAACAACATCCAATTTTTACTATTATTTTTATTACTTTATTTGTACACCACATTACAAAATATTATACAATAAGTGTAAGTAAAAAAAAATCTAAAAATAGCCATATTTGAATTTTTTTCGTCTATTTAAAGCGTACTCTGGACAAGTTAAATATAAGTTTATTTATTTCATATTCTTATACATGTCCTGATTAATTCACTAACTAGTAAGTAGTTAAGTAACATCTTCTAGGGGCAAGTCAATAATTTTTTAAGTTGTGATTTTCAATTATACGCAACATCTAAATTACTTCAACTAACTAAACTCGTCGCCACTTTGTTCTTAGAAAAATCATAAAGACATTTAATGTCTTTTTTTGCTATTTTTTATTATATTAACTATGTTTTTTGAAATATGTGTAGGGAATTATTGTGAATTGGGTCTTGTAAATTTTTTGTAGCACCAGTTGGATCTCGTTCGTCTTGTGTATTTCGCTTTCTAATAAAAAAAGAACTTTAAAGGAAATTTGCCCAGTTACACTGCTTTCGATATAAACTCGTCGAGCTTCTGTTGGACGATTTCTTTAAAAGCCAGTTCTTTTAACTGCTAAATACGTTAATGCATCTTTTGGTGTATTTAACAGAACAGACAGACTTAGATTTTAAATTGAAGTTTTTTTAAATTGAATTTTAACTATTTTAATTATTAATTGGCAACATTGTTTTCCACAATAAAGTATTGTGGCTAATATTAGATAATAATTAATATGCTCGGTATGGACGGCTGCAGGTAACTATTTTCTCACGACTCGTCTCTTTGGACGTACGTACGTGTTACTTGATAAGTAGTTAAAGGTATTTGCTTGAATACCTTCAATGATGCCGTCTCTCTCTTTTGAAATGAGTTGGAAAGAGTATTATAGAATGAAGCTCGAATAATTATTTCACAAAAAAGTGTTGCTGGCCATAGTTGTTCAGTTCGCTAGTACAGTAACCCGAGTTCTATCTTTTTTTGGTTAACAGAGCCAAGTTATTAAATATAGCTATTATAGAGTATGTACATATAAACAAATACATATATTAAAATTTCTCATAAATGTTGATTATCAACATAAATATATCATAGTAGGTTTACAGTAACTTAAACTTGCTTCTGCGTTTGCAGATACTGGAACAGTGTAACAGAGTAAGAGTCGTATTTGTTTCATATAAACTTGTGACTATTATAGTATATATGCATATTTACATTTGCATTGTTATATTTTTTGTCCGTTTGCTGTTTGTCAAAACATGTTATTTTTCGGTGTAGATTCTAGAAAGATAAAACCTTATTTAATGTTAACAGTTTTTTGATTGTAAAGGAACATATAATTTGGTAAAATGGATGATTATGTTTGATTAAAACTGTGTATAAATTTAAATAATGGAATTATTAAACATTTAAAGCAATTTACAAACAAAGGAATTTATATGTCATATATATATATATATATATATATATATATATATATATATATATATATATATATATATATATATATATATATATATATATATATATATATATATATATATATATATATATATATATATTTATATATATATTAACGAAAATCACCTAATGTATATTTTATATGCCTACTAATAGTCATTTATTTAGACGTAAATGTGAGGCATGTGCCTAGTACTTGTAATAAATACAGTAATTTATTCAATTGGTTTTTGTACGCGTTGAAATCTTTTACATGCAAATACTCGGACATGCCTTGCGCTCGCGCAGTTATCACGTAAATGCCTTTTCCGTTTGTAAGTAACTATTATTGGTGGTATAAATTAAAAATAAATATTACTACAAATAATTATCTTTTATTATTGCATTAAGCGATATAAAATTTAAGCATAAAAAAATGAAATATACACTCATTAATAACAATATTGCACGTCAAACTATTTTGGTGACGAATACAGGAATGCGGTACATACAAGTCAATAACGATGATTCATTAAAAAATTATCAACTTTTTTTGCAAATCGATTGCTTTGCGCTACTCACAATGTTATATAGTTACTTTTAATTGATTTTTAAGCTAGATACATCTTATATTTTTGTTATAATTTCAAATTCTTGATAATTAAATTAGTAGTCTAAAATGTTAAACATATACCTACTAAAACTTGATTGGGTGTAACTTTTTGAATTATAGTTAATTTGGTATTTAATATTTACTTCAATATATCAAAATAAAAGATATTTAATCGAACAATATAGTAAAATTTATTTTTACGACCAAGTATAAAAAAACGGCAATCTAAATGTGTCAGTCCGTACTACAGTAAAAGCTTAATTGTAACAATAGAGTCATGACATCAAAAAGTAATGAAATAAATATGAAATGTCAAAGCCTATCCGACCTCGCTCCCACTCTAGAACAACGGTACTCATGTCGCGGACGGCGCGAGCGACAGACTACAGGTCTCTGCCCCCAAGTCCATACGCTTAGATGCGCGCGCGCACCTTTATACATTCCACAAGCTTACAACAACAATATTTAAATCTCTCGTGACATAAAACATTTTTAAATTGACTTTTTAATAAAAATTTAAATGTGCCAAAGGATCGGTGAAATGGTTGGTGATATGTGAAATGTTACGAATTATCCCCTCAAAGTTATTCTAAGTGGTTTAAGTGTTGAGTGCTTGGATCAAAAAGCTTTCAGAAGAGCATCGAAGGCGAGGTAAAACGTTTTGCATTTTAAATGGCACTTTTGAAAATCAATAAATATGAAATTCTTGGGGTAACGACGTTATTTTAAATTTTGGAGACTATTGTAGTTTTTTTTTAAAGATGACATCACTGTTACCTATCTGATATTTTTATATATATATCAGAATATATAGATAATATGATAAATAAATATTAAAATATTGTGTTATACTATACCCACTAAGCATTTACATGTACATTGTACACTCAGATTTAATGCATACGTGTACACGATGCATATTTTACACTTCTTATGGGTATAAAATTGAGAACAATGAGAATCTTTTTAAAAATGTATGCCAATTTCAAAATTATCACATACGTATAACTAATACTTAGTACATACATCAAATATGATTGAAATGCCTTGTCATTGAACTAAATAAATGCTTTTTGGAATACAGATTTTTATGTCATTTAGAGTATATATTTATTATTTTTGCACACTATTTTTTTACACTTATTGTATATTATTACAATTCAAGTGGTAAGATCTCTATTATCTGTATATGTAGAGATACTGGTCGCTGGCGATGCAGCCATCGTCTTATTTCTAATCTTGAAATATATTTATTTGTTATTATTTCTTAAAGTACTATGCCACATTAAGGATTGAAAAGAAAGACGAAAACAAAACGTGTAAAATGTTGAATGTAATTGAATTTGACCCTTACCGCTTGAACGGGTTCAAATCCCGCTGCATTCAAATTTATATATGTTTTTCTATAAGTATTCTTGAAATATTACACTAATGCGTTTCCACGGCTTGCAATTTAGGTGAGGCATACGAGTATGGATGATTTTATACGACATCACTTCAGATGCTTTATTATTCAAAGAATTAAAAAAACTTTTATTGAAAATACCAAGACATTTTTATCGCAATTTACTACCAGCTACATATATGTTCATATTGCATGATGCGAATACCTTTTCAAGATTCTATTTATATGTAATGGGGTTTTTACAGTCGGGTGGGTGAACTTGTCCTACACCATACTATTATTTAACGAGTTTCTTTCGTATTTTAACTTACCTTTTTCGTCGCGCAGATAAGAATAGCTTATTTATATTTAGAACTTGTACTTATTATAAACGATACTCGTATACGAGTATATTTTTTTATCTAGCATATTTTTTTGTTTGTATGAAAAACCACGATATATGACGTATATCGTGGTATTTCTTACAAACAAAAAAATATGCTAGAAATTTTACAATTTCTATACGTTGTTAAACGTTGCTATACGTTGTTGTGTTGCGAAAAATAATAAAAAAATGTTTAACTGAACGTGAAAATTGTTACTTCAAATAGTCCTCTGGGGTTGTTTATGGTTTATGGTTTATGGGGTTGTTTATGGTTAAAATAATATGTATGCAGTATATTCGCTGAGAAGAAAACAGAGTAATCTTTACTGGATTTTTCCGCTTTATCTACAAAATAGAAAAAGTGTGAAGAATACCTTAATAAAGTTATAAAATTTTATACATACACGATTTTAAAAAATATATACACTCGAATCGGCTCATTTGTAATTATCTTATTTAAGTCACAAAAAGTCAGTTTAGATTATTACACCACGAAATTAAGCAAACCATTAAGTATTAACTGCGGCGAAGTCATCATAAAACTGTAACATGCCATTTACGAATTGCAACACTACTGGACGTGGCCTACTAAGCGTTGGGGAAACAACAACAAGATTTTTTTACGAGTTACGACGATTCGCCGAGTGGAAAGATAATTGAGCATTTATATTTTTTTAAACAATTCAAATTCAATGTATATATATATATATATATATATATATATATATATATATATATATATATATATATATATATATATATATATATATATATATATATATATATATATATATATATATATGTAATTATTTTTATTGAAAAAGGTCACAGAACTGTGGCACAGGTATTGTCACATTATTGATTAGGCTAGTGTAAAAAGGGACGAAGAGGAGGTCCTTCATGCCTCAAAGGACACGTTAATTAGTCTTTCTTATTTGTCAATCTAACATTTTGACAGATGTGATATAACATTTTTAAGGCTACGAAATTCTTTAATTATAAATTAGATAGTGACTTGTTCTCAACTGGCACGCTCATATACACACACCATATCAAACAACTGATTTTTTTTGTTTTTGGGCTAGCCAGATTATTTATAAATACTAAACGTTTTTATAAATGCTTGTGTCCATTGTATATACGTAATATAACAACTGAAAGTCCAAGAATGGATTGCAATATAATTGAATTATTGTTAAGTGTTAAAATAAAGAATATAAAACTAAATTTAAGTGGCTGTAATTAAGTAAAATGAATTGTATTATAACGATTTTGTTACTAGTGCAAAATTATTCTTAGCCTAATTACTGTATGGAAAAATTCCTTAATCGACTATTTAAATGTTCCGTTACTTTTTAATATGCTTTTTTATTTACTTTGTAATCATAAAAATGCTACAAGGTACAAGGAACCTCATTAATTATAAATAGTGAGTTGAAAAAACTAAATTTACCGTTGTTTGCATCTATCAATTTTGAATTACAGTATTTCAGTTTACTAATAGCAAATGAGAGCTACAAAAACTAGATAACCTTAAAAAAATCCATTTAAAAATGTTAAATAATTTGATTAAAAAAAAACTAAGTATAATTTATGCTTCTAAGCTAATTGGTGAGAAAATAAAACAGTAGAAAAGATAATAGATCGGCTCAGCTATAACAAATAAAGAAATAGGTGCTTAGTGCACCATGATGAGCATTCGCCGATATTATATATGTAAATTTAAGGTCTAGAATATCTCACAAGGAACTCATGATTTTGAATGCTAAATGCTTAAGTCATAAGATCTACGCGATCGACGTTGCGGGCACTAACTAGCATCTACAAAATAAATTACTTTTTATTTCTTCACTCTAGTATGACAAGGTGCATTGACTTTCATCACTCAGAACATAATGTCTCGATTCAAGCGGAAAGTAAAAAACGGAATGTCTTAATTATCATTTTGCCTACTGCGTTATATACGGGATATAATGTGAAGATGAAAAAAAACATACACAAAGATATAGAAAGTATTGTACGTTTTACTGTATAGGAAAAGATAGCTTGACAAATCAATGTTCTCGATCGCAACGATATTTTATGCTTAGTTACATAATTTATTACATCAATATTTGATGGCGATACTTAAAGAATTTTCTTGTAGAAATCGCATTTTATATAAGATTTTCTTTTGTGTCACTTATGTAGTGTTTAATTGTTATATTAATATAACTACTTACTTCAGAGTCTATTGTGTTATTTTAATAAATTAATCATATTTAAAATATCATTTTATTTCGTTTCCGTAGAAATTTCGAGGAAGCGTCTCTTAGTGCATCCCTACGATACCCGAGGCACTTATATGCTAAATTTCAGCCTTATACGCCCAGTAGTTACGGTGCGTCGTCTGTCTTCGCTCTTCAGAATAGTTTTATATAAGTTTTTCAAGCTCTCAACATTTTTGAATAAGTACTTCAAAGCAGAGATTACGATAAATCTCATCTTGGCATGTGTAGGTAAGAGTTAACACAGTAAAAGTTATTGGGTATAAAAGTTTTTTATTATCTTCTCACATATTTCGAAAAACTTTGTTGCTTCTTCTATAAGTAGTTAACATAAAACTTTAATATACAAAACTTATTTAATAACTGTCATATAAATGATGAATATGCTGAATATTATTTATAAGCCTATACTAGCCTATACTCATGTCAAAACCGTTATAGGCCTCTCTAGAAACAATGTTATATTAAATACATTGTCACACGATTGTTGACGAGAAAGTAAGTAAAAGTATAAATATATGAGATATCTTAGTAAGACGAGTATGTATGTAATAATATACGAGACATCTATATGTAGGATAATATTACTATAAGCGTTAAATGAAAACACGTTTCGAGAGATTATTTCTATTTATACGGCCTTAGAGTGTCAATATAGAAAAGAAGTAACTTAAGCTAGTTTTGTTATACTATTTAATTAATCACATAGATACTAAAATGTGTCAGCGTAATTACTTTAGTACGTAAAAATACTAAATTTGCTTACAATTGTGTAGTGTTTGGTTTTACTTAGCACTTAGCACTACATTTGTTTAACCAGATAGTGGCGCAATATTTTAAAACCTAACGTTCTATGAAGATGTATGTGAACAGGCGATCTCTGTGTAGTAGCAGCCGCTTGACATCATAACAGCGCCTAATGTAAGTTGTAAATTGTAGCAAAACTTATTTTATTCACATCTCTAACTTGATTATGCTGAAATATGTATGATTGATATGATTATGATGGGTTTGAAAGGTTTATCGCATCTTGGCGCAACGGGGCAATTCCCACATGGAAGAATGAATTATTTTCATGCCCCTCCTCTGGCAAGACAAAGACCAGCGTTGAGTTTCGCCACTCTGAACAAAAAGGCGGAGAGCAGAGAATTGAATGTCTTGACACTAGTATAATTCCGGTAATCCGGGCAGGATTAGGTACATCCGGGTTAGGTCAGGTTAGGTACATCCGGGATATCATCTACATCCGGGATAAAACAAGAAGCTGAAAAGAAATATTACTTCTGAAGACATTGTTTTTTCTTATCTCTCTTTATTTATATTGAAA
The DNA here is from genome assembly GCA_037127375.1 of Dione juno. Classification (NCBI taxonomy): domain Eukaryota; kingdom Metazoa; phylum Arthropoda; class Insecta; order Lepidoptera; family Nymphalidae; genus Dione; species Dione juno. The sequence continues at coordinate 853,268 of JAXRJS010000021.1, read as the reverse complement.
TATAATTTAGAATAAAAATATGAGCTTCCCCAGAAGAAACATACTGTATATGTTACAGTTACCGTGGAATTGGTATAGCTGATAGCACATCCGATAGGGGAATAATTAGATCTTTGACTTCTGAGTTTTTTTAGTATTCGATGTGTCGAAAACTAAACTGTTTGCCCGTGAAATTAACATGTATATTTATACTAAAATTTAATTTAATTTAAATTTTAAATTAAACTATTTTAGTATATTTATACTAAAATAGTTTAATTTAAAATTTAAATTAAATTAAATTATTTATTTAGTGCTTTCACTTTTTGTTATTAAACCTTTACATTTAGCATATATCTTAACTAGATTATGCCTGTGGCTTCACCCGCGTGGTTAAATGAAAAAAGTCATATCTTATAGATGACTTATGACATATTCTAAGTGCCTCAGGGTAAATCTAACGATTATCCCCTTTAGCCTTTCTCGAGACATGTATTTTTTTAGTCTCTAACAAAAGCACCTTCCATTAAATGAATTCTTCAACTTGGACTTAAATTTATTATATTAAAAGTATAGAGTCGATAATAAAACAAGTTGACATATTTAACACAATAAAATATTACATTTCACTTATGACTACAAGTTTCTTCTCACATTATTTTTTCCTATGCTTAATAGTTATATTACCTAAACCGTCATATCTTTATTATTTTATGTTAATTTAGTTTAAAAGTAGTTTAATTAATAATTAACATTCAGTGAAATGTTTATATTTCCATTATTTGTATAGAGATTTCTAAACCGACGTCATTCCGTCATATTGGTTTTGGTTGGTGTCGACTCTGAGTAAATAGATTAAACATATTTGAAGCTTAAGTGAAATGGATATGTGATATAACTGGGTTTTAGTTTAAGGTCTGTGGAAAATTAAAGACAAAACCAATATTTTTTTAGCAATTTTGGTAAAATCACAGTCATTACTTATCGTGACGAAATCGAAGGTCATTAATAGTAGTATATATTATATTTCATATCACGTGAATTCGAACCCATAATCACTGTGTGGTCCGTTAGGTACATATTCAATTTTATAATTAGAATTAACTCGAGCTAATCTGTATTTACCTGTTTATAAGCTTAGTTCATTTAATAGTAAACAACGCGATTACATAAGATCTTCTATTTACATTTACAGCTAAAGTGTTATAAAGACCACATTACAGCCTATTTTATCTTTGAGATAAAAACAAAACGAAAAAGCAAAAGCAAAAAATTGCATTAAAAGTTGAAATAATTGGCTAGAATCGTGCCAAATACCTCGCGGTCAGTTCTGGATACACGGATAATCACGTTTTCCAGCTTATGAGAGCATGACTACGTACGCTTAAGTATTTGCAACAGCTGTTGTTGTTAGCTATAAACGATTTCTAGGCGAGATTGACTATAGAAGAGTTTCTTGTTTTTAAGATGGCGTTTTAGGCTTTATTTGTCTAAAGAATGGACTTTTAATATGAGATGTGACAAATATTTTATTGCGGCATAGCTTTATGGAATTATTCTTTTTTTTATAAAGAATATTTTATTTGATGTCAGAACCTCTAACCGCTTTTAGTCTATTTGCTCCAAATAAAATATTATAGTCTTGCCTAATAATCGTTAGAGGTGCATCGTAAACGTCTGTTAAGCCGTTTTCGTGATTTTTTATTTGTTTTCATTATGAAACGTGCAATAGTAGTATTTTTCTTCTAGTTTAATCTATCTTACCGCATTCGTATTTTGATACTTATAATAAGAATACATAAATGTGTACGTAATACGTCAAAAATAATTCACATTTACAGAACAGTAATAATTAAGAAAAAAATAATAATTTTATACGTAAGCATTTCACCGAGTGGCGTCGATCCCACATTCCACGTGTATAATCTACTTGTCCCACTCCCACTAAGCAAAGTTAAGAAACTTTACAAATTTTAATAAGTATTTATTTTATTTTTAACGTGTTTAGAAACTGCTATTAGGATGTACTGAAAAATAATTTGCTCTTTATATTATCACTTACGGCCAGACCACTTTAGATCCACCGGTTCTCGTCCGAAGCTGAGAAACATCGGGCGCGGGTACTTACTCGGAAGGATATTGCCTCATGTTAATTTTATGTTTCTTTTATAATTAAAACCCTAAACTAATCTAAACACCAAAAATAATGTTCTAATACAAAATATGGTAAAAACACGTGATAAAAAAGTAATATTAATTTGTACAGTTACTGATTTTGAATAGTATTTGTTGTTTAAATGAGCGTAGCTAGCGTGTTAGAAATTCTTCAGCAAGTTACAATGATGATTGGTCTATTTCGAACCGGATGCACGGAACTGCATAGCGATAATGCAGGAAGTAATTACATAGTATTATCGAAATGTGTTTTATTCATATATGGCTTAATCTTGCCATTAAGCCAATAGTCTTGAACGCCGGATATTGTGGTTATACGTGAGCGAACCAATTTCTAATATTTAAGGCATCTAACTTCTTTTATGTCTTTATTTGTATAAGTAGATCTTTTTTGTATTTGTGTGTATACAAGTTTTATTTAACATTAATTGTATAGTGAGCATTGTAGAATAAGAGTTTTTATTTGATTTTAACTAAGGTTAATTTTTTTAGTTTGGATAATTTATCAGTATCATTATTTGGCAATAGTTATATTTTACATAAAACATTTAGAAATATGAATTATTAAAAAAAATATTGACATAATTATTTTTAACAGATTTAAAGATAATAAGTAGAAATGTTTGTAGAAAACGTAAAAAGTTAAACGTGCATACAGTAGGATTTGAACCCGTGCCTCTTTGAAACCGTCTAAGCGCTCTGACCACTAAGCCATACATTCTCATCAAGATTTCAGCAAATTCTTATATGCTTATTACATTTTATTTATGTTCTTGTATTCACATAAAATTCCTCTTCATTTTTTTAATTTTTTCTCTTTAGTTTTAGATAGTAAATAAATCTTTTACTATATAATCCTTTGAAATTTAATTACAAAAAATCCAGCTCACCTAAGTTTACACTCAATTTCAGCAATATCATAATACATACAGCCATATATACATATATAAAGCAAATCAATCAGTCTTATGACCTATCCATTTATCACAAGCAGACGTGTTCAATTGTACATACATACGTATTCGATCTGTATCGGAACAACCTTTTGTGCCATGAGTTACTTTCGAGCGTAGTTCCTCTAATTCTTCAAAGTCAGCCTCATTCATGACTTGTAATGGATGGTTGTTTTTACAAGAAACTTAAATTGTGCAAAACGAAAAACATATTTTTTTTTGTCTAGTAGTAGTTTTGCCCTACTTGAGTGCGGTAACCTGATGAGTGAAATGTGTGTTCGCCGCAAGCATTGTGAGATGGGGCCTATACTTTTGAAAAAGTTACTCATAAAGAGCTTCGGGAACACTTTTTACCTGTCTTAGTCTCTTATTGGATATAATATTTAGTTGATAACAATTATTAATTAATATTTTGGCTAAAACGACTTATATAAAGTGACATTTTCAAATATTTAAACCAATCAAGATGATGTAAAAATGGTACTCGTAATTTAGCATTATCATAACTTTTTATTATTAAGGTGATGTTATTAATAGTCCTCTCTACTTCCCCATATATGGGACATGTCTTGCTCCCTTTAAAGCTTTAGATTAGTATAAATATAAATGAATTTTTAAAATTAGTTTACCATCTTACAAGATATAAATGATCGTATAAAATTATGACGTTACTATTAATGTAACGTTTACTTATATATATATATATATATATATATATATATATATATATATATATATATATATATATATATATATATATATATATATATATATATATATATATATATATATATATATATATAATTTTAGATGAAAGTTGCGTTTTTAATTTGAATGTTTTCTCACGATTGATCTTATCGCGTCTCGTTATGATGCGTGCGAGAATATGAGGTAGTAGTCACAATGTATCTACTTGTGGTGACATTTCACTATAATCACGTTGACAATGTTAAATTGTTGAGAGATTTAAGATGATTTTTACAGACAGACAGTTATATATATGCAGATAATTTCTATATATATAGGAATATATGTTTGTAGTCATAAGTCAAACTAATTTGTTTTGAAAACAGTAAAAAAAGTTTATAGTTACAATAAAAACACAGACTGTGACCACGATCGTCTATGACAGTGCAAAATTAACGGCGGTAGTATATATTTACTTACTAATATTATAAAGCAGAAATACTAGTTTGGTTGAATCCCCAGAACTATGTGGTTCAATTAAAAATTGTCTTTGCTTTCTATAGTCTATTTATCTATAAAGGCTATACATCATATTATCGTTTCGATGTAACCTGCTATTCCTGCAGTCAGAGTTATCCCAGCCACTTAGAATGTGTCACATGGGGAAAGTTCCAGGCAAAAGCTTGTATTACTATATCTATTATTACTAAAATCTATTGATAATGTCAATTTATTTTAACAATTGATGTTAAGTAAATGTCTCATGTGTACTCAAGTCACATCTCCTTGTAATGATAGTCTATATATATACATATATGTATATGACACACGTAAATGTTATTCACACTAGTCGAGTTCAAGTGTGCTCTATTACCCAATCAGTACCATACCATGTGAATAATAAACTACTTATAAAATAAGCATACCACGTTTGAGAGGTTATTTTACTTTAGTTGGTAGTGTTATTAGTTTACTATAGGTACAGTGTAACGTTAGCAACATGCGTTTTTAATATGTTAGATAAAAATATGAATTCTGTATTTATTATATATGTACGTTATAGTAAAGTTATACGTAATTGAGAAGTACTTCAGAATTCATTGTATTTTTTAAGCACTTATTTGCAATGTTTTAAAAGAAATCGAAAATAATTTCTTTTTATTTTTTTTTTCTATTCATTTTATATGAGATATTTGGACTGAAAATGTAAGATATATTATATTTATATCATACGTCATATTTTCGAGCATATTTTTTTATATATCGTTAGTAAATGCTGAATAATAAATAATAAATAGTAGCGGTGCTGAAGATACGAACAAAAGGTTTGTGTAATGAATGACATACATATAAAATCTTTAGAATAAGTGACCTTCAGTTCTCGGTATCTATTAAAATAGGCATTGTAGCGTATATTGCAATACTGTTTTTGTTACAATAAAATAGGCCATTTTACAATTTAAATGTACTAGAGTATATTTAAGTGGTGTACGTGGAGAGTTAGCTGTTATATACCTAAAGAAAACATATAAAATTTGAACGCATCGGGATTTGAACCCGTGCCTATATTCGTAATAAGCCTAAAAAATAATACATTAAACTATATGAAAGGAAGAAACGTATAGATTGACTTTTAGTAATTAAATAAAGCTATCTGTTAAATACCTATGCCGATTCTGAAATACATTTATAAAGTTAAAGAGTTTGTAGGAAAGCGTTAATATCAGGAACTACTGATTCAAGTTGAAAAATGCTTTATATCAATCCTATCGTCCCAATGAGATGAGTTCAGTATAATCACGCGGACGAAGCCTCAGGTACAAGCTACAAGTTTAGATATAAATAGACCTAAAACCTAAACTATTTACATATTATGTTATAACTATATAGAACATTGCCTAATGCTTGCCAAAAAAGTAATTAATAAATAAAATATGTGTGTAAATTCATTAAGGTACGTGCAGAATGATACTGTAATATAACTGTATATATAATATTCTATAGAAGCTAACCGGATTAACTGAGTGACACGCGGCGCTTAGAGCGGACTAAGCTCTACGCTTAGGATTGACAATGCTAAGTGACAGGTGATATACATATAAATAATTATTTTATTTGAAATTTTGTTAAAAAAATTCTATAGAATGAAAAACAATATTACCTACTAAGCTGTAAATGTCGAGTTTTAAATGGAATAATTATATTCTCTTATGATTATTTTCATTTTGCCAATCTAATATAATAACTAGTAAATATTAATATATGTACGGAGTGACAAAAAACTAGTCTTATTCTGCGTACCGCGTTATGCGGAAAGAATACGAAGATTTTTTTTAATTATAATAATAATTTAATAATAATAATAATAATTTCTAAATGAAGTAAGGTTGTCAAAATAAATGCGACGGATTTTTTTTCATTACCTTGCTCTGGCTACAAGACAAAGCGCGGCGTTTAGTATCGTCACTTGACATACAATCTACTATCACTTAACATATCTCGAAAATTGAGCGGAAAGTGAGGCCAAAAATTGTCTGGTGTTTAATTTTATCAAACTATTGGACGTTAGCGACACCATAACGCTAACTACCTCGCACTGTTGTTGTGATACTTCATTCATTCGTTCATTAATCCATAGCTTAATATTTTATACTAGCCGCGGTAGCCTAGCAATAGCGGAGCGCCAAACGCTATACACCTCGCTTTTTTTTCGTCTCGTCTACTGTCATTATGGTTGTAATGCGGGGATACAGTGTGAAGCTGAAAAACATTCAGAATATACTAACTGCTTATTAAATTTTATATGGGCCAACCTAGCGGAAAATATAATTTTATAATTAAAATCAGTAGGTGTAACGATTTTATTAAAATATTGAAATATTAGTAGTAATTCATTAACAAGATTAAAATATTCCCAATATACTTTAAAGTCGTAACGAAATATTTTGTATCTTGCAACATTTATTTGTTAATGGATTTTATTCGACCACAAATTCGTATATTATAATATTGTAATTTAATTGTAATTAATTACTTGTGGTTAATTAAGTGTAGCTTAATAATTATTTGCAAGTATGTTTGTTATGTAATAATGTCATTTAATTTTAGGTACTTGTTATACGTTATTGGAATTCAAAATGAAACATTCTTTGTTCAATTAGACCATTATAAGCACTTTGAATCATCAATTTAGTAATATAATAATATCAGCCGTGTCAGTCCTACAGGAAGTTATTACTGGTTTAAAAGGCAGATTATGCTGAGAAGGGCCGATAAGAAGCCCACCAATTGTTCTTTTTTAGGGTTTCTTATGTCAAAAGGAAAAAAAAGTTGTTCGAATATCTGTCAGTCTGTACGTTTGAAAAGACAATTGTTTCAAAATCACATGGAGGTATCAAGCTGAAATTAATATGAAATGTCCAGGTTAATAATGTCTTAGAGCACAATAAAATTGAAACTTCTAAGTTAACGCAATCAACAGATAAGAGCATTTATTCTGAATTTTTAAAGCATTTGTATGAAAATGCCGTGTAATCAAAACCTATAGGATATTTCCCGTTGACTTATGAAATTTGGTAAGAAGTTAGAACTTATAGTACAAACAAAGGAAACGCAGCCACACGGCGACTGATTGTAATCGTATTGGGACTGTATTGGGATCGTTTCCCACTCGGGGAGAATGAGTTACGAGTTTTTTAATTTTTCATGCTCTCGTAACGAGACAAAGCGTGGCGTTGAGATCTGTCATTCAACACGCAATATCTCGTAAGGCGAAAATCGGTGAAAGCAGTGTCTTTACACTAGCTTCCTATATACGGGAAACAGCAAGAACCTCAATAAAGAAACTTAAATCAATGCAAATTGTATTTTAATAGACATCGGTTTTGTGTTATAATTCTGTATACAAAAGCTTCATAAGAGACTTGTTGCAATTTCTGACTTAATAAATAAATTTCCATAATCTCAACTACAAAATGTTGAAACCGCTCTCTTATAAAGTTTACTTGTTGTTTACTTGTGTTCATAAACTAGCGAATACAAGTACAAGCGTGTTATGTCTTAAATATTAAACATTATTTAATTGATAGTGGTGAACGTTTTAAAAAATTATATCTATTTTACTATTGTGGCTATCATGGCGCAGTGAGACAGAATCGGGCTGTAAAAGAAACTAATGAATTATTTTTATTTCCCAGATAAAACGCGGCGTTGAGTTACGTTACTAAATACACAATTAACACGAGGCTCTCTCGGCTTACTTTACTATGTGAAATAAAATGTAAATGCAAAATGAATTTGAACGAATATCAAAATTGATGTTTATTTATAACATATGTATATCCAAAATAGTTTAAAATTGAATTATTATAATTAGTTGATATAAAGATATTTGCTTAAAAATGTCCGCATTTGTTGACTTAAGGAAATCGAAACATGATTGCATGTTAAAAGATATATTGCTAGATTTTATTTAATTTCTATCAAATTTAATACTCATATCTATAAACTGGTTGGTCAAGGATATTTTGGTTTAAGCCGTTACTTCCGATCAATGACCTTTGGTTTTCTAAACGTATATCTTGAAATGTTATTATTTTAAAATTGTTAGTTTTGGTTCGTAGTTATTATAAACAATTTGTATTTCTTTATAAATGTGTACATGATTGCATAATTTGGAATAATTTTGAATATTAAATTTAAATATTTTTCAATATTGTTATTTGTTGTATTATATATATGAATATGGCACAGATATACAAATGTGCTATAAATATATATCGCGATGGCATGACACAATTGATATATCACATTGGAAACTTGTGGCATATCAATTATGATATGCCACAAGGTTCCAATGAATACCGAACAAAATGAAAGAAAATGAAGATTATATGTATATGGTACATACTTCGTGATAATTTTAAATGTATATTGAATTACATTAATGGTTCTATAGTTAAAAAATAAATATTTTTAAAAGCTAGAGGAGAAAAGAGTGATGTATTTTTAAATTCTCTTTGTGTACTTCGTAAGAGATGCTTGAAACTAGTCAGTATTAAGAAATATTCAAATTTGGTAAATTTATGATATAGAATGTAAAAATTTATTAAGTGAAACAAATATCAAATTCAGTGCTAAGTTAATCACGGATTATAGCAGCTTATTAATAAAATAAATGAATATCTCAAGTGGAAAATTACAACCCGTGACAGTTACGAAGCTTTAAGATAATAAATAAGTCTGCAACACCTGTTAGCTTAAACCGACTTTGGGCTATACTTTTGAAGTTACTTTACTGCGTACATCGCTCATATGATTTGCCAGTAAACTTCCATTTCAAAGTTTTCGTAGACATTTTCATTTTATTAAATACTATTTGAATTATTCATGAGGATTTTTTAAGCTTTTATGTTTTATGCTGACTTACAGTGCTTATTACTGTTATTTTTAAGTTGTTTAAAGAAAATATTCTTAAATTTTAGTGCTGAATTATGAAATAAAAAAATAAGTACTTTTAAAGTAAAAAGCTTTGCCATAATAATATTAACATTTTTATGAATTATACAACTTTATTTTAGTGACAATGTGGATTCAGTGGAGGAGTCCTCTTACGTGACTAAAAAACAATAAGTGAAGTTCCTTTTTAAAAGCTAACGACCATCGTATGTATGTATGTAATTCTGTATGTAATGTGAACCAGCTTCTCAGCTACGCTATGATGACTTTTTCTATTTAATAAAAATACAATAACATAAGTACTGCAAAAGTTTTACATGATGATATATTGCGACATTATCGCGGTACGTCCATTTCCAGCTCTCATGGCGTAAAGCAATTTTCATATCCCACTCATCAAGTTAAGAGCTCCAGAGATAAGCAAAACAATCTCACTAAGTAGGCTTTTTGCAAAGATGTCTGGAAAGATATCCTATTACATATTACTTATGTAATTTACGATTTTGATCAAATTAAAGAACTAATTGATGCTTTACTAGGTCATCGCTGTCTAGTTTGCAAAAAGTAAGAGTTGTAAGTAATTATAATATTATAGAGTGGCCTGTAGAGGCGAAGTGGGACAGCATCTGAATGTAATTTAGTCAGTTTTCGGTTCGATCGCCACTTAGGGCAGGGAATTATTGTCATTACCTTGGCCTCTGGCAAAAGAAACCTTCCGCCACGAATTTGGCTGGACAATGAAGAACAAATTGTTTTAAAACTAGATTTTGTCCGTCTACCCTGCTATGCTGTTTAAAGCGTGAAACTATTTTTAATTTGATTCATAACAAGAAGAATAAAGTATACTTATTTTAGTAGGTTTAAATTATTATTTTTATTTTTGTTTACAGTGTATGTATTGCTTTAGACTGATTGGGTTTATTTTGAGTCATACGTGATTTTTTGTACATAAATATTGTTATGTCAGAATAGCTAATAATATAAAAAAAAGAGATTAATTGAATCAACTAGCACATAATCAGTATTAAATCCGTATTCATCGAACTCCTGGAAAATCGCCATCTTAAATTAAATACGGATGTTGTAAAACTTTTCCGGAAGTTAAGTAAGAAGCACTCTAGAAAACGTCTATTAGTTAAGAAGTTGATATTATTAATTTCTTTACTAATTAATGTGAAATTTACTTATAAATTATCGATCTCTATGATTTAGACGTATTAGTCTGTTCAAGGATTTAGAATTAAATAACCAACAAATGTACTGTTACTTATTTTACTTTAAAGATGAGTTTAAATATTATATGCATCGTTAATCGAGTATATTTTAAGTAAATTTTTCTATTACTTTTATTGTCAGGGTTTTATTTTTGTTTGATTTTCCTCTTTTGCCATGTTGTTATTGTGTAGTAGTTATTAAAAAATAGTTATTAAAAAGTATAATAGTTATTAAAAAATCATATTCATAATATACCTGCAAAAATTTTGTGTAACTCATCTATAGATGTGATTAATATGATGTTTGTCTTAGCAATTTTGTCTGGCTGCTGGAGGAGTGGAGATTGAAGTGACACAAAAAAGTCTATACATTTTTTATTTTCCAAAACTATTAGATAGCTACTGTAAAATAGTAAAAAAATATTAAAACTATTTTATCTTTTGAACTTCCTATCATCACCAGGGTAATGAAAAAAAAATTAAAAGATGAACATGCACAGGACAGGACGGACAGACAGACAAAGAGACATTTTTTGAGATACAAAGTCATACAATACAACGAATACTTGGTATAAAGTAATTAAATTTTGTAACTTATTGACTATACGATATGAATGTAGCCAATCACTAATAGAAAGAGCCAAAGTGAAAGTACCTAAATACTTTCTATGCGTTTTCGAGTCAAGTGTTTAGTTACGCGTCAAGAGGACATAATTACATGAAATGCTAACTTTTTGTTCATATTGTATTGCGTGTCAACAGACTATTCTATTTATATGTTTAATTTATGCCAACGTATGGCGTAATGGTTGCTTAGAGTAGTATTTCTTATTTTTAAAAAAATCACCTGCGACATGACGATGATTTGAAAAGTACTTGTAAATAGTCTTATATTATAGATCTTAAATCAAGATATAGTGCCCGGCTCTTCAGATATTATAAATATCCAAGGCTTCCACAATCGATATGATAATTCAGGAGCTTGTAATCGAGGCAAAGAATCCGGCCATTCCACCAATAAAGACCATACATGCTGGGTGACAAGATCCAGCTCTATTTGTAAAAAATGTATTGAAAATACACAAGCTCAACTTGAAAATAACTGTATTATTACATATTATAAATATTTAAATATATAAAATTTTGTTAGGTTCGTTATATATAAAGTTTGTCTCTTTAAAGGTGAACTATAAAAGCTTCACCTATACAAACAACACAAGCAATTAAAATTTTATGAAAACAAATTGATAACAGTGTATTGGAAATAGTTTTTAGACCAATGAAATAGTTGCCTGCGGCGTTCACGCTTGAACGGTTTTATTCACGTTATATTATTGTATCGCGTGCGCTAAAATGTCGCGCGCCCTGTATGAACTGTTGTTAGTGCAGTCGTTCATTTACTATGCTCCTTTTAACCTATTTATAATTGATTTCCATTTTTTCATCAAATTGAAATGAAAATATTAAATTTTAAAATCTGTGATTGATGAAATTTTTAACAGAATGGTATTTTTAGTTTTTTTTAAATATAAATTTTTTTTTAAATAAAATAATAAAAAAATATGAAAAAAAATTAAATATGATGATTCTATGATTGAATATATTGTACTTGTTTATATACAATATACAAAAAATAATATATTACAAGTACAAAATAGTTACAAAAATATCTTAAGATTAGTTGCCATATTTCGTCTTGCAAATCACGTTAAAAATCAAAATAACAATGATTCTAACAATGATCATATTTTTGTTCCAAAATACATTTAGTATAAGTATAAGGTTATTAGTATCTCAAATGTAATCGAGCCAGGCATTCAAGGACAAGTTTATCAAAGCCTACAGTCGGTTACGTGGGCGGTAGTCGACCTCGATACACAGATACGACAGTTTAGAATGACAGATTTTTTGCCTTTAAAGTGTTAAAATCATAGACAAAAAAATATTAGACAATGTTATTCACGTTAAATTGTCACGTTCGTACTTAGATGAAGATAAAATCGATGTTCAAGTTTAATAAAGATTAATAACTGGTTGAAAGCGCGATGGTAAGGGGTTTGAACTCCACTCACTCTTCGATGTACCTACTAGGGTGTGAAGATAAAAACAAAATTGTATACGTATAATACTATTATGACGATTATTAAAAATACGGCAACTTAACGCATAAAAAGAGCGTAGAGGAAAATAAAACAATTTTTGTGAATATATACATTTCGAGGAAAAACCTGTCCAAAATATTGTATTGCTATTAAATAATTTGTTCAAACATAGGAAGCGGACTAATTTCATTTATAATACGGAGAAATACAATAACTTCCCGGAATATATTTATTGCATTATCATAACTTAAGGAAGTATTTTAAAAGGAACATCTTACAAACGGAATTAGACAATAACAAATCAGAATTCTGGGTAGCGAACGACTTGTGCATTTTACTAGAGAACTTCCAAGTAAGTATGGAGCTTTATCAAATGAATAATACGTAAAACCTTGAATAGTCTAGTCGCATGCGGAAGACATAAGCAATTTATTATACTCACAGTTACAATTTGTGTTCTATATTTTCTTTAATATCAAGATTTGTACTTATAATATTCCCGTCATATATAAATCTTGATTTAATTATCTATATGCGTAATTTTTTAGGGAATTTAAGGAAAATTTACATTTTACACAATTAAAATATGGATAGTACCATAATTAAGTATTTTATTTCACAAAATCCTGAAAATAATTGAAAAATTTATTAAAAAAAAAGATATTTATTAATTTTTTTTTAATTATGAAAAAGTTGGAAATTCTATACAGGCATTTTATACAAATTTATGACAAACAATCTTCGAAATATTTAAAAAATACGTTTCTTCTGTACATATTTGTATAATAATCAACAATCTACCAAATAAACTTTGAGTCTAACTGAGTTTTATATTAAAAAGTTAGTCTTTATCTTTTTATATTGTTTAAAAAATGTATCCGTCCTGAAATGATTCTTTGAAATTATCGTAAATCAGTTATCTAAATTTTCCTTGGAGCTTTCAAGGCGATATTGGCAAAGTTTTGTACGCATCTGTAAATGTCTGTTGAGTTAACGTTTACAAATGACTCATTTTTTGCTTGAAAATGTAAAGATTGTCAAAATACAAGTACAACTCTGAACTTTGGAATTTTTACGAATAGCTTCAATAAGATTTTTTTGATTTTGTAACTGCTATAAGCTTAAAATAAGATTATTATAGTGTATATATTATATTTGCATTAAAAACATAGAGAGAAACTACACCAGTTTTTGTTGTGTTCTTATTTATTGCTTTAGAAGGAAATAAAAAGATACACTTACATACATACATACATACATACATACATTCATACATACATACATACATGCATACATGCATACATGCATACATGCATACAATGCATACATGCATACATGCATACATGCATACATGCATACATGCATACATGCATACATGCATACATGCATACATACATACATACATACATGCATACATACATACATACATACATACATACATACATACATACATACATACATACACACATACATACATACATACATAAATACATACATACATACATACATACATACATACATACATACATACATACTTATGCACTTATGGTCACGCTTTATCCCTAGTGGGGTAGTCAGAGAGAACGCCAAACGCTGTGATCCCTGCAAACCTCTTTCGCCCCGTCCACTGTCAATAACCTTTTTATACATGCCCTCCGGGGGATCATCATGCTTTTTACGTGACCTTCCTCCAGTATCTTCGATAGAAACATCTATTTGCAAATATTTTTGTTTCTCGACATTAAAAACGTTTAATATTTATATCTCCATATACATAATTAGCACAAGTGATATTGAAGAAGGAAGCTTTATGGTAAAATAAACAGAAAAAGAAATAAGAAAGGCGATTACGCTCAATGTTGGCAAAGTAAACAGAATTTACAGAAGCTCCCCTCGATCTTTGCACTGTAAATACGACGCCTTGTTGCGTAAGTGTATATGAATGAGGTATAACGCTTGTATTTAATAACGTAATTTATATAGATTAGAAAATTTAAAATCTGTATATGTTTGTCTTTGTTAGACGAGTACATACATTTTATTGATTGACAACCTTAATTATAGATAAGATTATAGAGAGTTTAATTTAGTCAATTTAATTACTTAATAAAACACTTTAAAATGTAATTAATGATACAGTATGTATGCAATGTTAATATATTTTGCATAAAATATTTAATATATCTTATGTATGTAAGTTTTTAGTCAGATAATTTAATATAAAAGAAGGTTGAATTAGCTCATGACCTACTATCTCGTAATAGCCTGTAGCTGTGGTATCATAATAATGGAAATTTAGATATAAAATGCATGAGTCAAAGGTCAAATTTATAAATAACAATACGGCGCGGTCCAATAAGAATTATATTTTTAAATGTCATAACATTTTAAAGGTTATTTATTTTACACTATTAGAATGTTGCAGTTTATTGAAAATAGAGTAACTACAATAAATGTTACGTATGCCGTTTTTAAAAAAAGGTCTTAAATAAATAAAACTATTTTTTTTAGCTTCAAGCTGTATCCCGCATATATCAGGGTAAGCAGAGGGAACCTAGTGTTAAGGTAATTCGTTCTTCGCTTTCTGCCTTTCGAGACGGAGCTCAACGTCGAACTTTGTCTTGTTACCAGAGCAAAGTAAATGAAAATAACTCATTCTCCCCAAGTGGGAGTTAAATCCACAACCGTCTCGTTTACAGACAGATACTGTGCGGCTGCGCCAGGACGGCCTAGTATTATTTTTAAAAACGGAAAATATTTGAACGTAACGCGATTTATACCTGCGCCTCTTGGAAACGTTTCAAGAGGCGCCAACTAAAATAATATTGTTAGACTTAAGTAACGTGGATGTTTCTTGGGAAATTTGAGATTTTTTACTATTTCGACGTTCAGTGACCTAACTGAAATAACCTAACTTTGATCTTTTGTACAAATAATAGCCTTACATTTTAAAACGTTATCATCAAAAATCTTATAATTTTAGAAAGTTAAAACAAAGCAAAAAGCAAAGGAAAAATTCTTTATAAGATAAAATGTACAGCAAAAAATAAAAAACCAACATATCTTGTACTAAATGTTATGTAAGAATAAGAAATATTCGATTTATATATTACACTTAAAAGGTAAGCACGTATAAAGGTATTTGCAAAACTCAAAGGAAATGTCAAGAGTTCAATACAGCGGGAAATAACGAAGGCCCGAAGAGACGCAAGGTAACAAATTGCCAATAAAAAGCCAACAAAATGCTGTGGGTTAGCATTTCGGTCAAAGCTGTAAATCCGACGGCTGGGGTAATAAATCCTGCCAAAATATGTGAAGCCCTTTAATACAGTAACATATCGACAAAACCGCCCTCCAAGATCATCTTAACTTGACTAGGGTATCAAATTCCAAGTTCTTATTACTATTCTACTCTATTGTTGTATGTAATACAACTGAGCTTTTATGATTACATAAGTAAGTCTTGGGTCGAGCTTTGACATGTATATAATGTAAATACTTTTATTATTTTTCTATATTAAATAGGTCTTGGGCGGTAAAGCACAAAGCCATACTTGGTATTTGTAAGTTTGAAAGTAATATAAAATATTTTACTAGAGAATAATAAAATATACAAGAAGAATATTATATTCTAACATAGTGTTAATTATTAATAAAACGTAATATATTACTTATAGTTTAGTAGTATATTACTCTGAAGACTATCTAAGAAACTATTAGATGATATTCAAACGAATCGAATATTAAACGACGTTGAAATTAATATACGAAATTACAGAATATAAATACATACTTTTTTCCTTACATATAAGGTAAATTGTTTAAGGAAAAAAGTAAGTAACAATAACATAGATGGGAAAAACCAAATTAAGGATATTGAATTGAGTGACGTATGTTAGCATTTTTATAACTCTAGTTTCTAAATTCTTGATTTATTTTAGATTTATTTTTAGGGTTCCGTATGTCAAAACAAAGAAACGGAACCTATGTGTCTGTCCATCTGTCAAGGTAGTTTTTTTTTCAAAACCGCATGGAGGTTGCTGCAAGTTAAAATAATATCATATATCCAAGTCTAGTCCCTTAATGTCTAAGACAACGAGCAAATCAAAATAATCGAATGCTTATCCTTGATTTTTGCCAAATTGTATATAAAATTTGTTGAGTAATCAAACCAATAGCAATCTGGGGTCCTAGATTTATGAAAGTTGGCACGAAGTTAGTACTTACAGTATAAATAACAAACTTATTTCTGTAGATCACTTCATACAAAATAAGTATATTCGCTCGCACATTTATGCTTGTCAACTTTTTCATGTTGTGACAACATTTAAATTTCTTTTGAATTATTTTATTTACGTATGTATTTTATCTAAGTACAAGAACCTATTGTCACCTATTTAATACATTTAGCATTTATTCAGCTTGATTTGTTCAAAATAATATATTTTTCTGTGACGCTCAATAACTCTTATAGTAAAAGGCATAAAGATTATTATTTTGTTCGACAAAACAATTAAAATATATAAACCGGTTGTAATTCGAAAAGGCTGATATTAAGCTGTAACGAATTTATTTTTAACTACATGAGAAAGTTAAAATAATTAGGTATGTAATAATCCAATTACTTTCTATAATGAAATTGTTTTGGGTTTTTAAATATAAATAGCATAAAAAGTCACTTGTTCTCCATACCATATGATAGTGGCGAAGTTATTTAAAGTGAAGAAGAAGAAGAAGAAGAAGTTGCTTGTGCTTTTGATGAAATGGGACAGAATCTGGCTGTAAATACAACGGATGTGGTTTCGATTTCCATTCCGGAGAATTATTTCGCTTTTTTAACTATTTTTATGTCCTCGCTAACACAATGTGCAAAGTTGAATTCCGTCACTTAACATGCAATGTATTAAATACGGACAGAAAGCGGACAACGGAATATCTTGACCCTAGTTTCTCTCTAAATAAGCTTTAAAATGCAGGATACAACTGAAAACAAAATACTGGACTAATAAAAAAAAAATCATTTAACAACTTTATTCAAGAGTTACGGATACAGAGACGCAACCATATATCTACGTGTTATATAAGTACATAGTATGTTTTCTACTGGTACGTCAAAGAAAGCCTTTACCTGATATCCATAACATTTTTTTCATGTGGAATCAAAATTTTCAAAATTAGCCTTATTTTTGTTCTGTTGTTCTAAATCAATAATAACGTCAGTGCGATCTATTCAAACTCTTTGAGATTAATCCAAATAAAAAAAAATTGACTTTGTTTCTTATAGGTAGACAATTAACTGCATGAGTTTAGCTTACTTATTCTATTATAATTTATAGCAAAAATATATATTTTTTGGAATATTTTCGCTTTGTCGTTTGAATAAAGCGAAAAGCTTTTGTGGGACGGGGCTATTTTATTGTTAATAAATGTACGGAATTTTTACAAATACAACATAAGACATTAGATTTAAGTTTATAAAAATAAAACTATATTTGCATATAGTCTGCCTTCCTAGCCGGTGGTAGCCTCCCGAAAGACTGACACAACTGACATTCCAATGTAAAATGACGATTCAAAAGTGCTTGTAATGGTGTATCTGAATAAACAATATTCTGATTTTGATTTTGTAGTTAAAATTCGGTATTAAGCAAGGCAGTACTAGTTAAAAGTATCTGCCTTACAAACAGTAAGTATCGGTGTCGTCGTGTACTCGTTTGCTCAAAAAAAAAATGCTTGATCGTAATTGGATAGCAAAATACTCATCACTCAAAGCTTTCAAAGTATATTAAAGATGCGCGAACTTACCTCGTTGGCAGTGGTCATTTGATCGCAAACTGGGTCACGAATACCTAGTAATTCTCTTTACTACGTACGCTAAATGGAAAGGTTAACCAAATTCCTTTATTTCATAGAACAGAAAGAACACTTATAGTATATTCCATTTGGCTAATATAGTAAGATATTGATATTTGCTTAAATGTTTACATATTGAAATAAAATTATAATGATATTATTTAAACAAAGAGAACGTGGTACAGTGGGATATTGATATTTACTTATTGTAAACGCAATGGTTTTGGGTTTGATGCCCACTCGGGGGTATAAATTGTCATTTACTACTCTATTCTAATAAGAAAATATTTTATGCCACTCAACATGCCAGGTAATTGAAGTTGAGCAGAAAGAGGAGAGTTTTGGCACTACCAAGAGATCTTTCAATTCCCTTTCATGCAGGAAAAAGTGAAAAAGAAATTAACTCTCATACAACAATATTAATAATGAAACTGATAATCGTACAAAAATTACAAAGTTAATAACGTATTATATTGACTTTCCTCAAATCATACTTAAAGTCCTAAGTGACTCGTTGTCGTCCCACATTGAAATCACACCAATGTATCCCATATCTTCATATAAATTATTATCATTTCTTTTGGTTAGAAGATAAAGTGCGACGTCGAGTTACGCAAATCAACAAGTAATGTCTCGAAAGTTAGGTTTGAACATTGGTAAACGGAGTGTCTCAATACTCTATAAATAGATTGAAGCTTTATAAATAGATTGAATAAATAATATTTTATAATTAATATTAGGAAATCACAAACGCATTAAATGTAGTGATTAGAGTAAAATGAGGCTAAGGTTTTGCGGGGAAGCGATAACCGGGTCAGCACAGTCTGAATAAATACCGCTGTGTGTTTAACTGTTTGCTGTGTAAAGGCTATTTAGGGTTGGCCAAATGACATATTGCTTTACACAGTAGTACATAGTATTTTGAGGTCATCGTGGAATAATGGCAGTGGGTAAGAATTCCATTTGGGGGCTTTTTGTCTTAAAAGTAGACTCGACTAGACACGACACGTGTCCGAAGAACAGAAAATTCGTATAGAACTTGCGTCTTTTGCTAAATATTAGTATTATTAGCGTAGTTCTATTACTATTATAGCTATGTAAAGGTATAGTCACGAATAAATATGAAAAACTGTATTTCTACTGAATAACTCGTCAAGTAAATTATTAAATTGTTCGTGATAATTTGAGTAATATCAATTTTATTATTAAAATAATATTTTATTATTATATTGTTTAGTGCAAAAAGTCGGTCAAGTGCGAGTTGAACTTCGAGGGTTCCGTGCCAATTTCATAATTGTAGGCCAACGCGAAGTACAACATAGAAGTTGACGAACTTAAATTTGGGAGCGAATCCACTCATTTTGTATGAAATGAACGACAGATATAAGTTTGTCATAATATTTTTCTGTGACAACAAAGTGAGTGAGTTCAGTTTTTATTATTGGGTTACGGATTAATGGATATCATTGTTTACTAACATTATCTATTAGTAATGATCATTTAAAATGCATGTGTACAATTGTAATCAATCATTAGGCAATGATCTTATCTCCGCATTCTTTCTTAAGAATGTACGTAGAAAACACTTATAACAGTACTGAAGGCCGCTTTAACGGGACTGTAGAGACTACTTTTTGAGTACTCTTGGATGTAAGTACAGGCTTCTAAGAAGCAACGGTCGTGCCTTATAATTACGCGTGTAGAGGCTTGCCGGATGGTAGAGTTCACTGTTTAGAAAAACATCACATTTTAATTAAAGAGTAACTCTTTTTTTGTATATGATGTGATTGATTTATTAGGCATTAGTAGAAGGCATTCATTTATGTTACGGTAGGTTCAACAAATTATATTATATATGTTGATATTATTAAAAATTTTTATGTCACAAATAGGACCGTCGTGGCATAGAGGCAAAGCGTCTGCCCGTAAACGCGGCGGCTTGTGGGTTCGATTTCCACTCGGGGAGAATGAAATATATTCATTTTCGTCAGGTTAACGAAGTGTCTTAACTCTAGGCTCCTTGAGCCTATGGTTCCCGCTGCCTACCCAGCTATATGCGGGATACAGCGTGAAGCTTAAAAAAATAAAAATACTTTAATCTATTCATAGGAGGTATAATCTAGTAATTTACTTCATTGTGAGACGATTCTGCTTTCTTCAGAATTTTTTTATGGCTTCAAAAGGCTGATGATGTTTAAAGAGTATATTACTTAGGAAGATAATTATATATAAATATTTTTTTCGAATTTAAGTTCATCCAACGTCAGATAATGTGTATATAAAAAAAAAAAATTTCTTTTTTTATATCGTTGTATGTAATTGTTATATTCATCGATGGTCCCTAATTGGACCAATAAAGGACCATCGTCAATAGATTTATTGACGACGACGACGATGACGATCCAGAAAACAGTGGCAGGCTTCATACCATGGTGCTCGACGATTTAGTCAAAGTCGCCGAAAGTGGAGAAGAAGAATCTTGGAGATCTTTTAGGTAGGCCTATGTCCAGTAGTGGGCGTCGAAGGCTAAGATGATAAACGACGAAACGACACACTGCTGTGATCATCAACCCTTGTGGCCTTTTTGCTTTTTGTCTGATTTAACGGTTGATTACCTCAAATGGAGAAAATGGAGCCCCTATAGAACCGTGTTGTTTTAATCTGCCTGTCTAATGGTCTGTCTGTCTGTTAAGGCTTTTTTCTTGAGATTACAAGCTGAAATTGATATCAAAGTTTAGGCTTATAGCTTCTTTGAGCACAGAAAACTTATACTTAGAAGTTTGATTTATTCGTATTTAAACGCAATCAACAGATACAGTGTTTATGCGTCTTGTATGAAATTCGCTGCGTAATCGAATTTATCCCGATGAACTAGAATTATAAAATTTGGAAACATATGAGTACTTACTACAATAGTATCACAGAAAATAAAACATTACAACCTTATATTTGTAGTTCATTTCATATAAAATGATATGGTACATACGCTCGAACAATTACCTTTGTCACCTTTTACAACTTGTACTTAACATTGACCTACAATCATAAAGTTAGTACGGAACCCGCGATGCGCGAGTAGGACTCGCTCTTGACCGATATTTTTAAATATATACAAACCTACGACTTAAGTAGCCTTTGCTATGTCTTGTTCGTTGTCGTGAGTCATGTAACGAAAACATTAATTAATTATTATTTAACATCTCATTATACATATGGCTTCCTTAAAAGTTTCAAACTATTTCTGAGTATATGCAACGTATTATATAACTTGTTATGTATGAAAGTAATATCCATGTATTTTTAAGAATTCACAAGACATAATTACGTAAGCGGTAGGTTTAAAAATGAAGCAAAAAATTTGAAAAGTTTTAAACTAAATATTTTATTGTTAAAGTTTAGTGACAAACTACCAAAGTACGTTATAAAGTATCATCTCTATAATATAACGTAATTTAACACTTAAATTGAAATATACGATCAGCTTTTTTTGTCCAAAAATACTTTACCGTAATATTTTTTTTAATCTTCATCATAGTTCTTTATAAGTCACCTTTTGATATGAGCAATCCGCGTATTTAAAGGTATCTATAGATCTTGAAATTGCGTAAGAGCAACAACAATGGAGTTACTGGCAATACGATTTCGCTCGACTCTGCAAGAAAGGAAAGAGATACGCAACCTATGATGCCATATTTGGAAAGACAGACAGTGTCTTTTGTCTGCTTGAGATCTGCATAAATATAAACAACTAGAATGACAGTAGCAAGAGTAGTCTATTAATATGTTGAATTGTAAATTTTTATAAAGTATATATTTTCTGTCTTATTTATCCGTGATATGTGGCAAATGTGTGATATACATACGTATATTTTCTTTAGCTTTACGCTGATTTCCGCATATATAAGGGTAAGCAGATTGAACTTAGTGTCAAGACACCATATGCTCAGCTTTTCCCGATTTTGAGGCTTTGCATGTTAAATAACAAATCCCTACGACGACTCTTTATGAGAAGAGCATGTAAATGAAAATAGTTGAATTTCCCAAGTAGTTACCGAATCCATAACCACCTTGTTTACAATCAGGCGATATTCCACTGCGCCATGATGGCCTCAAACAGATAATTTACTCAATATGTATGCTCAATTTAGTACTGTACAGCTACTAATTATATGCAAAGTGGTCATAGCTATATAGATCAGTATATATTAGAAATTAAATTGTAATAGCAAAACTCTATAGTCAACTGTCGAGTATGAATATTATAATATCTAAATTTACATTATTAATATTGTAACTATAAATAAATATGCATTTTTCAATTTTTTAAAAACTCTACGATCTCCTCTTTCCGCATTGCATGTTTAGTTGCCAAACATATTACAGTAACTTTATTCTCAAAGAATTAATAAGCAGATGATATAGGATTGACACAAGTATAGCTTATAGCAATATTTTCTTCAACAATAAAACTCGTACCACTAGTGGTGTAGTCAATTTTTTTTTAAATTCGACTGCGTAGTCCAAACAAATATGGCTTTTTCTTACGACATTGCGTCAAAAACATTGCGTGGCTTTTCTCTATGTAATATACTCGTACATGTATATAAATGTACAATATACACGTGTGTCTTAAATAAATACATACTACATCGGTATAGGTTGGAAGCGATTTTGTTTTAAAGTATGAAATGAACTTACATTTAAATTATTTTGGTTCTCTTTAGCAGAGCTTAAGCAGAGCTTTTTTATTTAGCGTTGGTAACTACATCGCTGGTAACCTTGGTCTGACTCTTGAGAGGTCACCTTAACACAAATTGATTACGAATTTAATTCACATACATTTGTTTTGAAATGTTATTTTTTTAAATTATCAAGTATCAGTCAAGTACAAAAAACTGGAGGCTGTCATAGTACAACGGCACAGCTTTGTAAGCGTGACGGTTATTTCGGTTCCCACACAGGATCCGGTAAGAAGAAAAAATGCGGCGTTGATTTCCGCCTCTCAATACACAAAATGGAGGACAGAGTGCTTTAACAAGTTCCCTCCCTTATGCTTCCTCTATCTTTCCTGCTATATACAGGAAAAAGCGGCATGCTTTCTTTTTTTTTATTTATAAAATAATTAAGATTAAACAATAAGCGTAGTACTTTAGAATATTACAAAGAATTGTCTCTATGAGAAGGTAATAAACGTTTTTTTATATGAATCATATTTTTAACCCTAGGACGTTTTATATAGGTACTAATAAGAGTAATAAACTAATATGTATGTGAAATCTAATATGAAATACTTAGTATTTGGTTACAATGGCTTTGATCTAAGAATTTATCAAGGTTGTTGAGTAAGTATGTAAATAAACTGAGTTATTCCATTTGACAACTTGTAATAGTAAATAAATTATGTAACTTATACTCAGTAAAGAAAAAATAATTGTTTAACTTTGTTTCTTTTTTTTTATTGAACTAGAATATTTTCACTTAGCCATTCAGGTTGCAGATTCGAATCTAATTATAAAAATAACCAGAATAAATTGTTAAAGCATAAATATATATGGATATCCACCACTATAAGCCACCATTCATCCATTTGGAAGAGTGACTTACGTAAGAAATGAATTTTTAAATTATTTTAAATATACTTTTTGACATGATTTTTAACGGTTACATCATGATCAATACAATATATAAAAAATGCTTCACGCTATTTCTCTCATATATATAGGGTAGACATTCTAGTGTCAAGACAATTCGTGCCCCACTTTCTGCCTCATTTTCGTGACCTTGCGTGTTAACTGGCAGAACTCAACGCCGTCTTTTTCTTGTTATCAGAGCAGAAAATGAAAAAAAAAATAATTTCCTTGAGTTGGAATCGAGTCCATAACCGTTGCGATTACGGTCAGGCGCTGTGCTAGGCGCTACGACGGCCTATATGAATATATATATATATCTTCTTCTTCTTGGCATTAGTCCCGGCTTTTGCCAGGGTCTGCCTTCCGACTGAGCCTACTCCACTTTGCACGGTCTTTAACATCCTCAGTGGATAATTTATTGGCTCTCATGTCTTGTGTCACGACATCCAGCCATCGCTTCCTTGGGCGTCCGGGTGGTCTAACTCCAGGGACAGACATGTCAAGGCACTTCCTTCCGACATAGTTCTCAGATCGGCGCGTAACATGGCCATACCATCTCAGGCGACGCTCTTGGAGCTTATCCACTACGTCACGGACCCCAAGACTACCTCGAATGAATGTGTTGCGTATGCGGTCGGACCGCGTCACGCCACACATCCATCTCAGCATCTTCATCTCCGTGACGTGAAGCTCCTGAGTGTGCCGAGATAATGTTGGCCAACATTCGCTGCCGTATATAAGAACAGGTCGGATAATGCTCTTGTATATCAGTCCCTTGAGCTTGGGCGGTATTCTGCTATCGCAGACCACACATGTGACCTCCCGCCATTTGGCCCAGGCAGCGTTTATACGGGCATGGATGTCGTGGTCGATGCCTCCAGACTCATGCATAACGGCTCCAAGGTACCTGAACTTCTCCGACTTAACGGCTGGCTCAGGCCCGATAAGGATGGTGCTCGAGTCCGGGCTTCCCACAAGCCATGTACTCGGTCTTCGACACATTCAGTTTGAGACCACCGTTCTCAAGCGCACCCTTCCAGGCGTTCACTTTACGCTCCAGCATCAGTCGGTTCTCATCGATGAGTACTATGTCATCGGCATACATCATCAGCCACGGAGGCTGGCATTGGATGTCAGCCGAGACAGTATCCAGCACTACATTGAATAAGAACGGACTAAGAGCTGAGCCCTGGTGAACCCCTACTGTAATCGGGAAGGGCTTGGTGTCGCCAACAGCGGTCCTAACCACTGAAGCGGAGTCGTTGTACATATCTCTGATAACCTCAATATAGGCTTCAGGGATCCCCTTGGATCGCAATGCCCACCAGATACACTGACGTGGCACACAGTCAAAGGCCATCTGCAGGTCCAAAAAGGCCACATGCAGAGCTCTCCTTTTTTCCCTGTAAGCCTCCATCAAAGTTCTGAGGGCAAAAATGGCATTCATAGTGCCTGATCCTGGTTGAAACCCATACTGAGACTCAGAGACAGTACATTCTTGGCGGAGCCTGAGGCCGATCATGCGCTCGAAGAGCTTCATGGTGTGGCTCATAATCTTAATGCCCCTATAACTACCGCAATCTTGAACACTGCCCCTTCCTTTGTAAATAGGGATAATAAAGCTCTGCCGCCACTGATGTGGCATCTTTCCAGTATTCAAGATACGGTTAAACAGGTCAGTAAGTATAAGCACACCAAGAGAGCCCAACGATTTCCACGCCTCGATTGGGATGTCGTCAGGTCCTACCGCTTTTCCGTTCTTCATGCGTCGAAGACAATTACGAGTTTCGTCACGGGTTATTGGAGCAACAAGTCCGAGGTTAGGAGATAATTCAGGAGGAAGACTACAAGACTGCTGAGTGTTCAGCAGCTCCTTAAAGTAGCTTCTCCATCTCTCCTTCACAGAGGCATGACTACAAAGCAACGTGCCCCGAGAATCTCTGACGCAAAGACATTTTGTAATATCCTGCGTCGCTTTATCTCGAGCACGAGCCAGTTTGTATATGAGCTTCTGCCCTCCACAGTTCAAGTTTATCGTACAATGGCGACAAACTTTCTCTGCGGGCTCTGGCTACAGCTCTTTTGCTGGCCCGTTTCGCTGCAATGTACTCCAGTCTGTCTTCAGGAGAGTTGGAATGCTGCCACTCTTTAAACGCAGCCTTCTTTTCCTGAATCACCCCCTGCACCTGGTCATTCCACCACCATGTCTCCCTGTCGATGACACGCCCACCCTTAGTAACACCAAGAACTCGCTTGCCCGCCGCAATGATTGCTGAATGAGCTCGATCCCATGCAGTCTGAGCGGTCTCGGTGTTAGTCAGTAGATTCTGACTCTCCACCTCCGCCAAGAAGTCGGTCTGCATCGGCCCATTCAACAACCACCACTTAATTCTAGGCTTGCGTTTCTCGGCTACTTTCTTTTTCAGGGTAACATTATAGTCCATGACAAGGAGGCGATGTTGGGCCGTCAGGCTTTCGCCGGGAATGACCTTACAGTTGGTCACCATGCCTGTATGACACCGTCTAGTCAGCAAATAATCAATTTGAGTTGAGTGGGACCCGTTCTTATACGTTATAAGGTGCTGAGGTTTCTTCTGGAAGAAAGTGTTCACGATGGCCAGATCAGACGCAATGCAGGTTCTTAGAATATTTTCTCCCTCTGCATTGCGAAGACCATATCCAAAACCCCCGTGAACACGTTCATATACCTCAGCGACCCTACCCACGTGACCGTTCAAGTCACAAGTCACGAAAGCACACTGGACCCGACGTCTCATGAGTACATCTGCGAGTTCTCTGCATCGTCCGGTTAGAGAGCCAAAATTCCATGTTGCAAAGCGGAGTTTCCGTCTGGGTACTGACGTCGTTAGCCGTGCCCGTACTTGACACGGTAGCCCTTGCCCACTTATCGCAGGTGTAGGGCGATGTGCCTGCGCGTCGTTTAACGGCGACGCCCTAGCCATACCCAGCTTTTTTCTAAATCGTTCCATACTAGTGGCGAAGTGGTTTTTAGTGGAGCGATTGCCATCTGACCTCCAAACCCATTACTGGGAGAAACCAAGAAAGGAAAGGGAATAAAAGGCAGAAAGACTTGGAGTATAGGGGAGGGACACCACTTACATGGATTGGATAGGGTTATGAAAGTGGTGGCTCGAGGCCCCGGGGTCGCGTACCCGTATGCCGAAAACCAAATATCGGACAGATAATTGGCTAGACACCCTCTGAGGATATATATATATATATATATATATATATATATATATATATATATATATATATATATATATATATATATATATATATATATATATATATATA
The DNA here is from genome assembly GCA_037127375.1 of Dione juno. Classification (NCBI taxonomy): domain Eukaryota; kingdom Metazoa; phylum Arthropoda; class Insecta; order Lepidoptera; family Nymphalidae; genus Dione; species Dione juno. The sequence continues at coordinate 825,900 of JAXRJS010000021.1, read as the reverse complement.
TATATATGTATATGTATACATGTGTGTTATAATATAAGACTAAGGACAAAAATAACAGTCTCAATTTAAAAGGGTACTTTTAATTAAATTAAACATGGATCTATCCTAAAACAATTTACATGTTCACCAAAAGTTGTTTTTAAATTAATATTGATATATTTGTAAGAGGCTTATGAAACAGATTTGTAAGTTATTACTTAACTTCAATGATAGAATTTTTTTATATTTTTTCGGCTTTACTTTTTATTCCGAATATAGTATAGAAAGAAAGCCACTAGAGTCAAAAATCTCCGTACTATATTGAAATAATTTATAATTCCTCGAGTGGGAATCGAATCCACAATAACTATATGAAATATTTTAGAATATATTTTTTTCACGTTTTATCATATAAGAATATGTTCTAGGTAAAAGCATAGGTTCATTAATGTAGGTGTATTGATATACCTACTTAAAGTTAACAACTTAACAATAATTATAACAAAATTTAAAGTGAATTGACAGAGTTTAACGTTGCACTGTGTATAATAATATGAAGGAAACGAAAATCTATATATATATATATATATATATATATATATATATATATATATATATATATATATATATATATATATATATATATATATATATATACCTTCATGCTGTATCTCGCACATGGCAGGCCGAGGTAATCCTAGGAACCTAATGTCAAGACAGAGTGGCGGAGTCAACGCTGCACCTTGCCTTGTTCTTCTTCACTTCTATAAGTATTATTTACAATTACATTTCGGACGCTATAGTAGTAATAGTATTCATACGCTATAGTAGAATAATGTCGCGTCTGTTGTTCTTATAAAAAAATATAAATAATTTATTGAAGTTATTTAATGGCATAGAAAGCGCTTATAGTTTTTTGTTAAACAATTTCCTTGCCATACTTAGCAAGAACTTCATAATGAAGTTGCCTCATTATGGTATAAAGTTAGAGTCCATTGTTCCATTATAGTGGATTTTTCTTCTTTAAGCTGCTACAAATTATGATTTTTTTAAGAAGCAAGTTTTCTCTGCAACAGTTTTCAAGATTACTTAGCCAAATCCAAAGTTTATGGTGTTTTAAGAACTTATTTAAAAATTTCGTTGTATACTGAAAAAAAAATAATAGTATATTTAGTATATGTGTAGCACGCCGCGGCAAGCCTCCACGAGCCCCGAGCTTTTACAAACGATTGAAAGCCATTTGCAAGATTGCGAGTGAGTTAGTGAGTTGTAAGTAAGCAAGTGCCTCAACACTAGGCCTCTACCTACCCTACTATATGCCGAAACAGCGTAAAGCTAAAAAAGTTATAACTTTAAAGAATCTCTCCTGTTTGGTTGCGTAACATTCTAGTTACAGACATTCACATGAATTAATTCCCATATATTAACAGCGGGACAGCGTCTTACTCTAAATGTGATTGATGCTTATAGGTTGGGTCCCCACTCGGGGGAATGATCATATTTAAATTACTATCGTATTCTTGTTCTGGCAGGCAAAGCGTTTTGTTAAGCTATTACTACCACACACAAAATGTTTCAAAATCCCGATGGAGACCGGAGAAAGTAGTGTCTGTACATTGGCATCTATCTGCCACCCTGGTATATGCGGAATTAAAAAGACTGTCGTGGCGCAGAGACGAAGCCTCTGCCTGTAAATGCGATTTGTAAATTTGTGGGTTCGATTCCCACTCGAGGAGAATGAATAATTTTCATTTTCTTCGCTCTAGCAATAAGGCAAAAAATACGGTGTTCAGTTCCGCCACTCAACACGGAATGCCTATGGCGGAAGGCGGAGAATGAAGAGCCTTGACACTAGGTTCCTACGGTTCCCTCTGCCTACCCTGCCATGTGAGGAATACAGTGTGTAGCTAAAAAAAATATGACCACCAATCCTGTGAATTAAATATTTATGTAAAATTTAAATGTAAGAATGGTAACACACATTACATCAACATACCGACCGTACCGTTAGTGAATATTCAATTAATCAACATTAGCACTGATCTCACGCAAATAAATAGATTCACGTTTGTCAATTAATATTTGGTCATGGTTTGACACGATTATTGAGTTACGTGTACGTACCTAATTATTGTAATTTTTTTTAATTTACTGATGTCAAGACACTTCGTTCTATTTCCGCTCTAAATCAATATAATATTTGCATGTTAACCGAGCGCTGTGTTCTGCCAGAGTGGGGAACTCAAAATAATTCTTGTCTACGAGTGGGGATGGAACCCACGACCGTCGCCATTTACATTCAGATGCCATCCCGTCATATATATATATATATATATATATATATATATATATATATATATATATATATATATATATATATATATATATATATATATATATTTCATTTCAATTCTAAAAAGCATTAACATAAATAATTTTATTAAAATGTAATTTCCCACATTTATTGTATGCAAAAACAGTTCTATTGTGATTGTTACTTGGCTTAATTTAATGAATAATATTTCTTAATTTAGTTAAAACCTATTTTATTTAGAAATAGCTAAGCTTCATATATTAACTATTTGAAATATTTAATAACAACAGAAAGCATGTAGCATGAAACAGAAACAATGTAGCATGTATTGCTTCCAATTTAACATGAAAACGTGTCTACACACGTTTAGTTTGGGTCACCGCACTTCAATACAGATATCGTGATAATTAAGCACGGCCACGCTTGACAGGTTTTGCGGGAACATTCGGGATTGTATTCAACAGATTGTCTTTGAACGATCAGGAGGTTATAAGATATATTGTTGCTGGGAAATATGTTTTTCGAAATATGATTGTCTTAAATGCCATGCCATCTGTATTTGCATATGTCGGGTTCGACATCTGTGCAAGTACGAAGTATTCTACTTATCCTGTATTGACAAGACACTCTGCTCTCCGCTTTCTATTTCAATTTAAGACAGTATGTTGATTGGCGACCTCACTGGCGATTGCGATTGACTGGCGAATCAACACGGCACCTGTTTTATTAAAGTGGGAGAGTGAAAATTATAATTTATTCCTATGGATGGGAATCGAATCTACATTTATCGCGTTAACTTACAGTCAGATGCTGTTCTCCTGTGTTATGATAGCCTTATCATATATCATTTTATCATATCATATCACAGAGTATTTAAATAAGTTACAGACAAGCAAAGAAAATCCGAAAAAAAAAATTATTTCTAAATCTTTTTTTCTCAAAGTAAATAGTATCACTAATATCAAAATGTTTTTATTCAATTAATTTTTTTCTCTTAAGTTATTACTTGTCACCGAAATCGGATTATCGCTCACATCATTACGTCGAGGTGTCGGAAGCAGTCCGCATCACGGATATTGCGCCACATACATCACGACACGAAACACAGTTTACTCGTATATATTTATGGAAAAGTTGTAGTTTAAAAATGGGTTTGTTTTTATACTAGCAGTTTATCTTTTTGTTGGTGAGATTCAATGTATTTTGGAATATCATAAAATATTTTATTGAAAACCTTTTTCCTTAGAATTTATAGGATTTTCATCACTAATGATGTTTTATTAAAGAAAAACTTGAGATTGGATTTTCTTTTCTTTGTTATATTTTAATGAATATAATATGTACTTATAATAAAAAACAGTATGAATAATCAAAATCAAAATAAGATTTACATTTTTATAGAGCTGGTATAAAATACGTATATAAAAACACGCGTGTATATTGTATTTTAAGTAATACGTCAAAAGCTTTCCTCAGACTGGTTTAAATTTAAAAAAAAACACAAAAATTGTATCGGATAATCCATTTATAAATGGACACTATAGGTATACATCACTTTAATTATTTCGACGTTACTCCCTGTCCTGCCTGCGGTCAGTCACCTCTGACAATTCTAATATATTACAATTTTAGTACGTGGGTGAACCAATAGGTAAGACCTACCTATTTCTTGTACCTCTAAAATTACTTTTTACTTAAAACATTGTTCATCAGAAAAATCATAATACGTACATATATAGTACAGTGTTGCTAAATATGAATAATTATTACCAATAGGTATCTTAAGCTTAGCTCTTATTAGCTTAATCCTTCAAAACCTATGAATTCATCATTAAGAAAATAAAAAAATTTTTTTAGTTTAATAGGTTAACATTAAGATTAATTTGGGTTTTTAAAGGGTTTAAAGCTAAAGAGCAAGTTTAAAGATACCTATGGTAATAATTATTCATATTTAGCAACACTGTACTATATATGTACGTATTATGATTTTTTTGATGAACAATGTTTTAAGTAAAAAGTAATTTTAGAGGTACAAGAAATAGGTAGGTCTTACCTATTGGTTCACCCACGTACTAAATTTGTAATATATTAGAATTGTCAGAAGTGACTGACCGCAGGCAGGACAGGGAGTAACGTCGAAATAATTAAAGTGATGTATACCTATAGTGTCCATTTATAAATGGATTATCCGATACAATTTTTGTGTTTTTTTTTAAATTTAAACCAGTCTCTGAGGAAAGCTTCTGACGTATTACTTAAAATACAATATACACGCGGGTTTTTATATACGTATTTTATACTAGCTCTATAAAAATGTAAATCTAATTTTGATTTTGATTATTCATACTATGTTTTTTATTATAAGTACATATTATATTCATTAAAATATAACAAAGAAAAGAAAATCCAATCTCTAGTTTTTCTTTAAGAAAACATCATTAGTGATGAAATCCTATGAATTCTAAGGAAAAAGGTTTTCAATAAAATATTTTATGATATTCCAAATACATTGAATCTCACCAACAAAAAGGTAAACTGCTAGTATAAAAACAAACCCATTTTTAAACTACAACTTTTCCATAAATATATACGAGTAAACTGTGTTTCGTGTCGTGATGTATGTGGCGCAATATCCGTGATGCGGACTGCTTCCGACACCTCGACGTAATGATGTGAGCGATAATCCGATTTCGGTGACAAGTAATAACTTAAGAGAAAAAAATTAATTGAATAAAAACATTTTGATATTAGTGATACTATTTACTTTGAGAAAAAAAGATTTAGAAATAATTTTTTTTTTCGGATTTTCTTTGCTTGTCTGTAACTTATTTAAATACTCTGTGATATGATATGATAAAATGATATATGATAAGGCTATCATAACACAGGAGAACAGCATCTGACTGTAAGTTAACGCGATAAATGTAGATTCGATTCCCATCCATAGGAATAAATTATAATTTTCACTCTCCCACTTTAATAAAACAGGTGCCGTGTTGATTCGCCAGTCAATCGCAATTGCCAGTGAGGTCGCCAATCAACATACTGTCTTAAATTGGAATAGAAAGCGGAGAGCAGAGTGTCTTGTCAATACAGGATAAGTAGAATACTTCGCACTTGCACAGATGTCGAACCCGACATATGCAAATACAGATGGCCGTACATTTAAGACAATCATATTTCGAAAAACATATTTCCCAGCAACAATATATCTTATAACCTCCTGATCGTTCAAAGACAATCTGTTGAATACAATCCCGAATGTTCCCGCAAAACCTGTCAAGCGTGGCCGTGCTTAATTATCACGATATCTGTATTGAAGTGCGGTGACCCAAACTAAACGTGTGTAGACACGTTTTCATGTTAAATTGGAAGCAATACATGCTACATTGTTTCTGTTTCATGCTACATGCTTTCTGTTGTTATTAATATTTCAAATAGTTAATATATGAAGCTTAGCTATTTCTAAATAAAATAGGTTTTAATTAAATTAAGAAATATTATTCATTAAATTAAGCCAAGTAACAATCACAATAGAACTGTTTTTGCATACAATAAATGTGGGAAATTACATTTTAATAAAATTATTTATGTTAATGCTTTTTAGAATTGAAATGAAATATATATATATATATATATATATATATATATATATATATATATATATATATATATATATATATATATATATATATATATATATATATATATATATATATATATATATATATATATATATATATATATGCTTTTTAGAATTGAAATGAAATTGTATCGGATAATCCATTTATAAATGGACACTATAGGTATACATCACTTTAATTATTTCGACGTTACTCCCTGTCCTGCCTGCGGTCAGTCACCTCTGACAATTCTAATATATTACAATTTTAGTACGTGGGTGAACCAATAGGTAAGACCTACCTATTTCTTGTACCTCTAAAATTAATTTTTACTTAAAACATTGTTCATCAGAAAAATCATAATACGTACATATATAGTACAGTGTTGCTAAATATGAATAATTATTACCAATAGGTATCTTAAGCTTAGCTCTTATTAGCTTAATCCATCAAAACCTAAATTAATCTATATCTGTTAATCTATTAATCTAAATAAATTTATCTTTATTTTCTTTGGAATGATGAATTCATTACATTTAAATTTAATTTAAGGCCAGTCTCTTACAATCAATTGAGGGCATTTCAATTGAAAGAAAAACAAATGGTTAGATGTCTGTAGCTGATACTCGACTTTGTTCCCTTTAGAATAAATAGTTTGTTAGGAGGTTGTTCGCTTATCAGGACATAGAAGGGATTCACGGCTCGATCCGGGGACCATTATCTATTTCTTTAGAAATAGCTATAATATATAGCTATTTGCCATATTATATGCCATTTTGTTGTATAGATTTTTTATGACGTCTGTTTGTTGTTTTACATTAAATGTACGTTCGTTATATCTTAAAAGAAACAAACACAAATAAACATGATAATTGAGAAATAAATAAAACAAATAAATTAAACATTTAAAAAAAATTGTAGAAATAAAAAAATGGTTTCAATGTCTATTTAAATTTAAAAAATCAAATCCTTTATCAGTACAATACCGCTTATAATTTATAGCATCTAATAGCGGTAATCGGTTGAATGATACGAGTACTATCGTATTTATGTTGGTCTTGTTAACTTTATACAAGGTTTGCCTAAACAATCGTAGCAAATAGGAAAGCGATGACTCATTTGTTAGAGGCTTGTTGATTTTGGCAAGTTAAGATCTTACTAAATTGGCTTAGTATGGGGTTCTGGTATATAATTTATAGGTTTCAAAGTACAGCTTACTGTCTACACTGATGTCGTACGGTCTAATATTATATTACTACTATAATAATATTTAAGATAAAATTAAATAAATATAAAGTTTATCCTATTCTACACTGACTTCAAAAGAGATTTTAAGCTCTTGTAAGTATAATTTGCTTACTTTTTGGCTGGACTCAACAAAGTATTTCGATGTATCAAATTAATCATTATTTTTGTTATATTATAGTTTTTAGTTCGGAGGCAGGCGATAACTTGTTTTAAAAACAAAAAAAAAAAATAAACGTATTCTCATTCTATATTTGCTATATTTGAAAATGTTCAAGCCAATGGAAATTTAAAAATCCATCTCAGGTTTAACTAGGTATGAGTTCATAAAATTAGATTTGCCTTCATTTATTTCGCAAGCAAAGCTTACTTACATTTGTGAAGTTCTCAAAGAAGAAAATCAAAGTACATATTAGTAAACTTTCTTGCTGTCTTGTTTCAATTCTTTGAAACGTATTGTAGATGAAATTTTCAAAAGACAAAAAAGAATAGCAGAGTAGTTTTTCATAAATTTAATTTTTAGGTTATTCGAAGTTAAGTTCCCAAGGGCGTTTGTTAAAACCATTTGGGTATTATCGGTAATTTCTCTTTGTATTTTTTTATGTATAATCTGTTAATACGTAAGTTACATTGTTTTCAGATTTTTTAAAAAGAAAAGGCTATTTTTTATACTTTACTGAATTTATTATTTTGATCGTGCTATTAAAATTCTATGTTAAGTGCGCATATGCTTAAACGATATTTTTTTGATTGATTTATTTTTGTTTTCCCATTCTGACAAGAGCGGCGTATTGAGTTCCGCCACAATACAAGCAAGAACGGAGTATCTTGACACTATAGATTATCTCTGCCTATCCCGGGATGGAATACAGCTTAGCTGTAAAAAAATATAATTACTATAACTTACACTAAAAATGTGATAAATTTATTTAATTCAACATTCAGTAACGTTTATTATCATATCAATTAAGAAATTCCGCAATATCAATTTCGTGTACCGTAATACCCATGTTCTAGAGAAACTGTTAGATTGTTACGCTCTATTACAGTGGACCTCTGAGGGCAGCTTAGTTAAAACTTTCTCTTTTACACAAATGAAATCACCTCCCTATTAAAAGTTTAATTTTATTCATATACGTTGTTAAGTTTGTTTAATACTCCTGTTTTTGTTTTTATAAAGAATGCAAATTTTACTTTTCTATTTTCTAGGGCAGAGGGGCAGCTTTGTTTCTTACTCAATAAACATAAACTACATTTTCTCTATTAACGCTCTATGTTATAGTTGGTAAAATTCTTTTTCTCTACATTCATAATGGTGTTTTATTCTTCTCTTTACAAAGAAATTACTTACTTAGGGCTAACATTTAAAATTAAAATTACTTAACGATCGTTTTTATTCAGTAATATGCATGTACAAATACGAATTACTATAGATTTAATTCGAAATAAGAAACAACTAATAGTAGAATTAGATGAAAAAAAGCAAAAGTTCAATAAAATCATATAAAGTATGAAATCAATCAGTTGAATTATAAGCGACGAACACATTTTATGAACCACATGGTGTTTGTTCAGGCAAGTATGGAGACGTACGGGACGTATTCCCGTTATTACAATTTTTATTGAAACCATAAAGCTCGCGCGCTTGATAAAATGAAAATATTCTACGATGAAGCTGTATGAAGCAATAAATAAATGAAATAAAAATATGTTGTGATTTTGTGATACAAAATTTGTAACGTCGAAGCTTAAACAAAAAGCTTAGGTATTTTACTTCAAAATTGCTTTTCATAGTCATTATACACGTATTATAAGGTACTTCTAAAATAATGTATATAGAATGAGTCCTGCCTCAATTTTTTAAAGAAAGATTAAGAGTTTTTTCAAGTTGTTAAAATAATAATTATTAATAATGCTATTTTTGCTTTATGTTGTATTCAGTTTCAAATTTCCTTAAAATATATCAAGGTTGAGAGTAATTGAAGAAAATCATGTACTATTAGAATGGCGTTAACATAGTTGCTCAATGAGCTAAACAATAATATGTATTTACATTTATACTTATATAATAAATAGAAAAGTTTAACAATATATATATATATATATATATATATATATATATATATATATATATATATATATATATATATATATATATATATATATATATATATATTTATCTTCCTTTTCGTTGTTGTGTCATTGTCTTGGATATCGGATGTTCGCACACCTTAGCCTGTTTTATTTATTATATTTTTCATCATAACATTTGCTTACTTTTTAAATTATTAATTTAATTAATTAATTCTTCTGTCTTAAGTCTTCTGTTATTTAAACTAGGCTAAGAATTAAGACGTGATTATCTACAATTATAATATAAGAGGGTCAAACCTAGAGCGACTTAAACATGTTGCTTTTGTTTGTACATAAGTAACTTTAAAATAAGTAGCAATAAATGCAATTATAATATTTTACAGTAATTTGTATAGTAATTTATTGGTAGTGATATTTTTGAGGAGAACTTAGGTATATCCATGTAAGCCAAAACAATCTTATTAATTTATATAAACATTAAGTATGTACATTATATCGTTAATGAAAATATTTTAAAAAGATTCAAAGTATCTTGTCCTAACTGGCAGAAACTACATTCCAAAGCAATGATTAAATATCAAGGTAGTAAGAAATATTCGCACTTGAATTAAACCATTTATATGTTACTGACTTTTACAATTTTAATTTGCAATGACAAGTACTGCAATATACGCCATGGAGTTTGGAAAATGTTGTGCTTATTTCTGCTGTTTAAATATTATTTGAGATCTCTTCCAAGGTCAGATCTAGTATGAAATACCGTTTAAACTGGTATAGCCAAATGTCTGCAAGTTAACTGCTTCCAGGACTGCTTCTATAGAAGTTTATATTTAAAGTATAGTTTTAACCGTTTTTCTTTTCTAAATGAGAAATAACTTAGTAATATTCTCTTTCCGATCGCTCGTCACAAATATCAAAGGTCAAAATGAGATACTTAAAGAGATAAGATAAGATCAAGATCTCTTGATGACGTGATTAAGTATTCATGATTTTGAATAAATTGCCTTTGAGGTGAGCACGCGTCTTTTAAGTCTTATCCCAAATTGTGTTGATGGCATATCAAAGGCGTACGAGGCGTAGAAAAGAATTTTTCGCATAATAAAATGCAAAGTATCACAGACATTATATTTTATAGCATTGTATGAACGTTATAATAACCCCCAAAGAAATTACCTTCATATAAAAAAATTATGGCAAAATTGAACAACAAAGTTAAGTTCGTTTTATTTTTCGAAGCAGATCGACATGATTGTTATATTTTACTCTCTCTATCTCTATATTCGATTCTTGAAAGAAATGGCAGATTTTCAATCAGTAGTATTAAAATTTTCAAGATCTAAAAAAAAGTAGTTTAAATAGGAAAACTCACATTAGAAATAATTGGAGCCATGGTGGTGCACTGTAATATGTATACATATTCGTGTGGAGAGTGGAGAACGTAATGTTTTGACACTGTGTTTGTTGTTGTTGTTGTCTTTATATATGGCGAACACTATGTTTTACATGCATACCCTGCTACAGACGGGATAAAGCGTGAAGTTGAAATAAAAATAAAACAAATAAAATTAACTATTGGCCAGGTATTAATATTAATTAATTAATAAAATTAACGGCTGGCCGGCGAGCGGGCGAAACTGATAGTCGAGCTTTGTATAAAAATAAAAAAGGCTCAATAATGTTTAATATATGTACGAGTATATAAAAGTACTACATATATTTCACTGTACTAAAATACCTAATATGTATATTTCCAGGTCACAATGCTGATATTGCTGCTATTCTTACCCGTAGTCCTGGGGCAGCAACCGTGGGTGCCATGTTCAGAACTAAACGATGATTTGAGATATCCGTGCAAATGCCGTGTTCAAGTAGATCGAGCATTGCAGCTTCGAATTTTGATGAACTGCGATAGAGTGGTCTTTCCAGGGGACTTTCCTCCACTACCATACGGCGCTCCAATAGTTTCTTTCAGTCAGCAATGGGCTGGTCAACAGTCTCTACCTACACAGGTATATGGTTTTTCTTCTTTAAGTTTATATTTGTAATATTATGACCTTTATTTCTCATAACACGAAGATCCATTACGGCATAAGATGACATAAAAATACCAATGCTCCAATTAATGAGATGGTGCTAGAACGAGCGGAAAAAAAGGAGTTTTAACAACTTGAAAGATGGAAAACGTGTCAATGTAAAAAATCGAGTAAAGCAAATAAATATATACACTGCCCGCTCTTTTCCTCTATAATACTGATGAAATAAAGGATGTCATTTAAAAAAAATAATATCCCGAATAAATAGTTCACCTATTTTAATAACTAGCACGGTAGCAGTGTATGGAGATTTGAAAACCGAAAAATTGAGGCCGTTGTGTCTCAGCTGCACAGCATCTGACTGCGTGACGGTTTTGGGTTCAATTCCCACTCGGAGAGAATGAATTATTTGCATTTTACTAGCTCTGGTACGAAGACAAATCGTGCCGGTGCAATGTCTCCAAAATTAGGCGGAAAGTGGGGAGAGGACTTCTTAGCCCTAGGTTTCTATTGCATTACCTTTAACTTTTGTGTATATGTAAATATGTAGTAGTATTTATGTAGTTTCATATGTACTTATACCTTCACTTATAAATATTACTAAAAGTTAATTTTAACCAAGAATGTTACTAGTAATTTAAAAATACCCATTGAGACAGTGCTCTGATTTCTATCAGTGTATATCGTGACACGCGATTCATGATCTGATAATCGCTGTCCGCAACGCTCTCAATGCATCTTGCTACAAATAGAACAAGTAACTTAGTTATTTTTATGAGAACGTCACTAGTATTTCACACTTTCACAATTTAATGAACTTAACATATGAGTTGAGATATATTTTTTTACATATATATACATGCATATATATGACATATTCTAGCATAGTATACTATTCAGTTAGATGAAGTCATCTTTTGGGACAACTTCTATTCAAAATCATTTCTATCTCACTCCATAGGGATTTTTTAGAGCTTTACTATACGCTTTCTTGGGTAGTAAAGCTAGTGGAATGAAGAATTGGCTACTAAACCATACCTTCTTTCCGCATTTATCATTATTATATACAGTTTATTACATTTTTTTTCCTATTCCGCTCAATGTGGAGAACACGTCAATATAAAAAATAGATTTGTCAAATCAAAAAAAAAGGCCACACAAATAATAATAATACGCTTTATTGTACACCACATAAAATAAAATAACAGAACAAAAAAGAAAACACAAAGATAAGTAAAATGTACATCAGGTGGCCTTTTCGCTATAAGCGATCTCTTCTACGCAATCTTAGAGTGTAGGATTAATTAAATGCAATAATAATAATTTAATACATATACATACTTAAATTAATATAAAACAAATGAAGAAAACACAAATTGTAAATACAAACTATTCTCTCTCTTGATCTTTAAGTAGATAGTTTAATAAAAAATATGCTGTTATAATATATTTTTTGTTTATCTTGCATTTACGTATAATTTAGTAAGAATATAGCGGAAAATATAGCAAGTTGTCAATATGGTTTTATGAGATTATATATCGATAGCATATATTGGATTTTTAGTTCAAACAACGTGGTATAAGTTATTTTCGAAATGAATTGGAAGCATCGATGTGGAATTGCTTGTTCAGGTGTTATATAAACGACATATTTATGGGGCACTATCTTATACGTTTAACAGATTTGGGGATTTTGTAGCATATAGAGTTTTGTGGGGTTTTGTATACGAAGTAAGGTATATGGCCAAATTTGCTATTAAATATATTTAATTAGATATAACTAGAAGTCAATATTAACTTTATAATATACTGTAAAACAATAATATTTTTTCCTGTTTTCAGATCTTTTCTTCTTATGGACTTCCTTTGAAAGAGCTGGATTTTTCTCATAATAGTCTTCGCCGTTTGCCCGATAGGCTCTTAGCCGGAATTAGGGGCAACATCACGAAATTAGTACTAGCAGATAATTTATTAGGGGATAACCTGAATCCAATATTTTCTACTGCGGAATTTCACAATTTACCAGCTTTAGAAGAATTAGATATAAGTGGAAACAATATTCGAGGCCTGGAGGAAGGACTCTTGATTGGATGTGATTTTTTGAAGGTTAATTTATTTTTTAAATTTATTTTATAGTATTTATTTTTTAAATATTGAAGGTGAATTTGTTTCATCTAAATTGATAACTTAAATAATCAATTTTAAAATAAAACTGTAATACTACACGCGACAACGAGAGGAAATTCCCTGTTCAATAAAACTCACCGCTAAATATAACTTAATATAACCTTTTTTCAGCGAACATTCCAACTTAAAATATTTCAAGCCAGCGCTTAAAGTAAAAAAAAAATGCTTTCAGGTATTACGCCTCAACCGTAACAATATGAATTTCGTTCCGTCTTCTTCACTCAATGGGCCGCAGTCATTAAAAGTTCTTTCGCTCAGGGAAAACAGAATAGGTAAGTTGGTTTTTTCCAGTTCCATTACGGTCGCTTTTGACAAGTTAGAAAGTTCTAAACTTTGTTGTAATTTTCATAAACTTAAAAGGTTAATATAGGCTGTAGAATTACTAAAGATCTAATACAACAAATCAGCTTAACTTGTGTTAGATTATTGTACTGTTCATATTTACACATATTTAAACCACGATTACTTAAACAAAGGACTTTCAATATAGTATGTCTAATTGTCCATTTATCAAAGTCTTGTATAAAGTTACTAAGTTATTTATAACCTATACGAAAAATACACTTCTATGTCGAGCAATATAGGTTACTACTCACGTTTGATTTCAGGTACAATAAGGCAAGCGACGTTTGTGTCACAGAAGACGTTAGAGGAAATTGATTTGCACGGCAACATGATTTCAACTATCGAAGGAGGAGCTTTTATCAGCTTGAGTGAATTACAAAGGCTCGATCTCGGTCGAAACAGGCTTTCAAAGTTCAACAGCGATGTCTTTCAAGGAATCGAAAACTTGGAGAAATTAGATCTTTCTGAGAACTTTATATCAGATTTCCCCACTGTGGCTCTCAAATCATTTGCAGGCCTCAAGCACTTAAATATATCCAGCAACATGATTTCGGTAATTATTTTGTTCTGATCTAAAATGAAATGTTTTAAAATAAATGTACATATATTGCCATCGTAATAGAGCAATTATTTAAATCAGTTCTGATTTTAAATGGCAAATGAGCAAGTTAATTTGAATATGTAATTTGGTATTGTTATGTTAATTAGCTTTATATTATCCATTTTTTTTATTAGTAATAATTTTTTTTTTAGAATATGGATCCTAGTCATTTGAACTCGTTGAATTCACTACAAGTTTTGGATTTGAGCAGAAATAATTTAGTGAAGTTATCACCGGGTACATTTGTAGGTCTTACTGAATTACGATATTTGGACGTGGGAGTAAATTCTTTAAGAACAGTAAGTATGTTTTAAATAATTTTCAAAAGTTAGGGAGTCCATATATGACATATGGCGATGGGATTGTAAGTTCGATAACCATCGGGGAAACTGTTATATTATGTTTTGTTATATGTTCTGCAATTTTACACGTTATTTCTATGTATGGAAGATCGAAGAAATTATGTTCTTTTGTCCATTTTTGCAAGAAGTACGTAAAGATAATATAAAATAACATATTATTTATGAGACTTCAAGTCTGTTGTTAGTTATTTATGCATATATGTACTTGTACAAGTGAAACTATCCACAAATCTTACAGATTATAAAAAGTAATTGTCAGTAACGAATATATTAGTATTACTTACAATATTGTATCAAGAATTAATATTGAGTATTTTTATCTTACAGGTGGAAGACGATGCTTTTGATGGCCTGACAAGTCTTCAAACTCTTCTATTAAGGGATAACAATATTCTACTAATTCCTGCTGCAGCCTTATCTCGCTTACCAAGTCTTACATCTATTCACTTAGGTTTTAATCGCGTAACAGCGCTTTCAAGTGATATTTTGCGAGCAGTTTCCGATAGAATTAATTCTTTAGTACTTTCACGAAATGTTATAAGGGAATTACCACCAGCTGCGTTCGAGCACTTTAAAAACTTACGACATTTAGATTTGTCAGGAAATCTTTTAAATTCCATATCGGCAGATGTCTTTAGTGGCTTGGAGACAAGTCTAGAGTTTTTATCAGTTAATCAAAATAGAATTTTGGGATTTACTGGAGAAGAATTAAAATTTGTTAGTCTTTGGTTTTTGGATATATCAGGAAATCAAATATCTGAAATTCCAGTCAATGCTTTCCATTCTATACCGAGTCTCACCCATTTAAATATGAGTCACAATTTACATATCAGTGTTTTACCGCAGAATGTTTTTCATCAAAACGATGCATTACTGTCAGTAGATATTAGCGATGTAGGGCTGAAAGCTCTTCCTATTAATTTATTTTCAAAATGTCATAATATACAGCGAATTTATTTATCTCATAATTTCTTACAAGAAATATCCGAAGGTACATTTAAAAACCTTAAAAACTTAACTCATCTTGACCTTTCATACAATAACATTGTAACCATAAGAACTCCTGCTTTTGTAAACGTTATGGCTATTCAATATTTGTCTTTAAGAGGAAATCAGTTAAACGCTTTTAAGGGAGAGTTCTTTAACACAGGTACAAGCTTAGAAGTGATTGACGTTTCAGATAACCAATTAAGTTATTTGTTCCCATCCTCATTCAAAATTCATCCACGTCTCCGGGAAATAATTCTCACTGATAATAAATTTAATTTCTTCCCATCAGAATTAATAAGTACATTACAATATTTAGAATTAGTAGATTTGTCTGGAAACGATTTAAAAAATGTCGATGAGCTTGATTTCGCTCGTCTTCCTAAATTAAGATCAATTCTACTAGCTAGAAATGAAATAGAAAGTGTGAGTGAAATGGCTTTCCACAATTCGACTCAAATTCAAAATATAGATTTATCATACAATAAAATAGATCGCTTAGGTGATAGATTATTTGAAGGACTCATTAGACTTGAACTTTTAAACGTAGCTGGAAACCTATTAACTGAATTGCCGGATAATATATTCGATAGATCTAGACTCCATATGCTTGAATCGATAATACTTAGTTTCAATTCATTCGAACAACCTCCACTGAAAGCTCTTCAAAAACAATACTTTTTTGTTTCTTCTGTAGACTTATCACATAATTATATTGTGGATATTCCCGCAGAAGACAGCGTATTGGTAAATATAAAAAAATTGGATCTATCATTCAATCCTTTATCTGAAAAGACCATTCGCAACGTCTTAACTGAACCAAAGACAGTGCGTGATTTGAACTTAGCGGGTACTGGAATAAAGTCTGTTGACCAGTTAGAAACACCATTTTTATACAGGTTAAACTTATCTTACAATAATATAACGAGATTATCTGAAAAAACTTTTGCTAGAACAACTTTGTTAGAGTCTATAGATCTTTCACATAATCAAATTGGTGATATATCAAATTCACTTGCGATTTCTTGGCCGAAACTGAAAAATCTTCAAGGCCTAATTATCTCTCATAATCCAATTGTCATGGTGTTAGAGGGTAATTTTGAAGGACTCTCATCGCTTCGGGTTCTAGATTTAAGAAATTTGGAAAAGTGTACAAAGATAGAAAAAAATGCTTTTAGGGCACTACCCAACTTAGTTGAACTTCGGGCGTACGGTTATCCAAGATTAGGATACTTTGATGTACAAGGTGCTCTACAACATGTACTAGCTCTAGAAAAATTGGACGTCGAAGTGAAAGATACAAATATTGGAGCAGATCAGCTTCATTCTACTTTACATCCACGATTAGAAGAATTAGGTTTACGGGGCAGCCGTTTGAAAACTGTATCTTCTGGGGTTCTTGCTGGTTTGAAGGCGCCATCGATGATAGTTCGATTCCGTAATACATCAGTGTCAAATCTTCCACCAGCACTATTATTTCCTCTGCCACGCTCGTCACGAATAACAATCGATGTTGGAGGAAGTCAATTAACAACGTTACAATCACAGTTGTTGGTAGCTCTAGATGATCGTCGAGCAGATCTATCTATGTTTGGCTTAGATAGCAATCCTATCCGATGTGATTGTAACTCAAGAGCTTTACGGCGTTGGTTACCCAATGTAGGTATAGACAATGTTCGCTGTAGTTCTCCAGAACATTTGGCTGGATTTTTGCTTGTTGAAATAGGAGATGATGAATTATCATGTGATGGTAAAAGAAAAACGACGATGATTTCCACATCTAGTATATCTACGCCTCCACCACGTTTGGTACATCGTACGTCTGCAGAACCAGACATAATATGGTCTGTAGCGCCTTCACACGAGCGATCAAAAGTTCCTGGGGAACCTAAAGGGGCTCCTGTTATTGGTGTAGCCACATCAAATAACGATGATAACTTAATTATCGGTATTGTAGGAGGAGTGGTTGCATTTATAGCTATTCTTATAGTTGCTATATGTATTGTTCGATTGCGAATGTCAACAACTTCTTATAGAGGTGGCCCTCTAGCTAACAGTCCAGGGGCGGGAGGGCCACCAATGTGGGGAGGTGCTTGGCCGGGTTATGCAGGCACATTACCACCTCCATCATTGTCTAATGCGACATTGCCTCACAAAGTGCAATCGGGTCCAGGGTCAGTGCGTTACTTAGCACCACCTCCACCAGCTCCGTATTTTATAAGCTTGCCACCACATGATGATAAAATTTATCGGTAAATTAAGCGTAAGATTTAGTAAAGTAAAGCCTGAATTGTAAATATAAAATAATAAATTATTAAATACTGGATGTGGTCCTTTTTAGCATTATGCTTGTATTTTGTGCTTAACTTCGTTGTAAGTTTAAAATAAGGAATATTTTATTTAAGTCAATAAAAATATTTAATATGAATAGTATACTATAAAGATTCTGTGTAAAACTTGGACTAGGTTTGATTCTAGTCACCAGTGACAGGTTCTTTTTAGTGACAGATGAAATAATAATGAAAAAAGGAAAACAAATGAGCTTGAAAATTATAATTCCATTATTGTATATTTATTATTATAAGAAGTTAATTAGTTTATTGTATACTGCATTAAGTAAACTTAATTGTTAGAAAATAAATTTATCTACCAATAATCGTGTGTAATGTTTTTTTTACTTTATGAAATAGCTTTGGTGGTATCAGCAGAAGCTCGAAATCTGATGTTGTATTACTTTGACTTCCTTTGACGACCTTCTTTTTCATGAATTCCGCGTCTGCCCGATTTTTTATTGCTATTCTTCTAATTTAATATATGAAAATTGTGTAGATTGTAATCCTAAAATAAATTGAGACTATTACATAAATAATTTACTTTAGTAAGCTTGTCAATACTAATATAAAATGATATCACGCTAAAAGATAAACTAATCTATCCATTGGATGAATATCCATTGGTGGATTTATTTACATCAACAACATATGGTGCTTGCACTATCGTGACATGGAATTTCAATTTATCATCACCTGCAGCTCGGATTAGAGAGTAAGCTTTACGTTTGGTTTCGAATGTTAGAATAAATTGCCCTTTTGAGCTAAAAACAGCAGTGAACTAAAGTTATTTTAACATAAATTGACACTTTTAGTTACATCGGCTCAATAATTTGGTATATAAGGTATTATATAAGCTATTCTAATTTTTATACGGGTTTATTTGTTATGTACTTGTAGAGGCGAGCGTTAATGCTTTTAAAGGTCGTAAGCATGCTCTGAGCTGTCCATCATGTAACGCGAGGATACGTTCCGGATATGAACCGGGATAGAAAGAAAAAATTAAAAAGAAATATTAAAAGCCTCTGAAGATGTGCGCCAAATCTACACTTGCTTGCTTATTAGAAACAGATAGTTCAATATGAGCATAGTTTATGTATTATATTACAAAAGTTTATTGCATATTTTATTTTCAAAACTTAGAAATATTATAAAATTAATTATCGATTAAATAAATTTAATGCCATAATATGAACGCACACAACACAAATAACAATAATCAAGCAATGTAAAATAATAAATTTAGCTTTAAAATGATTTAATTGACTAATTAAAATATGCACACAGCGATCGCCATAAGTAAATAATAAAACCGATTACAACAATATCTTGTCTCACTCACACACTCGCTCGCTCGCTCTATTC
Source organism: Dione juno (assembly GCA_037127375.1). Classification (NCBI taxonomy): domain Eukaryota; kingdom Metazoa; phylum Arthropoda; class Insecta; order Lepidoptera; family Nymphalidae; genus Dione; species Dione juno. The sequence goes on along the minus strand of JAXRJS010000021.1, from coordinate 806,435 downwards.
CTTAGCTTAAATACGGCACTAATGCCTACGGTTAATATTAAAACCTAGTTCCCTTGACGCATTACTACGACTTTCTATAGAAATAGAGTCCAAATAATGCGTCAGTTTAATATGTCATTTTCATACAAAGAATAGTTATATATAGACATCGGATTATATGCACTATCAAAATTCCAAAATATGCAGGCAAATATGCACAATCAAAAAAACATTTATTATGACAATTTACGTTTATTTTACCATTACATTCATATGTTACACATATTTGTATAGTTATATTAATATTAGTTGTATTTTTTTTATTTTATTATTATAACATTTTGGATTACACACAATTGTGGATTATTTCGAAATTATCTGATTGCAATACTTCTTAAGTAATTTCCGGCATACTACGATATTTAGCCGATGGAAACGAATATTGCAACCAATGACTAACTTACATAAATAGTTAGTGAATTCTATTTTTTTTTGGAATCATCTGAATGAGAAGACGAATTATGAAGCAGTAGTTGCTGTCGACAGCTAAATGGAAAACAATACACGAATGTTGATCGATTTGATATTTTTTTTGATGAAGGTATTCGCTTTTCACAAACTTTACGAATATTCACAGTGTCATGAGACGTAAATTGATCTAGGTAATTTTTTATACAAGATGCTATTATTTTTTATATAAAAATAAATACAGTGAAATAAAAACAATTGATTGCGTCAAGCACGTTTGTGAAGCGGCGAGTGGCGTACTCCTTCCTCGCGCCCACGACGCATTTCACTAACGCGTTTGGGACTCGGGCTTAGATTTAGTTCGCTCGCTAAGTTTTTGCACGGTGGATGTGCATAAATATAGAGCATATTCGACAAAAATGCACCAAAATATGCAATAACACTACAGAAATACAATTTACATATAATTTGCATATGCAAACTCGGAAATACATATAATCTCATATATATATATATATATAAATATATATATATATATATATATATATATATATATATATATATATATATATATATATATATATATATATATATATATATATATATATATATATATATATATATATATATATATATATATATATATATATATATATATATATATAAATTTTAATATGAAAAGGGAACCTATAGTAAGGGAAGCGTCGGCGTGTGTATGTGATGAGGATAATCTTTACTATGCATAAATAATATTTTGTAATATAATAATTGTTTATAAGTTATATAAGGATAATCATATATAGCAAAACCATAAGGAATCGAGTTATTTGGAGCCCTCGCTACTGCTAAGTAGTTGATTATATATATTTAGAATTACAAGTATATATGTTCTTAGACTTACCATAAATATTGTTACAGGGACAAACAATATTTTTTTACTATACGTAACATTTATTACTGTTACAGTGTGTTAATATAAAACCGTTAAAAATTTACAAAGCTTATTCGAAGTGATGTTCATTGATTCCGATACAATCCTGTAGATGGTGATACCAGTTATCAATAGCACCACGCATTTTTTCTACGGGAAATCTCTTCACTGCCAGTCGTATGGATTAATTTTCGGCGTTTAGAGCAAACTTTACTCTCTTAAATTGACCATAAATCATAATCCAGTGGATAATGTTCTAGAGTATTCGACCCAGCACCGAGCCCTGTTAAACACCACATGGTCCGATAGATTTGGATCTGTCGTCTCGACGTGCTATTGTAGCCTCGTCGCTAGCACCCGCCCGAAGAGTTTGGCGATCTCGCTGACCTTGAAGATCGGAAGATCGGCCGATATGCTGAAGCCGAACCCACTGGACCTGTACAGGACTAATCTACCTATCTTCCACCACTGTGGCTATGGTTAGAGCTAGAGTAATAGGCAGTAAATAGTCCTTGCATGCTCAGCTTTAAGATAGAATGGGCCAAAGCAACTACGCGTCTAGGAGATCAAGACCCCAACACCGCTTAAATGCTTCTGCAAGCTCCTCGTCCAGCACTTCTGGTATGACGTTCTCATTTTCTTCATTTAGCGCTGCAGGTGGCCCATTTTTGGAAGTATTAAAATGCTAAGCTACGGAAACACAATGGACAGCACCCTTCGGAGAATATCCAACTAGAGAGTCTGTGTCAGCGGGGGGTGCCCTAGCTTGGAGCTTGCTATGCACCATACGGTAGGGCGTACCGAATGGGTACGCTATACTCCGCGATCATCTATCGTTTGATTCCCTCCTACAGTGCTATCTTCGCCTCGATATTTTGTATGGTTTTATTTTATTTTTGGAGGCCCTTCTCGGGCATCCCATAAACTTCCACCTTCCCTAGCAACATAATAGTATTTGGTCTCCCCCATATTCGATGGGGCAGGATTTCTTCAAATTATTTTCTGTACTTTTTTAATCACCTTTTTCGTACGAACATTACTTGGACGGCCAGATCTTTTTCTGTCACAAACAGCAGAGGTTTCTTGTACCTAGCAATACAGAAACATTTGGCTAATACCAAGCTTATGGAGCGTATGTATATATCGCCAGCCTAAGTATATTGAAATCGAATAGTAGTGATTGTAATCGGAATATAATTATTATTTTATCCAAACATATATAAAATAGTTATATCACTAATAATAATAAATTATTTTTAACACACAAACATACATATAAGCATGTAAATCTCAATTCCATCGTAAGAGTTAGTTCAACAATATGTATAAACAAAGTATCCACCGATACAGTATGGAACGAGCTAGTTTTAGCTTAGTAAAATCATTTTAATAAACAACAATTGTTTGAATGTGAATTAATTTAGTATTGATTTAATTTTTGTTTTATATATTCTTATTTGTTTAGTATATATTTATTTGTTCTGTATGCATCGAAGTATTATTTACTATAATAAATGGCATAATATACTATGAACCCTTATTTTAAACAATTTCGTATAATAAAATTTTAGTAATGAATAATAAAAAAGGGTTTAGTTCATCTATTTTTTATGTGTGCAATAAAGTGGAAAGGAAAATGTCAAAAAAATTTGTCACAGAGAAAAAAAACATAAAATACTTATATTTGTAGTTCATTTCATACAAAACGAGTTTTATAAGTGCTACATGTCTGTCATGAATTTATATGTATACCCATACGCATGTCAATGCACTAGTATGACTCGCACATGACCGATAGGTTGTCTTTCCGCAATTAATGGGGCGGATATTAACAACTGTTTTGAACTTATTACCATCCCAGTCAATCAGGCATTTTACTTGGAAACAAAATCAGACGATGTCACCGGCCTGGTATACGTTGTCAGCTTTATTATAATAAAATATTATTTTTTAAATATGAATATAAAGCTGAAGATAATGCATCTTTAAGCTTTACGCACATGTCTAAATATATTCAGTAGTATTCACAGTTTGCCTACCATAGTGATAAAATGAAAATAGCTTAAATATATTTTTTCCCCTAAGTGTGATTCGAATTCGCATTTACAGTTGTGTCGCCACTGCGCCACGATGGCATCAAATTATATAGTAAATATATAAATATACAGTTTAAAAGTTAATATATAGAATTAGTACAGTGTCGTGTTCAAAGTGATGTGAGGTAACTTAATCCATTAAAAATATAATTCAGAAGTGTATCTTTTACGCAAATCTGAAGTGAACGCTAAGGAATTTTTATGAGACAATTTTTGTGTAATCACACGCGTGGCGGCACATTGCGCGGAGTTGGAGAAAATGGAAATTCTGCTAGTTCACAGGAATTTACACCGCATAAACACAAATTGCATATCCAGTTAGTAAACTTAGTTTGAAACATGCATATTTTGTTGTTCTGCGAGAATATATTATATACTTATGTGCACAAGTAGGTAAATTTGTATAATAAGAAACCTCATATTACGAATTTTTAGATTTATATTTATACAAGTTCTGTAAAGTTTTGTAAATGTCCTGTAAAGTTAAAAACATGTTACTTTTAAATTAAAACAAAAATAATGTTATTAGTAACTAAAATATAAAATAGGTGAATAATTATAAATTATTTAATGAGTTCATTACTTTTAAAATATTTAGTTTTTTTTTTGTGTTACTTGATGCTGTAATCGATGTACGCGCAGAGAGTTTTATGTATATGGCAGGAATAATCGAGAGAGAATTTAGTGCAAAGAAACCCTGTTCCCCTTTTTTCACAACAATACGAGAAAACAGTCAACAGTCAAATCAATCAATAATGTAATCAATTAAGTAATTAGATAGAAACAGACGACCAGCACTAGACGTAGGTTCCAACTATGAAATATCGATAACAATTCTGGGAATCGCCGTTTAATTTTAGTCCAATAAATGTGACCTAAATATTTTTCATACAGTATTATAGAAATATAACTCGTACAAATTGAAACAAAAATAAAATGAAATTATCTATTCGTAAGAACGAATTGAAAAAAAGATTAACTTAAACATAACATCTATTTAATATATTTTCTAATATCTATATTTATTTAATATCTTTCTGTAATCTGACTATACGGGTACATGTATATTGATTATTCCACATAGGCTTGGCATATATGTTGGACTAAAAGCATGGGATTGATAACCTCACGGGGAAATAATTAATTTTCATTCATCTGCTCAAGCTCGACTTCGTTTTGATTTTTTGAGTATAAAATATGTATATATGTGCTGGCCTATAGGTATGTCCATCATGGAAACATTGCGATACTCAGGATAGCTCGGGAATTTAGGATTTCAGAAAAAAAACTGAATTGAATCGTACACATACGTCCAATCCATTTACATAATAATAAAAATAAGCTGTATGTTGCGTACACATGTAAGATTAAAACAATTTCCATTAATCAAATTTAAACACTGTGGAAATGAGTATCACGTACGATAGCGTAGCGTAAAGTGGCAAGGCGAGTAGGTGTCGAATTCACAACAATCGAGCTTATACAAGACCAACAGGTAACAATGACCTCTTTGAACAAATTAACTTTTCTTGATCCTCATGAAGTTAAATTTATACATAGATACAGGGAAATATTCTGTAATTTACATAATATATATTTTAACAAATATGATTAAAAGCACAACGTGTACGTAAAGTTAATTAAAATTCTTAACAAACAAAAACCTATATCAAAGAAGTTACTTCAGATTACTCGAGTAGTATCATTAAGATGAGAATTTAAATGAGTTTCTATTTTTCTGCAAGAATATTTTTTATATAGCTGGTGTACGGAAGGTTCTACAGTAATTAGAATATTGCTGAATCTATGAGTCCTAGTAATATATAGTGAAATGCACTTTTATATTAACGTTTGTAAGGACTTTTAAGTGGTTTTATATGCAAAATAATTGTATCGATTGTTATTTTAGATATTAAAAAGCAAGCAAGTAAGCAAGCATTGTCAATTTGTCGCTTTGTTTAAATTAAATTTTATTATATAGCAATTATACCAGTCTTCGAATTCAATTATAGTGTAGACACTATAATTGAATTCGAAGACTGGCACATCTCAAGGATAGTGGTTCAGCGAAAATATAAAAAGTTATGAAATATTTTTTTACTGTGATAACCATTTAACATTGAAAAATAAAAACTATTAGGTCTGGAACATCAAATGAAAAAATATAATAGTTCAGCTAGCATAAAAAAATAATTCTGATTTACTTGCGAGTGATTAAATGGCGTTTAGTTGCTTTACTTAAAACGAAATTTCTTAAATTCGGATGGAGAATAGTCTTGATTTTAAGTTCTATTTGTAATTCTGCAGCAAGTTCCAATGACAGCGATTGGTAACTGGAAGTAGTATAACTAGTGTCGTAACTCCACCAAATAAAGTAGCGGGTGACAACTCATTGTTAGAACTTGTGCAAAGCATTCAAGTACTGTAAGTTCCAAATTCCTTGCCAAATAAAATAATTCTAGGTCAACGGTTACCCTATTGGTTTTGCTTACGCAGCGACATAAACAAAGCTAAACGCTCGTTTCTTTTCATGAAATAATCCGTCACTTTAAAATATTGTTTACGGTTCCGTATCTCAAAGGTAAAAAACAGAACCCTTATTCATATAAGATCACTTTTTTGTCCGTCAGTCTGTCTGTCAAGTTCAGTTTACTCAAGATAACGTGAAGGATATATATATATATATATATATATATATATATATATATATATATATATATATATATATATATATATATATATATATATATATATATATATATTTATATATGCTGAACATCGACAGGGAGACATGGTGGTGGAATGACCAGGTGCAGGGGGTTATTCAGGAAAAGAAGGCTGCCGAAGGCCGAGAATGTACTGTCTCTGAGTCTCAGTATGGGTTTCAACCAGGATCAGGCACTATGGATGCCATTTTTGCCCTCAGAACTTTGATGGAGGCTTACAGAGAAAAAAGGAGAGCTCTGCATGTGGCCTTTTTGGACCTGCAGAAGGCCTTTGACTGTGTGCCACGTCAGTGTATCTGGTGGGCATTGCGATCCAAGGGGATCCCTGAAGCCTATATTGAGGTTATCAGAGATATGTACAACGACTCCGCTTCAGTGGTTCGGACCGCTGTTGGCGACACCAAACCCTTCCCGATTACAGTAGGGGTTCACCAGGGCTCAGCTCTTAGTCCGTTCTTATTCAATGTAGTGCTGGATACTGTCTCGGCTCACATCCAATGCTAGCCTCCGTGGCTGATGATGTATGCCGATGACATAGTACTCATCGATGAGAACCGACTGATGCTGGAGCGTAAAGTGAACGCCTGGAAGGGTGCGCTTGAGAATGGTGGTCTCAAACTGAATGTGTCGAAGACCGAGTACATGGCTTGCGGGAACCCGGACTCGAGCACCATCCATATCGGGCCTGAGCCAGCCGTTAAGTCGGAGAAGTTCAGGTACCTTGGAGCCGTTATGCATGAGTCTGGAGGCATCGACCATGACATCCATGCCCGTATAAACGCTGCCTGGGCCAAATGGCGGGAGATCACTGGTGTGGTCTGCGATAGCAGAATACCGCCCAAGCTCAAGGGACTGATATACAAGAGCATTATCCGACCTGTTCTTATATTCGGCAGCGAATGTTGGCCAACATTATCTCGGCACACTCAGGAGCTTCACGTCACGGAGATGAAGATGCTGAGATGGATGTGTGGCGTGACGCGGTCCGACCGCATACGCAACACATTCATTCGAGGTAGTCTTGAGGTCCGTGACGTAGTGGATAAGCTCCGAGAGCGTCGCCTGCGATGGTATGGCCATGTTATGCGCCGATCTGAGAACTATGTCGGAAGGAAGTGCCTTGACATGTCTGTCCCTGGAGTTAGACCACCCGGACGCCCAAGGAAGCGATGGCTGGATGTCGTGACACAAGACATGAGAGCCAATAAATTGTCCACTGAGGATGTTAAAGACCGTGCAAAGTGGAGTAGGCTCAGTCGGAAGGCAGACCCTGGCAAAAGCCGGGACTAATGCCAAGAAGAAGAAGAAGATATATATATGCTGAAATTTATAACTAACTACTTGACCCGGTGAACTTCGTACCTCCTAACCGTCGATAATAAATAAATGAATGATAAGAAAAAAGAAAGTTGATAAGTAACACTTAATCCTTTACTAACACTTAATCTTTCTGGTATGGTATTAAAGTCCAAATTAACTTTTTGACATTTTCAGCGTTTCATTTTCATAGTATAGATATCCATGTCCATGGTCCCTTGGAGTATAAAAAATCACACTTATAAATTTACATAATCAAAAGATACAAGCATTTTTACGTTTACGAGCTTTTATGTTTTGTTTTTCACGTTTTGCATGAAATTTGCCGTATAATCAAAACCTACAAGGTATTTGCCGTTTACCTAGAATTACGAAATTTGGGTAAGGAGGTATAACTTACGATACAATAAAGGAAAATATCCGATAATTGGAAATTTATAGGTGAATCATAAAAAATCGTTATACACTTGTATCTAGTAGTTCATTTCATACAAAATGAGTGCATATGCTCACAAATTTAAGTTTATCAAATTTTGTAAGTTGTACTTACCGTTAACGTACAAGTGTGAAGTGGTGTGTGAATTTAACTCACACTTGACCGATACTTTTTTAGCTCCACGATTTATCCCGCATAGCAGGGCAGGCAGAGGAATCTTATAGTTAAGACATATTTTTCGCCAAATTTCAATATATTGCGTGTTGAGTGGTGGAACTCAATACTACGCTTTATCTTCTTGCCAGAGCGAGGAAATGTGAATCATTAATTTCAATTTCACCGGGTGGAAATCGAACTAACAGCCGTCCCGTCCCGTACGTAGTCAGTACCTGCCACGACAGCCTTAATTTCATCAAAGTGGTACATTCTATTACATCCACAATGTTTTAATATCATCTGAGTATGAACTACAGCATTTTTAATACTTTCATATAAATAAATATTAAATTGAAATTATCATTGAGTTCTCATTGGGCTGTAGTGGTTGGTTGGCTCTTTGTTTACATTAAAATGCTTTTCAGAGCATGCCAAATTAAAAGAACGACTTGAATTCAATGCGTTCTCAATGAATGCATTCAACGTACCAACTCAATATGTTATGAATTACATATATATATATATATATATATATATATATATATATATATATATATATATATATATATATATATATATATATATATATATATATATATATATATATATATATATATATATATATATATATATAAGTGAATTTCCAAAAAAAACCCAACCTCTTCTTTTATTAACTTTAATTACTGGTACCCAATACCCAGAATCTAGACACGCGGAAGCGTGTCAAGCCAAGTTCAAGCAAAGGAACTGGCTAACCAGCGCCGAGAGTGTGAGAACCACTTGGTGTCACTTTTGGACCCCTCCATAACCTATAACTCGAAACCTATTTAACGTAAACACATGAAACTACGTGTGTTTAATTATGTCCATAAGGATAACTAGAAGCCCAAATTTCATGAGCTAGCCCAAACAGTTATAAAGATATGAAGGTCGAAAAGTCGTAAATTTTATCACTATTTTATAATAAAATAACATTATGAACAAGTATTAAGCTCTATTTCTTTGTTTTATTGGATACCTATAACAATAGCTATTAATAACTATTATTTTAAATGTGAGATCTTAAAGATTTGATTTGGCCTGTTTTATCAGGATTAAAAAAAACTTTATAAATTGACTGATGTAATGAAAACATTACATTCATGTTTTTAGTGAGATTTATACTTAACTTATACCCATCATGTACAGTTGAATTGTTTTCAGCTGTATTAGGTTATTATATTTCAATTGAAATGCATAATCAAATTATTTTTCAAAAATCGGTAATAAACAAATGAATGTTGAAAATACTCAAAATACGTGTTTTATGGCTCAGATCATCGCCCTACCTAATCTATTTATTTACATCAAATAGGTTTTATATTTACCAGTGGCGTTACCAGCAAGAGTGTGACCTATGGTGACAAAATTTAGTACCGATGTTTTGGCAACTTCATAGAAATGAAAAAGTTTTTGTATGACGTTTTCCAATATGTTACAAATAAATTCAGTAACATGTTTTGCCGATATAATACATCTTACTTGTCATTTGAGTCAGATCACGTCAAGTGGACCCCCCTTCGACCACTTGATGATAGAAAACTTATTAAAGTATAATTATCGAAAGTAGTTATACCTAAAAATCATCCCTCAAAACAATTTTTGAAAATTTTGAGTTTAACAACAATTTTTTTGACAATAAACATTTTCGCTACTTTAAATTAAAAAATTAATTTTAAAAAAGCTAATGAACGTAACTTAACGAAAGTTTCAGCGATTATAGTAAAATATCTATATTTTCATATGAAATTATTTTGAAAATTTTATTTGGTTATTTTCATATTTTTTATTGATTTTTAAATAAACAAATTGAAATTTGAATGACTTCTCAGTACGATAATCGAATTTTTTTTTCCAGTAATACGCGATATACATTAAAGTTCTTGATTTAGAAATAAAATTTCACTGCCCGGTATTAGTTTAAATAATATGAATTTTTATGTGACGCAGCGGCGAGCGATACAAGTGCTGCGCGCTACTGAGCTTAGCTGTTAAGACTATAGATCGCTACAGATTACACAACTATTTAATAAATAATCTTTACAGTGTAATTTTTTTTTATTTTTATTTATATTATTAACAACATTTGCAAAGAGTAATTAACATATATTTTGAGATTATTACTTCAATTGAACAGTTGAATAAAATAAATATATCAATGAAATATGATTAATAATTTAATCAATGCCTTAAATTAGTTCATACTTTTTTTTCTGTTCATTCTTAAATACTAAATTTATAATACTTTTTTCATCTTCTGAGAAACGTTTGCATATTAGTTAGTTTTATTTACACTTTTAAAAAAATGAAATTGACGCGTATTTTTTATTGTGATTGCTTGGTCATGTCGCGATTTATATCTAGTTTCATGGGAATATATATTGTTCGCCATTCAAATGTTGTTAATAATATAAATAAAAAAAAAATTACACTGTAAAGATTATTTATTAAATAGTTGTGTAATCTGTAGCGATCTATAGCCTTAACAGCTAAGCTCAGTAGCGCGCAGCACTTGTATCGCTCGCCGCTGCGTCATATAAAAATTCATATTATTTAAACTAATACCGGGCAGTGAAATTTTATTTCTAAATCAAGAACTTTAATGTATATCGCGTATTACTGGAAAAAAAAATTCGATTATCGTACTGAGAAGTCATTCAAATTTCAATTTGTTTATTTAAAAATTAATAAAAAATATGAAAATAACCAAATAAAATTTTCAAAATAATTTTATTTGAAATTATATATATTTTAATATAATCGCTGAAAATTTCGTTAAGTTACGTTCATTAGGTTTTTTAAAATTAATTTTTTAATTTAAAGTAGCGAAAATGTTTATTGTCAAAAAAATTGTTGTTAAACTCAAAATTTTCAAAAATTGTTTTGAGGGATGATTTTTAGGTATAACTACTTTCGATAATTATACTTTAATAAGTTTTCTATCATCAAGTGGTAAAAGGGGGGTCCACTTGACGTGATCTGACTCATTTGTCAACGGTCAAACAAACTTCCATATTCTGCACTACAATTTGCTGCCTCCAACTAGTAATTTGCATCTGCCTTCAGCTTTGATTAGATCAAAAATATGCCCAAAGGCCCAAAAATTTCTCGTACATTGTCAACGAAATGGTTGTATTGTGAAAAAAAATCTTACGTCAGAGTGGAAAATACTGAAAATGTGTAAATCCGCAATTAATTATGTAATGTTTGTTGATTCAATATTATTATTATTATTACTACTCAAATTGTATCCATGAATGATTATAAGTTAAATAAATCCTAATTTGTAAAACTAAAATCGGCCACATTTGAGTAGAATGTCCAATAAAGTAGTTCATTACCATAACAAACGAATCATTACGTCGAAATTACCTTAACCATTGCTTTTCGTGTGATCATTTGCTGTTATTGCGTGCTTTTAAAAGGTTATATAAATTGTATTCCAATTTGTGATGTTCTCTGCATCAATTTGAATGCTCAAGCATTTCGATGGCATTAAACCCAGGTACGTTGTTTTATAGATTGGTTTTACGGTCTAGTTTAAATTTTCAGTTTAAGCTTTTAAGTTTTTTTAGACGACTCGGTCTTGGATATATCTACACAGTATACCTGATACCTGTATCTGTACAGATAGCTGTTCACATACTTAAACATAATTTTATGATGACCAATCATGAAACTACTAATTTACGCTGTATCCCTGCTATATGAGCAGAGGTAACCGGAGGTTGAAGTAATCTAGTATTAAGATACTCCATTCCCCACTTTCCGCCTTTCGAGGCATTGCGTGTCGAGTGGCGGACCTTGATGCTAGAGCGAAGAAAACGAAACAACCAATATTTGTATATGTTATGCAAATTCGAATCATGAATATAATTTAGCTATTATATAAAAAAAACCTGTTGTTAATATGACAAAAAAGCCAAATCTATGTTTTAAAAAATAAATGTGATACATATTTTTTTAGATTAAATGATTATTGTTAAGAGTGCTTGTGTTTCATTATAATCAAGACATGCTCTTTAAAATAGTTTTTACATTATTTTTACGTCAGAAATTGTATATTATAATTTATTCTAAAAAAATATTTTTTGTGTTGTAGATAAAAGAATTTCTAAAATTACTTTTAATGTTGTACAAAAGATCTTTTAAAGGTGGCTTTGATCAATTCAATTTTAGGCAGATAAAAAATCTTTAATCATTTCATAATATTCTTTTATAAAGAGTAAATGATGAAAGCTATATAGAAAATATATAAAATTTTGTATTATTGGAAGCCCTGTTTTCAATATTTTTTGTCTAGAATTTTAATTATAAATTACCATTTAGGATTTCATTTTATTAAGTTTAGCTTTTTTCCCCTTTAGGTCTAAATTCGAGATGATTGAGTGGTGGAGCTTACAACCGCGCTTTGAAAGGAAAAGCTGAAATTGGCACATAAAGTAAAGTGAAGTAAATATTTTATGCAGAAGTTTTAAGTATAACTTTTTAAATGCTAAAAATTTCAGTTTTTACTATAAAACTGATATGGTATTTTTATATCTTCCGTGTGAATGATTTTTATAATTAATATAGCAGTGAGAAAATGGGAATATTGTGTATGGCTTATTACTTTATGTAGACGGCGCCTTATTGAGATATGTTTCACAGCATCACTTTGGATTTTTTATAATTCTTTTTTTAAATATAACATAATATTTTAAATAAGATCTACATGACATTTTAATTACACCAGGAATCTACTCCAAATTGATTTACTTCCAAACTATCATAAATATTCAATACATGTCATATCTATAATCTAGTTAAAACTGTAAACGCTCGTAGGAGCTAGAGTAAATTTAATTTATCTAAGTGCATATAATTCGTTGCACGCGCACTCTACACATGGGTAGACGATAGGTATAATTCAAATAAGTTTGGATAGTACGCCACAACAACATACGTCTCTGAATATATTGTCTTAGAAAACAAACGATGTAGTTAGAGTGTGCTTACTTAGGGTCTCCGTGTAACGAGAAGATAACAGACATGTATAGAAATAATTTTACTTTGATACTGTTTTTTCATATAAAATTGAAATATTCTATATGGTTAGAGCTAGAAGTAAAGTATTTTGAGGGTAATTTGCATAAAAAAAACAATTGATCTATTAAATTAAGTGTACTTATATATTTTATATTTTTCAAAATCAAGAATTGAGGCCGTCGTGGCGCAGTGGGATAGCGACTGACTGTAAACGCGATGATCGTAAGTTGTATTAATTCCCTATATAAATTTAGTTATAAGCAAAATCCACACTATGGCTTCAACTTTAGTAAACGGAACACAAGGAGGACCAGATGGTCGCACCCTGATAGTCGACGAAGCCCTGAAGTTCTTCGGTTTGGTGCGATAGAGTTGGCAGACAGACTCTGCGCGTCAGAGGAAATTATTTAAGTCGGAGATGTAAGCCAGCTTTCCTATATAGACCGAGAACCTCTTTAAAATGTTCTACTATAGACCTTCACAAATCTTCAGCATTTATTAGAACCTTTTGTGTACTTACAGGACGTGCCAGTGCCAAGGTATCTTAAAAACACTCACTTACTACACAGGAGAAAGAATCTTTGATCGTTCGGGGATGAAGAAGAGAAACAGGCTCTTAGGTGTTAACAGCTGAAAAGGCTCAGGCTGATGCAGTTGCATGATAGCGTTTTGCACGCCTACCAATATCGCGATAAACCGACAGCTGCACGTGCAATAGCGAGGGCAAAGATACCTCTGTCATATAGTTCATTCGGAATGCGTTGAGGGCAACGACTATAAGCATCGGCCAATACAATTTTACTGAACCCCTTACACCCAAGCCTACATTTAGATTGTTGTATTAATAATTTATATGTGAATGTGTGCATGGTGTCTACCTAAAATAATTCTAGGTTGAGATATATAAATAATTATTCCAAATTTTGATGTATGTTCCTAAACTTTCTTCACATTCTATATATGTGTAATTAAGTAAGTATATTTAGTGTCATTATGGAAAACTCGCTTATATATAGCCCTAATTCTATGTAACAATTAATAAGAACGAATGTAAGGACAGAGGTATCAGTTTCTTATGACCAGTATTAATTGTTTATATGAAGAATAGTATAATTAATATAATTAATATTGCTGATAGAAATAAGATAATTATAATAAAAAAAATATTATGCTCACTTTTTCACTTATTAAGGTCTGGAAGTCAAGGTGTGGTCTGGAATTCCAACGGAGAGTTGGCAGCTGAGTGTCTTAACATTGGGCTCTCCCTGACTAATCCTGCTGTCTAAAATGAAGATTTTCAAATAAAACTTTTTATAATCCGAAACAGAATTACTTGATTTAGAAAAAAAATTACGTTACATTATGTAATAGTAAAAGCGAAATAATGGTTTGACGTCTAACTTAACTCCGGTGTTATCTTTACGTTAATATTAATACTCTTCAATTAAGCCCCAAAATTTACACTTCCAAGGCATGTTTCAAACGAGCTAAGCATTTAGATTAATACTTCTGGAATGTCTTGTATGCCAACTTATTAGTCAAGTCACAGCCAAAGTGGTGTAACCATTTTGTTTTTATATTTCTTTTCTAAAACGACATAAATTTATATAATTATATATAAAATGTCTGATTTTGACATATAAAGACTTACGTAAGCAGGTATTAATTATTAAGATAAGATTATCTTTGAACTTTTTTAGATTTTTTGCTTTTTGAATAGTTCTTTTATCTTAACCAGTTCTAACTAGACCGAAATGACTAAAAGTCGAAGTAATGTAACTAAAATTATAATATAATTTATATCCTTTTTGTGGAATAGCTCTCTTTCACACTGAATGTTTGAAGCCTGGAAAACGTCTGAAGCAGGTAAATATGATAAGACACTCTCGAGATAGCCTACATAATAGCCACTCTTCATCCATCATTTGTAACTAGATAAAAGACAAAATTTATATTCGAAATTTTGAAAACTTTATACTTACTTATATAGGATTTTATCAAAATTATATATTTTAGTCTATTATTTAAAAAGTGATATTTTGAGCTATTTTTGAGTAGTAACACTACATATTTTAACACGGCGGCGAGTTTGATTAGTTAATACTTTTGGCAATAAACAAATCATAAGTTAAAAAAGTTAAAATCACTTTTTAAATATATAGATGTTTATTTTTGTTCTTAAATTATGACTTGCCAAGTAACGTGGAAATATTCTAATCTAATAATTTTTATGGAACCAAAAGTCTAAGGGTTAATTTCATTCATACAGTGAAGTTGCGACATTGCGTGTCGCGCTTTGTTCTGTCGAGAGCGCAGAAAATGAAAATAATTCATTCTCCCCAAGTGGGAATTGAACCCACAAGCCGTCGCGTTAACAGGCAGATGCTTTGTTTCCGCGCCCCCATGGGCCTAGATAATTAAGATAATTAATATCACTAATATTCACATAAATAATGCTTTAAATTTAGATCTATCGTAGTAAGTTGGAAGCTGGTTTAAGAATTTACAAAATTGCCCCTAGGCGTATCTATAGCAGAACTTTAGCCATTTCGATTTTAAGTTATTAGTAGGAGTCAATTGGGACTAACTTTTAGCATGATCAGATTACGAATTAGTCGTACCTCAGTAACAAATTAAGGGTATAATTTACGTGACTTATAGAGTTGTTAAATGTATTTTTTAATTTCAAAAGACATATATAACTTAATTTTGATTTTTCTTTCTCTATTACAAAATAGATGTTGAACTTCTTGTACTTTGATTAGATCAGGTATTCTTAGCGCATAACCGTACTGGAGACCATTGTAATGTAGTGGGAAAATGTCTAATTCAAAATAATCTTGTTTTGAATTTAATTTTCTCTTGACGGGATAAATTATTTTTATTTCCCCCTTTGGCAAGTCAGCGGCGTTAAATTCCGCCTCTTAACACGAAATACTCATTTTTTCACTTATTAAGACAAGGTCTGGAAGTCAAAGTGTGGTCTGGAATTCCGACGGAGAGTTGGCAGCTGAGTGTCTTAACATTGGGCTCTCCCTGACTAATCCTGCTGTCCACAATGAAGATTTTCAAATAAAACTTTTTATAATCCGAAACAGAATTAATTGATTTAGAAAAAAAATTACGTTACATTATGTAATATAGTAAAAGCGAAATAATGGTTTGACGTCTAACTTAACTCCGGTGTTATCTTTACGTTAATATTAATACTCTTCAATTAAGCCCCAAAATTTACACTTCCAAGGCATGTTTCAAACGAGCTAAGCATTTAGATTAATACTTCTGGAATGTCTTGTATGCCAACTTATAGTCAAGTCACAGCCAAAGTGGTGTAACCATTTTGTTTTTATATTTCTTTTCTAAAACGACATAAATTTATATAATTATATATAAAATGTCTGATTTTGACATATAAAGACTTACGTAAGCAGGTATTAATTATTAAGATAAGATTATCTTTGAACTTTTTTAGATTTTTTGCTTTTTGAATAGTTCTTTTATCTTAACCAGTTCTAACTAGACCGAAATGACTAAAAGTCGAAGTAATGTAACTAAAATTATAATATAATTTATATCCTTTTTGTGGAATAGCTCTCTTTCACACTGAATGTTTGAAGCCTGGAAAACGTCTGAAGCAGTAAATATGATAAGACACTCTCGAGATAGCCTACATAATAGCCACTCTTCATCCATCATTTGTAACTAGATAAAAGACAAAATTTATATTCGAAATTTTGAAAACTTTATACTTACTTATATAGGATTTTATCAAAATTATATATTTTAGTCTATTATTTAAAAAGTGATATTTTGAGCTATTTTTGAGTAGTAACACTACATATTTTAACACGGCGGCGAGTTTGATTAGTTAATACTTTTGGCAATAAACAAATCATAAGTTAAAAAAGTTAAAATTACTTTTTAAATATATAGATGTTTATTTTTGTTCTTAAATTATGACTTGCCAAGTAATGTGGAAATATTCTAATCTAATAATTTTAATGGAACCAAAAGTCTAAGGGTTAATTTCATTCATATAGTGAAGTTGCGACATTGCGTGTCGCGCTTTGTTCTGTCAAGAGCGCAGAAAATGAAAATAATTCATTCTCCCCAAGTGGGAATTGAACCCACAAGCCGTCGCGTTAACAGGCAGATGCTTTGTTTCCGCGCCCCCATGGGCCTAGATAATTAAGATAATTAATATCACTAATATTCACATAAATAATGCTTTAAATTTAGATCTATCGTAGTAAGTTGGAAGCTGGTTTAAGAATTTACAAAATTGCCCCTAGGCGTATCTACAGCAGAACTTTAGCCATTTCGATTTTAAGTTATTAGTAGGAGTCAATTGGGACTAACTTTTAGCATGATCAGATTACGAATTAGTCGTACCTCAGTAACAAATTAAGGGTATAATTTACGTGACTTATAGAGTTGTTAAATGTATTTTTTAATTTCAAAAGACATATATAACTTAATTTTGATTTTTCTTTCTCTATTACAAAATAGATGTTGAACTTCTTGTACTTTGATTAGATCAGGTATTCTTAGCGCATAACCGTACTGGAGACCATTGTAATGTAGTGGGAAAATGTCTAATTCAAAATAATCTTGTTTTGAATTAATTTTCTCTTGACGGGATAAATTATTTTTATTTCCCCCTTTGGCAAGTCAGCGGCGTTAAATTCCGCCTCTTAACACGAAATGTCTCATTTTCGGGCTTAAAGTAAAGAACTGAGTGTCTTGATACTTTAACTGGAATTTATTACGTATTTATATCGTATTATTTCACCACATTTCGAACAAGTGTAAATAAATTGAACACAAGTTCGACTTCTGATATGTGAAGTGCAGTGAAATTGACGCCCAACGCGATCCCACTCACAAAGGAGCCAATATAAGTTGAGAACAGAGAGGTTTCATTGACATGATTGAGCGTTTCGACGTAGACGTGTTCTTCTTGGTGAAAATATTTCCAATTCAGGTTATATTACATTTGAAAATTTATTTAATTTATTTTCAATATAATTTATATATTTTGTAATCTACTTACGTTATTTTGTGAAATAGACAGACGAAGTTATGTTATTTTATGTATATGGTTAATTAACGCACGTTTATTTTCCAAATAGTTAATTTTTATGTGTTTAATAACTGTACAATTACTTTGTTATATTGGATTTGAATTATAAATAACCGAAATTGCGAACAAAAGCTAGTGATAAATAAATGTAAATTTTTATACCGATATTACGGCTTCGTACCTCAATTGGAATAATCAGAACCCGTATGGAATCATTTTGTTGTCGGTCTGTCCCTCTGTCAAGAACCTTTTACAGATCACGTGGAGGTCTCGATAAAGCTGGAATTAATATCGAATATCCTAAGAACAGAACAATAATAAACATCTATGTCGATGTAATTAGAAGATATGAGCGTATGTGCTTCATTTTTGCAGCATGTTGTATGTAATTCGTCACGCTAGGAATAACTATGAGCTACATCCCATTGACATAGAATTATGAAATTCTCAAGAAGTGAAAGCTTATGATAACTATTAAAACCAAAGATGACAAGAAACTAGTACGGAACCCTCGGTGCACGCATTCTACTGGTACATAACACAAAATATGTGTATTTTTAATGAAATAAGAGCACGACAAAGCTCAATATAGTTTCGGATGTAACAGCTTTTATCTATCTATTAAAGAAGTTAAAATGATCAAAGCTATATTTGAAATGCATTGTGAATCACCAAAACCGCGAGCAAAATCCTAGTGATTAATAAATGTAAATTTGTTCCCGAGTTATCCGACAGCACTCAGCGAGGACCGCAAAAATATTTCCAGATAAAATGCAATTACGTTAAGCTCGATCGACGCCATTATCAGGTTTCGGTTGCAATTGTACGCAATCTACGAGACAACACAATAAATTTTATTAACATGTAAATTTGTTCATCAGTTACTTCTTTTATGTACATTATATTGATATTTATTTCCGGGAAATGGGAATGGGGATGATGAGTATTTTCACATGATTATGCTTAAGTAATTAATAGTACTTGTATTTTGAAGTATTTCATAAGAGTACTAATATAATTTTTTTTTTGAACACGCTTATTTGGGTACTAGTAGTCCATATTGAGTAATAGTCTTGAAGAAGGCTATAGACTATATTACATGACATTGTATATTTTACATCGTTTCGATGTTGCACTATAACAGCGATCAGAGTTATAAACGGCAAAGTGTACCATGTACCTAAACCATGCGGGTGAAGCCGCTAGTAGAAGCTAGTGGAGGTATATATTTTTCATTATGACTTGAATAATGGGAGACTTAGAATGATGGCAGAGTTTTTTTAGAGAGATTTAAGTTCGTTCAGCGAAATCGTCTATATTATACCTATAGATTGTATTTACGATCATCATCTTTAACCTGGTACGATTTAACCGGCCTACTATTGTATCATTATTATTAAAAAGAATGTAACAAATTACGGAAAATAAATGTAAAAAATAAATTGTTATAAAATAGAAAAGCTATAGAGCGATAGCATCGCTTTTACTTAGAAACATGGTTCATTACTCTTATATCGAACTCCAGTAGTAATAGCGGAGCACGGATGAGTCAAATAAACCATGAACTGCCGTCGTGATTTCAAGATCAATTTATTTGAAAAGTTTGTCTTGCCAGAATAGAAAATTGGATTTGTTAACTATGTATAGTTTTTATAACTGTATACCGCAAATATCACAACATGCAGAGAGTTCCTGTGGTTAATGCACTCCATTCCCTATTTTTCGACGACGTCTTTTTTCTAAGACGTTTTATAGTATTGTTTTATATATTATTTTATTTTATATATTTTTTATACGTTTTTTTTATTTTATAAAAAAAATAAGTATAACAAAAATTTTAACCATCCGTGACAAAAACATAAGTCAATCACTCTAGTTTACATGTTATTGTACAAAAAAAACTGACAAAAATAAGTAAAATCTAGATTTGTCGGGCACGTTTGGGATCTTGTGAAATCGGGTAGAATGCGGGAGTAACACGCATTCTTACATTTATGAGGCCTGCTGAGTACGTGTGCAGATTATGTAAGGCTTATTTATATTCAAATGGTCTGCACGAGGGTAACGGTGTGATAGTCAGTAAATATTCCCGGCTAACCACAGGAAGAATAAAATCTACTAAGCGTAAAGCTCTGTTTGAATTTTTTAATTATTTATTTGGCATTTTGTTTATCTAAGAAGGTAAAAGCTCATTTTAAATTGTGATACAACTGTAATAGTGACAGAGTAGTGTTTTGAATAATTCGTATTCAAAGTAAACTATTTTTTTGTTCTTAAAATATAATTTATTTCATGTAACAAATATCGACTTCTAATATCTTGCCTACTATAGAAAGAAAGGACTTAGTGACATGACACTCCGCTTGAATTCGGGTGTACGTTTAGTACCTTCGGTTATATGAAGATGTGTCGAGTACTAGCTTCCAGTTCTACTTTTATATATATGTATACGAATGATGTAAAGCTTTTCATCTCCACGTATAACAAACGATAAATTCTTAGAGCTGTATTTGAAAATTCAATAAGTTTCCGTATGAAATAGTACATAGTACTGCACAACATTTTAACCCTTAAATATAAAACTATAGGTTTATTGAATCTCAGTTTCGTAGCGTTTACACTGGTATACATAAATAAACATTCATAAGAAATATTTAATGGCTACGAAATGAAAAAGACACTATAAATTTTTTTATCAAAACAATGTTTCAATTTCAGAAATTTCATGAGGCCATATTTAAGAGGATTTGTTCTGAAAATGGAACGTATAAAGTTTAAAATGATAGTGCGGCCTAGTAGCGTCTTGAAGCTGTAAGTTTCTGTGTAATCCCAAGAGTAAAACTAATATACGAAAAGTGTAATCCCGTTGGTTGTTGTCGTGCTTACGTCTAGTCGAGCTTCAAAACATTAGTGTGTGTTTATTGTTCAAGAATAAATAAATAACTATTATTTAAAATCTTATTTATATGCAATAAGCCATTTCTTTTCGATAATTTTATAATATAATGACAATGACAAGGTCAAAGATTAAAATTATTAAGCCACCTAAAATGATTTTGGTATTTTTCTTTTTTTTGTTATGATTCTAGTAATTTGATTCTGATATTTGTTTGTAGATTCTTCATTGTATATTTCGCATATACCAGGGCAGGCAGAAGCCCTCCGTGCCCCACTTTCTAACTTTTTTTTCTTCTTTTTTTACAATACCGCGCTATCTGCTTAGTAAGCGAGGAAATGAAATTAATAAAAAAAATATTTATCGGGGAATGTGCTGAGTGGAAATCGAACTCAGAACACCGTGCCGTTGTACCACGACGGCCTCTACGTAATTCATTCATATTTTGTATATATACGAAAAATGCATACATTTAAAAGCTTCAGTGTTATAAATATTCACATATAAATAAAAAAAGGGTCGCTTAGCAAATAACACAAATATATTATTATGAAAGATATTATTCGTAGTTATAATAATAAGATATTACAAGAAAAAATCTTAGAACGCGACACATAATGGAAGATAAAAAGGCGTCGTTTGAACCATTTCTGTCGCTCCTGAATTCGGTGGAAGAATGACAAAATAAAAGTGAATGTTATAGAACTAATTTTTTCTGAGCTTTCAACAAAGTAACGTTCTTTATTTTGTGGGCATAATTTTAGGGTAAAATATCATGTAGATACTTTTTTGCTTTAATAATTAATTAAATGTTTATTGTGGACTTGCATGTTTCTTATTTACAAGATTTTTAAAGTGATAATCGCCACTAGGGATAGAAAAAATACTTAAAGAAATTTTTTGTTTTTTTTTAAGTATTTTTTTGTATGTTTCTGTATTAAAAAAATCTTTATTTATTTCTTTTAGGTAAATGTATGTATCTGGTTGTTAAAGAATTTATTACATAAAATTTATTCTCCTTTTATCATTTTTAAAGTGTTTTAGGGGACAAAATTGAATATAATTTTAATAAAACTGAAAGTTACACATAAATACCGACGAAGAAATATAATCGTCATTAAGTATACAAAGTAAGGGACACACAGTCACGAAAATTACAAGGCTTTTTCACTTTAATTAAACTTTTTGGAAGCTTTCAAAATGTTAGAAGAATTTTCATTATTTTAGGTAACGTGCCTTACGTTTATTATAAGTGATTTATTATAAAATAATTTATATCTTTTAAATATACTTGAGAAAACGTCTCCTAGATTTTTATATTGAAACAATGGAGTAAACGCGCGATCATTTGATGGTTTTAGTGGTTACCTTCACCATTGGCATCTACAATCACAAATAAATTGTGACCTTATATAGGCTGTAGGGTTGTGCCTCCAACGTGCACGTTGGAGGTACAGTCACGAGAAAATAGAGTATATTTGTATTGAAAATAGAGTATATCTGTATTTTTAAAAATAGAGTTCACGTAGTTAATCAACCTATACTAATATTATAAAGTTGATGAGATTATTTGTTTTAACGCGCTAATCTCAGAAACTATTACTATTACAGATTGAAATAATATTTTAGTGTTTCATAGCCCATTTACGATGGTTAGGTTAGCCTATATTTCGTTAATAACTACGCAATAATATAATAAGCTACGCCTGTGAGTCAGAAGAATACTTAATTCTCAATTACTCTATAATTAATTCTCATACAATTGATAAGTTTTTTCATTTGATCATGATTGGGAGAAGTCGCAGTTTCCTGATAGTTCATTCTTGTTTTATTTTCTTCCAGTAAAGTAAGAACGGCGTTGATTCCCGCTACCCTGCCACATGTGGGGTAAAGCGTAAAATGTATTATTAATAGTTACTTTTACTATTTATCATTTAAATTATTGAAAACAATAATTATAATTCAATAATGATATTTATAATTCAATAATGATATTACCTCAGAGGGTGTCTATCCAATTATCTGTCCGATATTTGGTTTTCGGCATACGGGTACGCGACCCCGGGGCCTCGAGCCACCACTTTCATAACCCTATCCAATCCATGTAAGTGGTGTCCCTCCCCTATACTCCAAGTCTTTCTGCCTTTTATTCCCTTTCCTTTCTTGGTTTCTCCCAGTAATGGGTTTGGAGGTCAGATGGCAATCGCTCCACTAAAACCACTTCGCCACTAGTATGGAACGATTTAAAAAAAAGCTGGGTATGGCTAGGGCGTCGCCGTTAAACGACGCGCAGGCACATCGCCCTACACCTGCGATATGTGGGCAAGGGCTACCGTGTCAAGTACGGGCACGGCTAACGACGTCAGTACCCAGACGGAAACTCCGCTTTGCAACATGGAATATTGGCTCTCTAACCGGACGATGCAGAGAACTCGCAGATGTACTCATGAGACGTCGGGTCCAGTGTGCTTTCCTTCAGGAAACTCGCTGGAAGGGCAATAAGTCTCGTAACATCGGGCAGGGTTACCGCCTTATATACACTGGGTCACCTACGGGCAAAAACGGTGTAGCGGTAGCGCTTTTTGAAGAGCTTCAGAATGGGCTTCTTGAAGTTGACCGTCGCTGCGACCGCTTGATGCGGGTAAAGGTACTGATCGAGGGCGTAATCACAAACTTAATCAGTGCTTATGCTCCCCAGGCGGGTTGTAGCGCGGCTGAAAAGGAGACTTTCTGGGAGCAGTGTGAAGAGGTCCTACTCGCTATACCGTCTACCGAAGCAATCTTAGTTGGGGGGGACTTGAACGGTCACGTGGGTAGGGTCGCTGAGGTGTATGAACGTGTTCACGGGGGTTTTGGATATGGTCTTCGCAATGCAGAGGGAGAAAATATTCTAAGAACCTGCATTGCGTCTGATCTGGCCATCGTGAACACTTTCTTCCAGAAGAAACCTCAGCACCTTATAACGTATAAGAACGGGTCCCACTCAACTCAAATTGATTATTTGCTGACTAGACGGTGTCATACAGGCAGGGTGACCAACTGTAAGGTCATTCCCGGCGAAAGCCTGACGGCCCAACATCGCCTCCTTGTCATGGACTATAATGTTACCCCGAAAAAGAAAGTAGCCGAGAAACGCAAGCCTAGACTTAAGTGGTGGTTGTTGAATGGGCCGATGCAAACCGACTTCTTGGCGGAGGTGGAGAGTCAAAATCTACTGACTAACACCGAGACCGCTCAGACTGCATGGGATCGAGCTCATTCAGCAATCAATGCGGCGGGCAAGCGAGTTCTTGGTCTAATACGTTTTTGTGTTTAGTTTAAAAAAAAAAAAAAATTCTTATACCGTAATTTCTTAAATTATACCTAATATTCTTATTCTCTCAACCGTCGCATTTAGAAAGTGATAATTTTTTTTTTTGAAAGATTTTTTACGTGTGATTGAAGTTCATAATATAATAATTAACCGAAAATATATATTTCTCCATACAGTCACTGACATGGCGCGTTGTGGAGGGCCAAGTGAAACATAAAGATATAATAATGCGTAGAATGAACGCGGAACATCTGCCGGGCGGTCAGTTCGACGACGTGCCGCTGGAGAGGAACTCCGACACCGTCTACGTTACAGGTGCCATTCACAAGGCATTTTAATATATAAATTTGTATTTTTTTATTCGCTCTATTAATAGGACTAAGTGCGCCGTCTGTCTTTAAAATTGCGTGGAATGGAGTGTTCTTACACTAGATTCTTTGTCTATCTGGATGTATACGGGATATAGCGGGAATAATGACAAAATAAAAAAAAGTATTTGTGTATATAGAATAAGAAATATTAATATTTTTTTAATAATATAATATTTTCATCTATAAGAAGCTTTGTCGGAAAATTGGTTCTCGGATTACTTTCTATGTTTTGTATATGTATGAATAATAATTCATACATATACAAAACATAGAAAGTAATCCGAGAACCAACAACCAACAACAGTACAATATGTACTGTTTATCTCATACTCGGTGCTCGAGATAAAGCGACGCAGGATATTACAAAATGTCTTTGCATCAGAGATTCTCGGGACACGTTGCTTTGTAGTCATGCCTCTGTGAAGGAGAGATGGAGAAGCTACTTTAAGGAGCTGCTGAACACTCAGCAGTCTTGTAGTCTTCCTCCTGAATTATCTCCTAACCTCGGACTTGTTGCTCCAATAACCTGTGACGAAACTCGTAATTGTCTTCGACGCATGAAGAACGGAAAAGCGGTAGGACCTGACGACATCCCAATCGAGGCGTGGAAATCGTTGGGCTCTCTTGGTGTGCTTATACTTACTGACCTGTTTAACCGTATCTTGAATACTGGAAAGATGCCACATCAGTGGCGGCAAAGCTTTATTATCCCTATTTACAAAAGAAGGGGCAGTGTTCAGGATTGCGGTAGTTATAGGGGCATTAAGATTATGAGCCACACCATGAAGCTCTTCGAGCGCATGATCGGCCTCAGGCTCCGCCAAGAATGTACTGTCTCTGAGTCTCAGTATGGGTTTCAACCAGGATCAGGCACTATGGATGCCATTTTTGCCCTCAGAACTTTGATGGAGGCTTACAGGGAAAAAAGGAGAGCTCTGCATGTGGCCTTTTTGGACCTGCAGAAGGCCTTTGACTGTGTGCCACGTCAGTGTATCTGGTGGGCATTGCGATCCAAGGGGATCCCTGAAGCCTATATTGAGGTTATCAGAGATATGTACAACGACTCCGCTTCAGTGGTTAGGACCGCTGTTGGCGACACCAAGCCCTTCCCGATTACAGTAGGGGTTCACCAGGGCTCAGCTCTTAGTCCGTTCTTATTCAATGTAGTGCTGGATACTGTCTCGGCTGACATCCAATGCCAGCCTCCGTGGCTGATGATGTATGCCGATGACATAGTACTCATTGATGAGAACCGACTGATGCTGGAGCGTAAAGTGAACGCCTGGAAGGGTGCGCTTGAAAACGGTGGTCTCAAACTGAATGTGTCGAAGACCGAGTACATGGCTTGTGGGAGCCCGGACTCGAGCACCATCCATATCGGGCCTGAGCCAGCCGTTAAGTCGGAGAAGTTCAGGTACCTTGGAGCCGTTATGCATGAGTCTGGAGGCATCGACCACGACATCCATGCCCGTATAAACGCTGCCTGGGCCAAATGGCGGGAGGTCACTGGTGTGGTCTGCGATAGCAGAATACCGCCCAAGCTCAAGGGACTGATATACAAGAGCATTATCCGACCTGTTCTTATATACGGCAGCGAATGTTGGCCAACATTATCTCGGCACACTCAGGAGCTTCACCTCACGGAGATGAAGATGCTGAGATGGATGTGTGGCGTGACGCGGTCCGACCGCATACGCAACACATTCATTCGAGGTAGTCTTGGGGTCCGTGACGTAGTGGATAAGCTCCAAGAGCGTCGCCTGAGATGGTATGGCCATGTTATGCGCCGATCTGAGAACTATGTTGGAAGGAAGTGCCTTGACATGTCTGTCCCTGGAGTTAGACCACCCGGACGCCCAAGGAAGCGATGGCTGGATGTCGTGACACAAGACATGAGAGCCAATAAATTATCCACTGAGGATGTTAAAGACCGTGCAAAGTGGAGTAGGCTCAGTCGGAAGGCAGACCCTGGCAAAAGCCGGGACTAATGCCAAGAAGAAGAAGAAGAAGAATGATATTTATAATGGATCGTTAATTAAATTACATCCATTCACTACAATGGTGAAATTCTACAAACAGCCATTGTACCAGACAGCGTTTGAGCGGATTATACGGTATTTATTGGCCCGAATGGAAGCATACCTTTGTAGGAATTCTTCTACCCTGTTATTGCATGTAACGCTAGATTGAAATTCTAGTCATGTGTAATACCTCTACTCGTTTTCTAATTACTCTTATTGTAAAGGTACTCTTGTACTATAAATAAGTCGTATTCGATACTAATTTACATTGTTGTTACATAAGTAATTGAACACATTTATATTTAAGTAACTAAAAAAAAATTCGAAATCTATGAACCCCTGTACTAAACGTTAAGATTAAGACTGAAAAATATACAATTAAAGAGGAAATCATTAAGCTCTAGGTTCAAGTTAAAAAACCTTAACTATTATCATACTGAGCTCTTCACAAACACGAAACGGCTTGGGATTTTCTGCGAACCATTTTAAAAGGAGCTTCAGGTTTCCATTCAGAGCACTTGTTTGTGAAGTTTTTTAATCAGCAATGGGGATCTAGTTTGAGTGGTTGTGGCATCGTATGGCTGGGAATGCCTCTTTGTCCGTATTACGCAGCCCACTGTATAGGATAAGCGTTCATTTACTGCGAGCCACGCCTCAAGTGTCGGTCCAGAAAAATACGGGCGTTTTCATTATTGTTCTGCGCTTTAATATATTTTGACAATAAAATTGTTGCTTTATTTTCGTACTGTAATTTGTGGCGAATTTACTTTTTGAATGGTTATTAAATTATTTATTTATTTATTTTGTTTTCAATTACTGTAAATAAATTTTGTTTTTATCAAGCACTAGTAATATCCACAGGTTATTTATACGAGAACGTCTGATCCTAGTTATAACACATATTGATATAAATGATTACGTATATAAATAATTCATAGATATCGGTGTACGATATTTAAGTATAATGGGAGAGTTGACTGACTGACTAGATTATCAAAGTAGATATTAGACTAAAACCAGTTTATCCAAATATATTTTATATTTATTCAAGTACATTTCAGTATTGGAATCTTTATTACATATAAGGTAATGTTCTGAAATATTTTTCTTACTATGTGTAGGTACGTAATGAGAGATATCTATAAATTTATAAATTTATTTTGGCTTACGTAAATAGTATATTCAATTTTCAATTTAAATGAATTCTACTTTTATGTGAAATAAAAGTCCACATAGTTTTATTATACAATAAAAGAGGTTAGTTTTTTTATCCAAAAGATAAAAGATATTTGATAAAGATTCTAATAGAAAAACTATCCACAAGGGCTATTTTATAGCAAATGGATTTTCCCTTCAATACTCATGTTCCCGTCGGATATTTTCAACGCAAAAGAAATGTTTTAACGAAAAATAAAAAAACCTTTTTCGATAGTCGATTTCGATCATCTAATGAGATGTAGAAAATTTGTAATTCCCATATCTAGGCGTAATGCTCAATTCCCAAAAGGGATTTGCTTAGATTGAAAACAAGACTTGTCTTACATTTTTATTTTATATACAAATGCAAAAATTATAAAGTATCTGAAGTGAACATTTTGTCTTGAATCATGTCAGTCGATTGATATAAAACTGTATTGTAGATATAACTAGCCTAATAAAGTAACAAGAAGCTTAAACCAACGTCACGATGATTGTGGGGTTGATTACAACTTTATATTTATAATATTTTTGTTTCTTTGGGTTAGTTAAGTAAAGTGCGGCGTAATATTTTCACATGTTATTTCATATAAAAATATAGGTCAAGTGCGAGCAGTACTCGAGCACTGAGAGTTGCGTACTAATTTTTTCTTTGAGGAATATACTACTTATAAAAATTTACAAGCCTAAATGCGGTCGTATCCACTCATTTTGTTTAAATGAACAAATGTAAGTTTTCGATGGTTTCGTCCTGTATTAAGCTTATAAATTATTAATTTTGATTTATTTTCCCTTATAAATATTGCAAGATCTCACGTCTCTTGAAATTTTATAAGTGTAAGTCAATGTCAAAATGTCAAAAAATAAGTAAAAAAAAAAACAAGTCGACAAACTGAAATTTGCGATCAGTTATTGATATAAAATGAACTACAGTATAAGTTTGTAAAGGATTTTACCTCTCATTAATAATGCGACGATACAAAATGCAAAAAAATTGAGCATAAACGCGCGTATCTTTTGATTGCGTTGACTTAGAATTTTAAGTCTTCTGTGCTTCAAGAGTTTGTTGATTTAAATATTTGATTTTAATTTCAGCTTCATTCCTCTTGCATGACAGACAGATAGACGGACAACAAAGTGATCCTATAAGGGTTCCGTTTTTTTTAAATTTTGGGGTACGAAACGGGTATATATATACATATATATATATATATATATATATATATATATATATATATATATATATATATATATATATATATATATATATATATATATATATATATATATATATATATACATATACATATACATATATATATACTGTAGGAATTAATATCTGATTAAATTGACACTATTCAATTGGGACTTGGCAAATGACGGACGGTCCTCTTAATCCTTATAGACGATAGGGAGCAGATAGGCTGAACTATTTATCCACGCATCTCATGCCCGTTCTACTAATTTAGGTTTATTGACTAATACGTGACCTTCATAGTAAACTCAAGTAATATTGAATTCTTGGAAGATAGTAATATTACAATCCAATGCTTGTCATTAAAAAGTTAATTAATACAATAAATAAGACTTACACAACATTTTCTGTGCTTAAATCTTATTTATATCAGATTTAGAATTAAAAAATTTTTAAAAATATGTGTGTAAATAGACTTAATAGACTCTTTATTTTTATTTAGACACTAAATTTAAGTTATATTTTTAAATTTGAATATTAAATCGAAAACAAGCTTAGTCTATAAATAAAAATAAAAATAAATCTCTATATAGAGATAATAACAGCTAAAAACTAAAATAAATTGTGTACTAGAAATATAACGTGGCTCGATAATACCGTATGGCTTAATTAGCAAGAGATTGGTCGATTACTAAGAGGTGTGGGTTCCTGTTCTGCTGTGTTGAAAGTTTTATAAGTATCTAAATATTAAATTTAGTTTTCAAGGAAAGACTAATTTGCACAAATATTATTCTTTAGCAAATCAATCATAGACTTAGCATAGCTGTTACTGACAAATTTTCTTTAAAAGTAAATTATTCAGTGTTTCCAAGCGTCAAAACAAATTTTATTTATTAGAAAACTTCTCAATGCTAAGCTAATAACGAGAGCATGAGTTGGTAATTTCGTTTTTATATTAGGAGCAATAGGAGTAAATGTAAAAAAATAAGAAACTATTTTTTTTTCTATAAGACAAGGCGGTGGACGCAACTTCGTTTGAGCTACGTTATTTATTCTGTATATTGTACTGTATATATATTGGCATTTTATACTGTATATTTTGAACATATTTTTTATTTATATTGTGATAATTATGATAATGACAGCGTGTTTTTTTAATATACGCTTTGGTAACAAAATTATAGCGTTGAGTTTCTCTCTCTCTCTCTTTCTCTCTCTCTCTCTCTTTATATGGACACTATCTCTTTGCTTTCCGCTTTGTTAAGCACATCACAGCTGTTGAGTTTCGCCAACAAATATATAATGTCTTGATTTTAAAACTGATGACCGAAGTATCTTGATCTAATTTCTCTCACTGTCTTTATACGGGAAATGGGTTAAGCTAAAATAAATATTATAAAATAAATGCTTTTCTAAAACATATATGTGTCTCCAGCCCGTTCGACGGCCGTAAGCCGAGGTTTGAATCCCGCAGGGCCCTTGGCGCCGACGGCTCCTCAACGGATACGATAGTGCTACTTCTTAGGGATAGAGTTTCTCCTAGTAGAGACTTCTCCTTCTTCTCTTCTTCTCCTTTGACAGGTTGTCTTAAACCGGTGTCGCTGTTAAGGCCAATAGGGCCAATAGCATTAACCTCAATACTGTATAAAAAAAACATACATATATCCTTAGAAATGATAGTGGTATAGATGGTCAATAGTAATATTCATAATATGCTACAGTATTTTGATAAGCCAGCCATGTTTGTTTTCAATCTCACGGGAAATTCAACACGCTCGGCAACGTGCATATTGAAAATTCAATAGTGTAATGTAGGTATGTGTTGACTTAATATGACGGAGACACTATAAACAATGTGTATGAAGTTTTAGGTTAGGTTAGGCACTTAGGCACTTATTGATTCGAATTTTATGTGTTATAAGGTTTTTTAAATATTATTCTAGAGGGCAATATTCTATTAAAAAATATGCCGACACTCAACATGCAGGTTTTGAATTCAGACGAAATAAAGAGAACAGATTGTTTTGACACTAGGCTCTCTATACCTTGTCTGATATTTCTAGGATGTCGCGTGAAAATAATAAAAAAAAAATTATATATATATATATATATATATATATATATATATATATATATATATATATATATATATATATATATATATATATATATATATATATATATATATATATTAATATATATATATATATATATATATATATATATATATATATTATATATATATATATATATATATATATATAGTATATCTATTTATATCTATATATAATATATATATATATATATATATATATATTATATATATATATATATATATATATATATATATATATATATATATATATATATATATATATATATATATATATATATATATATATATATATATATATATATGGCGATCGTAAGTGATACAGTCCTTCGATTGACGTGCACAATTTCTTTTCTGTATACGCTGCAGTCCTTTTGAACCAATTTTACAATCACATATTAAAACCTATTGTATTTAAAAATTTTTATTGAAGAAACAATCAACTTACTTATGGCAATATTATGAGCATAAAAAGCTGCATATCATTTATTTTTTTTTACATAAGTTAAGTATATGTAAATATTCTTTATACCGTATATATTTCTTTTGTGTTTATATTTATTTATTATATATCTGTTTTTTTTTTCTAATATATTTACACTGCCTCTTTCTGCTGTTTGTAAGCTTTCATTTAATTTTATATTTCTCACTTGTTTTGTTTTTGTTTTTTATGTACTCTTTATTAGAGTATATAATAATTAATTTTAAATATTAGGTCGTTCGTACAGATGCAAGATTATTATTATATCAAAATTGTTATCATATGTATTCGAAAAATTTATAACATGGCTAAAACTTTTATAATAGTCAATACTCAATTCTATAGACAAGCTAATATCAACATATTCGAACTGACCATTTACAATGTGTGTCAAACATAGCGGTTGAAAGTTTGGAAGCTCACACCCATTTACCGCTAATAGAGAGCACACGCTTAGAACAAAGCGTATAACTTAAGCAGTTTAGTTAATATCTGTGAGTCGCAATGTGTTAATGCTTAAAGCTTAACTATCTGTCTTTAGAGTCTACTAGTCTACTAAGTTTAAACAATATGTCTTTCATGTTGAGTTCCGCCACTCAATACGCAATGTCTCGAAAGGCGGAAAGTGGGGAACGAAGTGACACTAGGTTCCTTGAGCCTGCCATTCCCTCTGCCTACCCTAATATGTGCAGGATACAGCGTGAAGCTAAAATAAATAAATACAATAAAAGTAATTTGCCTATAAATTTAGAAATGGCAACTGATCCACATGTAAATATTAATATTTATTTACTGAACAAAAATTTTTTAACATCTTATATGGTATGACTTTATATTAACAGACTACAAATCTTACAAAAAATCACTTCTACTCACTCACAGCTTCTACAAAAGCTTTTACACTTAATGCTGGGTCACATAATAAGCCACATTAAAGGTGCTTTGGGGATCTAGCAAATGTATTATTTTCACCGTCGTGGCCCGTTTGTTCCGTAATGGCGTATAACATAAAGGAAAATGTTTCAGCTCCCGATACATCACATAACATCCGGCGTTTGAGAGGACACGTTAACAACCTTCGGACTAAAGTTACAAGATTACAAAATAGCCTGTTGACTTAGCGCCCTTGTATAGTTAGTTATAAACATATTTAGTTTTTTTGTTTTGTTTTGTTTTATGCACATACATTTTAATAAGGAATATTTTTAGTTTCACTGATATAATTAAATAGCTGTGACTTTATTTTTCTTTTTCTCAGTCCATTAAATAAAGTGTAACGGCAATATAACACTCCAAATTACAAAATGTTGTCGAAATATGTATGAATGTATAATTTATACATAAAAATAATGAAAGATATTTAAATATATGAAAGTATGAGATATTTCGTCTATCGTGCATGTCATAAAAATAAAAAAAAAACCCGTCATGTGCGAGTTGCACTCTCGCACCCAAAATTCCGTACCAAATTTTATCATTGTAAGTAAACGGGAAGTAAAATTGACATAAATTACGGCTTGATTACTTCATTTGGTCTTAAAATTTGAGATGACTGTTAGTCAGACACACTGAGATGTGATATGGAACCTTAAAAATTTATATTTTCATCTGATTCATTCGTGTACTGATTTAATTATGAACTATTGAATGAGAGTACATACTGTGTCCGTTAATAGTTTCCTTTTAAATTTAATTTACAATGGAGCAAAATATCTTTGTTTTACTATAAAGCAATACGTATTCATTGTTTGTCGGTGCTTTTCACGAGTAAATTTGCTTTGCAATACTCTGACGTAATGAGTATACAATCTGCAATATAAAGTGAATTTATTATAACGTTATAAATACAACTGTTATATGCATAATATTAATTATTCATTATTATTAATATATATCTAGATGATTTGTATTTAATATGTTATATGTTTGTACTTTATGTTTTAGCAGAGGTCCTGATCTGACTTGAACATATGAAAGTGACATGTACTGTACTATGGGAACGAGAAATAAAGATAAGCTTGCAAGTCATAGATGCATTTTGGAGGCTTAAATAAGTAAAGAAATGATTTATGAGTCTTGCTATATAAATCCTGTAATCTATTCTGATTATGCTAATGAAAACAGTATAAATAAATAAAGCATATCTTTCGAGATGAGACGACTTGTATGAAATTTATATTTTTCGAATTTCATGCAGGACATATTTCATATTGTATTAAATAATCAAATTTTAGCTTTTATATATAAAATCAGAGCTACCTTTCGAGTCGATGGTAGCTTTATATTCCTCCGATAATTCAGAAGTCTATTTTAGTGAAGAATATTTTGAATTTGGATTTCTACGATCGAATCTTCAACAATACGCCCCCCTCCCCTTTTTTTTGGGAACAATAACAAAAATTTAATAATATTAGTATATATGTAAATTTTTGATTAAATAAAGTTGGTTCAAGTGTGTAATATAGGTGTTTAATTATAAGTTTAACAAGAATTTAAAGTTTTCTGCCTTACAGATAGCAAAGTAAATAAACAATTTCCCAAACGCTGAAGTTTTGTACAATGAATAATAATCATGGATCCCGAAATAAATATAAAACGAAATAAAAACTCATTATAAAGTTAAAATAACTGTCTACCCAATTTAAGTTTAAAAATGTTCGAATGTGTTGCCTTGGGAGACAAGAAGATGGTGTTGCAACTTACCGCTAGCGGTATTGTGTTGTTAACTAGTTAAAATTTTATTTTTGTTTAGTACTTGTTTTAATAAAAATTCTAAATTTAGATTGCATTTTAAATTTATGAATTCATCATTTCCAGAAATTTTTGTTACGTCAGCTTCATGCTGTATATGGCATATGGGAAGGAAGAGAAAATATAGAGATTACGCCAGACTTTGATATTTTGCTTGTTGAGTGGAACTCAATCATGCCTTTATCCTAGCAAAGGTGAAAAATTAAATGATTGATTACGTCATGTGTAGATAGAACCTACAACGATCTCGTTTATAGTCAACGCTGCAACACGACATAAAGTATACATAAAGATGAATATGTAATTAATACAAAACATAAAATTAAAAACAATATACGTTTTTATGTTCTCGTATTTCATATCTCAACAAGTTAACAAGCTTAACCAGAATTTCTGCTAAAAAATAACCATTTTTCTATTTCACCTCTAGATATAAACAAAAATATTTTCCAGACGAAACATCTAACTGAGCCTTTAAAAGAAAACTCGAGGTCACATCACGTAACCAATGTATGCAAAATGTGACAGCGAAATTGTGCCTTCATGATAAATTGTTAGTCCAAGTTCAAAACTCGTGTTCAAAACGTTCACATATCTAATATAGACACGTGAGTAGACGCTATTCGTAACTCGCTGCTACCATTTAATACAAACTTAAACATCTAGAAAGTCGCAAGAAATAACAATGCTCTCGTACAGATGCTTGTTCGAAATCTTGTTACTTTACGTGTTTACTTTATTTGAAGCAATTTGTCGCTACATTTTGACTTTTTTCCTTTTTAATTGTTATTTGTGAGTAGAATTATTATTATAAACCAACATATACAACGTTTGAAGTATAAATGGTACAATAATGTTATAATATTGTTTATAATGAGCATTTATGTTTTCCTTAATAGATTAGGACCATCATATAGATAGATATTTAAAAAATAAAAATAGTTTCTAAGCTTCATAGACCATTAGAAGAGTAGGTTATAAAAGATAAATTATCCACTTAATTTTCTGAAAGCTATTTTAGTTAACAAATTGTTGTTTCCGTAACAATGATAAATGATTTAGTAACAGTAACACAAAGTATTCGTACACTGTACTTTGCAAGCCTTTTAAAAATTATTTCATTATGACTTTTTATCTTGTGGGTAGATGTTGTGGTGTGTTGTTGTGTGTTCACGCTGTATCCCGCAAATGGCAGGGTAGGCAGAGGGAACCATAGGAACCTAGTGTTAAGACACTTCGTTCCCCGCTTTCCGCCTTTTTGAGCCATTGCATGTTGAGTGGCGGGACTCAACGCCGCACTTTGCCTTATTTATTAAAACAAAAAAAATGAAAATAATTCATTTAGAAACAAAATTTTATCCAAAGAAAAAAAATCATTGTTGATGTTGATGTTGTTGGGCAGTCGGTGCTCTTGCCCGACTATTCTCCGACTAGTCGGATAGTTGGCTTTACCGACAATTCTCCAACTAGTGGGTACATCTCTAGTATGTATCTATGTAACGGAAACTTTTAACGTGATTTTGACCAACTAAGAAATTTATGAAAGGATTGATAACAATACGTTTAGGATTCAAATGCAGGTTTGTTAAAAAGAATAACAATCTAGCAACTATTTACATTTATGGAATCAAACTTTTACATAAATTAGTACTAACCGAAAGGAATCACCGATATAATTCAAAAACATACTTACATGAATAATTAATTATCTAGCAATTATCACAATTATTAAAATAATACAAATCACAACGACCACGACCGTACTGTTCGAAATCTAACAGAATAATTAGCAGTCCGCTACTAAGCTGCCTGGTTTTATAATGTTGTCATTCACGTCAGTGGAGGGTAGGTGGAGATTCCTAACTATATAATATTATGAAAAACAAAAATATATAAAAAAATGGTAAATTAATAACATAACAAAATACGCTTTTATGAATAATTTACTAAAAGGTAAGAAATATATATGTCTTAATTTGAATTAAATGAAAAAAAAAATCACTATATAAAAAACGTGGGTGCATGGCGTCAATAGATTACTAAACACAGTCTGTTTTTTTATTTTCCTTTTTAACTTTTATTTAGTAGTAAAATTTTATTTAATGTGCATATTGTGTGTATGATGTGTGTATGTATGACATAATGTGCATGATGAGCTCTGTCTCACTAAGTAATGTCTGTGTCTTCATATTTTCACTTAGAGAAATATTTATATTTATAATATACTTTTATAATTAGTACTTTTATACTATGCTTTTATAGTTTTATAAGAATTGCAGCTCACATTTTTACTCTGGTAGACTTTCTAGTGTAAAATAATTAATCCCTTTTTTTCCAGTTTCTCTTTAAATATCGATAAATACTCTTTTAGTGGTTCCCAAAATACATATACGCCAAATAGCGACTATCTACGACCAGTTAGGCTGTACCCTGTATCAGTCAATAGTTTATATAAAAAAAATATCAGTTGGCTTTTAATGTTTAGCACGTATTACATCTAAATTGAAAGAAAATAAAATACATACATCTGTTATCCTGCGGCCTGATTACGCCAGACTTACAGAGAAATCTCTAAGTCAAGTCGAGTACAGAGATAATTACAGCTGAGTTGTTTTTGTCAAATCCTAAAGCTTGACGATTACTAATAACTTGTTTTTTTTATTAACAAATATATATTTTAGTAGATTATATATTTGTTTTTGTAGACACTTGAAATTGTGTTTGTCTGTTTATTTTTAATCACAGTTTGAGGAAAAGCTTTTTATTTAAAGCTCGCTTGGTGGTGGTTTAACGAATGCCAAACAAACAAGTTCAAGATAATTGCGTGCTTCTGAGGAAACAAGAATTCGCTGTTTTAATTGTGGTTCCGTGATTTTAACCGTGAAATGTACCTTTCGAAATTCTTGTACTTTGTACGTTTTTGTATGTCGAGTAATAAAGGTATGCTCTATATAGTAATATATATGTAGGTCAAATATGATTATTATTTTGTAGTTGTGTTTAGAGATATATTCAAAAATAGAGAATATATTCAAAATTTTGAAATAAATTAATTAATCTGTCACAGTTACGACTAAACTGTAGCCGTTAGTAATATAGAAAAATGTGCTGCGTTTATCTAAGTACTTTTTCTATTCATAATAATCAATTATTTTACTGATCCCTTAATTTTTTATGTTATTGTTAACTAATATAATATTTTAATCAATTATTTATACGCACACTTAAATAAGTTATATATACAACAATAGAGCAGACCAATTTCATTCAATATATCTATATTAGCATCGTTCGATATCGCTTCTAAAGCTTGGGTTTTTCGTATCGCACGCAATAGCAGCCTAATACGCTGTAAGCGCTCTTTCAACCAAACCCAAAGGCGTTCCGCATCTTTTTACTGATCTATTGTATAAAAATCAATTTATTTGTGCACTTTCTTCACTTTCCTATAAAATTCAACAATTTAAGTAGGTTGTAGCTTTATTTTTATGGATTGTGGGAATTGTTAAAGCTACATTGCATTCTGCGTTACTATCTAATGTTTGATTGTATTTAAATATTTACCCCGCATATCGGAGGATAAGCAGATACAATTCGTGACTCTCTGTTCTCTACTTTTTTCCCAAATGTGAGACATTGTATTTTGATTAGATAATTAACTTAGACCGCACGGGAAGATCGGCCTGTCATCTATCGCTTTCACAGTTATAGGGCCTCAATGTGTCACAATAGGCTGTATTATGTTATAAATTAAAGTATTGTATATAAAGTAAAAAAAAATAAATCATGCAATGTTAACTTTTTAATTAATGTATAGAAAATACTAGACTGTTTTTAACTATAATATGTATGTCAGTGGTTGAAAAATTGATATCTGACTATATTCGAGCGACACTTGACGAAACACGATAGCAATTTTATTTTTCCTATGTACGTATCATATATGAACAAAATTATTCTTCTTTCCTAAACCGCGAAAGTTTTTAAATCTAACTTTAGGAAAACCAATTTCGAGCTGTTATTCGCGAAACACAATAAAAATTTTAACAAGGTCTTACAGTCCTCTACCGTTCACATCATGTGGGTGCAGCAGTAAAATAAATGGTATGACTTAAGTTTATTACAAACAGTTTATTGTGGTCATAAACTGTCCACTATTTGACAAACAAGAACGTGGCTTTTGCTTTATATACATAACTACAATGACAAGCGTGAATTTATTTAATTTTCTTTGCTCTGGCAACAAGGCAAAAGCGCGGCGTTGAGTTCCGCCTCCCAACACGAAATGCCTCAAAAGGTGGAAAGCGAGAAACGGAATGTCTTAACACTTGGTTCTTTGAGCCTATGGCTCCCTCTGCTTACCCTGCTATGTGCGGGATACAGCGCAAAGCAAAAAAAAAAATAAAGTATGTATAGTAGAAAATGGTTTATTTAGATTGAAGCTTGATCAGTTGACGATTACATGTGAAAATATTATATACTCTTTAATAATATTAACTAATACCATACATATTATTTATGTATTTAACAGTAACGTAATTCAATATAATTATAGAAAAAAAACAACAAAACAGGTATTTACTTTAAGGTGGCGAAAATAATATTCTAATACAACATATAAAGGAATAAGATACACAATGACCCGTTTAGTCCATAACATAAAAGGAACGTGTACCAAGTAACGGATATCTAACGTAATATCCGGTGTTTCAAAAGACCTGGCAACGATCCTTACATAGAAGTTATCCTGAAATACAAAATAACCTGTCTAAATTCGACCCTCGTCATATGAACCTCTCAATAAAGGTTTTCAGAGATTAAAGTATTACAGTTAGTTGACATTACACAATTTATAATGTTATTTTTATATAGGGACCGTCGTGGCGCAGTAGCGGGTTGATGGTTGAGGGTTTTATTTCCGTCCGGGGAAATCAATTGTTTTCATTTCCCTAGTGACCAGAGCGATGTGGTAGCAAGACAACGCGGCGTTGAATTCCGTCACATAATACACAATATATCACAAATGGCCAGAAAGTGGCGAACGGAGAGTCCTAACACTACGTTTCCTTTGCCTACCCTTACTATATGCAGGACACACGTTAAGTTAATGAATTTTTTTTTCACTGTAGAAAATATTGTTTTATAACTTTACAACGGTAAAATTGTTTGTGTATTCATTTACGATACAAAATTTCATACAATTATATATTGTATGAAATTTTGTATCGTAAATGAATTTAAATGTGGTGCGATGAGAACGTACAGCTTAATTGGTTAGAGCGCCTGGACAATAGCCAAGAGCCAAGAGACGTAGATTCGAATTGAGCTCTATTTAAATATATTTGTACTGAAATAATATGTTTATGTTAAACAATACAATATCATTACAATCAGTTTAAGTTCAAATTTTACATAAAGTTAAAAATAAAGCGTTAAGATTGTCACCTCTTTTGAGTAAAATAAAATTTGACACAAATCACAAAATAATAAATAATACATACAAAATTTGATGATTGTTTTCGTCGACAACCATGTTACGCTACAAGAACTAATGCAACGCCATAGTGTATAGAGTAGCGTTTTTGCAGGCTGTTAAAATTTCTAATAATTACTTTTAAATTTCTAATAATTACTTTCAAATTTCTAATAATAAATTTCTAATAATTACTTTCAAATTTCTAATAATAAATTTCTAATAATTACTTTCAAATTTCTAATAATAAATTTCTAATAATTACTTTCAAATTTCTAATAATAAATTTCTAATAATTACTTTCAAATTTCTAATAATAAATTTCTAATAATTGCTTTCAAATTTCTAATAATAAATTTCTAATAATTACTTTCAAATTTCTAATAATAAATTTCTAATAATACTTTCAAATTTCTAATAATAAATTTCTAATAATTACTTTCAAATTTCTAATAATAAATTTCTAATAATTACTTTCAAATTTCTAATAATAAATTTCTAATAATTACTTTCAAATTTCTAATAATAAATTTCTAATAATTACTTTCAAATTTCTAATAATAAATTTCTAATAATTAATACAGAATTAAATTATAATAATAGAACTCAACTTTAGTTTCCATAGTTTTGTTATACCACAACTTTGTCAGGGCCCTTTTTGTTAATTTTCTCGATATTGATGTGATTTCTTTTCGGTAAAAGTTAGTTAGGTTATGTTGGTATAAATTCTAGACTTGGAAATAGTTGTTGTGAATCACGTGTCCGTATGAGGAAATGAAATAATTCATTTCCCTTAGTAAGAATAGAATTCACAACCGTAGCACTTACAATTAGCTGCTGCTAAGCCATGACAGCCACAATTATTTTCTTACATAGAATACAAATTGAAACAGGTGATTGACGAGGTAATTTACTACCACGTCTATCACCTGTATCAATATGTCCATCGACCTGCCGGTTGTCCTGTAAATCCAACATAGAAGACGTACGTATTAAGAAATTCATTATTCTCGTATATGTAATATATATTGAAAATATGTCTAATCAATTAATCCGAAAGGCTGTTTAAGGAGGCCCAAGCAGGCTTTAGACCTGGAAGAGGATGATTAAATCTAATCTTTTTTCTACCCATGATCACAGATTTTTTTATTGTAAACCAAAAGGTTTTCTGTGTTTCGTGAAATTGGAAAATATTGAACGGACCCTTGCTGCAGACTGTAAAGTTTCTTTATAGAGATTACTCAGCCTGTAACGAGTTAGAACTGACATGTGACCATGTCACTGTCATGTCTTTTTGCCCTACATCTGTTTTTTCAATCACTCTTGTATGTTATTAAAAATCGTGATTAATGTACCTATATGTTTATTGCATGTATATATTATAACGTAAACGTATTCGTAATTAACAAATAGTCTGTAAGCAGATTAGGCTCTTTTCCACTTCCCACAATTGATTTTCAAATTCAAAATCGTACTAACACTATTTTATTTATTGGAACACAATAATAAAAAGAAGTAAATTAAATTATTTTAAGATCACTCATTTTTTTTAAGTCACTCAGATGCCTGTGTCAAGACCATTTTCTCCAAGTCACGTGGAAGAATCTAGCCGAAATTGAAATGAAATATCCAAATCGATGACCTCTTAAGGCACAGTAAAAATCAAACTTCTAAGTCAACGCAATCAGAAGATGTGAACGTTTATGCTTAATTTTTTGCATTTTATATGAAACTCGTGGCGTAATCAAAACCTACATGGTACTTCCCGTCATCCTAGAGTTATGAAATCTGAAAATATGAAATCTAGTGAAAATATATATATATAAATATATATATATATATATATATATATATATATATATATATATATATATATATATATATATAATATATTATATATACATATATATATATATATATATATATATATATATATATATATATATATATATATATATATATATATATATATATATATATATATATATATATATATATATATATATATATATATATATAAAATGTTATTGCCGACTGTTATTAGTTGTATTTCAAAGAACTTATAGTACATATAAAGAATAAAATCTCAAATTTGATCATTTATAGGTTAAATGCAGAAATAAGCCACTGTAAACTTATATTTGTAGTTAATTTCATACAAAGTGAGTAGATAGGACTGCAAATTTAAGTTCGTCATTTTCTATCGGTAGTGTTTTCGTTATCATTCCGATGAGGAAAACACTACCTATAGAAAATGTACAATCTTGAAATAGGTACGGAACCTGCGGTGCGCGAGTACTAAGTACTACTCGCACTGGATCGAACTTTTTTATGTTTAAATACACCCCCATTCCTTGGCGTTCTTTATTGTAGTCCTGACAAATTTACTACTATTTTATTCTATTTTTAACATTTTCAATGTTTAAAAAAATAATAATATTATTATTAAGAATTTATTTGACAAAATCTATTATATAATTTTGCTTCACTAGCTAGTAATTGACGTAATTAAAATATGTCTATTTTTTTCTACGGAAACCCCATTGAATGCCAGGATGACAACTATTCTATGTTGATTTAGGTTTTAAGCTGTATTTATTCATTTTGTAGTAGAGAGAAGTAATCAAAGTACGTCTTTTTTAAGAAAACTAATGAAATACTGAAATTCACTAATTTTTTGGGCCAGTAGCTTTTACGTGATTTGCTAATAAATAAACAAACATACGGACAAAATGGTTAGTTTAGCTTTATTTATAATAAGTATAACGATAGATTAACGATATATAAATCGACCCATTAATACATTTTAAAATCTTTTATGAACATAGTTTCTTTTCTGACTTTGACTTTTCAATACTTTAATACTACGTCAATTTCATCTATGGTCTGTAGATGTATTTAAGATATATCAACATTAATACAATTAAAAAAACCCCGCCAACGTGATGCGGAAATTTTATT
This sequence comes from Dione juno, assembly GCA_037127375.1. Classification (NCBI taxonomy): domain Eukaryota; kingdom Metazoa; phylum Arthropoda; class Insecta; order Lepidoptera; family Nymphalidae; genus Dione; species Dione juno. The sequence goes on along the minus strand of JAXRJS010000021.1, from coordinate 763,404 downwards.
TCAATAAATAACGACATCTGGTTCTTTAATCTATAGATATTATAAAATGTTACTATAGATTTTAAAACAAATTATATTTATTTTATTTATTTATAATTATTTGAACTTACCTACCAATAGATGATATTCTATCAAAACTACTTAATTACCTTCTGATTGCTAAATGTCATTATAATAATTATAAATCAAATCATTTTTAACTTTTACTGTGACATCTACCTAGATTATGGAAATAATTTTCAAATGTTTTTATAATTTAAATAAAAAAAACTTTTACCGTTTGCCACGGTTACTAAGTGAGATCAGAATATACCACCTTTTATACTACCTTTACTTGCAAGTAATAGACGTAATTTTATTGTCTCTGTTTTTATTTGTCATTCGAGGTTTTTATTGCATGTCAGGATAAAAACTACCCTATATATATTGTTTAAGTCTATGAAGTATTAGCATGCCAAATCTAACTCACTTCTTTTCGGTTATTTTAGTAATTTAAATTTATTACTTTTTCATTTATTTTTCGGGAACAGCATGGAATACCGGGATAAATATAAATTTATATCAGTCGGGACTATAAGCTATTACTAAACAAAAATTCATTCATTTCTGTCCAGTAGTTTGGAGATTTGATTATCTGGTTTGACTGGAGGCCAAATAAACAGACAGAGAGACGGAAAGACAGACAGACAGACAAAAAATCCGCTGAGTGGATTTTTGGCTTCTACTATCGACATATTAACCGACACAATCAATCTTTTTTTAAATCTTTAATGTACAGAATTGACTTTTCTATCCTTTTATTATATATATATATATATATATATATATATATATATATATATATATATATATATATATATATATATATATATATATATATATATATATATATATATATATATATATATATATATATATATATATATATATATATATATATATATATATATATATATATATATATATATATATATATATATATATATATATATCTTCTTCTTCCACTTTGCATTATCCCGGCCTATTGCCAGGGTCTGCTTCCTACTTAGTCTACTCCACTTTGCACGGTCTTGAGCATCCTCAGTGGTTAGTCCATTGGCTCTCATGTCGTGCGTCACGACGTCCAGCCATCGCTTCCTTGGACGTCCGGGGGGTCTTACTCCAGGGACAGACATATCAAGGCATTTTCTTCCGACGTAGTTCTTAGGCCGGCGCAAAACGTGGCCATACCATCTCAGACGACGCTCTTGGAGCTTATCCGCTACGTCACGGACCCAAGACTACCTCGATTGAATGTGTTGCGTATGCGGTCAGCCCGAGTAACGCCACACATCCACCTCAGCATCTTCATCTCCGTTACGTGAAGCTCCTGAGTGTGCCGAGATAATGCTGGCCAACATTCGCTGCCGTATAGAAGAACTGGTCGGATCATGCTCTTGTATATCAGCCCCTTGAGTTTGGGCGGTATTCTGCGATCGCAGACCACACCAGTGACCTTCCGCCATTTGGCCAAGCAGCGCTAACCCGGGCGTGGACATCGTAGTCGATGCCTCCGGACTCGTGCATAATGGATCCAAGGTACCTGAACTTCTCCGACTTAACGGCTGGCTCAGGCCCGATGTGGATGGTGCTCGAGTCTGGGTTCCCGCAAGCCATGTACTCGGTCTTTGACACATTCAGTTTAAGACCACCGTTCTCAAGCGCACCCTTCCAGGCATTCACTTTACGCTCCAGCATCAGTCGGTTCTCGTCAATGAGTACTATGTCATCGGCATACATCATCAGCCATGGAGGCTGGTCCTGGATGTGAGCCGTGACAGTATCTAGCACTACATTAACAAAAGTGGACTAAGAGCTGAGCCTTGGTGAACCCCTACTGTAATTGGGAAGGGTTTGGTATCGCCAACAGCGGTCCTAACTGTAGAAACAGAGTCGTTGTACATGTCTCTGATAATAGCAACATAGGATTCAGGGATCCCTTTGGATCGCAGTGCCCACCAGATACATTGACGTGGCACACAGTCAAAGGCCTTCTGCAGGTCTAAGAATGCCACATGCAGAGCTCTCCTCTTTTCCCTGTGTGCCTCCATCAAATTCTGAGGGCAAAAATGGCGTCCGTAGTGCCTGATCCTGGCTGAAATCCATATTGACACTCAGAAACAGTACACTCTCGGCGGAGCCTGAGGGCAATCACGCGCTCGAAGAGCTTCATGGTGTGACTCATAATCTTAATGCCCCTATAACTACCGCAATCTTGAACACTGCCCTTCCTTTGTAAATAGGGGTAATAAAACTGTGCCGCCATTGATGTGGCATCGTCCCAGTGTTCAAAATGTGGTTAAAAAGATCAGTAAGCATGAGCACACCACGAGAGCCTAACGATTTCCACGCTTCGATCGGAATATCGTCAGGTCCCACCGCCTTGCCGTTCTTCATGCGTCGAAGACAATTCCAAGTTTCATCAAGGGTTATTGGAGCAATAAGTCCCAGGTTAGGAGGTGGTTCAGACGGAATACTACCCGGGTGCTGAGTATTCAGCAGCTCCAAGAAGTAACTTCTCCACCTCTCACAGAAGCATGACTACAAAGCAGCTTGCCCTGGGAATCTCTGACGCAAAGACATTTTGTGATATCTTGCGTCGCTTTATCCCGAGCACGTGCTAATTTGTAGATGAGCTTCTGCCCTCCACAGTTTCAAGTTTATCATATAGAGGTAATAAACTTTCACTGCGGGCTCTGGCTACAGCTCTTGTGCTGGCACGTTTCGCTGCTATGTACTCCAGTCTGTCTTCAGGAGAGTTGGAACGCTGCCACTCCTTAAATGCAGTCTTCTTATCATGAATCACCTCCTGTACCTTGTCATTCCACCACCATGTCTCCCTGTCCATAATACGTCCTCCCTTAGAAACGCCAAGAACATGTTTACCAGCCGTAATAATTGCTGACTGAGCTCGATCCCAAGCATCCTGAGCAGTTTCGGTGTTAGTTGTTAAATTTTGAGTGTTAACCTCTGCCAGAAAGTCGGTCTGCATCGGTCCATTCAGCAACCACCACTTGATCTTAGACTTACGCGTCTCGGCTAATTTCTTTATCGGGGTAACGACATAATCCATGACAAGAAGACGATGTTGGGCCGTGAGGCTTTCACCAGGAATGACTTTACAGTTAGTTACCTTGCCAACATGACACCGCCTGGTCAATAGGTAATCTATTTGGGTTGAATGGAGTCCACTCGCATACGTAATAAGGTGCTGCGGACTCTTTTGGAAGAACGTATTCACGATGGCCAGATCAGATGCAATAGAGGTTCTTAGGATATTTTCGCCCTCTATATTGCGGCGACCGTGACCAAAACCACCGTGGACACGTTCATACGTTTCCGCAGCCTTACCCACGTGACCGTTAAGGTCTCCCCCAACTATGATCACCTCGGTAGATGGTATAGCGAGTAGAACGTCTTCATATTGCTCCCAGAATGACTCCTTTTCGGCCCCGCTACAACCAGCCTGGGGAGCGTAAGCACTGATTAAGTTGGCGATAGCCCCCTCAATCAGTACCTTCACCCGCATCAGGCGGTCGCTGCGTCGGTCAACTTCGAGGAGACCATTCCGTAGCTCTTCAGATAAAACTACTGCTACACCAGTTTTACCGGAAGGAGACCCAGTGTATATGAGCTGGTAACCCTGTCCGATGATACGGGACTTATTGCCCTTCCAGCGGGTTTCCTGAAGGAAAGCACACTGGACCCGACGCCTCATGAGTACATCTGTTAGTTCCCTGCATCGTCCGGTTAGAGAGCCAATATTCCACGTTGCAAAGCGGAGTTTCCTTCTGGGTACTTTCTTCTTTAGCCGTGTCCGTACTTGACACGGTAGCCCTTGCCCATTTAACACAGGTGTAGGGCGATGTGCCTGCGCGTCGTTTAGCGGCGACGCCCTAGCAGTACCCAGCAACATCTTTTTTCCTTTCATATGAGTGGCAGGTGGCGGCTTTTTAATGGAGCGATTGCCATCTGACCTCCAAAACCCATTTTTGTGGGGAAAGCCAAGGATGAGAGGGGAAAGATTAGTAGAAAAAGGGGGGGGGGTAAGGACACCACCTTTCATGGATTGGGAAGGAGTATGACAGTGGTGGCTCGAGGATCCGGGGTCGCGTACCCGTATGCCCAGTACCAATATCGGACAGATATTGGCCAGACACCCTCTGAAATATATATATATATATATATATATATATATATATATATATATATATATATATATATATATATATATATATATATATATATATATATATATATATATATATATATATATATATATATATATATATATATATATATATATAATATATTTATTGTTTTATTTTTATACTCTGGTTTTTCATACCTGATGGGGGCCGACCCGAAATAAAGGGAAAAAGTATGGAAGAAGAAGTTTTTGATATTTAGTCCTATAGCGGTATATGGGCTAGCGCTACACCTGCGACAAGTGGGCAATGGCTAGCGTGTCAGGTACGGGCACGGCTAACGACGTTAGTACAAAGACGGAAACTCCGCTTTGCAACATGGAATATTGGCTCTCTAACCGGACGATGCAGAGAACTCGTAGATATACTCATGAGACGTCGGGACCAGTGTGCTTTCCTTCAGGAAACTCGCTGGAATGGCAATAAGTCTCGTAAGATCAGGCAGGATTACCACCTTGTATACACTGGGTCACCTACAGGCAAAACGGTGTGACGGTAGTGCTTTCTGAAGAGCTTCAGAATGGGCTTTTTGAAGTTGACCGCCGCTGCGACCGCTTGATGCAGATAAGGGTATTAATTGAGGGCATTACCACAAACTTAATCAGGGCCTATGCTCCCTAGACGATTCTGGGATTATGAGTCATATCATGAAGCTCTTCGAGCGCATGATTGGGTTTCAATTAGGATCAGGCACTATGGACGCCATTTTTGTCCTCAGAACTTTGATAGAGGCTTACAAGGAAAAAAGGAGAGCTCTGCAAGTGCCTTTTTGGACCTGTAGAAGGCCTTTGACTTTATGCCACGTCAGTATGTCTGGTGGGCATTGCGATCCAAGGGGAATCCTGAAGCCTATATTGAGGTGATCAGAGATATGTACAACGACTCTGGTTCAGTGGTTAGAAACACTGTTGGCGACACCAAACCCTTCCCGATTATAGTAGGGGTTCACCAGGGATCAGCTCTTAATCCATTTTTATTCAATGTAGTGCTGGATACTGTCTCGGCCCACATCCAAGGCCAGCCTCCGTGGCTGATGATGTATACCGATGACATAGTACTCATTGACGAGAACCGACTGATGCTGGAGCGTAAAGTGAACGCCTGGAAGGGTGCTCTTGAGAACGGTGGTCTTAAACTGAATGTGTCAAAGACTGAATACATGGCTTGCGGGAACCCGGACTCGAGCACCATCCACATTGGGCTTGAGCTAGCCGTGAATTCAGAGAAGTTCAGGTACCTTGGATCCGTTATGCATGAGTCTCGAGGCATCGACCACGAAATCTATGCCCGTATAAGCGCTGTCTGGGTCAAAGGGCGGGAGATCACTGGTGTGGTCTGCGATAGTAGAATACTGCTCAAGCTCAAGGGACTGATAAACAAGAGCATTATCCGACCGGTTCTTTTATACGGCAGAAAATGTTGGCCACCATTATCTCGGCACACTCAGGAGCTTCACGTCAAGGAGATGAAGATGCTGAGGTGGATATGTGGCGTTACGTGGGAGGATCGCATACGCAACACATTTATTCGAGGTAGTCTTGGGGTTCAAGACGTAGCGTCGCCTGAGACGGTATGACCATGTTATGCGCCGAACTAAGAACTGTGTTGGAAGGAAGTGCCTTAACATGTCTATCCTTGGAGTTAGACCAACCGGACGCCCAAGGAAGCGATGGCTGAATGTCGTGACGTAGCCAATAGATTGTCCACTAAGGAAGTTGAAGACCGAGCAAAATGGAGTAAGCTTAATCGGAAGGCAGACCTTGGAAAACGTAGCCGGGACTAATGCCAGGCAGAAGAAGAGATCAGTGATGGGCTAGTAGTATGACCGCAGACTATAAAAGCAGAGGTCAGTTTCAAATCCCCACGATAGTGACTCACTTACAAGATTTTCATCAAATAATTAAAGGATATATATAATTTTTATTAAAACTGATGTTTCAAAAGATGTATTTTCAATATGATCGTTATCGTAACATACGAGAAGTATTTATATCCTGAAGTAAAGGAGCAGAGTTCTAGTTCAATTTTCCAGTAAACGCTCGCTTAATACCACTGAATAGATGACAACTTTTTCCCAGTTACTGCAATAATGCGACAAAATTTAAGTGAATATTTCACTTTTGTTTTGAATATTAAATTTTAATTCCAATTCCATTAAAAAATTACATGTAAAAATAGCAAAAAAAGAAAAAAAAAAGAGTTGAAATCAGAAGTACAGCCAAGTTTATCATCATCAACCCATTTGAACTCGGGGATCATAATTACGCCACAAATAATATCGTTTATTTATTTTTAATTTATTAATTCTAAAATAATTAAAATAATATTTCCAGTAATATTCAGTTTGTGTTTAAGTTTGTACATAAAAATTATTTTTTTAAATAATTTTAGTTTCTACTTTCTAGTTTTTTATTCCCGAATAAGTACAGTCTTGTATTGTCTGACCGTTTTTGGCCACAGTGACTGTCACCTCATCAATGAGAGCTTACTACATGTGCGTTAACGTGACTGACATCGACGTGACGATCTTTGCAGAAAATGTACGACCACACTCATAACAAGTCAGTACACCTTCGATATAATTATACTAAATGACTTCAGTTGTTCGGGCCTCGCGTTTAAGATTGAGCACGTTTTTTTCTTTTTGTCTCAAACTCCGACACCTTGGTGTTGTTTTGATTCGAATCCTTAATGTTATTGTAAAAATTTAATCACTTATGTTCATCACTGATAATGTAAGATTGTAAAGGTAAAATAATTTTACAAATAGGTGCAGTAGTTTTGGAGCTTATTCCAGTCAAACATACAATAAAATCTTTCCTCTTCCTCATATTAGTATAAATATGTAGGTAAAAGGAATGTAATGTTATAAAACGTATACCTAAATCTATAGACGTACTCGTAAATCAAATTTTTTTACAATTTTTTTTAATCATTGTATTTTTTCAAGTGAGTATTCTTATTTTTTTTTATTTTAAAAAAGTTGCCTCTAGCTACTAAAATATAAACAACTTTTTTTAAAATTTTGTCTGTTTCTTTATCTTTCCATATGTCCATCTCTGGAACAGCTGAACCGATTCTATGGGATTTTTACCGGAAGATAGGTTATGGAACAGCAACATGTAGACTACTATTTGTCCCAGAATTCCCGCGAGACCAATCTCACGGGAATTCTTTGACAAATAGTATGGGACAAATAGTATAAATGCCAAATTTACGCGGGAGAAACCACGTTAAATGCCCGTGTTAATTAAATTAATTAAAATAATTTTCTATATACATATATATTTCTTAATTTTTCATAAACAAAGTGATTTGTAAGGAAAGAATAGAAAAGTTATGTAGACAATACATGTGTATTATATTAGAGTAAATCCGAGATCAAACAGGCGAATCTACGAACGGGTAACGGGTGTTCGGTACAGTAATAAAGCGTAATATATGCATATATGCATATACGATATAGTGATTCAATATGAGCTTTGACCAAAATTACAATAATATTACACTGTGTATGCACGTCCGTCGTTAGATTGGACTATAATCTTTTTCGCAAATGTCGAGTTCGGCGACATACGACTTATTGACTAATGTCCTTTATACAACTCAATGTCGCTTGACGTGGTAGAGGCTGGCTGACGTTTAGCTTTAGAGAACTGGCGATGCTGTCTCGCGTTGCGTGAACGATCCTTGTACGGCGTTGGACATTGATATAGCTTGTGACACGAACCTGTCAGTGTCAGACGAGTCTACGACTTACTAGTAACTGATGGCACTATTCCATGTTGCACTACGTAGCGCAGGCTGATATATTTGTCTTGCCACTGTCGTCTAGTTGTATCGTGAAGTAAGTTGCCGCGTAAGCGTGGATATTGATATAAGGTCTTCCATTATGGTTTTTCGGCTTAGTAGCTTCGGTAGTTGGTGTATGTAGTTGTATCGCGGACACTTTTATTTTATGTTCTAAGTCCACTGTATATAATAGGGCCTACCTGTCTTGTAGATTTTTTTATGGGATTACTAGGATTACTAGAGTATGTTACTACATTCCACGTACTGTGTTAGACAAATAGACTGCGTTTCCCGCTTTGTCACTTTCGTTTTACTAGACGGTGTGCTGGGGTTTTCCGGGCGTTTATTTAATAAGCGGTGGTACGTTAAGCACCAGTTACTTAAATTGATCTTTTATTTTTTTTTGATCACATCACAAAGTACAAATCTAAGGTAATATTTACTTAACCAAGCGTACCAGTACCTTTGGAAAGATTTAAAAAAATATTTGCATATAACAGGTAACTAATAATTGATCTTTTGCAAAGTAAATATTATAAGCATCATATACTTTAACTGTTTGGTTGTAATCCTGAGTGTTCCTGGTCGGAATTCACGGTGACGGAGTCGTTATCCGCCACTGTTTTTCGTAGTTATAATGTAGGGATCAATAGGACGTGCACGCAGCTTTTCTTTGGATGAGCTCTAGCCTAATTTTAACGGTAAGTTGTCGACACTGCAGTTATTATTTCTCTTTCTGATGGCAAACGACGTTGTGAGCATACAAAATTTTAACTACTAGACCTAAGGAAAGATTTAATATACTGAAGAATACTAGAGAGTAGGAGTCAGTGTTTCTATTGATTATTGACTTATAATAATACAAAATTTATTGTGGTTATATTTCAGTAAAAACCTGTTCAAGCCTATAGTCAAAATTTATAAAATATTTACGTATCTTAATAATAATTTGTCAGAATTGATGTATCGTATCCATTACCATAATGAAATTAAATTTCCCATATCGACCGCTCCACCAAATATATTTAAGTACTGTCGACCAATAGCCAAATATTCTACAACTTTATATTGTCCAGACAATACGCTTGACGAGAGTTTTCATACAAATGTATATTATAGTTGAAGAAAAAAGAACATCTATGAAAGACCCACCGGCACCTAAACGAAATAATTATGTGCAAAATGAAATTGTTGGAATACAGAATATTAAATATCTTATTGTATTAGAAATTATATTTGGAGTGAATCGTATATATTTGCTTTGTTGTAGAAAATTTGTCCGGTGGTTTAGTTATGGCTACACCATTATGTTGTTATTGTTTTTAGAAATATATGTTGCTGAAGATGGCCATGTTTACGCTACAGAGTTGGTTTTCAGAATTACAGCGGCTACAGAGCATTTGATTTTAGGCTTTAATGCTTTGTTTATGCAAAAAAATAAACTTATAATTTTTTTTTCAACAATCAAAGAACTTGACGATAGCCTTAATATTTATAACGATAAGCTGCTTATTCCACTGAAAAGGCATTATTTTTATGCAATCGGCGCCGCTGTACTCTATAACATTTTCGAAGATATATTAAGTTTGTGTTTTTGGTTGGAAAGCGAGTTAAATATTTCGATATCAAATTATCTTCTTTATATACCGGTTGTAGTACATGAGATCGAAATTGTATTTTTTTGCTTTTTGCTCACGACCGTCTTAAAAAGGCTTATTATTTTGAAAGCACATGTTGCAAGAACTCTAACTACAAATATAGATGAGAGAAATGAAACATTTGTTGAGACGAGTGAATTGGAAAAACTGGCCTCCAGAGTGTATCTTGATACGAGTTCCTTGCACAAATCATACGATCTTCTTCATAAATGTGCTAAGAATTTAAACTTTATAATGAGCTTATCGGTAATTATATTATTTATATTATCTTTAAATTTGTCTAAATTATTTTATTCTTTTTTGTTTCAGCGTTTGTCACGCACGTAGCAAAGAAGTAAAAAAAAAAACGAGTATTGAATTTCTGCTACTCACCACCCAAAGTTTAGAAATGGAAATAATAGTGGAATGACCAAGATTAAAGCCCACAGCCCACCACCACCACCACCACTACTAACATCAGTTGTATTTACATAGAAAAAATATTTTTGTTTCAGTTAATTGTAATGCTGATATCATCAGGTTTATCCACTATAATGATTTTGAAATATAGTATCAAAGAGATACAAATGAAAACACATTCAACTTTTGTTAGTATTCCTCTATTTTGCCAATTATTAAAAAAGTGAAATGAAAATATCAAAAATATTCATATGTACGTATTTTACAGGCGATTAAATCACTCCTGGCATTCACTGTATGTCGTTGTATGAAGTATATAATTCTTTTAGTCATGCCATGTTACTATTCGAATAGAACTAAAGCCCAAGTGGAACAAATTCGTATTATGATTTACGATACACTGAATAGCAAGGCACAACTAGGTATGTGTATTATAACATGTCTTTTTGTAAATTACGTATTTGTATTTTAATGGCCAGCCTGATTATTTATTTTTAATGAGAAATTCGATATTATTAATGACTGCAAGTGCGATTGCTGTGGTTTGCTTTTCCCTCGGTGGAATTATTTATTTTCATGTTCCCGCCATGGCAAGCGTTGCGTGGTGTACCGCCACTCGACATACAATGTGAAATGTTTAGTGTTAAGATATTTAGAAAATATATAAAATTTTATACCTTTCTAAATATTTTAAAGTTAATATTATCACCTTTTCCAGATAAAAGAGAAAATCGTAAACTGAAAGCATTCTTCCAATTGACTCATCAGAACACATTTTCATACACTCTGGGAGGTGTTTTAAAATTGGATATGACTCTACCTCTTAGTTATACCAGCGTTTGCATCACTTACCTTATTATTATAGTACAATTTTCAAAATTTATAGATTAAATAAAAAAACTTTAAGCTAAAGCTTTAAATTTTAGAATTTGTCTGTTAATTTGTTTAAACGTAACTAGAAAGTCTTCATTTTTGATTTAAAAAAAAATTACGGATATTGATCATGAGGCCCTTTAAGCGTGAGGAGCAGCCAGAGGAGGGCATGTAAGAAGAAAATGATAACAGTGGACAAAGCGAAAGGAATTGTATCGAGGTGTAGGTATTATAGCGCTTGGCGCAAAAAATGTAGTTTTAACTCTTACAATAATCTTCGAATTCCTATGCAGTTTCAATAGTTTAAAATACTGTAATACATTTATATTCTATATGCTCTACATATCCTATATACTTCTGAATGTAATGAAATATTTGAAATTATACTTTTATTTGTTGCTTTCATTTATTTTTTTGATTCCCTAACTTATTAAAAATTTGTACGTAATATCTTTTAACTTTCGTCCATTGATAAAATTTAGAAAACTTATGTGTTTTAATGCATGTTTTCTTTAAGTACTTTTCTATCCTAACGGTGGACACTTATATATTAATAAACACTTTGAAAATCATATAAAATATTTTATATTATTTAATAGCATTCTCTTGCCATATGATTGTTCTTTGCAATAATCTTTGGGTAGAGGAAATTTGTAAAAATCTCCCTACAGAGATGCTAACAACGTAATAAATTGTAAAAAGCATATAAGAATTTCGACGCAGTGTGATGAAGAATGCATGGCTAACTGGTCGTAACCCTTGGATGGTTTCTATGAGGCGCAGGTTCAAATCCCGCTGCGTACAAATTTTTATATATTTTCTTTATTTATAAATAAAGTATGTTATACGTAATTAATGCTGTAAAAATAAAACAAATTTAGTACAAAAATAAATATTTTCTAATTATTAAGTTTATTTATAAAGTTTTTACAAAAGAGATACAAAATATACATAATTTTGGCATTCAGAAAAGAAATAGCAGCTCAATTTAAATGTAGCCAAAAGTGACGAGTGTACCTAAATTCAAAGACACCTTAGGCATTTAAAATGTTTCATGTATCCACTGAGGTGAAGCCGCAGGTAAAAGCTAGTATAATAACGTAGTGACTAGTAGTATAATAAGCTAGTAAAAATATTAATGTAAATTTCTTAATTTATAGTCCTCTCTACAAAAAAGGAAACCAAAATTGAAATAAAGACTTTTTCATTTTGTTCCTTAATATAAAGCACATACAGCTTGTTGCAGTAAATATGACAAATTTCGCTCCGGCTCGATGCCCAGTGACGTCCTTTATAAAATATTCACAGCTCGTTTCGGTCCGAGGACAAAGAACTACAACGGAGTAGGTATATAACGGTTTATTGAATTTTACTCACCTGTCAGTTTTCGCATGAAAAGGTCGCCTCATTTCCTTATTGGATTTATGTGATATAAAAATATATTTGCCTTTTAAGTTATTAAATATTTTAATATACGCAATCGTAAAGTAGAAAATTTTGTTCTTAAACTATAAACCATCAATTATAACGTCGTCTAGAGACAGTGTCACATATTGGACAATACATGAGAAAAAGCTAAACACTAAAATGGTATTAAAAATGTTTAAAAGTCGTCAGAACAAATGATTCACAAACTTGTAAAAGTCATATCAAAAAATGCAAACAGCATTAATTACAGTTTAAAATGAACGCATTAATCATTACCGCCTGTCTCTAACGAAGATTAGTACGATAAAATGGCTTCTAAACTTTCATAGGATTCTTTGATTTAGTTTTAATTTAGGATTTCGTGCCACAAAATAGATCTGGAAACTCTTATAGGATCACTTTGTTCTCTTTCTGTCTGTCTGTCTGTCAATATCATTTTCTCCAAATTAAGTGAGAGAATCAAGTTGAAATTGATATCAAATATCTAAATTTATATGACATTTTCAAGCACAGTAAGAATAAAACTTCTAAATTAACACTAACAAAAGATATGAGCGCTTATTTCATTGACCTAGACTTATCAAATTTGATGGAAAGTAAAAACTTACAGTATATATAAATAATGCAATCATCAAATTTGATCATATATAAGTTTAATGCACAAAGAAACCATTATAAACTTATACATACATATATTTTGTAGTTAATTTCATACAAAATTTGGTGATACGACTGCAAATTTAAGTTTCAAAATTTTTATAAGTAGTATTTTTTTTCTCAGCAGAATAATTATAATCTTAAAATTGTACGGAACCCTCGGTGCGGTGCTACTCGCTCTTGACCGATATTTCTTAATTTAGTCACGCCTTACGATAAGTATGTTTGCAAAACAATAGTTATTAAAAAAATAATATATTAATAAGAAATAATGATATTTAAGATAAGAATAGGAGGACTTTTATACAATTTAGTTAAAAATTTGGAAAACTGTATTAAGATAATGAAATATGTAAGACAAAAGCTCAAATAGCTTATAGGCACTAACATGTCCAGTTTTATGAAGCCCCACAGAGTGTATGTAAAATTTTTTTCTTTGGTCAGCATGAAAAATGCTTAGTTTTCGGTGTTCTTTTGCTAAAAAAGTAATTAAACACTTTTGAAAAAAAGTATTTGAAACTCGGACCCGCGTTTCTTGGATAAAGTCCAAACACTAGATAATTAAATCATATGTTCTTATGAACCTATATTAGATTATTTTCTTGAAACTGTTTTTAAATATTTACTTTCTAAAAAAAGACACTTTCAAAAAAACTCTCAAAATACCTTATTTAAAATTTTTCCGCTAACAAAATTTTTTTGTTGAATTGCAATTAAGCTGATGTTATGTAGTAAATGGTAATAAAATACATTGACCGAAATGGTAATAAATACATTTGACCGCCAATGGCCGCCTAGAATAGTTAGATAGATTAGATAGATTCGTATTTATTAGATAAAATAAAAAAATAATTAAATATTCCCACATTTGGGAACAGAGCCCTAACATCACACTAAATTGGTAATAGTCCCTTTATGTTGTTTGAAGTAAATATTCAGTAGTTAAACTAAAATTACCCTTGATGTTCTCCCATCGAGATGTAATTAAATTTTCATTGAGTATATTTCGTACTACAGCTGCACGAGTTTTACTCATGTTAGATATGTAGCATGGGATTGTTAAAAGTATTGTATTTTTTATACATCTGACAATAATGTATAGAGCTTTTCCTTTCACCTGAAAGCAACCATATTTTATTAAATTCACGTCAATTTAAATAATTATAAATACTTTATTAAACGATAGAAAATATTAAAAGCTATCATGAAACGAAAATCTTAATTATGTCTATGGTTCTATGTACTTATCAACTACTTACTTACCAACCTTTCATGCAGAAAGAACTTTTTTATAAGTTAGACAACAGTCTAGAGAACACTCTATAAGGGATTCTCTATTGACATTTTTTTCAGGATAGGCGGAAAGAATTTACTTTCTTGCTTATTCTTAATTCCATATTACAGTCTGTATACTTTATTTATATTAGTTAGCACAAATTATTGTACAAATTACAAAAGTATGGTATTCTAGCATGGCAACCAATAAGTTAATTGGAACAGAGTCTGAAGCCTGTACTAGGATTTTCTATATTTCAGATCGCCAGGTCCTTCCTCCCTAAAATCACCAGGTCCTTTCTAAAATTAATATTAGATTAATTTATAATAATATACATATTAAGTATGAACATAAGTGAGTAATATCTGAGTGTGTGTATTACGTGTACATGCATTTGTGTTTGTGTTGTGTGTTTAAGTGTATATCTCATTCAGATAATTGTAAACCGTTCAGTGATGGATGTACAGTTTGAAAAGAGGCTTGTGAAAGTTAGGGATGAAAAAAGATATAAATGAATTTGCCAGTCAGCGACAGAATATATTCTTATTTGAGCATAATTCTATATATTTGCTATATACCACTATTGTATGCATGTATAGAGCTAAATAAATTATCCAAATAAACATTCGAGAATTTTATTTTAATTAGTAATAAATATTAGTCACCTTAGACAAAAAAAATATTGTTAATATTGTTAGCTATAAAGAATACTTGCAAATTACAAGTATTACCGTTCATCCACTGTTCGATAAAACAAAGCGCGGCGTTGAAATCCGCCCATTCACGCATATCTCAAATTGCGCAGACAATGCGGAGACAGAGCTGTTTTTACATTATGTTATCTTTGCCTAACTTGGTATATGAAGGGTAAAGTGTTAAAGTATACAAATATATATTTGTACTCCAATTATTAACAATATTACTATTATTATATAGAAAAAAATAAATTTCATTGTAATAATTATTTTAAATTATGGCAATACAATTAATATTTAATTTCATCATTACATAGGTATATCAACATTGCTGAAGTTCTTCGCACGTTTTCGCGTAAAATAACTTCTTAAGGACACTGTGTTCTCCGTTTTCTGCCTGAATGTCAGACAGTATGCTTTGAGAGGAACTCAACGTCGCATTGAGTTTTACCAGAGGCTCTCCAGTCCAGTTCTCCCGAGTAGGAATCGAATTTGCAACCAACGTCTCACTGCTCTACTATTGCTTACTTCTTTATATACACGTATATAAAACATACTAACGGATGGATCAAGTTGAATCATCTTTATACAGTATTGTAGATGTAAGATGGTTGAGAGTGCTCCCGATATCATCATAATTCTTCTTCTTCTTCCTGGCATTAGTCCCGGCTTTTTGCCAGGGTCTGCCTTCCGACTAAGACCAATCGGTCCATATGAGTGGCGAAGTGGTTTTTTGTGGAGCGATTGCCATCTGACCTCCAAACCCATTACTGGGAGAAACCAAGAAAGGAAAGGGAATAAGAGGCAGAAAGACTTGGAATATAGGGGAGGGACACCACTTACATGGATTGGATCGGGTTATGAAAGTGGTGGCTCGAGGTCCCGGGGTCGCGTACCCGTATGCCGGAAACCAAATATCGGACAGATAATTGGCTGGACACCCTCTGAGATGCCAACGCCACACGGTGTTCCCAGGCGGTCACCCATCCAAGTACTGAACGCGCCCGACGTTGCTTAACTTCGGTGATCGGACGAGAACCGGTGTGTTCAACGTGGTATGGACGTTGGCATCATAATTCATCAATCATCATAATTGTTTACTGTAAATGAAATATTAAATTAGTTCCTTAAATCATACATTATTCTTTTATAGATCTAGTGTAAATAAAAGACTAGAAAATAAAATAATTAAATTGTACACTTGTTGGGAATGGGTTTGATTTATATAGAAAAAAAATTTATTTAAATTTTTGTAATAATTTATGACAAAACTATGCGTGATACTGATATTAATTATATGTATAAGAACGCGTCAAACTTCACTGAAATAAGGAAATCTGTAAATAATAAATTAAATTAAAACTGCATATTTTAATATTTTGTCTAAATCAGAAGACTAGTTCACGTGGGTGACCCACGTGAACTACATAACTTGGTATTTGGTTAGATTTTGGATACAGACAACATCCTACAAATATTTGGCTATATATATAATATATACGTGTATTACATAAATAAACTTTCTTCTTAAAATATTCTGCTAATATTCTATTAGTAATAACTGCATTGCAATTCGTTTTCGTTTTGTAGTATGTAATAATGAATAATTTTTATTTATAGGTAAATTTAATATCTTGCTGATCCCCTCTGAACATCTGTGAAGCGAGTCGTAGGTCACATGAAGGGAATCTATACTGAGATTCCACATCTTGGTGACACATTGTATGCAATTCTCCTTTTCCTCATTTATTTTTTTTTATCAAAATCTTAGTCACATGAGACTCCAAAATGTAAAGTCTTCCCAAAATATTAATAAAAAACAAAGAAAAATATAGAACCTCTATATCATGAGCAAAAACTGACAAATGTATCATGTACGTTGTACAAGAGAAGGTACTATTGTTAAAAACAAAAACAACGCTAATTGCGCCATCGACGATATTGTAGATACAGAAAACTGCGATCCCAAGTAAGTATAGTCCTTTTGGTAATATATGCGATTTTAAATTATCAATATTAAGTAATTCGTCAAATTGTTTAAATAAATCAAATAGTTTATTAAATCTTTTTTCTTGAAGTAATAATGCACTTAAGCCCAATTCTACGCCTATCATATATTTGTAAAGAATTTGAGTAGTACTGGTGAAGTCGGTGACGATAAGATCAGTCCTACGAATACAACCAGCAAGGTATTGTATACATAAGTTAACCACAGTATTGTTTTTTTCTATGGAATAAATATAACGATTCACTCCTATAAACGATTCAAATAAAATCACACACTTCATATGTTGTTTTAGAAAACTGTAATTTTACTGGTACTATCCATTTGAATAAAGTTTTTTTTGACATATTTCGTTACATTTTTAGAGTACATGTATGTGCTGGTTCCATGGTTTGTCCAAGTATCGTTGAAGACTTAACGATGGAACTGTAACACAAATATTACTTTTCAATTCCATAGCAAATTAATAGTTTTGAAGTAATTAATATCTTAATGACTTTCACCATATAAAGTTGGGTATATTCTAATTAAATTTGTGTTTATTTCCTATTTACAATCGGCTTGACCGAAATATGACTGAGTAATGTATTAGTTGATATTCTATAGTTACGATATTCCGATCAATGCCATTGAATATTACCAGTAAGTGCTGTTTTCTAAGTACGTTTATTATATTTTTTAAGCTTCACCCTGTTTCCCGCACATAACAGGGCAGGAGAGGGCATCGGGAATCTAGTGTTAAGACAATCCGTTCCCCGCTATCCGCCTCTCACGGCAATGCGTGTTGAGTGTCAACTAGAGTGGAGGAACTTAACGTCGCGCTTTTGCCTTGTTACCGCAGCGAAGAAAATGAAAATAATTCAGTTTTCCCTCAAAAGAGTCGAAACCACAAACCGTCGCGTGTACCGGCAGACGCTATGCCTATGAGCCACGACGGTCCTCGTTTCATTTACAAAAGTAAATATGCTAATTTCATATATTAGTAACTAAAAATAAACTATTGATTTAAATTAAAAAAAGTCTGGCTCAATCGAGACACAGTTATTGTTAGCCACAGTGGAAAAATATAAAATAAACTCAAACAATAAAAAAGTTTGATAAAAACAACACGCCGTCGCGAGTACGACAACGCGCAACTATGAAATTCATTCGATTGTGAACATGAATGCATTGTTCAGTTGCAGCCTGTCGTTTAACGAAGTTTTAACACTGAATTGACTTAACTCGGTTAGTAGGTAGTAGCTGAATGAAAAGAATCGTTCGGTATAACGAGAATTACATTTGACGTTTATAATTGTCTTTGTGTGACAGAATCAGTTTTGATTTGCAATGTTTTGTCAATAGACTATAGATTTTTATGTAAATATTTTAAATATAATATTAAAATATATTAAAGTATAAGCTAACACTCATGTAAAATATTATTTATTACTAACCTTATATGTTGTCTGTACATATTGTAGATACCGTTAATTATAATATGTTATAGGTGAAGGATTTAAACTGGATCTCTTCTAAGCATACATTCTTCTATAGTATAATGTTATCTCCTTTTTACCGTACACTCTCCTTTGTGTGTTCTCCTTTGTGTTTGTGTGTTCCATTCAACGTGACATTGGCGACGCACAGTTCATGTGCTCAACTGGCAGGCTCGAAACGCCATAAATAAAGAGAAGAAGAAGAAGAAGACTATATAATATGAATTGTTATATACAATATGTGCATACATTTTAAATATTTAAATATTTTTATTATATCTCTGGGTTGAATAAAACTTAATATATATAATAGATATAAGATTTGACTCGAAGAAAATCTAGCGACAGACTGACAAAAAATCATAACAAATTGAAATAATGCAAACTGATAATTAATACTAAATCAAGGTAAAAGGTTACATAGAATTGTGTTTCATTAAATAATTATACAACATTTACAAATAGTAACAATAAATATGGATTTTGTGACTGTCATATCACTTTTTATTATTATTGATATAGTATTGTATAAGTATAGTATTCTACAGTCCTTATACATAAGTATATCGCGATATATAAGTAATTGAATAATCCAAAAGTTTAGTCAAGATTCTCCTCACGAATGTAACACCCTCCAATTAATTTCGCAAACTTTCTTAATTGAGACGTGTCTCCGACAATTTGAAACATTTCGGTTAAATATCCGTGAAATAATTTATTAAAACTTCATTAATGCGGCTTAGAATTGTTCAAGAATTGATACACACCGTTGTGGTTTTGTGGTATAGAGGAATATTGAAATTTTCTATAACAAAGTTGCGAGTTCTATCGGTTTAGTATAAATAAATAGAATTTAAATATTTAATTTCAGATTATATATTCAAATTTAACTTATTAATATTAATACTGTTAGTACACACACACTCTGAGTACAGTTTGCAGTAGACTTTCTTTGCTATCCTGCTATGTATATATATATATAGCGTAAAGCTGAAAAAAATCCAATACGATAAATATATGTTTATTTTTTTACAACAAATTAGTGAAATATGGAAATTACATTGTAGTTATTTCACAAATCCACCAGCTACTTTAAAATAACAGGTCAAATTTGATTGTTTTTGAATGTAAATTTGCTTTTATCGCGGCTAACGTGAAAAAAGCCGACAGAAGCATCATGAAAAATCCAATTTGTATGTTTGTGACTATCGGTGCTTGTTTATTGAGAGAAAATATTTAACAGGAAAAATTGGTTTAAATATTCCACTGAGGAATTAATCCTATCATTTAATATCGCTTTTAAAAGAGCGTTGACTTAAGAAAGTTTTAAATAAATATTATAAGTTAAGCATTTTTTATTAGAATGCTTTTTGAACAAAAAAAATATATATGATAAATAGTAGTTTTTATCCTGGTATTCCATGTTGTTCCCGGAGAATGAAAAAGTAATGAGATTACTGAAAACAAGTCTGTTAGATTTGGCATGCTAATAGTTCATAGCCTTAAACAATATATAGGATAGATTTTATCCTGATGTGCAATGCAAACCTCGAACGAAAAATAAAAATAGACACGGTTAAATTACGTCGATTACTTGGAGGTAAAGGTAGTTTTATTCCATTCTCATTTAGTAACAGTGGCAAATGGTAAAAGTTTTTTTTATTTAAAATATAAAAGCATTTGAAAATTATTTCCACAGTTTTGCTAGATGTCACAGTAATAGTTAATAATTAATAATTTAATATAATATTAATAGGTAAATAAATAAAGGTCGTATGCATTAATTTTGTATCAAATGAACTACGGTATAAGTTTGTAATGGTTTTTTTTCTGGGATATATCTATACATATTTTTTTCCTGTGGTTATACTATAAACTCTAACTTATTGCCAAATTTCATAACTCTAGGATGACGGGAAATACCATGTAGGTTTTGATTGCGCGACGAGTTTTATACAAAACGCAAAAAAATAAGCATAAACGTTCATATCTTTTGATTGCATATTGCTATTGAGTTAGAAGTTTGATTTTTACTGTGCCTCAATAGGTCATATATGGATATTTGATATCAATCTCAGTTTGATTCCTTTACGTGATTTGGAGAAAATGATCTTGACAGACAGGCAGACAGACAGACAGACAGACGTTTTTATATACGAACTTTTGATATACGGAACCCTAAAAAAAATTAAATTTAATTGTTTCAAATAAATAATAAAAGTTTCCAATAAATAAAAAATAAATAGTGTTAGTATGATTTTATTTCAAATCAATAGTGGGTAGTGGATGTTGTGTTTTTTACGATATAATTAGAAAAGCTAGAACATCTGCTTACAGACTATATGTTAGTAACATATACGTTTACGTTTTTTACATTTACGATATTTTTACACGTATAATTTAATTACATATACGGGTACATTAATTTTTAATAATAGATAAGAGTGATTCGAAAAAGACAACAAGAAACCAAAATTAATTAAAACGAACGCGATCTAACTAGCGTCTAGCTAACGTAAGCGGGCGAAGCCGCGAGCCGGTCGCTAGTATTATATAATTACAAATAAATTATAGCAAAGACGCGATCGTTTCCGTGATCTATGAAACATTTTATTCCACGTGTAAAACGTCTCTTAGTGCATTCTTACGATACTCGCCTTTAGCCTTCACTCTTTTGTTATGTTATCTCTATTGTTGTTAAATCTCAATGGGAAGCCATCTTATCAATTAAGCTATGCTCTACGCTACATCGAAATTATCACGTACTTATTATATTTGTTGATAGTAATTTTCTTTCTATTTAAGATTTTAGATTTGAGAATCGTCGTGGCGCAGTGGCACAATATCTGACTGTAAACGTAATGGTTCCATTGTGAGTTCCATTCCCCATCGTAGAGTACATCGTTGAGTTCCGTCACGCAACACGCATTGACTCGACTAGTGAAAAATGGGATACTGAGAGTCTTACCAGTAGGTTTTCTGACTACCCTGTCATAAACTGGGACAAAGCTATTTTTTTAATTTGGAATTTTAGATTGCCATATGTATTCAACAACTTCGATTACATACTTTATAGTAAAAAGTCAGAATGACGAGGATAGGAGGCCAATACAATAATGCAACTAAGCGTGAAATGCATGCGCTACGAACTTCTAATTGAGAGAGGAATTTACATGCAAATAACAGTTAACGTAATTTGTCCCTTATTGTTCCTACCGTTCAAGACTGTCTGCTACGTTAACTAAATGCGTGCATAGACGAAGACTTGGAATATATGAATATTTGCTTCGTACGTAAGTTACGTATTGAGTTTTAGAACTTTAACTATTAGATTATTAATATTATATAGGATTATATTTATGATTTTTTATGTTTCTGAATAATCTGCTATGGAATTCCAATTTTTTACGTATATATATATATATATATATATATATATATATATATATATATATATATATATATATATATATATATATATATATATATATATATATATATATATATATATATATATATATATATATATATATATATATATATATATATATATATATATATATATATATATATATCACTTCACGCAACTTTCTCACGGTCACGCAATGTCTTTCCTTCACAGTGGAAGAATGCTCATGTCGTTCCGCTGCCTAAAACGTCAAATCTTAGTCTCTGACTATCGTCCTATCTCCATTTTGCCTATTCTATCCAAAGTTCTTGAATCCATTGTTTATAACCAACTGTATTCCTTTCTCTCCTCAAACAATCTTCTATGTCCTTTCCAGTCCGGTTTCCGTCCATTCCACAGCACAGTTAGTGCACTGCTGAATATTACGGAGGATATTCGTTGTGCCATGGATAACACCAAGCTCACCGCAATTGTACTACTGGACTTCAGCAATGCGTTTAACTCTGTTGATTTCGACATACTTCTTGCTTCTCTTCGTGCAGTAAACATTTCTTCAACTGTTATAAACTGGTTTCAGTCTTATCTCTTCGGACGCCAACAGTGTGTGAAAGTTAATGGTTATACGTCATCTTGGCTAGATCTCACTGCTGGCGTTCCACAAGGCGGCATTCTTTCTCCTCTGCTGTTTTCTATTTTTATAAACAATATTTCCAAAGTCATTTCTTCTCCTTACCATCTGTATGCAGATGATTTGCAGCTATACCAACATGGATATATAAACGAATTGTCCGACACCATAAATATTTTAAATAATGATCTAGCTGCTATCGAATGTTGGGCTGAATCTTTTGGACTGTCAGTTAACCCGAAAAAATCGTTAGCAATAATAATCGGTAGTAGTAAAATCAATTGGAATTCAGTACCTACGATTATGTATTCTGGAATTCCAATTCCATATTATGATAAAGTAAAGAATTTGGGTCTAATTTTTGACTGCAATTTGTCTTGGACACCCCACATTAGTGAACTTAGTAAACGTATGCATTTCTCTTATCGTTTTCTTAAGCTTCTCCAATACTTCCTTCCTCATAAAACAAAAATAATGCTAGCGCAATATCTTCTCCTACCAATACTTGACTATGCCGATGTCTGCTATTTGGATGTGACTGAGGAGCAAATTAACAAATTAGAGCGTCTTCAAAATATCACTATACGCTTGTTACGTTCGCAAGTATGACCACGTATCCCATTTTCGAGCTCAGCTTAATTGGCTCCCTATTCGTTTTCGCCGTGATATGCATATCCTTTCTTTTCTCTTTAAAATAGTCAACAACCAAAACTTCCCTCCTTATCTATGTTCCCATTTTAAAATCCTTCCCTCTCCTACACGGTCGAGGAGGTCTTGTGTTTTGCCAATGCTAGACATTCCAAAGAGCAATACCAAATTCCTTCAAAATTCCTTTTCCGTACAGGCTCCACTCCTTTGGAATAAACTCCCTAAAGCTATTCAAGAGAGCCAATCAATCTTGTCTTTTAAGTCGCAATTGAAAAAACATCTCATCAACGAACTTAATAGTATCTGAAAATTATTTAACTTAACTATGTTTTATTTATATTATATTTTTGTGTTTATTTTTTTTTGTGTTATAATTTTATATATTTTATAGCGTATGTATGTATATGCTTTATGTATAGGTAAAGAATATATATATATATATATATATATATATATATATATATATATATATATATATATATATATATATATATATATATATATATATATATATATATATATATATAATAGTATTCTTTATTGCAATCAGAAATATGTTGAATTACATACGTAACAAAATATAGTTCCAAAAGATGCACTTATCTCTAGAAGAGATTTCTTCCAGCCAACCTGTGAAAGTGGGTGAAAGCAGTAAGTAGCGAGATGACGCATGCAATGCATAAAATGCAATATAAAGATAAAAATTTAAGTAATTACATAAAACTAAAAATAACTTTAAAAAAAAAAATCCTATACATAAAGCATATACATACATACCAGTAATAATGTTACATAAACATATACTTATACAAATACATATAAATACATACATACGCTATAAAATATATAAAATTATAACACAAAAAAAAATAAACACAAAAATATAATATAAATAAAACATAGTTAAGTTAAATAATTTTCAGATACTATTAAGTTCGTTGATGAGATGTTTTTTCAATTGCGACTTAAAAGACAAGATTGATTGGCTCTCTTGAATAGCTTTAGGGAGTTTATTCCAAAGGAGTGGAGCCTGTTCGGAAAAGGAATTTTGAAGGAATTTGGTATTGCTCTTTGGAATGTCTAGCATTGGCAAAACACAAGACCTCCTCGACCGTGTAGGAGAGGGAAGGATTTTAAAATGGGAACATAGATAAGGAGGGAAGTTTTGGTTGTTGACTATTTTAAAGAGAAAAGAAAGGATATGCATATCACGGCGAAAACGAATAGGGAGCCAATTAAGCTGAGCTCGAAAATGGGATACGTGGTCATACTTGCGAAGACCGTAAACAAAGCGTATAGTGATATTTTGAAGACGCTCTAATTTGTTAATTTGCTCCTCAGTCACATCCAAATAGCAGACATCGGCATAGTCAAGTATTGGTAGGAGAAGATATTGCGCTAGCATTATTTTGTTTTATGAGGAAGGAAGTATTGGAGAAGCTTAAGAAAACGATAAGAGAAATGCATACGTTTACTAAGTTCACTAATGTGGGGTGTCCAAGACAAATTGCAGTCAAAAATTAGACCCAAATTCTTTACTTTATCATAATATTTAATATTTATATGTATTTGTATAAGTATATGTTTATTTAACATTATTACTGGTATGTATGTATATGCTTTATGTATAGGATTTTTTTTTTAAAGTTATTTTTAGTTTTATGTAATTACTTAAATTTTTATCTTTATATTGCATTTTATGCATTGCATGCGTCATCTCGCTACTTACTGCTTTCACCCACTTTCACAGGTTGGCTGGAAGAAATCTCTTCTAGAGGTAAGTCCATCTTTTGGAACTATATTTTGTTATGTATGTAATTCAACATATTTCTGATTGCAATAAAGAATACTATTATATATATATACATATATATATATATATATATATATATATATATATATATATATATATAATATATATATATATATATATATATATATATATATATATATATATATATATATATATATATATATTCAACGAAAATTCATATTTTACTAACGAATTTCTGTGTATGCCTCCCGGTTGACCTATATTTATTATTATGCAACTTTTAAAATTTGTCCCACAAACAATATATTAAAAAAATATTTTTTACAAATGCTTTTCTAATTATAATAAGCTAGATAAAAAAATAATATATAATAAGTTATACCGTAAACTGGTGTTTTAAACAATTAATTCGAATTGCCTAATTTCTTACTGAATTGTAAGGGGAATCTTAGGAATCTGTGCTTTTATTATTTGCCCAGCCGGTTGAGCCAGAGAAACCGCAGAGCCAAATGCTTCGGTCCCTGAATACCTCTTCCGTCTTATCGACTGTCAACAACTCTTCATACATGCCCTTCGAGTGGTCCTCAAGCTTTTTACGTGACCTTCTTTCAATATCATCGATCCTGTTTAGGTCATTCGACATTTCTCCAATGTTAACCGAAGCCTCCACCTCCGAGGTACCAAAGTCAACAAAGGAAATAATTCACTATCGCGAGTAGGAATCGAACCCACGCAAATTACATTTTTATTCCGACGCTATTCCATTATGCCATGATGGTCTCAATAGTGTAGCTACTATATAGGAACATTACCTATTGTATTACAAATTAGTCGGCCTGCATACAAACATTCCAACTTCGTGGTCGACTGCTCACGTAAACAGTTGCATCTATTTCAGTAAATGGGCTTTGACAAGATCTAGTTTTGTGGAACAGCTATTCATATGTTTGTTGCAAGCCACAAATGTAAGTTTCTGTAATAATTACAGTAGAGTCTTATAATATAATTTAAATATTATCGTTTAAAATTATGTAGGAACTAAGATGCTATTGACCCTTTTAATTTAAATTTATTTTTTGCGTATCAAGTATTGTGTTTAAACTATTTACTAAAATGTGCTGTTTCTCTATATTGTCAATAAACTCAGTATTTTCTTAAATCTATGAACAAAATGTTTATAAATATTTCGGAGGATGTGCTGGGAAGGATATTTTAGAAATCCTATTAATAAAAGATATAGCTACTATTTGTATTGCTATATAATAAATATGAGAACAGTACTATACTATATAAAAAAATATTATACTTGTATTGAAATATGATGCTTTCTAGCGTTTTTGCGTAAATATAATTTTACGTCAGATCACATTTAGCTATTAAGTTTGAAATTTATATAAAATGAAATTTCAAAATGAAAAGATGAAGGTGGCTGACTTAGATTTATGAAATTAGGCACGAAGTGAGAACTTACTGTTGGTTCGAACGGCATACGTATATATACATACTTTAGTGTATTCTTTCTTCATCGGGTTCTCTCTGCATTCCTGTTCTGTTTCTTTCAGCAACTTTTCTGAGTCAACAGCTTTTGTGTGTTTCTCAGCTTTCTTTTTCTGTTTTATATAATAATTTTGCTGTAATAATATATGTTCTGTTGGTGACCTATGTAATGAACAAATAAATAATCATTGAGTCAAGAGATCAAGTGAGTAAGAAATTTAATTTTACTTTAATTAATAATTATCCTTTAATTAATAAATAATTAGTAAAATCGTTTATCTTATCTAACTGCATATATTTTTTGTGCTAATAGTGAAACATACGTTTAATAAAAATTTCAATCCAGCTTTGAATTTAGATATTCAGTTTACGATACTGATAAATTTAATAATTCAGAGACAAGTGGCGCAGTGTGACAGTGTCTGTCTGTAAAAGAGATGATTTACCCGTTTACCCGCTCTGGCAAGGTAAAGAGAGGTTGAGTTCCGCCACTCATTTTGTACGGTGAGTGGAGACCGGAGTGTCTTGACACTAGGCCCTCAAAACCTTCTCTTCTACATGCGGGAATATATAAAGAATGAAGCTAAAAAGATATTATCATATTAAAAAATCATAAAATACTCTAACTCCATTTGTCCTTCATATATCCACATTAAGAAATCGCGATTGTAATAACAAAAATTCAAGCCAATTCGATTTCCAAGACAAAACAAAGAGCAAAAGAAATACAAAAAGCTGATATTATCATCGCATTAAGTCGTAACTCGTCTATATTACCTGAAAAAAAAAACATTTTTACTGATTCGCAAAACAGTAATATGCTGTCGACACACGCGCAGTATATTGAGGGTTGAAGATGGAATGTAATAACACAGATAGCGACATTTCCCGGATATAATGTCTGCAATTCGAAATCGCGAAGTGCCATCACAATTCTTTACCGCCGTGCAAAAAATAACGAATTTTTATTATCTCGCTTGCTTATAACGCTGTGAGAAATTTTCTGTGTACGTTCAAAGCAAAGTTTGAGTGGGCCTTATTGCAATGGAATAACTGTTGAATTTCGAATATATTTTTGGTTAGCATTAGAAATATTATGGTATAGGCAGACTCTTTTATTCTTTCAGAAGAGGTTTAGTGACTAGACACTGTATCAAGCACCACCTTATCTTCTATTTGCGATAATGTAATTCCCATTTAGAATCACTATTCTAAATGCCTATTATACTTACAGAAGTTGATATCATTTAAAATTTTTATTGATACTTAAATTGTATTCTTTAATAATTTAAAGCTAGTTTGTTATCTTTAAATTGTTAGCTTGGAATTAAGTGTCTTTATCTATCTTATATTATATTATCTAAATAATGTAGATGAAGTTAAAAACCCTTAACCTGTTGTCGACCGTGTTATTATACAGAAGGTGTTTTTTTTAATATCTTAATTTATTTAATTTTTGTTTTTTAGGAAAAATACGAGCCCAGGCCTGGTACTATAAATTAAAAATAGAATTAACGAGAAATAACAATTTTGTTTTCTTTGTATAGAATCCTTAAAACATGTAAAAATTTAAATTATTAAAATAATGTAGAATTTTTTTAGAATCCTTTTGTCTCTATTCCAACATTAGAGCGGAAGTTGTAACGTAAATCATAATTGTGTTATCATTGGAAGTTTATGGTGCTCACTCAGCCGTAGGAAAATTTAGAGTCATTTTAAAGTAAATTATTATAAAGTTGATACTTTTTGTTGCATATTTTCTTTATTGTTTATACTATGAAATCAATTATTATCTATGTATTAACTATATATGGGTGCAGGTATATACGTGTTATAATCTTATGAAAAATACAATTAGCAAACTGTTGATGCGATGTTTTCATACATGTGCGTATATATATATAACAGTACAACATTTTCTGTTCAGTGTAAATTCTGCTTATATATATATATATATATATATATATATATATATATATATATATATATATATATATATATATATATATATATATATATATATATATATATATATATATATATATATATATATATATATATATATATATATATATATATATATATATATATATATATATATATATATATATATATATATATATATTATATATATATATATACATGCGTGCGCCAAAACCTCCACCAGATGAGAGTGGCCCCACAGCCCCTCTCTCCCGCTACTTTACAGACGATCTTCCGAACGTAAATATAGACGAAATTGCGGCGGCACTCAGACAGATTAAAAATGGGAAGGCTCCCAGGGACGGACGGAGTGGCTCTGAGGTGCTGTGACATTGTTTCTCAAAGGAGACAAAACGCTCCTAAAAAACTATAGGCCTATCACACTTCTGAGTCACGTATATAACCTGTTCTCGAGAGTCATTACGAATCATCTGGCATCAAGATTTGACGCCTTCCAGCCACCTGAACAGGCTGGGTTTCGGAAAAACTACAGTACCGTGAACCACATCCATAGTGTACGGCAGGTTATACAAAAGTCAGAGGAGTATAACCAACCACTGTGTATGGCGTTTGTGGACTACGAGAAAACCTTCGATTCCATCGAAATCTGGGCTTTTTGGAGTCCTTGCAGCAGTGCCAAGTCGATAAGTTGAGGTGCTGAGAAGCCTCTATCAAATGGCAATGATGACCGTTAAAGTCCGAAACCACAAAATAAAACCCATCCATCTCCTCCGAGGTGTAAGACGACAGGGTGATGTTATATCCCCGTAACTCTTTACTATCGCGTTGGAGGATGTCTTTAAGACTCTGCAGTGGGATGGACTAGGTATCAACATTAACGGTGAATATCTCACGCATCTGCGCTTTACCGATGATATAGCCATAATGGCTGAAACGCACCAGGACCTGCAAAAAATGTTTTTGAGCCTAAATACTGCCTCGAGGCGTGTTGGACTCAGGATGAACTTGGACAAGACCAAAGTCATGTTCAATCAACACATTATCCCTTAGCCGGTCTCCGTCAAAGATATAGCCCTTAAAGTTGTCCAGAAGTATGTATACCTTAGGCAAACATTGCAGTTGGGTAGAGACAACTTTGAAGCCGAAATCAACAGGAGAGTGCAGCTTGGCTGGGCAGCATTTGGGAAGTTACGTCATATCTTCGAGTTATCCTTGCCACATTGCCTTAAGACCAAGGTGTTCGATCAGTGCGTTCTGCCAGTCATGACCTACGAAGCCGAGACGTGGAACCTGACAGTAAAACTGGCCCACCGGCTGCAAGTCACTCAGAGAGCTATGGAACGGTCTATGCTCAGGATCTCGGTAATGGATAAAGTCCAAAATGAGATTATCCACCAGAAGACCAAAGTGACAGATATAGTCTGGAAATGTAGCAAATTGATGTGGCAGTGGGCTGGTCACATCTGTCGTAGAACCGATGGATGATGGACCAAACGGGTTCTCGAATGGAGACCGCGTCTCGGCAAGCGTAGCGTGTGACGTCCTCCGGCCAGATGGACAGATGTTATGACATGACATGACATGATGTGCATGTCATTACAAAAACGCGTTGTGTACAACGCGTCGGGTGTTTTAAGGGTTGAATACTAAAATCATACTTATATACATCAAATCCCTTTGAAACACAAGTACTTACTTTTAAATTTCAAATTTCAATTCGCAACAAAAAAACATTCATAGCAGGGTAGGCAGAGAGACACTCCGTTCCTCACTTTCTGCCTTTTGAGGCATTGCGTGTTGACAGGTGAAACTCAACGCCGCTCAAATGCTTTGTTGCCAGAGCGAAGAAAATAAATTTAATTCATTTTCCCCGATTGGGAATCGAACTCACAAACTGCCACGTTTACATGCAGACGCTTTGCCTCTGCGCCACGATGGTCCTCTAATCTTATTAATTTTTAAAATATACAGTTTTATAGAAGTATATTTTCCCTTGCCACATTTTTATATTTTGAATATTAAATTCTGAGATCCATTCCAATTACGATGTCGCAAATGTTGTTGAGTTTTTGAAATGGCAAGTTAAAATAAAGATTATATATTTTGAGATATTTCTTCTGATGTAGTTATTGCGGTGTATTTTGTTTGTATAAATTATCTTATAATTAAAAAATTTAAATTATAGAAGCAATCGCAAAAGAAACATCGAGAAAATCTATACATCGTATGGTTCTTCTTAGGGTTTCGTACTTAAAAAGAAATAAACGGAACACTTTATTGTCTGTTTGTCTGACTGTCAGTTTGTCAAGCCCATTTTCTCAAAATCACGTGGAGCTATCGAATTAAAGTTAATGTCAATGCTTTGTAACGCAGACAAAATCAAACCCTTCGATGTTGATAGATTGTGGCAGCTATATTGTTTTGGTGGCATCTGTCAAATCTGTTGTGGTTTATTCAGTCACTGATGCCATATCACCATAGCAAGTTACACACGATTAGTAGCACGGAGCAGCACGTCCAAATGATAAAACTTAAAAAATATTATCAAAATAGTGTTCCTTAGTGCAAACGTTGCGTGCGTTACGTCCGTTTTACGGCAGTCGCGTTTGGTGGCCACATTTGAGACGACCGGTTCGGTAAACAACCAACCAACATTACGTGAAAGAAACGCCAGATCGGTCGAAAACGCCACCGCTGTCCGTGAGAGTGTGCAGGAGACTCCGAGGCAGCCGACTTTTCGGCGTGCACAAGACCTCAGCCTTTCGCAGACATCAACTAGGCGAATGTTGCGTCCGTACAAGATCCAGCTGACCCAGGGGCTTAAAGTGAAAGACCATAGACAACACCGTTAGTTTGCTGACTGGGCTTCGGAAAATTTGGAAGAGGACCCCGATTTTTACCGAAAAATCATCTTTAGAGGTGCATTTTTGGATGAATGGTTTTCTTAATAAGCAAAATTACAGTATGTGGGATGACCATAACCTACATGAGAGTTACCAGGTGGCAATGCATCCACAAAAAGTTACTGTTTGGTGCGGATTATGATCCGGCGGCGTTATTGGTCATATTGGCGAGGCCACTCTTCCAGGATTCAGGAAGGATCAATGATTGAGATAATTTTTGATAGAAGTAGCAATTCAATTTTGTCGTTGAAAAACTCATCTAGTAAATTTTTCATTTACAATTATGCAATGTTCGCAGGGCATCTGATATGTGACATATAGTATGACGCTGGAGAAAAAGGTTTAGAAATAATATAAAATAATTATGTATTTAATTCCAGCTGGGGTATCTACAATTGTTTTCTTTGGTAAATAATCTAAATTCCATTACTCTCATAGACAAAGTGCGGCGTTGAGTCCCGCCACTTAATAAGTAATATCTCAAAAATTGCGCAGAAAGTTGGGAACAGTTTTTCTTAACACTAGGTTCCCTCTGCCTGCTCTCAGAAGAATATGTAAGATGACTAACTTTAGTGTTCATCCTTAGGACCTAGCTTCATCCATAGAGGAGTAGCTCGAGAAAACGCAGCTTAACTCTGCTTACATCTTTCACTTGGCCACTATCAACATGCTTTTGACAATTTTCATAAATGTAATTTACTAGAAGAGATGTATTTCAAACCAAGTTCGATAACAAAAAAACAATTGTAAAGTTAATATTAGATTCTTTAAACAATACAAAATTATTATAACAAAAAAAAAAATCTATACAATCTAAAAGCAGGTAATCATTACATTAGAATATATATATGCAGAGTGAACAGTGTTCTACGTAGTTTGACATCAGCTCTCGACCTTAATTAGGGTGTATAGTTTCATAACGCTGTCACTTTGACGGCATACTCGTATTTCTGTTTTCATTAGTACGATATTACCGTACTGAAGGTATCAGGATTAAAAGGTTGAAATGAAATGATGACTGATTTTAATTGATACATGTTGTATACATTACACGTTACACGTACACTGGTCACGTTTGTAGATGTAGGTTTTTCTTCTTTGTTGCGTATATGAACTTGAACGTATTAGTAACTCGCAGAGTAAATATGTGATAAGCCTATATTTAATTATTCTGTAGGATTCAAAATATAATGCTCAACTTCATGTATTAAATTAGCATCTTTCATATTTTGTGTAATATAAACATAATTTCTTTATAATTTTTTTGCTGGAATTGTTTAGGTTAATCTTTAACATGCATACATAAGTTTAAACGAAATGAAAACTAAATTGACAATATTACGAGCAAGTTATTCTTAATACAATGTAATATATGGCAGGGTAGGCAGAGGTAACCTAGAGTTAACAGAATTAATTGCCTGGGCCGGGTCTCGAACATTACTTGTTGACTGGCGGAACTCTACGCCACTTGGTCTTATTACCAGAGCAAATAAAATGCACATAATTTATTCTCCTTGAGTCCTACTCGGTTCCTAAATCGAACCCATAATTGTAACTTTTATAATCAGTTAAAGTATATTATATAATATATTAATACTTATTGAGCTCTTAATTTTCTACATTCACACTAAAAGTTAGTTAAATTCAATTTAAAACGTTCAACTGAATGTGAAAATTATTCCATTCAACGCCAGTCCCAACTTTATTATGTTAGTGGTTCAGACGTGAGTAAAATATGCCAAATGTTCCCGTATCCCCTTTTCATATCTCTCCCTAGAGGCACAATGTGTAATACAATAGCGCTTGTTACAAGTATTAAACATAATATAATGTTTTTTATTTAAGGCGGTTATAAAGGAATGGTGACTTTTTATTTAGAGACTACGCACTTTATGTATAGTGTAAATTGGTATGTTGTATCTCCAGTTCCGTCACCTAACTCGCAATGTCTCGAATTCGAGCGGAGAACAGAATATCTGGACACTATAAAAGCGAAAAGTTATAACTCATTTTAACTAATATCAAATAATATTGTATACGATTGATACTGATTTTTTTTAATTATCAAGGATAGTAACAGAAATGACAGATGACGGATGGCATATAATGGACGATTGCCGACGGATTTTTGATATTTTTTAATGATTTTATTAATAGGTTCTTATGAAATCATTGATGATAAGGAATGACGAAGCACTGTAGTTACTAAAGGTCGATGTCCTTATAGTAATTAAATGTTTTATTGTAAAATATATCGCTAAATAGTAAAAAAATATCAGTATATAGTAATCAACATAAGAATGAAGTAGAACACAATATTATCTGAAAATACTGACAACTTTTCACGTAATAAGTGAATATTAAGAACTCTCGCAATTCCATAACATGAGAATAACAACATGAAGACTTTTTTTTTTATTTAACTTTACCTTAAGTGACATTTCCTTTTTTTCTTTTGAAAATAATATTAAATAATAATAGATATCTGAAATTTATATCGAGTTAACGTCAATTTTACCGAAGAAATGCGATGCCACCAACCTGTCCTCGTGCTCTGCTGGACATAGGTCTCTCTAATAGCACGACTTTGAGCTGTCATACAAACTGATCGTACGCTATAAATTCATTTCTTTACCGTGTAATATTTAATTTTTCATCGATCACATACTAACAATTATGTGTTTTATTAGAAATGAAACTAGATTACTTTCCGTTTGTTATTTCATGATTTTACAGTCTTATTATTACTTGTAGAACAGCAAAATTCAAAATCATACTTCAGTTCACTTCAATTTCCTTAAAAATCTCTACATACTTTTGCATCCCTATAGATACGAGTACATAACAATCATTCGTTTATTGGATGGGAATGGAAGTATATACCAATACAATACAATATATAACTAATATATTATAAGCTATATATTTTGTCTATTTGCGAGAATATAATTTATTATTTGGTACACCAGAACAGAGTTCCGTACTCAATCAAACTAACTAAAATGTATATTCTATCCGGTGATTGAGCTAAACCGCAGCCAATTTTGATCCGATCGCTGTCGGTCGCACGCGCTAGCGAAGCGTTCTATGCACATTGTTTCCTTGAATGTGTTATTATATATTTTAGTCCATTATATAACCGGTGGTTAATTATTTTATACAAAACTAAGAAATTAAATGAATTATCTACATACTTAATAATAACCGCTTTTTACTACATGCATATGAATATATACCAAAATAACATTTTTACAATTTTTGTCTGTCTGTCGCGAACGGGTTACTATTTTTAAATAAAATTTTAAAAATTATTTATCTTTGTCTATGAAAGTAACGTTACTTTACGAATACGATTCATATATATTTTATTAAAATAATATTTCAAGAGAAGAACATAGTTTTACGCTAATTTATTACTAATGGTTAGCTAAACCAATATTATCATTATAAAATATAATTAATATAGTGCAAGCGACGTCTGCACCGTTATTCTATCATTACGGATAGTCCTGAGCAAATATTTCTTAACCTTAAGTAAACTAAAGACTAAGAAATATTTGCTTAGGACTATCAGGACATTCTACATTTAATTTTTATTAGTAAAATGAATTTAATTTATAAAATTTGAGAGTAATATTTTAGTTAAATAAAGCCTATGTACCTATTTGTAATTACTTTATTTTATTTCTATTCACTGAGGCGTTGGAGTATATTTTTGAGCTTCTGGATTGGAAAAGGTACGGCATAAGCATCAACGGCTAGAACATTACACATCTTCGTTTTGCCGATGATATAGTACTACTGGCTGAGACAATGTGTTCACATTGCTCGAAGATCTGAATAGTGTTTTCCAAAGAGTAGGTCTTAAGATAAACTTGAAAAAAAAAATAATTATGTTATACACTCATGTTGTACCTGCTCCAGTCAATATTGGTAACACTACACTCAAAGTTGTTGACCACCACGTATACCTGGGACAAGCAGTCCGGCTAGGTAAGTCTAATTTCTAGAAAGAGATCTCTCGTCGAATCCAGCTCGGATGGGCATCATTCGCGACACATAAAAAAACTTCGTATCCAAATTACCATAAAGTCTAAAGACCAAAGTCTTTGTCCGACGATTTGGTCAAGGTCACCGGATGCCACTGGATGCGGGTAGCGTGGGATCAATCATCATGGAGATCCTTGGGGAGGCCTATGTTCAACAGTGGGCGGAACAACGGCTGTGATGATGATAATGATTTTTTTTTATTATTAAATAAATTCCATATATTAAATTCCATTTATTATCTAGTATTGTATAGAGTAATCTATTGGTTTTCAATTTTTGACTAAGTTTAAAGGCGTTATTTGTTGTGCTATAACCAGACTTGGCAAAAATTTTACAAACATAATAATTTTGTAAAAAATATTATATTTATGTATTAACTGATATGATTTTGGTACAATTGCATTTCACAAATCTACTAGGATCATGTCAGAAATACTTACCTACATTTACAAATATGAGTTTGCTATTGGTAATAAAGTTAAATTGGCTTAATGTCGCATGTGATTTGGAGACAAAATGGCAAAAGTATGTACCCTTACTTTTGAATAGGAACAAGCTGTCGTTGATGTTCAAAACGCTATAAAACCAGCGGCACGTAGCTGCCATAACTATGGCAACAGCTGTGTCATGGAGCATCTAGTGCATCAATTTGAATAAAATCAAGTAAATATTTTTATGATAGATGAATTAGTGGCATAATTTAAACTTTACTGCGATACGTTAATGCAAGTGTATATTTCTATATATGATACAAATGACAGATAATTAGACAGTTGGAACCCAAACATACTGTTTTACACATTTTGTTCTTCATATAGCTGGGTAGGCCGCACATGGTCTACTAGAGCGAGGAAATGTAAATAATTCATTCCCCCGGACAGATACTGTCCCACTGCATCACGAGAATATATTCTCTGGGTTATGGGTTATATTTGTATTTAAATATTTAATGCAAGTTTTGACGTTATGAAGGCATACTTTAAAAACATATTTAATATTATTAAAGGTCATTCATCTCATATGAAGAACTACTACTATGAATGAACTACTATTAATAATACTTTTTATAATAAGAATAAGTATATTCTACTGTTGTACATTCGAAAGTTATTGTAACATTCGAAAAGTTAATATTGCTTAAAGAATCATTCACACTGATTACATGTTGCCATAAATCATTTTCTAACACAAGGCAGGAATATTAAAGAAGACGAGGAATAAAGAACCATGTGAAAAATTGGACCGTAAAAAGACAATTCCCTCGCGGAGCAATGAAAAGTGACCTATTTTCAATTACATTTCGCGTCATGTGTAAAAAAAAATTGGTATATATATATATATATATATATATATATATATATATATATATATATATATATATATATATATATATATATATATATATATATATATATATATATATATATATATATATATATATATATATATATATATATATATGTATATATATATATATATATATATATATATATATATATATATATATATATATATATATATATATATACAGATTTGTAGATTTTACTGTAATATTGGAGTGGGGTGTTGGGGGAACTGAGTTCGCTCGGGTACGACGTCGAGCTATAGACTCTCCTTCCTAAGTCCTGCATACACGTCCACGTCCTCCTGGGTCTGCCTACGAGCAGGCCCAGGCCGAACTCACTGTATTTGGTCAGTGAGTCGTACACCCTGGAAATGCTAAGGTCAGAACGAGCGTCGTATACAGTCCTACAGAGTCCAAATTCTACATTATTCTACTCCCTTCCTCAGTCCCAATTATCCTATCTTCTCTTCCCATTCTGGAGGAGCAAACCTCGACTCCAAAAACCCCAATCTAAGAAGTTATATGAACCGTACCGAGGGATGAGTGGCTGGTGGTACCAGTTGCGAAAGGTGTCTCTCCAAAACCAGGGCAAATCGGAGAAGTATCTAGGCCTTCAGGCGGCAAGCGGGGCTCTGCCGTCTGTGACTTTCTTTTTCCCTAGCTATTCGTGGGAACTATATGGTGAATGATAAAAAAGAACATTAATTTGAACCCTTTGTCTTCCGTCTTGGATGACATCCAAGACGGGATGAACCTTTCTAAGGCAAAGAGGACCGAGAAGGAATCTGGATCGCCTGCAGTACCTTCTACATTGGAGGAGGAAGTCGTGGTCAATGAAGGAAACTTCGGCCCGCCTGATGAACCTCTCCAAGTAGAAGGCAATAGTACAGACAACAAGCGTAAGCGTTTGTCTGGTGCAGCTCGGAAGTGATTCCAGAGGCTGATGGCAGGTGCAGGGGTAGCCGTGGAGCAGGCTCTTGACATGTGCCAGAAGCCCTGGAAGGAAATTACGATACAGAAATCGCCTTCCGTAAAACCCCTGCAAAGGGTGAGATCGGAGGACGAATCTCCTAAGGGGCATACATCAAATGCCCCGAGAATCTCTGTGGCAGCTACAGGTGGCCCAAAGCCACTGAGCTACAAGGAGATGGTTGGGGCCTATAGAATGTGGATCCGTAACTTGGAATCCATGACGGAGGACCAAATGTCTCTGGTTCATCGCCAGCTGATTCTGTTCATTACGAAAATGGACACATCTGGTGATGGGCCGGAGTTTGCAGGCTTCAGCCATAAGACAGGGTGGATACTGGTCACCTGTGTAAATAGGCACAGTCATGACTAGCTTGTGGCTGAAATCTCAAAGATCAAGCCATGGAAGGGGGCCCAAGTTTCTGCTATGGCAGACAGTGAACTGCCAAAACCAACTACGGCTTTCACTT
The DNA here is from genome assembly GCA_037127375.1 of Dione juno. NCBI lineage: Eukaryota > Metazoa > Arthropoda > Insecta > Lepidoptera > Nymphalidae > Dione > Dione juno. The sequence goes on along the minus strand of JAXRJS010000021.1, from coordinate 725,259 downwards.
TTGTACCCAAAAAGGAGGCGGTTTCAGTGGCCATCGCCCTATTGAAGGTACAGAATAGGGGACTAAAGTCAGGTCTATGGAGGGTCCTTAACGAGAAGGAGGAAGAAGGAGTAAGGATTATTACTTTTTCCATCGATTATTACATTCTGCTGAGGCCGTTAAAGATCGGCACTATAAGGCCACCCTCGGTTTTGAGAGAGTGTTCTTTAAGGTCAGGGGTGAATCGAAAGCACCTGACTTTTCATCTTCCGACCCTTCCCCCTTTGGTGCTGAGCCTAAGCCTTCGACCAGTGGCACACAAAAATCCCAGGGCTCTCTAGCCCAAGGTGGACAGGTGCCAAAGTTTGCAGGTGGGGCCAGGGAGCCCGGACAAGGCTTTTGCAGGCCAATACACCATACTGCTGCTTCAGCTGCAGTAGTGGAGTGTTGTTTTGCAGAAGGTAAAATCGACTTTGCCCTAATACAAGAGCTCTGGGTTAGTAACTCAACTGTCCTGGAACTTAACGCTGCTGGTAAGGTATCGTACAATAACGGAGGCATTAAACCTAGAGTATGTATTGTCTTTAGCAAAAACATTTATTATTTATCTGTTACAGAGTTATGTACTGACGACTTAGTAGCAGCGTACGTCCATCTAAAGGGATGGAATGGGTCAAGATTAATAATATGCTTGACCTACCTTCCCAGAGACAGAACCGATCCCTGAACCGAGCTCACACCCGTGGTCAAATACGCCCGGAGTTATCACGCTGAGCTACTTGTGGGGTGCGACACCAACGCCCGTGGAAGGCATCTGACTGGGGAAGCACGAACGTCAAAGACAGAGGTGAGTCATTGAACAATTATCTCCTATAGAACTGTCTACAAACTTTAAACAATGGCTGTGAAACGACTTTTGTGACCTTGCCAGGCATATAACAGACTGGAACGTCAGTGATGAAAACTCGATGTCAGACCACAGACATATTTGCTTCGGGCTGTACACACAACTTAGTACAGAGACTACAACATTTAGGGACCCTAAGCGTACTGACTGGAAAATATTTAACAGACACCTAGAGCAGAACTTAGAGATAAAACCGAAAAGTGTAAAAACAATAGAGAAACTTGAACTAGCGGTCGAGGCTGTCTCGGAGAGCATCAAGAATGCCTTTGAGGAAAGCTGCACGCCGAGAGTCAAATATTCTAAGCGCAAAGTGCCGTGGTGGAACTCTAACTCTAACTCTAAGGGAGAAAATACGCAAGTTATTCAACAGGGCTAAGATCACCCAAGAGTGGGACATCTACAGGAAAGCCCTAACCAAATATAGTAAAAAAATTAGGAAGGCCAAGCGGAAATCGTGAAGGAAGTTCTGCAAAGAAGTAAGTAACACGCCTCAAGGAGCAAGACTCCACAGAATTCTTGCAAAGGCTAACACCAACCAGTTGGGATTCCTAAAGAAAGCGGACAGCTCTTTCATTAAAAGTGAGAGGGAAACGCTACAATTACTGGCCAGCTTACACTTTCCTGGGAATTAGCCACTCCTCGTTTCTTCTGAAAACACTGGAGAAGGTATTAGATAACCATATACGCCGTTCGTATATATACGCCGTTCTAGAATGTGCGACAGCCAATCTGCAAAACAACTACCTTAATCATACTATCTATATCAAATCAGATAGTCAAGCTGCACTCTTGGCCCTAGCATCAGATTTGACTCAATCAAAGCTGGGCGAGAACTGCAAGCAGATCTTGAACTCTCTGGGGAACGACAATGGAGTAGTTCTAAGATGGGTTCCAGGGCACGCTGGTATGGAAACGAACAGGCGGATATACTGGCACGAAAGGGGGCCAAAAGCACCCAATTCGGACCAGAATTATTCTGTGGCATCCCTCATAGCTTAACACAGCTTACCCTGAAAACATACTGAGGCTATTCAACTATGGAGGAATACTCCTGATTTATACCAAGCTAAGGCACTCATCAAAACCTTCAGCAAGAAGGCTGCCACCAAGGCTTTATCTCTCAGCAAGAACTGTCTCCGTATATTGGTGAGGGTAATGATTGGTCACTGTAGTCTGAACAGACACATGCACAGTATAGGCATCAGCAGCACAAGGATGTGTAGGATATGCAATGAGGCTGAAGAAACACATGGAGAGGAGAAACACATTTTCACTGAATGTCCACCACTTATGCAATGACGTTATACCATCCTGAGGAAACATCAAATGTACCCAGAAGAGGTGACGACCCCCACAGCAACGACAATACTGCAATTTTTTTGCAGAAACCAATCTTGACTGTGAACTGTAGTGTGCGGACATCACAATAGATCAGCAATAGTCGCAGTGATACTGGGCTGAATAGCCCTGCAAAGCCGCAACTAGGAAGAATAGAATTACTTGGGATTATTCAAAAATATCCATAAGTAATAGTTGAATTAGCTCTTTTCTGTTATTAAGAACAAAATTAAGACATACATTTGTATTGAAAATTGTTTGAAAATCACGAAGAAAAATCTGAAGTAGTTTAATTAAAGTGTAATTGCAGCGAGAGTTTAAAACAAGTAAATTTCTTTTTAATTTTCGTTCTGAAAATTAACTACATTCTACTTTGAATAAATAAAACGTACTAGACTCTTGCTGCTAGCTTTTAATTAAATTAAATAAGTTAAGAAGCAAATAAAGTTACAGACCCGAAGTATTAAATGTAACTTAGAAATATACATATTTATTGAACGTAGAAAGTAAAATAAATATATAATATAGTAATAATTATTATATTATTAGTATTTGTGTAAGTAATATTTATAAAGCTCATGATTTAAAAAAAAATTCTAAGGCTTTAGAGTTTGTTTGTTTGAACGAGCCTATCTCAGGAACAGCTAATTGTAACTATTTGTTTATGACATTACGTTTGTCATGTTGCTGTATAGTACAGTACACAAATCTGAATTAATTTCATTTGATGCTGGTAAAAATTAGCGTAGTATAAAATTTATAAAAATATAATATTACGATTTTCGTTTTAATAATACTCGTACATTAATAGCGAGATATCAAGTTTTATATTTATACTAAAAAATAATTATTAATTTAGGGAAGAATTTTAATGAATCGATTTAAATTTTATTAAATACATATATTTACAAGTAAATTAGCATATTTAACATCACATTACGAATAATACGAGCTGTGTATGTATGAGAAATGTTGCAAACTGTATTTAATTTTGAACAAAATAATAATAACACTAAATTTTACGTGGAGATACTAATTTAAATATAGGTACGTAGGTTTCATTCCCAGTGACAGAAATATAGCAAAAATTTATGACTATGTATACCTACATAATAATGTTACATTACATTTGTATTCGAAATTATTCAATTAAATATTTATCTTTTATACTAGTATTAAAAAAAGGGAAAGATTTGTTCGCTTGACAGCGATATGGTGCAAAATTACTGGACCGATTTAAACAATTCTTTAATCATACCATCTTTCATAATTTGTGAAAAACATAGCCGATAGAGTACTTACAAACGCGTTAGGGATTCGTAATAATAATAATTATTTGAAAACTTCAATAATTATTAAAAAAACGGACGCTCATCTGTGCGTGCGCTTCGTAAACGATTGAAACTACATCAAAATTATATATCACAGAATTGTTTCTCTTTGAAAGTTCTAAATAAAAGTCCGCAAGAGTTAGACATAATGTCTATCTCCTTAGAATTACCTACAGTAAGTTTATGTTTTAGAAAGTACAAAAAATATACTTTTTTTCCTATTTTAATCAATACATCATTATTCCTTACCCAATTAAATAGGTTAGATATGTTGTGCTTTTTATATATATCAAATTGCCGTTTACAGCATATCATTAACTTCTTCTATAAATATCAATAACATGTATATTTATAGAAGATATCACAGTTTAGAAATACAGGAGCGGTTTATTTGTATTAACTACTATTTGTATTATAAATCGCGTTGAATTCAGAATTTAAGGTCTAATTCAGAATTTAGCACATATCAGCTCTGAAACGGAACGTAAACGTATCAAGGCTTCGAGGCGCGATTCTTGGTGTGAAACCGCCTACTGCAAATCACACTATTCGGAACGTAATGTAAGCGTATTAACACAGGGGCCAGCTCACGAACTGTTCAATTAGAACGAATGTACGCTTACGTTCCGTTTCCGAATTTGTACTGGATCGGATTATTTCTAAATTGAATTGTTCATCGATCGAAGAATTATAATGCTTATTAGAATTACAATTTGATTTTTTAATAATATGTAATAACATGATTTAATTTTATTTTAAAAGAATCGTATTTTAAGACATAATTTTTAATAATATGATTTTTTTGTAATGCGTTTGTTGTATAAAAAAAGTACAGCAGGATAAGATTTTAAAACATATTATTTGTAGACATGGGAGCCTCAATAAAATGAAACGTTAAGAAATCCAGCTAAATCTTGGCAAAATGTATTATTTTAATTAAAAAAAAAAACAATTATTATTTTGTATTCAATTAAATACACTAGTTGCGTTGTGAATTTACTGTAGGTCATAATGGGATTTTAGTGTATGTAGCTTATATCTTAGCCATTGATATTGATATCCATAAAGTTATCAATGATTTGAAATATAGGGACAGCGCCTACATCGTCTTAGTCATAGTCTTGAAAGGGTTCAAGAGTAAAATATAATGTCTTTTTTGTCTCAATAAAATATTGCTATACACATTATTTATGTATAGACATATAATGTGTTTTGTTTGTTACTATCGATACGCCGACCTTTGTATATACTAATGTGGAGAATGTATTGTTCGTGTGCACTTTTCTATATCATCTTCTATATATACGAATGGAGTTAAATCTTATAATATCAAGCTTCATATTCAGGAAGTGGCGTAGGCTTGCTTTTTAATTAACCATAAGAATCGTGATAGCTATACAAAAGATTTAAAACCGGCGTAAAGCATGCTTTGAAAGCATACAGTAACTATTAGTAAAGTAATCTAAATAAAATACATACATGAGTTAATATATTATCAATATAAACATACTATTTAATTTAATTAAACATACAATGAATTTTTTTTAATTTAAATTCACTAAAATGTGAAATTGGAATAATGGTGATTTTATCCGTATACCTAATTCATTCTTATCTAAATTAAATATTTAATTATTTAGGTTGTTTAAGCCGTTGTGTTCTATACAATAACATACCTACATTAGATACGTAAATAGAACGTTATGTTATAAAATCGGTATAAGAGTGAAAATTAATTATTAATATGTAAATTATATAACCATATCTATATATAATAAAAGTATAAAAAGTTAATTCTGTAAATGAGTAAGTTTAAAAAATATTATTTCATCGGATATACGGTCAACCGACCGTATATCCGATGAAATAATATTCTTTGATAATATACTTCGATAAATATAGTCTGAAAAATCCATCAGGACAATTTTTGAACTACTTGAAAAATTTTAACACAGTTTGGTATGACAATATTTAATTTAGTCAGTATCCGTAGGGAAAATAAAAAATAAATACATTCAAATTACTTCGATTATTCGCAAGTAAAACTAAATTAATTATTAATTTTAAATAAAATTGTAGATTTCGTTGAATTTATTGCTTATCTTTCTATTTAATTTGAGCATTTGTAAATTAAAAATATCAAATTATCTTAAGTAAATTAAGGCAATGTTAATAAATATAAAGGCTTAAGGTGCTTAGAAGGTAAAAAAGATGAAAAAATATGTTTTTTTTACTTCCGAAACGGAAAATGACAAATATATATTAGGAATATATATTAGTGATAATGAGCAAAGCTGAGAAAAAGCTGCTATATTAATATAGTAAAGCTAATTAGGGTTCCAATTGTATTTAAATATATTAAAATTTACTGCACAATACGATACGAATAATGTGTATTTGAAAATAAAGTAAGTATCAATTTTAACTTTAGTAGGAAATAATAATAAAGCAGCTTTATGGCTACATAGCTATATAGATTGCATATTGTTTAAGCAATACACGAAATAAAACGAAATTTCTGTTCACAGAAAATAGAACATTCGTGTAATTTTTAAGCCTGGTTTATTCATTGGAAACAAATAAAATACATATAGATACGCATTTTGCAGCATTACTTTTGTTAAACATATATGTCCGAAAAGCTCTCACTATGAAAAAATGTTAATTTATTTCATTAAGTGATAAGTTTTTATAAGCTTCACACTCTAATCTCACTGAAAGTAGGCAGAGAGAACCTAGTGCTAAGACACTCTGTTCCCCGCTTTTCGCCTTTCGCGACATTGCTTGTGTGTGAGTGGTGGAACTCAATACCGTATTTTGTGTTACCAGAGCGAGTAAAATGAAAAAAAATATATATATTCTTTCCGAGTGGCGTTTACAGTCCGAAGCTGTGTCAAAAGTTAGAAGATGTGAATTCACACTCTCATTTTTTTATATTAGAGCTTAGTTGTATTATATTTGTACAGAACGTGAACAAATGCTTTTACAATACAACGTTTAGTTAAAACAGTTTTCTATATAGATTGAGCCAAGTAATTCTTGATTTTCCAATAGCTAAAATATTTTTTCTGAAACTAAACAACTCTTCGAAGGTTGAGGCGTCAACAGATAAAAAGGAGTAAAGCGAAATAGGCTATTAATTTTCGTACCCAGAAAATATTTTGATGTAACAAAGAGGACTGAAAGGTCGCTATCTTTACATGGAATATAATATATAGTAAGAAAAATCTATTATTGGGGGCATTTAACAGAATCCAAACCAATGATTTTATTTATGTTTGTCTATGCGTTTGAACACAAACTTCAAATCAAGGATTATAAAGACAATTTTTAATACATACTTTTACTTTAGTAATACATACTTTACTTTAATACATACTTTTACTTTTGGCAACCGAAATACATAATTTGTGAAAATATCAGCTTTCTAGCTATCACGGCTTATGAGATACAGCCTGGTGACAAACAGACAGACAGACAGACAACGGAGGCTTAGTAATAGGTTTTTACCTTTTACGGAACCCTAAGAAGGATCATACATCATAAATCCACTCAAGTGCAATTGTAGGTGACAAGTAATTACATAACAAAAACTTAGCGGTAATAACTAAAAAAATTACGAAAAAAATAGCACAGTGAGAATCACAGATGTCGCATATAGTCAATCTAGTTCTATCTAAGACGAGATAAATTCTATATATAAGCATAGACCACATTATAATAATTTCTTCTAAAGATATGATTACTTGTTTCATATATCAATAGGCACCATAACACGTAGACACTTGGCGTTACGTTAATCAACTAACATGTTCTGTTAATTACAGCCATCCATTGTTAACGATTTTGATCAGCTTCGTACACGCTTGAACTGTTCACGTCTCTAATTAAATGCTATCATACGCTAACTCGGACGCGTTTATGTTTATTGAATAGTATGGTATTCAATTTTCACCTTTTTGCTTTTGTAATACACACTGGAATTGCAGAACATATTTAATGCCATAGAGCTTAATCTTAATAAAAGTGTCCACGACATTCTTTGCAATATAATATATCAATAACGTTGTATATAATTAATTATGTATTACATGTATATTTTGGTCCAAGTTTTGTTTCTTGGCATTTAGTAAACTTCGTTGGCGTGGAGTTTGTGATCCTTGCTACTCTATAAGCTGCCATCCTTTTTCATTGGGATTCATGAGATTGTATTCCATTGCGTATTATACTCAAAAATTACTATGGATACTTTTTTCTAACTTTTTAGTTTAGCTTATCCTTTTTGGTTCTAGATCATTCTTTTTTTATACAATACGGCAATGGAGGATTAAAAAATATTATATTCTTTTGATTGTTAATTACAAATTAGCTTTAAAATTATGGCAACTGTTTGTTCAAGGTGGGAAAGTACAGTAGTGATTCTTGAACAAACTTTCATTCCCCCAGAAATTTAAGTTTGTCAACTTTTTACTAACTTGTACTTAGTTGACCCTTAATTATATATGTCAAGATATGAGAACTTACAGTATAAAAGTTTACAAACTTATATTTGTACTATTACTTACTCAAACTTGGGTTTGTTATTTTTTTTAAATTGTACTTTCCGTTTTTATGACATTAGTACAGTAACCTCTATACGCGAGTATAACACGCAATGGACCGACATTTTTTCCTTACAAAATTACTGCTTCAGTAAATGGCGTAGCACCAATCACTAGTATTAATTGGATACACTATTTCTAGCCAGTTTATTCATTGTACAAGTTCCAAGAGCCCGAGGCAAGAGGGCCATAAAGCGAAACGAGCCTCGGACATTCAGCGGTTTTATTTTATTGTGATAAACTATCCCTTGTTAACTTCACTGCAGATGATTACAATGAACTTAACAATTACGTAAAGTGCTGAGAAAATTACAAATAATGTTATGTATTTTAATTCAATTTTCCTTTAATTTGGTTGATTAATAAGGTGTGGCTTATTTGTGCAATAGTATACAAATACTATGTACTCGTAGACATAACTGCAGCTACATTATAGCTACATTATATATTGTGCTACTCCTTAGTTTGCTCAGATTATTATAGTAAGAATCTATATGGAGTTATCTAGAATTAAATTCTCAGATCTCATAATATCAAATCAAAACAATTCAAGACAAGTTTATTACCATTTTACGCAAAAGCATAAAAAAATATAAAAGCTTAAAATTTAATTTATTATCATTATTGATAATTAAAAATAATAAAAAAAAACGGTTAAAAGGAAGGACTGAAAAAGAAAAAAAAAACGGTCAAACGCTTAGCGAATGCTGTCAGACCTATTCGTCTCCAGCGTTGTTTTTCAACTTTATCCTTATTCAAAAAATAAAACTAAGTATACAGTACAGTACACGGAACGATGTGTGGTGGTCCGGGATATCATTAATTCATATTATGAGACTTCAAAACGCTCAACTTCTGTACACATATACATGTTATTAAGATGGAACGACGTAATGGTGGCAGTTGATGTAAACGTTTAATAGTGAATATAAACCTAAATTCAGTCACTGTTGACTCGCACAATTTGAAAGATTAAAATTTTAAAATATACAATAAACAATTATTATACTTTTAGTAAGCTGATCTTACTGGCTTATTTCTTAAAGTAAACGCTTAGAGTTAGACTGCAAATACAGTATAAAGAGAAACGTAGCTTACTTGGTTGCTACGTTTACGGTTTTCTTTTATAGGTAAAGTAATGTTCGACTCACAATTCCAATTTACAGTGGAAATAGAATATACTAAGTGACTACTTTATATAATACTATTGAAAATCGATATGTGGAAAGAAATATCTAAAAACAGGGCCAAGTTTCTCTAGGCCTACACCCTATCCAGCCTGAAGTATAATAAATATTATATCTCTAGTATAATAAATATTGATTAAAACAGTATGATTTAATATTAACAGTACAAATGATTAATTAAATATTAATTGTTTTTAATAAAAATAAAACAGCAAACAAATTGTACATTGAACTAAACTAACTGGACTGTAGTAAGTAAATTAACGATACATTGAATATATTTACGAAATAATTTTGCAGGGCTATATAAAAACACTGAACCAATATGAATCTATGATTTTAAAATTTTTGTCTGTCTGTTTGTCTGTTTGTACATGCACTTCTTCGGATCTACTGGACGGATTTGAATGATTTTGTTTTATTGTATACCTGTCAGGTCAGGTCGGGATCTAGGCTATAATAGAATTTGATGACTAGCGGAATAGTAGTGAGTAGTGACAACCTTAATTATAAGAAATAATGAAATGCTGCCATAACAAAATTGATTGAACGCGATAGGCACTTTCTAATGCCATTTAAAAACCAAGGATCTGGTACACCTGATGTAGAACTACAATAGTATATCTAAACTATAAAAAACCAGACAAATGGCTCCTAAGGAAAAATTGTTGAGGATGATGAGCATTTTTCGTTGTTATATTCATTCTCTTTCAGATCCTTAATAATATATATCCAAATGATAAAAGTGAATTTGTAATATTTAATAAAAAAAAATATAACAATGCATTTCATTTGAATCTCGTATCGTATAAAAACATTAAAAATACTGTACAAGATGATATTTTTTAAATATAACGTATTTTATTGTCAGAGTCATTCTTTTACATATAAACCATTATATTTTTATTTAATCAAGCGCTAGGCACATCTATTGGTATATGTTCGATGTTGGAAGGCCATTTTTTATAATGAAAATACTGACTAATCAATCAATTAGTTCATTCTCGTGCTATAGTTACATAGAACAGAATTCTAGTAAGAACTGATTTTATATAATTCAATCCTTCTTATATGATCAAAAACAATATAGCAACTTCTGTTCCATATTCAAAATTTATATAATAAAGAACATTATACGTTAAACTTTACAATTTTAGTAATAATATTTAAATCTATTTTAATTCAATAATTAAATCAATAATAAAGTTTTCACATATTAGTTTGCGCCCATAAGTACGTACATAGGATAAAGCTTCAATATCAGCAATCTCAGCTAACGCCTTACCCTTGCTTTTGTCTTTATTCTTTTCAGGTTCAATAATAGAACTTTCTAGTTAGCAATTTCTTAGCTCGCTTTCTAATTACTTTTCAAGAACATTCTTTTTATTTTATACGTTCAATAATATATTTATTTTTTTCAATTTATTATATTATTCTCAATTACTTCGTTTTTCAACGCTTTGTACCTGCATTTAGCAGGGTAGACAGACAGTTTCCGTTTTTCGCCCGAATTCTAGATATAGTGTCGAGTGGGGGGACAAACCTCCACGTTTTATTGCCAGAGCAAAAAATTAAAAATATTTAATTCCACCGAGTTACCGGTTTGGCTTTCTTCCAATTTCTTGTCTTACATTAATTTGTAATAGTATAAATATTGACATATTTATATTTAATATTATAATAGTATAAATTTATAAATCACGATATTAAGATGTTTAAATTTAAAATATGTAAATATATTTTAATCAGTTTCATGAAGTTCAATAATACAAGTTTTAATTAGCTCTAGATTTGATTAAAAATAAGTAAATTAGGTCTTTGTCTAATTAATCATTCAGAGTACTTTGAAGTATATCATTGTTTTATTTTAGTTCTTAAGTACTCAGTGAGGCAGTAAATTTAAGATCTATTAAATCCTTTTTCAAAGGAATACTCAGCTATCGGCGTTGAATAAATTTAATTAAGTCTTGATTTTATAATTGACAATTATTTTTTACAGAGATTGAAGTTTAGACGTTAATGCATATTTAAAAGGAAGTGTAGAAGATACTTGCACTTTTGCAAAGTTCCTGTCGCTGCTAGGCGATGGTTTACAGTGTGTTAATGGAACGCTAGGGAATTGTATCTTGATTGACTTTTGACAATAATATTAATCTCGACCTTTAATATTTATGTATATTTTACAATAATCATTATTTTTAAGTATAACGCTTAAAATATTATCATAAATTTGTTTTAGTTTATGAATCTTATTAAGCATTTTATTTATTTAAGCACCGCTCAGCCAGCATCAAGCGTAAAATATTTTGAACGCTATTAAATATTGCTAACTGCAATTTAACAAAACTATACAGAATGTCAGTTGGATTTATTATTAAACAATTTAGGCACTGCGAATTATAAATGAGATTTTTATTATATTTTGTATAAATAATTTAAGAAGTATTTTCAAGCGATTTCTCAAATAATTTATTTCATTTAATATATGAGAGATTTTTAAAACTTACACATATGAATCTACTGATTATAATACGTTTATAGTATTATAAAAAAAGTAACTGACAGAATTTATTTTAAAGACTTTGAAGAATATTGCATTTGAAGAGGTAATGTTGTACTCGATGATATTGCTCCTTTATATACGGATGACGATTAAAAATCAAATCGATACGATGTCCAAGGCAAAATAGACAAATTTTGTATGATAGGTTATCGCTGCTTACCAAAACTTACAAGGTACTTACTTCCTGTTGACCTAGAGTTATGAATTTGGCAATAAATTTGAACTTATAGTACAAACAAAGAGAAAAATCCAAAAATCGGAAATTTATAGATATATTCCAGAAAAAAAACCATTACAAACTTATACTGTAGTTCATTTCATACAAAATGAGACCGCCGACCGCAAATTTAAGTTTGTCTAATTTTATTACTTGTAAATCATTACTACTACGTACTACAGCCTAGATTCAAATTTTTTTACGAGAAGTGAGAAGTTACACTATTTATATGACTGCAAATTTAAGTTTGACAATAGTTTTATAAGCTCAGCGCCTCAGCGGAGTACTCACAATAATCAAATTGGTACGGAACCCTAATTGTGCGAGTACTGCTTGCACTTGACTGTTATTTTTTTATATTTGTCGAAATTATTTATGAATTTCCTATCATGATCATTATTTATGATGAGTCGGCACCAGAGGTGGCCAAACCCAGTGGAGACAACGTTAATATATAATTTATTTATAGATATGTTTCATTTTATATTTTCCAAATAACATTGAAAAAGGAATAAGAAATTCTAAAGTATTATATGTTTAAAATTTAATAAACAATTTCCTCGATAGTAATTGAAAGTCAAGACACGAACTGTCTGACCATATGGCGTGCTAACCCCGAAGAAGCCCCAGAGGTTGGAACGTGCATTGATTTTATTGTACTCCTTTGCATATCTGAAACTACATCGTTTCGACACATTGCGTAGAATACTTAAAGCGAATCTGCTTTAAATACGATTATGATTTAGTTTTAAAGAATATATATTTTAAAAAAAGGAAAAATTTTATAAGGATTTCTCATATATTATTCAAATTAAGGGGCCTTTTATGTTGATGTAGTTTCGTTTTTCTTGATTTTTCCTTTTATTAATAAAGAAGATCTTTGTTTAGTAATCAATTATATATATTTGGGGTCACTTCTGGTTCTTAAAATGATGTTTAATAGAATATCTTCTTAGGAGCTGGCAATCATAATTTTGGTTCATAAATCAATAATATTTAAAATATACCATTTATCAATTAAATGAAACGCATAATATTAAATAAATATATTACATTTTATATATATATATATATATATATATATATATATATATATATATATATATATATATATATATATATATTATATATATATATATATATATATATATATATATATATATATATATATATATAAGGACAGATATACAGAACTTATTGCATCATCAGAATATGAATTGTAGGCATTGGTCACCAATCTTAAAGACAGAGGTGAAAATAATGGTCTAAGCCTGAATGCAAGTAAGACTAAGGTTCTGGTATTGAAATGCAAGATTTTTGAAGATATCAGAATAAAGTAGTATTGCTAGGAAGTATATTAATTAGAGATGGAAGAAATGAAATAGTAGAAGTACACAACGCTGTTATATGTCAGCGAAATGTGGATATTACAGAAGAAGAATGAAAGAAAGATGAATGCTGTGGCGATGCGATCTCTTCAGAGGATATGTGGAGTCAGTTTTACTGACCGAATCCGCAACGAAGAGATACGTAGAATGGCAGGTACCAGCTGATATACCATTTGGCGCTGTGTACTTTCTGGCTATCCCAAGGTAAGGTCAAGGTATAAAGCGTGAAGCTCAATAACAATAACCATTTTGAGTGAGACCGGAACTCGCTAATAACGTGTTAAATAAATTATTTTTTACCTTGCACCTTTGCTAACTACGCATTTATATATTATTATACACTTGCCAAGTCACTTCAGTATGTAACTGACGTTGATTGATTGCGAGTTTGTTCTCTTTTCGAATATTGTTATCATACAAAAATTATTTATGCGTTGATGGGCACGTTGCAATAGCACGTTGTTTTTTTTGCACCAGTGACTGTAATTATTTTATTTCTATATTAATAAAATTATATGATAAGCCTTATCATTAATTATTTGGGAATAAGAACGAAAGGTCATAATTTAAAAAAATATGCAAGTGTTGCAAGTATGAAAAAATTGCGATAACCAAATGCATACACAGCTCAATCTAAAAAAACTCAAACCAATATAGATCTGTCAATGACAATGTTATATTAAACGACATGAATTTGTTAAGCCATATCGTATCGATTGACTAGATTTTATATAAAATCAAATTTTAAACAATCACTTGTTCTATTGAGTTTGTCGTATACAAACATAACAACAATTATTATGGACGGTTTCAACGGTAATTGAAAAACGTAGGCGGAATTGGACAAAGCGTTCACATTTACACTCGGGTGGATTTTCTGGTTGCCACATTGTCACGAATAACGCTTTTTGATTTCCATTTTTAATTGGACACATGCATTCATTTTGTTTCTCAGGCTGACTGTAGGCTACTATACTAAAGTTTATACATTCCGCTCGAATTCGAGACATTGCTTATTGAGTTGCGAAATTCAATGCCGCACTTTGTCATTAACGGACAAGGAAAAGAAAAATACCCTTTCCCCCTAATGGGTACCGAAACCGTAATCAGGTTTTGGTAAATTAGATGGTTTATTATGGAGAATACCTCCGGTAAAATGTGTACATACACATACATCTACTTATAACACCAAATTAAGTTATTAATTTAGTTTTTTTTTACACCGAAATCGAAATCATTCAATTGAAATAAATGTTTATACAATCATAGCTAAACAAATTCGCTAGCTAGACAAAAAAAATAAAGGCATTGATTGAAAATGAAAACAAACCAATTTGTAATTTACCTGTTCCAACGTGAGCTACTATACATATATATGTACATATATATACTATACTATATTATACTATACTATATTATACTATACTATACTATATTTATTTTCATGTTCTACTTCTGTATTAAATATTCTCTACATTTTTTTTCTCAATAAAACATAAAATTAAAAACAATCTACATTATAAGCGAACTAGAGCTAACTTATTTAACAAAGAAAAATTAAGAAATTAAAAGAATAAAGGCTTGTGTAAAAAGAAAATATAATTGGCTATTAGTCGTGGCAGTTAAAATGGATGCTCAAATTTCGAAGATGACTTGAAGCTTATATTATGGTCCTGTTCTTGCAAATAATTTGTGTGGTTAGTAATAAAAATAATACTAACGACACTGTAAGGGTTAATCAATCAATCAATCATAATATATATATATATAATATATATATATATATATATATATATATATATATATATATATATATATATATATATATATATATATATATATATCCCTCCTCTCCTCCCCAATCCATGAAAGTGGTGTCCTTACCCCCCCCCCCTTTACTACTAAACTTTTCCCCTCTCATCCTTGGCTATTCCCACAAAAATGGGTTTTGGAGGTCAGATGGCAATCGCTCCATTAAAAAGCCGCCACCTGCCACTCATATGAAAAGGAAAAAGATGTTGCTGGGTACTGCTAGGACGTCGCCGCTAAACGACGCGTGGGCACATCGCCCTACACCTGTGTTAAATGGGCAAGGGCTACCGTGTCAAGTACGGACACGGCTAAAGAAGAAAGTACCCAGAAGGAAACTCCGCTTTGCAACGTGGAATATTGGCTCTCTAACCGGACGATGCAGGGAACTAACAGATGTACTCATGAGGCGTCGGGTCCAGTGTGCTTTCCTTCAGGAAACCCGCTGGAAGGGCAATAAGGTCCCGTATCATCGGACAGGGTTACCAGCTCATATACACTGGGTCTCCTTCCGGTAAAACTGGTGTAGCAGTAGTTTTATCTGAAGAGCTACGGAATGGTCTCCTCGAAGTTGACCGACGCAGCGACCTTCTGATGCGGGTGAAGGTACTGGTTGAGGGGGCTATCGCCAACTTAATCAGTGCTTACGCTCCCCAGGCTGGTTGTAGCGGGGCCGAAAAGGAGTCATTCTAGGAGCAATATGAAGACGTTCTACTCGCTATACCTATCTACCGAGGTGATCATAGTTGGGGGAGACCTTAACGGTCACGTGGGTAAGGCTGCGGATACGTATGAGCGTGTCCACGGTGGTTTTGGTCACGGTCGCCGCAATATAGAGGGCGAAAATATCCTAAGAACCTGTATTGCATCTGATCTGGACCATCGTGAATACGTTCTTCCAAAAGAGTCCGCAGCATCTTATTACGTATGCGAGTGGACTCCACTCAACCCAAATAGATTATCTATTGACCAGGCGGTGTCATGTTGGCAAGGTAACTAACTGTAAAGTCATTCCTGGTGAAAGCCTCACGGCCCAACATCGTCTTCTTGTCATGGATTATGTCGTTACCCCATAAAGAAATTAGCCGAGACGCGTAAGTCTAAGATCAAGTGGTGGTTGCTGAATGGGCCGATGCAGACCGACTTTCTGGCAGAGGTTAACAGTCAAAATTTAACAACTAACACCGAAACTGCTCAGGATGCTTGGGATCGAGCTCAGTCAGCAATTATTACGGCTGGTAAACATGTTCTTGGCGTTTCTAAGGGAGGACGTATTATGGACAGGGAGACATGGTGGTAGAATGACAAGGTACAAGAGGTGATTCATGATAAGAAGACTGCATTTAAGGAGTGGCAGCGTTCCAACTCTCCTGAAGACAGACAGACGCAAGATATCACAAAATGTCTTTGCGTCAGAGATGCCCAGGGCAAGCTGTTTTGTAGTCATGCTTCTGTGAAGGAGAGGTGGAGAAGTTACTTCTTGGAGCTGCTGAATACTCAGCACCCGGGTAGTATTCCGTCTGTACCACCTCCTAACCTAGGGACTTATTGCTCCAATAACCCTTGATGAAACTCGGAATTGTCTTCGACGCATGAAGAATGGCAAGGCGGTGGGACCTGACGATATTCCGATCGAAGCGTGGAAATCGTTAGGCTCTCGTGGTGTGCCACATCAATGGCGGCACAGTTTTATTACCCCTATTTACAAAGGAAGGGGCAGTGTTCAAGATTGCGGTAGTTATAGGGGCATTAAGATTATGAGTCACACCATGAAGCTCTTCGAGCGCGTGATTGCCCTCAGGCTCCGCCGAGAGTGTACTGTCTCTGAGTGTCAATATGGATTTCAGCCAGGATCAGGCACTACGGACGCCATTTTTGCCCTCAGAATTTGATGGAGGCACACAGGGAAGAGGAGAGCTCTGCATGTGGCATTCTTAGACCTGCAGAAGGCCTTTGACTGTGTGCCACGTCAGTGTATCTGGTGGGCACTGCGATCCAAAGGGATCCCTGAATCCTATGTTGCTATTATCAGAGACGTGTACAACGACTCTGTTTCTACAGTTAGGACCGCTGTTGGCGATACCAAACCCTTCCCAATTACAGTAGGGGTTCACCAAGGCTCAGCTCTTAGTCCACTTTTTGTTTAATGTAGTGCTAGATACTGTCACGGCTCACATCCAGGACCAGCCTCCATGGCTGATGATGTATGCCGATGACATAGTACTCATCGACGAGAACCGACTGATGCTGGAGCGTAAAGTGAATGCCTGGAAGGGTGCGCTTGAGAACGGTGGTCTTAAACTGAATGTGTCAAAGACCGAGTACATGGCTTGCGGGAACCCGGACTCGAGCACCATCCATATCGGGCCTGAGCGAGCCGTTAAGTCGGAGAAGTTCAGGTACGTTGGAGCCGTTATGCATGAGTCTGGAGGCATCGACCACGACATCCATACCCGTATAAACGCTGCCTGGGCCAAATGGTGGGAGGTCACTGGTGTGGTCTGCGATAGCAGAATACCGCCCAAGCTCAAGGGGCTGATATACAAGAGCATGATCCGACCAGTTCTTTTACACGGCAGCGATGTTGGCCAGCATTATCTCGGCACACTCAGGAGCTTCACGTAACGGAGATGAAGATGCTGAGGTGGATGTGTGGCGTTACTTGGGCTGACCGCATACGCAACACATTCATTCGAGGTAGTCTTGGGGTCCGTGACGTAGCGGATAAGCTCCAAGAGCGTCGTCTGAGATGGTATGGCCACGTTTTGCGCCGGCCTAAGAACTACGTCGGAAGAAAATGCCTTGATATGTCTGTCCCTGGAGTAAGACCCCCCGGACGCCCAAGGAAGCGATGGCTGGACGTCGTGCACGACGCACGACATGAGAGCCAATGGACTAACCACTGAGGATGTGTATAAAGATGGGAGTAAACTTGAAGGCGGGGTTGGAGCGGCCGTTTCCGTACGGAACAATGCCGCGGAAACCAGAGCCTTCAAGCTGAAACTCGCTTCGCACTGCTCAGTCTACCAGGCAGAGCTGCTTGCCTTATGCAAGGCGTCCGCACTTATGCTGGCAAGTCCGGCTAGCTCTTTTGCCCTGTATTCTGACTCCAGGTCTTCGCTGTAGTCAATAACAGGCCACAGATCCCTCCATCCCTTAGCAGTGAAGACAAGGGACAACATAAACGACTGTCTCGCCCAGAACAAGACTGTCTCCTTGTTCTGGGTTAAAGCTCACGCGGGACTGGAGGGAAACGAGCGCGCGGATGAGCTAGCAAAGCAAGCCTCCCAACTCAAAAAAAGGCCTGACTACGAGGCGTGTCCGATCTCATTCGTTAAACGGATTCTTCGCCAGAATTCGATTGACGAATGGGATCGTAGATACAGCTGCAGGCACAAAATTGTTCTTCCCGGATGCAAGAGAGGCATACAGGATCGTAACCAAACTCAGGCTGGACAGCGTACTGACGCAAATCTTTACGGGCCACGGTGGGTTCTCCGAGTACTTGCACAGATTCAAGTGCAAGGGTGACCCATCGTGCATCTGCCAGCCTGGGGTTGAAGAGACGGTGACTCACATACTTTGTGACTGTCCCGTCTACGGCAAGGAGAGGGCCGAACTGGAGGCCCGGGTGGAAATAAAAATAACAGCGGATGGGCTAAGTAAGTTGATGCGTGACATGAAGTCCCGAGACCCACTTATGGAGTTTTGCAGGAGCGTGGGCGGAAGAACCATCGCAAATAACAAGTCTCCCCTCTAGGAAAACTTATTAAAATTATTATTTAAAATTACTATTTAAAAATTAATAAATTATTATTTAAAATTATTATTTAGAACTATTATTTAAAAATTAATAAATTATTATTTAAAATTATTTATTCTAAAATTAAAATAAATCTAATTTAATCTTCACACAATGTTAAAAATTAAACAATATTAAAGAAAAACAATTTCTCTGATTATGTCAGAGGGACGCGTATTAAAAAAAAAAAGAAAAAGAAACCACTGAGGATGGTCAAGACCGTGCAAAGTGGAGTAGAGTAAGAAAGCAGACCCTGGCAATAGGCCGGGACAATGCTAAGTGGAAGAGGATATATATATATAATATATATATATATATATATCTATATATATATATATATATATATATATATATATATATATATATATATATATATATATATTATATATATATATATATTATATATATATATATATATATATATATCTATATATATATATATATATATATATATATTAATTAATGCATCGTTGACTAATCAATGGTTATCGTTAAATGTGATATTAAAACATTTATTACATTACGACAACGGCTTTGCCCGTATGTTTTTCAGTTTTCTCATAAGATATTATATTTTCTAATAACAATTAAACTACAATCTCTAAATATCAAAAATTTGTTAATTTTAGTAAGTATTTAAATTTTTAATTACTTGTTTCTGTCTTTGCTAATGATTATATTGTATATAAAGTTTCAACACCTGTTTTATTCCTTTAGGGCTAGATTTTCTAAACTTTTTACATCTACATATTCAAGCGAAAAAGCAATATTAGGTAATTTTCTCACCTTTATAACCAGCAAACACCTCTGCAATAGTAAAATAAAATCACTGTACACGTACTTACAATAAGAACAATGATGCTAAATTGTGACCAATTTATTAATTAGTATAAAATATAAATATTACAACTATTATAATAATATAGAATAATGTAAGTGTCATCATTTAATATTTTTCTAATATTTATTGATTATTTTGGAGACTTATACAGGTGGACCAAAAGTCCGTTAACTTTTGAATCGTGGAATTACGAAACGCAAGAACAACCAATGGGAATTTATTGCCATGGCATCCTTCACCGGAGCACAATGTGCGTTCTGCGTTCGCGAGTATTATCGAAACAATGATTCTTTGACAAAATTGCAACGAAAATGTTGCATTCATTACAGTATAAAAAGTACGGCATAAAAATGAAGCTCGATCGATTCATTTAATAAAAAAATGGGTAGAGAAGTTTGAGAAGATAGGTTCAACGTTAAATCAACCGGCCGGCCTAGAACATCAAGAGATCCCGAAAACGTGGAACGTGTAAGAGCGTCTGTTCGTGAACAACCAAGTCTCTCTACTCGAAAGTGGTGTAGCGTCTTAAGCCCAGAACTTCTTTAAACCGCATTCTTCATAAGGATTTACATTTTCATCCATATAAAATCCAAATGGTACAGGCATTAATGCCTCAAGATCCTGTCACTAGGCTGCAATTTGCAACAAAATAAATGATAGAGAAGTTTACGAGCTTTACCAATATTTTTTCTCAGATGAGGTACACTTCCACTTTGAATGGGGATGTCAACAGGCAAAATTGCAGGTATCTGCAGGTATCGGCAGGTAGTGACACTAATCCGAAATTAAAGCATCAAAAACCCCTGCATTCACTTAAGGTTATTGTATGGGCAGCATTGTCATCAAGAGGCGTTATTGGACCTTATTTCTTTGAAGATGAAACATGAACATTGATGAACATTGTTACAGTGAATACAAAGCGGTATTTTGCCATGTTCATAACTTCTTAGCTCCAACGCTGCAGGATTTTGATGGTTTTAAACAACGATCGTGATTTCAGCAAGATGGGGCAACATGTCACACTTCCAATGACTCATTGAGTGCAGTTTGCGAAATTTTTGGCAAAAAAGTGATAATATCAACCAAAAGAGGTAATATCAACTGGCCCCCTCGTAGCCCGAACCTGTAAAAAACCCCGATGGATTTTTTTCTTTGGATATCTCAAGAGTAAACTTTTCGATACCAACCCAGAGAGAGTCTACAGAGGAATTGAAGAAACGTATTCGCAAGGAAATGCAAAACATTTCTCGAAACACTTGTAAAGCCGTCATTGCAAATTTTCACTCCAGGTTACAGCAATACCAAAATAATGGAGGATCACAATTTGGACGATGTAATTTTTAAAAAATGAAATCGCCATTAATATATTTTCATAATTCATAAATAGTTTTTATCTAATAGAATTAGTTAATTTTTTATTACTGTTTGATATGTTAAAAGACTTTTGGTCCACTCTGTATTATAAATATACTTGTTACTAATATTATAAATATGAAGTGTTTGTTGCTTAAGAGCGCTAATCTCAGGAACTATTCGAATCGAACACTTTTTACAATCCACTTATCGAAGAATGCTGTAAGACTATATAAACCACATCACGAAAATATTTTCTATATAACTCACTATGTTCTGTACATGCGACCAGAATTACCTCGGAAACGTATATTGTGTCTTATGTCATATACAATCCTTGGTTATTTTCCTTAGATCATGTGTCTTAAAATTAGAAGTATATATAAAAGAAAAAAAAATATCTTTCGATAAAATGGTATAAAAAATGAGATAAAATTAAATAAAAATAATTGAAAAAAAATTAAAATGAAAACACGTGGACAACGAAGTGAGTGATTCTGTACCTTTCCTATATATAGTTGCATTTTATTTTTGTTCGATTATAAATAACCATTATGCCAGCTAGTATCTATATATATAAATTTTAAAATCTTGGCCAATCACTATAAGTAACATTGCTCGTACACATAATAATATGCACTCTTAGTCATATGCAAATTTTATTAAAGTACAGTATATGTGTAAGAGTAGCATTTTATTGTTTTAAGTTTAAACGTGCTTCCAAAAATTTGTTTATTTAGCTCTAAACACATTAAGTTAGTTTCGAACAAATTTTTACGTGAGTATATATTTATATGTATTGTACATAAAATTCATAGTTTTTTGGTCATTGCTGATTATCATTCCCAACATCATTATTATTGATTTCTTTTTTTTTTTACTTTTGCTTATCTATTTTGGTTTCTACGTTTAGTGTTCTAGGTCCTATTATATATATATATATATATATATATATATATATAATATATATATATATAATATATAAGTATATACTATATATATATATATATATATATATTATATATATATATATATTATATATATATATATATATATATATATATATATATATATATATATATATATATATATATATATATATATATATATATATATATATATATATATATATATATATATATATATATATATATATATATATATATATATATATATATATATATATATATATTATATATATATATATATATTATATATATATATATATATATATATATATATATATATATATATATATATATATATATATATATATATGTATATCAAAATGTCAATGAAAAATAACCATCGCGTTATGTGACTTTTGTTAAGGTACCATTTCCGTATTTCATGTAGTTTGGCTTAGCTGGACAAAATGGTTTTTCATGTGATGTTTACAGATTTTGGATTTTTATATTTCAACGCTCTGCTCATTACGCACAATAAAAAAGCGTCATTCAAATACGTCCAGTAGATCCGTATATGTGCATAAACAAACAGAGAGATAAAAATTAAAAGAAATCATAGTTTTATATTCTGTTAGTGTTTTTACATCGCCCTACATATTTTTTTTTGTAAAAATATTCTATGTACAGATATACAATATTTTACTAACTTATTATAGTATAGATTATACTTAAATTTATTTAGCGTTCAAAGGGACATCTCATACTGAAATATTCGGTTTTAAATGCAATATCCCTAAGTATCGTTTCTAAGATTCTAATTTAAATTATTATTTGAGACGTCTGTTCAACAATGGCTACATCGTTTACAAAGATTTAGTCTATGTAAATTATAATTTATACTTTAATCCTTAGTGCCAGATTTCAAACACTTGAGAACTTGATATAAAATCTTTTGAAATGGCTTTTAAGCTCGTCAGAAACCCAATTAAACTAATTAATTATGTTTTATTTGGCACCCACTAAAAATAAATAAATAAAAAAAAATAGCAAGTTTACAACTTGTATACTAATATTACTTTAAATGTAAATTTACAAGTAGTAAAGTATTAGTAAAATATTAACAAATGAAAGCTTAAAGCATTTCCGCCAATGAGTGGCATAATTTCGTTTTCCAAATACGATGGTATTTTGGAATCCCGAGAGCGACCTCAATCACCGTGTCAGATAACGAGCTTATTTGAGATAATTTTGTCAACAGAGTTTTCACTCCCTAAAGATTAATTTCCTTTGAATTTTTATTTAACGCCAAAAAGCTCTCTATTATTAAGCTGTCATAGTAAAATTGTTTTGATCATATCGAAAAATATTCAGATTTATTAATGGTTTGGCTCAGTGCAAAATGTGCACAGCTCATGTTAACGTGGTAGTTATGAATTCAAATCTACTTGTTCTGAAGAATACTTCAAGAATGGTTAGGAAATCCAGAGATAGGCTTATGCCTATCGCTGTATTTATATATTCAGATTACATTATTGTAATCTGCATATATAAAATTTTATTTTAGGATAGAAAAATCAATTCTCTACATTAAATTGCAAAAAAGATATAATTAGGTCGGTTAATATATAGATAATAGAAGTTTAAAAACCACTCAGCAGAAATTTAGGTTGTCTGCCTGGCTTTCTCTCTGTCTATCTATCTGCTGTTTTACCCTTCAATGATGTAAAAACTACTGGACATGAACTAATTATTTTTGGTATAACAATAGCTTACAGTCTCGATCCGTATGAAAAATATTTTTACCAACGTATTCCATGCAGGTCTTGAAAAAAAATTTAAAAAGTGAGAAGGCTTATTGCTTTGTTTATTGACGACTATTAAAAAAATTGTTAGACTTTGCATGAAAACAGCTTGAAGCCTTAAACAATATATATAGGATAGTTTTTATCCCGTGCAATGCAGACCCCGTATGAAAAATAAAAACAGAGACGGTTAAATTACTTCAATTACTTACAAGTAAAGGTTATTTCTTTCTCACTTAGTGACAGTGACAAATGTAAGAAGTTTTTATTAAAAAATATATAATGTTAAAAATGTACGAACTTATTTACATAGGCACATTATTCCTTCATTTTCGAAAACCAATATGAAGTAATAATAATAATATGTGCTTAAAATGTATAGAAATATTTTCAACATATTATAAATGCATTTTATAATATTCGTCAACATTTTTTTTGTGTATTTGTCCTTTTTTCCATAGCTATTTTGTAGCTAGTATTTTTTTAAATATATATTAATTTTTCCAGCCAATGTTGATTTTTCTCTTGGCTTGGTTCTCTCTCTCTCTCTCGTAATTATCGGTTTAATTTATGTATATATGTATATATATATATATATATATATATATATATATATATATATATATATATATATATATATATATATATATAATATATATATATATATATATATTCAGCAAGAAACAAATAAATTGATTATATGTACGATTTTTAATAATAGATTGCGAAATTTGAAAGGAAAGTTCATACATACAATATATGTGTGATATATTGATGTGATTTTGTATAACATTTACAAAGTAGCACAATTTAGTTTACTTAAGAGCAGAATCCACGAGCGAGTCGCTAGTAATAAATACAAAGTGTTATTAATAAGTAATAAAAATTAAAAAAATTTACATGTATTATTTTTTAATATACAAATCTAGAGAACTGTACAGCAATGATGAGATATGTAATACAGACACTGCAGTAGCCAACTGGTAGAGACATGTCCATGGTCAGCACTTTGCACAGTCTATATGTGAAATTACGCTCGCATGTCAACAAGAAGAATGCCTTTAGCTTCCGTCTTTCGATAACATCTAAAACAAAAGTATGATCATGATATTCGATTAAAAAATTTACAAGGTTGTCGCCTTACAGGGACTATAAGCGCGATGGAGATGAGTTCGACCCAACCATGTAAATGAACTATTTTTATTTCTCGTGTATGATATGACAAAGTGCGGTGTTGAGTTTTGCCACTCATTTCACAATTTGGGCGGATATCATCATAATTTGGGCGGATTTACCGTGACACCGCGATTTTACTCTGCTATAAAATCAAAATCAAAATATTCTTTATTCAAATAGGCTGTTACAAGAACTTTCAAAAATGCCAAAAAAAAGAAAACAATAACAATGTGTTTCATTGTTATTGTTTTTGGAGCACACCCCCTTATATAACTAACAGAAAAGTGTTGTAACATTGACATTGGAAAAATCTCACCTAGTGATTTATTGTTTAAAGTGGCGTACAGAGTGCTTCGAATAGACGCAGCTCGACTTTTAGTAATATTTGAAATGTAACAAGGAAAAATCACGAACAAAGTGTATTTTAGGCATCGCGCAAATACCAATGTGCTGGCTGTTTGATAGAACTGTAAATAACAAATGGAGGTTGTTTATTTTTAAGCTAATATAGCTTTAAAGGCTATAGGCTATAGGAAAGCAATAGTGAGAGCTTATTTACTAGATATTAGATACAATTTATTACATAAAAAAATGTTTGGTATGGTATAGTTACGACATATTGAATTTGATAATTGTTGATTATAATTATTAATATTTATATTAATTATTAATTCTAATTGTTACTATTACTTAGGGAATATCTGTACTTTTATAATATATTTTTTAGCTTCACGCTGCTATTTTAGGTAACCCCGTTTAATTCACTTTTGGGAATCGATTCCACAACCGTCACGTCAGACACTGTGCTGCTGCCCAAAGACGTCCCCTGCCTACCATTCAATTTATGTATATTTATTAGATATTTTTAATTCTCAAGACAAGGTAAGGGAAGGATTGGCCATACATTGTAATTTTGTACCATAAAAGAAAAAAAATCATTATTTATGATACCACTTACTTTTGCAGTATTGTATGCAGATGGGATCACAGATGGTTTTTGAAAAAATATAATAAAATTCTTTATTAACATAATCGTCGATATTGCTGAAGCTGTCATCATAACTAGAACCTATGTCAAAAATATACCAGAAATTGTTAATGAAAAATTAATCAAATCTTGTTATAAATTATAATATTTTTTAACACTTTAACGCATATTTTACCTCATAATGGAGGGCATAGGAAATCTAGTGTTAAGACACTCCATTATCCACTTTCCGCCTAATTTTTGAGACATTGTGCATAGAGCACGTTGGAGCTCAATGCTGCGCTATTTCTACCAGAGTGGAGAATGAAAGAAAATAATTTGTATATAGGAATAATCGTTCCCCTCGTAGGGAAACCACATTCATCGTATCGTTTATATATCCAGGCGCTGTACCATTACGCCACGGCGGCCTAATTAATACACAACTAGAACTACTAAAGAAAATAAAATCACAATATTTAAGCAAAATTTAAATAGAACAAAAACTTTACCGGAAAGCTCATGGCAGAATTCAACACCTCGGAGCAAATTTGCAACGAATCATAAACTTTATGTAGACCACTTACATCCAAGTTTGCTTTGTCTGACAATGTCTCAAACTTGCCTTGGCTTTTCATCAATTTATCTTTGGCTGCAAAAAGTTTTTCCACATGTGCCTTTACAATTTGGAGTCTTCTTGAAATAATTACGAACAGAATACAAAAGAATATCATTTCGCTGTCGTGTACAGTAATTGGTATGTACAAAGCAAGTAGTGAATTTCTTATAAAGTCGCTTTCATTATTTAGTATAAATGTAAAGAATAAAAAGTTATTAATCACATTATAAAGAATCGAGATACCAATTCCAAATAAATACCATTTTGCTGGCGTAGTTATAGGAACATCTTCTTGAATGTTCAAAATTTCGTCAAATCGTTGTATGCCCTCAAAAAATTTGATTAGCCTCTTTTTCTGCAGGAAAAATGCGTTGAAGCTCAACAATATATATTCAACACAATTGCTATCTCTATACATAACACGATAAGCGCTAGTTAAACAGCTTGCGATAAAAAAAAATGCTGTAGCAATCGTTAGTATGACGCTGTAAGTTTTACTCAAGTGCACAGTGCATTTGCTAAAATCGTATAAATATAGCCGATGTATGCCTAAGAATGCTTCACATATTATTATAAATTTGATGTGTTTTCTAACATTTTTTTCTTCAGAAGTATAATTATTTCGTCTTAGATGTGGAATTTGGTACGTATTTTCTTGTTTAATAGATACTGACAACGACATCTGTCTGTTGTAGTGTCTGTCTATAGTTTGCGTCTAAGTACTCACAGAATACAACTAAGTCAAGTTAAAGCGACTGGAGTAATCATTTAATTGACGTGCTATAACCATTTATCAATTCAATTTAAGTCTTCAAGGCAAAATGAAAACTTAGAAATTGTTTGTATAAATGTAATTTCTAATAGACGGCTGAGTCAATGTTAATATAAAATTAATTAATTTCTTGCTAAGTAATTGGACGCAACTGCACTCTATTTTGTTTACGTAAAAATAATTTACAATAGTAACTGTAGTAAATTACTTATATCCAAAAAATAATCTACTCATTTTGTCCGATGTCGTGTTAATTGTTATTCCACTACTTGGTACTAATTAAATTTGGTACTAATTAAATATTTAAAAATAAAAAATACGTATACCTATTTAATATTTTTCTATTTTTTATCCAGATTCTCACTTTGTCCCGCAAAGCAGGGTAAGCCCTTTGTCCTACTGTCCACCTGAATTCAAGACATTTCAGGCATGCTAGTTTTTTTCCTAAGAACGACTTTTTAAAGTTGCAAGCTATATTCTACATATGGGGGTATCCTAACATGGTAGGCAGAGAGCTAGGTAGTGTTCAAGACACCCCCTCCCTAATTAATTGACGATAATGTATCACAACCTAAATTGTATAGCTATATATTGAAACGGAACGCAAAGTTGTCCGTACATACACACGTACTTATTTTCCACAAAAGTAGCACGCAAGTGCCATGTCAGCGGAGCATCCAAATTAGCTTCAAACTGTCGCTCTAATGACAGCCGTCTCAAGACGCGATCACCGAGTCGTGACAAACTTTGCCATAACTTATGTGAATATTATAAACGTGGTATATGTTGTACTAATGAATATGAAGCTTTCTATTTAATTATTTGTTCTGTTTGTTTTGGTTAGCTATTTTGTTGCGTAGTACTTCGCACTTGCGTATACGACCTCATATTTTGTACGTGACCTTCCTCCAATATCTTCGACACTGTTCTCGAAGGTCAACTGAGGTCTCCTACTACCTCTCACACCAATGATTCTTTCTTCATATATTTTTTTTAATGATTATTTTAACCTTCATTCTTACAACGTGCTCAAACTGCCTAAGCTCGTTTGTTCTTCATTCTCACTGTGACTTGACTCAATAGTACTTGCAATTCTATCTATTTCTTTATTGCGGACTTAGTCAGTTAAACTGACTCCGCGTATCCTCCAAAGACATCACAACTCCACAGCATTAATCTTTCTTTTATTCTTCTTGTGTATCCACGTTTCGCTGCTGTATAACAGCGTCGGTACCAGGACTACATTGTGTAATGTATCAACAATGCAGCTAAGGTACCGTTAATTCTGGTACCAACGGCTACAATAATTTATATATATATATATATATATATATATATATATATATATATATATATATATATATGTATATATATATATATATATATATATATATATATATATATATATATATATATATATATATATATATATATATATATATATATATTATATATATATATATATATATATATATATATATATATATATATATATATATATATATATATAATATATATATATATATATATATATATATATATATATATATATATATATATATATATATATATATATATATATATATATATATATATATATATATATATATATATATACGTTATTGTGCACAGTAGACAGCTCACGTAGTATAGAGCTTTGGTACTACTGTATTTCGTGCTTTCGTTTCATAATCCAAATAGTACTGATGGTATCTGCTCCTTTGGCGAGTGGTGCGATGGCAAAAAGATGGTGGCACCAAATCAAGTAATTCCTGTGAACATTGCCCATTGTACAGTGGGTAGAATACCGACAAAGAACCACCGTCTCTCATGCAAATGATTATATAAGCCGCTTGTGAGTTAGTGAGATTATCGACGATGCGAACTGCCCTTCGCTGAATGGAGGCAAGTCGTTGTAATTGATACTGTGGGACGCCTGCCCATAGGTGGGAGTAATATTGCACATGAGGACCTCGAGGTTTATAGTTAGGTATTTTAGATATATACCTAAGAAGCAAAATTCTCTCTAAAGTCTCGAATTTAGTGATACTTTGATAGTTTTAAGAAATTTGAACGCCGCATATTTTTAGTCGACCATAACTAAGATATAAAAGTAATTTACAAGCTTAACTTCTTATAAAGTTTCTTTGCTCAGAGGTTAAAAAATTTAAAGTACAATAATGTAATTAATTAAGATTTCCTTTAAACAATTTTCCAATTCATTTCATATTTAGATCTAACTTACTTTAATTAATAAAGGATTGCGCACCCCTGAAACTCTTGGGGCAATGAGCGGTCCCTTTTATCGGATGTAATAAAATTCATTACGTTATATTATTAGAGCGGGTTGATCCATCTGGGTTTTGTTATGAAAGAATTGTACTATATTCATATTATTTTATTTAAAAAATATTTCATATGTCATTTCCTGAGTGTGGAATTCTGTAATAAATGCTCAATAATTATTTTATATGCGTAAACAAGTAGACGCCAACGTGGCGCAATGGAACGTCTGACCATGACTTGGCAAGAAAAAGCGCCGGCGTTGATTCCACTCTTCAATATCAAATATCTGCAATTGGAGAGAAAAGCGGATATAGAATAAAAAAAGGAACAAAAGCGGTTATTTGTCCCGTTCTGGCTCTCCTATTTCTTTCTGTTGAGATACTTTATTAAGACTAGTGTCGAGTGTCGTGACGTCTCACGGAAATTAGTGATGGAGTGGAAAATACTAAGCAAGATTTAGTAAATGCGAGAAAGTTTCGAAACATAATCCAGGGCTTAAAATGTTGTTGTGGATATTTGTAGAATTTCAAAATATCCTATACAAATGCCAATTTTTATGTCTCTACGTTTCGTAGTTGATTTTAAAAGGATTATTCACATTCACTATCGGAGAAAACGAAAACGAAATTAATACTTAAATAAATTGTCTAATATAATTTTCTCCATATACTTGAATGATCCATCAAAATTATCTACAAATGTGGGAACAGTAATCTAAACACTTTAATAAATATTTTGCGACTTTGGCTAAGTTTTATTACAACAAAACAAAAGGCAAGTATCATTTGTAAATTCCAGACACGTACATAATATTAATTTTAGGTTTATAGAATAATACGTGTCTGTCATAGATAATGCGTTGGAGAGGTTGCAAAAATTTGCTGCCATAAGAATTTTATTAAGACTATTTATCTATCTTCAACATCTTTACTATATTTTTTGAGGTACTCAAAAGTAATTTCGGTGTGCTTATATAATTCTTTGTTCTTTTTTTAAGGGAAATCTATAAAACGTACCAATTGGTGACTAGCGATCCCCTCGCAGCTTCACCTGCTTGAACTGCAGAAATATTTATGTAATAAATATAAATATACACGTTATATTGATATAACATTGTTTATTTTTGAACCGATTTAAATATAACGGAAGAACACTAAATAGTAAGACCTTATATACTAACTACAATATTTTGTACTAAATAAAATACTTACTGCATGTAAATCGGTTCCGCCATATCTGAAATTGGCGTACACGAGCGCATAGAGAAACAGACGAGAGACACAAGATTTAAAAATAACTCAACACTAAACGTTTTTTAAATATCTAATATTTACGTTTACGTACTAAACGTTTTTTAAATATCATATATGTACAGACAACGATAATTTAAATTATTATTATATTAACTGGTTATTTTGCAGATATATTATTGAGATAAAGAAACGAGTTGGAGTTTAGCTATCCAGCAGGTTTTTAATAGATAAAAATAATGACTAAGTGCTGAATGCACTTTTTGAGGACTTTTTGAATTAAAATATTTAAATATGCACATACGATTTATTTTAAAGTAAAATTATAATAAATGTAATATAGACGAATGTCTATATTTGTAAAACATAAAAGAAACTATCCTTTATTTAAAAATAGTACTTTAGTTTAAATAGTTGTATGAGAAGCAAAAGAGAGAGAGAGAGAGAGGGATATGGTCTTGGAATTGGAAGAAGTATAAGGTTACGTATGAAACTAGTGGTAATTTGTAAGAGAGGAACATTTTTTATCTACTCCTTGAAATGGACGTAAAGATATAAGTATTTACAAGTCAATTATTTGCATCATTCCATCAATAACTAACTTTTATTTTACTTAAGAGTATATATACAGCCTCATGAGAATATGAAAGGTGAAAATTAAATAAGTGAACGTAGTGAAAATATTCGCGGTTCTAGTTAAATGAGCTTTGGGCCGCTGCTTCATAGATTAATAAAATTAAAATTGACGTTTCGTCGTTGTTTCACAGAAATGGAATTTTAAATAATATTTTGCATGTGTGTGGTTCGTTTAAAAGTTGTTTGTTCTTTTCTATACAATTTAATTTTAGACTAGCTTACTAACTGTGTAAAATTGACTTTTATTGCTAAAGCTTTTAGTCGAATTTATTCCAAAAAGTTTACAAAACTATAGTAAGTATAGTATATTGTCTGTTAATTTGCCTTCGCAATTAACAATAGAACCTACTATAAGCGGTACAATCCAGCCGTTTATGTATGTAGTGACACTTGAATCAGGTAGACTTTGTGCTCATTAAACACTTTTTTCATTGCCCTTTTTGTCAGATCAAATGTCCTTTTTGTCAAAAATCCCATTTATAGTGTACCGTATCTCAAAAAAAAATATCCTTATAGGATCACTTTGCCATTCACCTGTTTGTCTGTTGTTTGTTTATTCAAGAATGTGTGGAGATAACCAGTCGCTTGGAGCACAGAACAAATTAAACTGTAAGCTTTGTTGTGCCGCATTTTATATGAAATGCACCGCATAAACAAAACCAATAGGATACTTCTTGATGACCCGGAATTATTAAATTTGGGGAAAAAGGAAGGCCAGAACTTACATTACGTACAAAGTAATATATAAGAAAATTGTAAATTTATAAGTGTTTCACGGAGAAAACAATATATGATATAAGAAAAAATATAAGTTCTTCTTTCCGATGCCTTACTGTCATGAAATTGATAACGGAATCCTGTGAAGCGATACTAACTGATTTTTTATTTGATAATGCAAATTGTATTGCTTATTAACGATAAAACAGAAGTAAATACAATATTTCTCCCAATAAATAACAAACGCAATACAATATTTCTCACCTAAAGAAAACAAAATTTCCTTTGACACGTCAAAAAAATAAGATTGTAATGAGAACAATAAATTATATTGTAAACATAAATCATCGTGCAAACAAGGGTGAAAAATTGCGTCCTCGCGCTTTGTATACCTTAACACGCTTTTGAACACTGCGCAAGCATAAATAGCCGTAAATCACAAAATAGTATTACCTTCGGAACACACCTTGCGAATGGTACAAATACATATTACCCTTTTTCTTTACGTAGTTCAAAAATTCCCAGCAATATATACTTAAATGCAGTTTTTAGTAAAACAGAGTGATTCAATAAGATATATATATATATATATATATATATATTATATATATATATATATATATATATATATATATATATATATATATATATATATATATATATATATATATATATATATATATATATATATATATATATATATATATATATATATATATATATATATATATATATATATCTTCTTCTTCTACTTAGCATTATCCCGGCCTATTGCCAGGGTCTGCTTTCCTACTTAATCTACTCCACTTTGCACGGTTTTGAGCATCCTTAGTGGTTAGTCCATTGGCTCTCATGTCCTGCGTCACGACATCTAGCCATCGCTTTCTTGGGCGTCCGGGGGGTCTTTCTCCATGGACAGACATATCAAGGCATTTTCTTCCGACGTAGTTCTGAGGCCGGCGCAAAACGTGGCCATACCATCTCACGCTCTTGGAGCTTATCCGCTACGTCACGGACCCCAAGACTACCTCGAATGAATGTGTTGCGTATGCAGTCAGCCCGAGTAACTCCACACATCCACCTCATCATATTCATGTCCGTTACGTGAAGCTCCTGAGTTTGCCGAGATAATGCTGGCCAACATTCGCTGCCGTATAGAAGAACTGGTCGGATCATGCTCTTGTATATCAGCCCCTTGAGTTTGGGCGGTATTCTGCGATCGCAGACCACACCAGTGACCTCCCGCCATTTGGCCCAAGCAGCGCTAACCCGGGCGTGGACATCGTAGTCGATGCCTCCGGACTCGTGCATAATGGATCCAAGGTACCTGAACTTCTCCGACTTAACGGCTGGCTCAGGCCCGATGTGGATGGTGCTCGAGTCTGGGTTCCCGCAAGCCATGTACTCGGTCTTTGACACATTCAGTTTAAGACCACCGTTCTCAAGCGCACCCTTCCAGGCATTCACTTTACGCTCCAGCATCAGTCGGTTCTCGTCAATGAGTACTATGTCATCGGCATACATCATCAGCCATGGAGGCTGGTCCTGGATGTGAGCCGTGACAGTATCTAGCACTACATTAAACAAAAGTGGACTAAGAGCTGAGCCTTGGTGAACCCCTACTGTAATTGGGAAGGGTTTGGTATCGCCAACAGCGGTACTAACTGTAGAAACAGAGTTGTACATGTCTCTGATAATAGCAACATAGGATTCAGGGATCCCTTTGGATCGCAGTGCCCACCAGATACACTGACGTGGCACACAGTCAAAGGCCTTCTGCAGGTCTAAGAATGCCACATGCAGAGCTCTCCTCATTTCCCTGTGTGCCTCCATCAAAATTCTGAGGGCAAAAATGGCGTCCGTAGTGCCTGATCCTGGCTGAAATCCATATTGACACTCAGAGACAGTACACTCTCGGCGGAGCCTGAGGGCAATCACGCGCTCGAAGAGCTTCATGGTGTGACTCATAATCTTAATGCCCCTATAACTACCGCAATCTTGAACACTGCCCCTTCCTTTGTAAATAGGGGTAATAAAACTGTGCCGCCATTGATGTGGCATCGTCCCAGTGTTCAAAATGCGGTTAAAAAGATCAGTAAGCATGAGCACACCACGAGAGCCCAATGATTTCCACGCTTCGATCGGGATATCATCAGGTCCCACCGCCTTGCCGTTCTTCATGCTTCGAAGACAATTTCGAGTTTCATCAAGGGTTATTGAAGCAATAAGTCCCAGGTTAGGAGGTGGTTCAGACGGAATACTACCCACCGACAGAATGCTGAGTATTCAGCAGCTCCAAGACAGAGCAGCTTGCCCTGGGAATCTCTGACGCAAAGACATTTTGTGATATCTTGCGTCGCTTTATCCCGAGCACGTGCCAATTTGTAGATGAGCTTCTGCCCCTCCACAGTTTCAAGGTTACCATGTAGAGGTAATAAACTTTCACTGCGTGCTCTGGCTACAGCTTTTTTGCTGGCACGTTTCGCCGCTATGTCACCTCTTGTACCCTGTCATTCCACCACCATGTCTCCCTATCCCTAATACGTCCTCCCCTAGAAACACCACGAACATGTTTACCGGCCGTAATGATTGCTGACTGAGCTCGATTCCAAGCATCCTGAGCAGCTTCGGTGTTAGTTGATAAATTTTGACTGTTAACCTCTGCCAGAAAGTCGGTCTGCATCGGTCCATTCAGCAACCACCATTTGATCTTAGACTTACGCGTCTCGGTTAATTTCTTTATCGGGATAACGACATAATCCATGACAAGAAGACGATGTTGGGCCGTGAGGCCTTCACCAGGATGACTTTACAGTTAGTTACCTCGCCAACATGACACCGCCTGGTCAATAGATAATCTATTTGAGTTGAGTGGAGTCCACTCGCATACGTAATAAGATGCTGCGGACTCTTTTGGAAGAACGTATTCACGATGGCCAGATCAGATGCAATACAGGTTCTTAGGATATTTTGCCTTCTATATTGCGGCGACCGTGACCAAAACCACCGTGGACACGTTCATACGTATCCGCAGCCTTACCCACGTGACCGTTAAGGTCTCCCCCAACTATGATCACCTCGGTAGATGGTATAGCGAGTAGAACCTCTTCATATTGCTCCCAGAATGACTCCTTTTCGGCCCCGCTACAACCAGCCTGGGGGCGTAAGCACTGTTAAGTTAACGATAGCCCCCTCAACCAGTGCCTTCACCCGCATCAGACGGTCGCTGCGTCGGTCACCTTCGAGGAGACCATTCCGTAGCTCTTCAGATAAAACTACTGCTACACCAGTTTTGCCGGAAGGAGACCCAGTGTATATGAGCTGGTAACCCTGTCCGATGATACGGGACTTATTGCCCTTCCAGCGCGTTTCCTGTAGGAGACCCGACGCCTCATGAGTACATCTGTTAGTTCCCTGCATCGTCCAGTTAGAGAGCCAATATTCCACGTTGCAAGCGGAGTTTCCTTCTGGTACTTTCTTCTTTAGCCGTGTCCGTACTTGACACGGTAGCCCTTGCCCATTTAACACAGGTGTAGGGCGATATGGCTGCGCGTCATATAGCGGCGACGCTTTAGCCGTACCCAGCAACATTTTATGTCTTTCCATATAAGTGGCAGGTGGTGGCTTTTTAATGAAGCGATTTCCATCTGACCTCCAAAACCCATTTTGTGATATTTGGCCAGATACCCTCTGGTATAAAATAATATATATATATATATATATATATATATATATATATATATATATATATATATATATATATATATATATATATATATATATATATATATATATATATATTATATATATATATATATATATATATATATATATATATATATATATATATATATATATATATTATATATATATATATATATATATATATATATATATATATATATATATATATATATATATATATATATATATATATATATATATATATATATATATATATATATATATATATATATATATATATTATATATATATATATATATATATATATATATATATATAGATATATATATATATATATATATATATATATATATATATTAGGAAAATGTCGTGAGTATCAAAGACTACGCATAAATACGTATTTGTATATGGCTACATGCCAATATCGGAAAAACTAATAGGGTTCCTCCCCGCTGGCTGTACTGCGACCGGAACATTAATCTATCTTCTTCTATATTTCTAAATATTAATGAGGCTGATGATGAGGATGATGAATGATTCTTATGACGTGGTGGATAAATAAGAATCTAATCGTAATTTTTGTTATAAAACTCAAAAGATTGAAATTTGAACACATAGTATAAAATATAAGCAAGAGAACGTAGTAATAAGTGTTTAATCTGCCTTTTTGTATGAGAAAACTAGATGTCCCAGAAGTGTATTAAACAAAATACATTTTTTTTGTATGTTTTGATAAAGTATAAAGAGAAAATATGTACACATAATATGTTTTTACCAATACAATATAAGTAACAAATAGTAGCTGAAAACATTAATGAAATAATATTTTTATATACGTACGTATAAATTTTCTCACATTGCGAACACTTGCTGTGCTCTTACGTCGTAATTATAGCTTTAAGTAAAGCTAAGCTTAGCGCAGCGCAAGGAATTGAAATCAAAGTAAACTTCCCCCTTTCCTTAGGTACTTAAACATAACGGGAGTCGGGATCTTCTTAGAAACCTACATTCGTTAGAAATGTGCGCTATGTAGCATATTTGTGTGTATAATATATACTCGAACATGATTGCAAAATGGCTGAAAAGTGTCTAATACTGTTAGTATTAGAGCAATTTCACAAGCATTTGTTGCAATGAGCTTCATATCTTTAAAATGTAAATAAAAAATAGCTCAATATTTTTTCTGTGAAAACTTTCATATGGCGGCAGATACTTTAGGAAACATCTGATTTGTCAACTTAAGCTGCAAAAGTAAATATATTGACAAGTAAAGCTCATGAATAAAATAGTATCCCTTTAATTAAAGTTTCCATTTGTTTAGTTTCTTATTTCTTCCGCGTATTGCAAGGTTGGTAGTAAGAATTTAGTATGAAGTCACTCCGATCTCTCCACATTCCTCGCACTTTTCAATCAAATTGTATTCAATTTATATGAAGCACTTACTACTTATAATTTAAAATTTATATAAATGACATAATTATATTTAATATTGCTTGGTGAACATGAAGTACGTACTTGGATGTATGATAGTCTATTAACATTTAAATGTTGCATACGTGACCTATTTTATGAGATAAAGTATCTGTTAAAAAAATCAACATATTTGCTGTATAGAATTCTAATATATATTTTTTATATAATAAAATTAGTTTAACATATAGTTCATAGGGACTAATTTTGTATGCATTGCCCATGCCCAATTTTTTTTTATTAATCTGTCGATGAGTCAATGAGTAAATGTATTTAAATTTGAACGTATAACCATGACTTAAAAAATATATCTTAGACACACGCAAACTTAGCCATGAGGGCGAAGGAAGTCAAATAATTATCTAATATATATGTAAATATATAATCCCAGAATAATCGGCTAAGATATATTTAAGGCGATATTTTATCATTCACTTGATTTAATGTGGCCGTATTTAAATTGTGCGAAAATTATATTACGCCGGTCCTTTGTCCTGTTCCTAAGGCGGCACTTGCGTGAGACAATGGGCCTAGTTTGCCTTATCGGAATTCCATCAGGGTATTCATCTAACAAATTTTCTACTAAATTAATTGCTATATTATACACGCGGAGTAATCTCGTGCTTATTGTTATTAAATTCTTAGATAAAGTTGAATTTACACCACAGCTTGATGATAGCGTGATGTACTGTAGCAGTGTCACAATATCATGTAAGATTACGTGTGCTTTTATTTTTATTAATGAGAAACCCTTCCTAGAGTTCTCAGGTTCAAAGTCCTGGTCTTTTGGAAGGCTAGGCTTGCGTGGGGTCACAGGTTACATTTCTGAGTAACCACAGGTACTTTCCCAAAAAATGTAGGAACTATGGAAAATATGAAAAATAAAACTACGACTAGAGGAATGGAGTGATTACTGTGCTGTTGAATGACACATGTGAATATCCGTCTTTCTTCATGTCTTTTAAATATGAGAAACTTTGTCTATTTG
This sequence comes from Dione juno, assembly GCA_037127375.1. Classification (NCBI taxonomy): domain Eukaryota; kingdom Metazoa; phylum Arthropoda; class Insecta; order Lepidoptera; family Nymphalidae; genus Dione; species Dione juno. The sequence continues at coordinate 686,647 of JAXRJS010000021.1, read as the reverse complement.
CATTCATATTACCATTATTTTATGACCATTATTATCACAAAAATACACTTTCGAACTTTTAAACGTTTGTGTAGAATCTTTGTATGCCTACGCATACAAAGATTCTACACAAACGTTGTTAGGAATTTTACAATGTTAGATTTATATTTAAAAACTCAATCAAAAGATCGGCCAAGTGCGAGTCGTACTGACGCACCGAAGGACCCGTACCAATTTCATGATTGTAGGTCAACGGGAGTACAACTTATAAAAGTGAAGTACATAGGTTAGTTAGGTTAGGTTAGATTACTAGAAATAATACGCGACGATGAAATGTAACCGCTCATATATGTTGATTGCATTGACTTTAAAGTTTAATTATTTCAGTGTTCAAGGACAACAGAACTGAATATTCATTTTGGTTTGATACCACCAAGTGATTTTGAGAAAAATAGTCTTCACAGACGGATGTACAAACAGACGGACAATATAGTGATCATAAAGGTTACGCCTTTTTCTAATTATAGTAGGGAACCCGAAAAACAGAATACATTTCGAAACTTGCAGCAATCAATCATCTTGATTAAATGACAAAACCAAAAAAAATCATAAATTCACAAAATGGGACGTCTACTGTTTCTATTATATTTATTTTCCTTACAATGTAAATGGTACATTTGGTACGGTTTTCTTCTTCTGCTCACAATAAAATAGCATTATTTTAATGGATAATCTTCAATATTAAAATGTTAATTCTATATTTTCTTAATATATGGCAAGTATTTGTTATTTCAAGTAATAGTTTTAGAATAAAAATAATTGAAAGTACTTTAGTGAGCATTATCTGGTTTTTATGTCATGGAATTCTGTGTTGCCCACAGATTTATGGGCAGCCTGGATACATTTTTAATAATTTTACATTTCATGTTGTATATCAAAGTAGGCAGAAAGAGCATATTGTGTAAACATCTTTCCTTTCTCTACTTTCCGCGTAGTAGCGGAATTTAAAAGTCATACCAATTATAATTTTTACCAACATCTATCATAACTTCTTTACTGTTATATTTGTGTCTATTAAATTTTTGACTTAAAATTTATTTATACAAATATCATCTCATCTGTAGAAGTGCCTTGACTATGTCTAGTAAGTAATATATCTAAATTAATATTACAAGGCTGAAAAGTTTGTTTATTAGGTTGAAAGCATTAAAGTTAGAAGTCTTTTGAATAGTCCTGGTATCGAGGAAAGCTAAAGGCATTTACATAATATACTTTGAACGTATAATATATCAAGTTATTTTAATTTGAACACACGGGTGAAACCACAGGTAAAAAATAGTATATGAGCATTTAAATTCACATATCTCAATTATAGTAGAAGATGTAAACCTTCACCGAGCTATTAATAGAATAAAAGTTTTATTGGATAATAGAAAAAAAAAACTATATCAACAGAAGGTCCATTTTATTGTTTGTTTTTTTTTTGTTTTACTGTTATTATTAACGGCGCTTATGTTGATACAAAATTAATTATAAGATAGGTTTTATCATATCATCAGCTCGGCGAATGTCGATTTAGCTTCGGATTTTAGACTATAAATAAATAATATTGTTGTATAGTATTATTTCGACTAAGGGTAGATAAATATTTTAAAAAACGTATCATAATTTGACAAGGTACCAAGATTCGAACGTGCGCCTCTTGGAAATGCTCCAAGCGCTTTGAAACATACGTACATACGCAATACGTATACTTATTTATTGTCCTTGGATTTCCCACACTATTCGTTTCTGCTAAAAATGTATTTAGATTTAAATTTGAAACAATTGACTTTGTATTAAAACCAGACATAATTATACTCTACTGTACCTGTAACATATATAAATATTATGATTCTTGAAATAAACACAATATACAATTCTAATTTGTAAAGAACAAACTTCATAAAAGATATAATTTTAAAAACTAAACAACATTCGCGTCGTAGTAATTGGAATGTCACTGCAAGAAAGTTTTTCAAGTAAAGAGAAAGGTAATAGAAATAAAATAGTATAAAGTTTGTAGACATCGTAGTGGAAAAATATATGAATACATTTTGTCATACGTTTAGGTCCTATAAACTCCACACATATTATAAATGCATCAAGAAACAACTTTTAGCAAATAAGCCCATAATCCGGATGTAAATTAATAATTAAAAGATTGTATAAAATATTAAAGCTTTTATAGATAGAAACGAGGTTATGTAAAACGGATTTACTTTTATGTAATATTACCTACTGTTAATTTACTATATATTTCGTGATTAGTCATTCCTATCCATATTCCGCGTATATCGACCAGAGCAAGGAAAATAAAAGTAATTCATTCTCCCCGAGTAGAATCGACCCTACAAACCATCGCGTTTACTAGCAGATGCTGTGCCTTTGCGCCACGACGGTCCTAAATATTAATTTACATATATATATATATATATATATATATATATATATATATATATATATATATATATATATATATAATATATATATATATATATATATATATATATATATATATATATATATATATATATATATATATATATATATATATATATATATATATATATATATATATATATATATATATATATATATATATATATATGATTTTATAAGATATATATAAGATTTTAAAAAAATATCAAAATAGTCAACAAAATTTGTTATTCAGATAATAAATCGAACAATACAGTTAAAAACGTCAAGGCATCTCGATTTATTAAGTTCAATATAGTTTAGGCGATATTTCCTTTTTTTACATGAAAAAGCTTCATAGTACCAAAGGAAGACGAAACCCAAAAAGATTTATTAGTACATTGACAAAATATAAATTGAAAGTTCACAAGAAACATTAACCAGGCATCTTAAGCAATCTACAAGGAAGATAAAATACGAGTATCAGCGTCGAGTCTCTGTTAGTTAATCAAACTGTTACTTGTACAGAAAAAGAAAGCAAGCTACAAATTAAGCACTGTCTTTTTATATTCTGTGTAGAACTAGACTACATTTTATTTATTGTAGTCACATTAAATATAATGAATATTGTTAATTTATTTGTTCTAATAACGTTTTTGTTTTTATAATAATTTTTTTGTAAGTTGTTCATTGATTGATTTTATATTTCATATAAGTATAAAATTTATATTTATATGAAATATAAAATCAATTCGAGTTCGATTCCCAATCGTGGAGTATGATTTTTATTGTCTGTACTCTAAAGCCAAGTGAGGTGGCTCTAAGCTCGCATTTATCCCAATGGTTTAAGTAACAAAATAAAGTGTGGCGTTAAGTACCGCCACTTAATGTCTCGAAATACGGAACTATTATACCCGAATTTTGTAAATATAATTGCCTATCCCTGGAATGACGCCGCGTCAGAAACTAAACGCGCGTAGTGTCCCATATTATTAGCCACTACGAGTTACTCAGTTTCCATTTCAATTCCTTAGAGAAAAGTTGCCTAAATATCATAATTTTTTTTTTCTATTTTAATTAAAATAAATCATTTTTTAAGAGCTTAAACTAAATTCTCGATATAATAGAACGAAGTGTCTTAGCTCTAGACTTCCAGTGGTATTTAGTGTAAATCTTAACAAACAGAAACAATAAGATAATATATTTTTAATGAAACAATTTTAACCGAATAATCGCATATTGGATTTGACATTTATTGGAAACCCAACTTTCGCGCACTTTGCAGTAGTCCATGGTCGTTTCATTAAAATTGTTCCATTTTAACCCTTTCAGGACCAAAAAGTTTTGAGTCATGTAATTATTTTAACTTTTTGGAATGATTCGTTATGTGTCTAAAAAACATATCGAATCAAAATATTAAAACTAGTCAAGACTTTTGTGTTTTTTTATAGTGGACAAATGTGTCCCAATAACTTTTGCTAACATAATTTATGTTTATATTTTTAATATCTTACATTCATCACATTATAGTTTCTAAGAAATAAATAAAGTTTATTTTTTAATTTATATATATTCAGTAACAAAATAATAAACTTATTTCACCTAAATAGTGCACTGATTATGGTACTACAGAGTGTACATAAATGAACTCTACATAGAACACAAATATGTTTCGTATGATTGTGATGTTTGATCTTGGTAGTATTTACTTTGCTACCTGACATTAGGTTTGACCATAGCATGTACCTGAAAAATAAATTGTACTGCATTTATTATTGAAGGAAAGCCTTATAGTTTGATGACAAACTAAGAGCTAGAAAATATCTGAAGCTTGTCGAAAATCTTTTATTTCGTTATCATTATAGAGCTTCCTGTATGGCAGGTAAGTAAACAGCATGAATATTACTTGTTGATTATTGAAGCAAAAAAAAACAACGTTGAATATAGTAATTGTTTCTCGATCTCTAACCTAGTTCCATAACACTACTTTTACTCATAGTTTCAATGTAATTTGATATAATATTTATGTATAATTAACTTATTACAAAATAAAACATTGAACGTAAATTTTGCACCTAGAAAAACTTTAAATTAAATAAATAGAAATATTGAATTTCCACACCACGAAAACTGTCAATTTGCATTTTTAATTAAATTGCATAAAAATTTCAAAATTACATTTTTAATTCTGAATTTCCACCTACAAATAGTTAGGTACATTCAAAACGTTTTGTCAAAAAATAAGTCACACAATAAGCTTGGGAAGAGGGTTAAAAAATTATAATGTTAAATTGAAGTATTTAAATGAATTTAAAACTAGTTGGTGATGACAACTTCCCTTACACACATATACATACATTGACAAAATATAAGTTGAAAGTTTACAAGAAACATTAACCAGGCATCTTAAGCAATCTACAAGGAAGATAAAATACGAGTATCAGCGTCGAGTCTCTGTTAGTTAATCAAACTGTTACTTGTACAGAAAAAGAAAGCAAGCTACAAATTAAGCACTGTCTTTTTATATTCTGTGTAGAACTAGACTACATTTTACTTATTGTAGTCCACATTAAATAATGAATATGGTTAATTTATTTTGTTCTAATAACGTTTTTGTTTTTATAATAATTTTTTTGTAAGTTGTTCATTGATTGATTTTATATTTCATATAAGTATAAAATTTATATTTATATGAAATATAAAATCAATTCGAGTTCGATTCCCAATCGTGGAGTATGATTTTTATTGTCTGTACTCTAAAGCCAAGTGAGGTGGCTCTAAGCTCGCATTTATCCCAATGGTTTAAGTAACAAAATAAAAGTGTGGCGTTAAGTACCGCCACTTAATATCTCGAAATACGGAACTATTATACCCGAATTTTGTAAATATAATTGCCTATCCCTAGAATGACGCTGCCGCGTCAGAAACTAAACGCGCGCTAAAAAGCATAGTGTCCCATATTATTAGCCACTATGAGTTACTCAGTTTCCATTTCAATTCCTTAGAGAAAAGTTGCCTAAATATCATATTATTTCTTTATAATAAATATATTTTAATTAAAATAAATCATTTTTTAAGAGCTTAAACTAAATTCTCGATATAATAGAACGAAGTGTCTTAGCTCTAGACTTCCAGTGGTATTTAGTGTAAATCTTAATAAACAGAAACAATAAGATAATATATTTTTCATGATACAATTTTAACCGAATAATCGCATATATTGGATTTGACATTTATTGGAAACCCAACTTTCGCGCACTTTGCAGTAGTCCATGGTCGTTTCATTAAAATTGTTCCATTTTAACCCTTTCAGGACCAAAAAGTTTAGTCATGCAATTATTTTAACTTTTTGGAATGATTCGTTATGTGCCTAAAAAGCATATCGAATCAAAATATTAAAACTAGTTAAGACTTTTGTGTTTTTTTATAGTGGACAAATGTGTCCCAAGTAACTTTTGCTAACATAATTTATGTTTATATTTTTAATATCTTACATTCATCACATTATAGTTTCTAAGAAATAAATAAAGTTTATTTTTTAATTTATATATGTTCAGTAACAAAATAATAAACTTATTTCACCTAAATAGTCCACTGACTATGGCACTACAGAGTAACAATTTTTTTTACTTGTATAGCATACACGAACTCTACATAGAACACAAATATGTTTTGTATGATTGTGATGTTTGATCTTGGTAGTATTTACTTCGCTAGAAAAAACATTGTACTGCATTTATTATTGAAGGAAAGCCTTATAGTCTGATGATAAACTAAGAGCTAGAAAATATCTGAAGCTTGTCAAAAATCTTTTATTTCGTTTTCATTATAGAGCTTCCTGTATACCAGGTAAGTAAACAGCATGAATATTACTTGTTGATTATTGAAGCAAAAAAAAACAACGTTGAATATAGTAATTGTTTCTCGATCTCTAACCTAGTTCCATAACACTACTTTTACTCATGTTTTCATAGTAATTTGATATAATATTTATGTATAATTTTATATCAGTTTTCTCTACTGAACCAGCTTACTAACTCATCAGCACTTTGTAGTATCTCTTTCTACACAAGATTTGTCAACAAATGTATGGTTTCATTGGTTACTTAGAGATGTGACTTATGCCTTTCATGACAAAGAAAAATGACTTTATTTCTAATTCATGACAAAAGTATTCCTATGCTTTATTTTTTCCCGAACAGTATGGAAGGTTCTTTTCTAGGATTAGTTTGAAGAATTCCGTATTCTTTCGTATTTTACCAATGTACTGGTCAGTTTATAATACAACAGTCATAAATAATAGAAACTGACGGTATTCATTTCAAATCCTTCAACTTTTAGCTTTCAATTTTTGCTTTTCTTCAACATTTGCATAAGCTGAAGTAATTCGGGTATGTTTGATTCATATGTTGAAGTATCGTGTCTATGTAATTAATCACAATGTTCAACATGCCTTTTGTCGCCCAGTCAATTTTCTTGATCGTCATCCACCAAAACATGACGAATTCATATTTCCTGAGCTATCTTTTTAAAACATGAATTAAACATATAAAAACGTAGATATATAAATAAACAATCAACGGTAATTTAATATCGGTGTAATAACAAATCGATACTAAGATATATAATATAATAGAACCTTAGATTTAGAAGGAAGGTATGTTAATACCTTAAAATAAATGTATTAAATATTTTGAAGGAAATCTTACCTCAAATAAACTTATTACAAAATAAAACATTGAACGTAAATTTTGCACCTAGAAAAACTTTAGAAAAATATTGAATTTCCACACCACGAAAACTGTCAATTTGCATTTTTAATTAAATTGCATAAAAATTGCAAAATTACATTTTTAATTCTGAATTTCCACTTACAAATAGTTAGGTACATTCAAAACTTTTTGTCAAAAAATAAGTCACACAATAAGCTTGGGAAGAGGGTTAAAAAATTATAATGTTAAATTAAAGTATTTAAATGAATTTAAAACTAGTTGGTGACGACAACTTCCCTTACACTACCATTATATATACATAGTCCGCACCTTACATGACCATATAGAAATAATTATTTCTTAAGAATCTAGTTACTTGTGACAGTTGCCAATTTAATTATAGAAGTATTACTTCTAATAAATACTTAAATAAGGTTAGGGCTTAGTTCAATTATTACAATTAAATAATTAGAAAAAATACTTATTCAAAGACGTTCATTTGAATGTATTGTTTGGATGTATATTTTGCCATTAAGAAAATCAGATTGAGGATGGCATTATCATCATGGTGGAGGACAAAACCACTTGGTTTCTATCTTTTATGACTGTCTTCTACTCGTATTCCACAATACTTGCCGTTGCTCTAATTGCTTTATAGATCAGTCTTTTGATAGCATCGTCCTCACAAACGCTGTAGTAGCAGCATCTGTGATTATTGTCGTATGTTGTGTGTTATTGTTAGAATTGCATGTGAGACGCTGTCATGCTACAAGAGTTTTACTGACTTCGTCTTCACCACTACAACTTTTGCTGTTGTTAAACCGAGTTTTGAATCGTTCTTCGATCCCACACTCATTCCGTATCCTTGGTTGACGATTCTTTTTCTTCTTGAGTGAATGTGAGGTAGAACAGAAGGTGTATTTTAAGTCTTCGCTTGGATTTCAATATTTTTGTATTCAGCATCGGAGTTCCAGTAGTTCCACCTGAAATGTTTTGGAACTTTGATTTCTATATTTCACAAAAAAAATCTTGCGGCGTTATTGCCATATTATTCACAGCTTAGGTCGTCGCGTAGAATTTCAAATCAGATTTTAAAATATTATATATAAATTGATAAGCTCATCACACTGAACCAATTTATACTAAGGTGCCTTTTTTATATTTCTTATGGTTCAACTCTTCCTTTCAGCTTCAGTCTACGAAATGAATTATACTTTATATTCAATCACGCCTAAAATGTATAAAATAAGAAAGTTTTATTTAAATCCATCAAGTTGATATATATATATATATATATATATATATATATATATATATATATATATATATATATATATATATATATATATATATATATATATATATATATATATATATATATATATATATATATATGTATATATATATGTATATATATATATATATATATATATATATATATATATATATATATATATATATATATATATATATATATATATATATATATATATATATATATATATATATATATATATATATATATATATATAGTTGATGTTGTTATACATAAATAATTCAGTTTTCAGCAAAGCTTAAAAGAAGCTGTTTCTGGAGGTATAACTATACCAAGTATAAGTAATGTCTTTTTTCAGTTTAGGTCACATAAAAATAACATCCTCCGGCTTGGTAAAGTGAGTATCGCAAAGTAGCTGGCAACTGATGGCAGATAAGACCTGTATATCCAGTTCAGAAGCATTTCGTTTGAAATATCTGGCAATGGACGACAATGATGTACATAAACGTTATAGTAAATATTAAAATTATCGACTCGTCAATAAAGGTGGTACGGCTGAGTTGACATTTTTTTAAATATTATTATTTAATTCGTTAAAACGTATCTCAATAAAAAAAATATTACTTTGTGAAAAATCATAACAATATATTATGATTTTATTTACACAAAAGACGTAAGGTTTCATATATAATGTTATAGTTGAACCTTATTGCGAATATCTTAGTATTCGAGGTGAAGTTTCCCTTACGTTACTATCGCCTTGCGGCTATTAATAAAGTCTCTGAGCGCAATAAAAGCTACTTATACGATATATTGTGTGCAATAGCACCATTAGAGCCCGCAGAACAAACATCTTGGCGAAACTATAGCTGTTCGGGCAACATAAAGTTGGTGAATGTGAAAATAATAAAAATATCAGAGTGTGATTGTTGATTTTTGAACATGTTGCCGGTTTTAGCTATTAAAGTTACAATAATATGCTGTACATTTATTACTTACTCAAGCGATATCTCGTATATAGAAGGCAGAGAAAAACTAGTGTTAAGACATTCCGTTCGTCATTTGCCCGCCTGAATTCGAGATATTACGTGCTTAGTGGCGAAGCTCGACGCAACGAAATTAAAATAATGCATTCTCTGGAGTAAGACCGAACCCGTTGTTACTCTCGTGTTTATAGTCAGATGCCGCCTCCCTTATCACGATGGCCTCGTTTATACAATATGTTATAAATATATTATATGTATTAGTATTTGTTTATTTAATTTGAAATATTTTCACAAGTCAAAATTTTAAACAATCATAATAATATCTTCTTGTTCTTCTACCTGACACGCTTCACCTTGATCTACTCAATTGAGTTCCACTACTCAACACGCAATATTCTGAAGCAGAAAGCGGGCAATAGAGTGTCTTAACTCTAGTATCCCTTTGCCTACCACTTTATAACTTCGTGCTGTATCCCGCATATAGCAATATGCAAAAATTATTTATTTTTATATAGTATTATGGTGAACTTTATATAGTTAAATAAATATCCCGTATGCAAACTTTATATACACTAATCAAATTTCAAAATAGACAATGTTTCATTCAAATACAAGAAGAAAGCTTGTGGCTTTATTTCAAGTCAGAACTTTAAATATAGGCAACTGAATTGTTTTAATATTATGTCATTTATTCTTCAATTATTTAGTAACTATGAAAAAGCTTCTATTGTTAGTGTTATTTTTTGTTAAATGGTTTAAGCTATGCGCTTTATAGAAATAACTAATAATTATGTGTGACATACGATAAATTCTATGTGCCTATGGTAATTATAATCACCGCAGGTACAGTGGGTTATGTCGAAACGATTATAGCTAAAATAATGATAGAATAAAGCTTACTTGTCTTTATCTATAATTGGAAACGCGATACAAAAATATTTGTTCAATTAGGTTGAAAGAATATTCTATAAAATTTTTTGAACAGTGGGTATAGTCTCTTCTTCTTCTTCTTCTTGGCATTAGTCCCGGCTTTTGCCAGGGTCTGCCTTCCGACTAAGCCTACTCCACTTTGCACGGTCTTTAACATCCTCAGTGGACAATCTATTGGCTCTCATGTCTTGTGTCACGACATCCAGCCATCGCTTCCTTGGGCGTCCGGGTGGTCTAACTCCAGGGACAGACATGTCAAGGCACTTCCTTCCGACATAGTTCTCAGATCGGCGCATAACATGGCCATACCATCTCAGGCGACGCTCTTGGAGCTTATCCACTACGTCACGGACCCCAAGACTACCTCGAATGAATGTGTTGCGTATGCGGTCGGACCGCGTAACGCCACACATCCATCTCAGCATCTTCATCTCCGTGACGTGAAGCTCCTGAGTGTGCCGAGATAATGTTGGCCAGCATTCGCTGCCGTATATAAGAACTGGTCGGATAATGCTTTTGTATATCAGTCCCTTGAGCTTGGGCGGTATTCTGCTATCGCAGACCACACCAGTGACCTCCCGCCATTTGGCCCAGGCAGCGTTTATACGGGCATGGATGTCATGGTCGATGCCTCCAGACTCATGCATAACGGCTCCAAGGTACCTGAACTTCTCCGACTTAACGGCTGGCTCAGGCCCGATATGGATGGTGCTCGAGTCCGGGTTCCCGCAAGCCAAGTACTCGGTCTTTGACACATTCAGTTTGAGACCACCGTTCTCAAGCACACCCTTCCAGGCGTTCACTTTACGCTCCAGCATCAGTCGGTTCTCGTCGATGAGTACTATGTCATCGGCATACATCATCAGCCACGGAGGCTGGCATTGGGACGTGAGCACCTACATTGAATAAGAACGGACTAAGAGCTGAGCCCTGGTGAACCCCTACTGTAACCGGGAAGGGCTTGGTGTCGCCAACAGCGGTCCTAACCACTGAAGCGGAGTCGTTGTACATATCTCTGATAACCTCAATATAGGCTTCAGGGATCCCCTTGGATCGCAATGTCCACCAGACACTGACGTGGCACACAGTCAAAGGCCTTCTGAACAGTGGGTATAGTATACTATATTTTCTCCCATCCTAAGAAGACTGGTCACTAGATCTGATACCTGAAATCTTCCAGTGAAAACAAAAAAAAAATGCAGTATTGCAAGTGTCAACACAAGAACATTAAGAAATCGGAAATGACTACTAGAGTTGGAAAAGGCGTTAAAAGTCATAAACTATTACATCCTAGTCATAAGCGAAATGCGAAGAATGGGAGAAAAAACAGTTGAATTTAATTTTTTTACATTATTTCAAACAGGCGAATCAGGCTATATACCACAAAGTGGAGGCTTCTTCATAAAAAAAAGCTTTGTAATCTGCATACAAGAGCTTATCGGAATATCTGTAAGATACTCAATATCAACATACCCGGATACAGAAAGCCGTGGACCATCGTCCAAGTGTGTTCATACAGAGAACTCACCTAGCTTAAAAATAGAGAAATTTTATGCTGAACTTTCAGATATTGTCCAGCAATACTAGAATAGCTTTCTCATAAGAATGTGTGACTTCATCTTCACAGGACCAGCAAACCTGATGAAAAAATATCATGGGTAAACATAAATACGGCATAAGTAGTCAAAATGGAGATTATTTTTATATTAATCATCAATATGTTCAAGAAAAAACCGAAAAATAAGTGGTCCTAGATATTACCAGATGGGAACTACAGATAAACTTGACTTTATAACTATAACTAATTAGCTCAGGCTGTTCAACGACACGTATGTAATACAGAATCTAAGCTTTAACACAAACCACTATATGGTACGCAGCTACCTGAAAAAAACATTCAACCAAAGAACATCAAAAAATAGCTAGAACTTGTACACGTGATTCGTGAAAGTATAACAAACGATAGAAATCAAATCGAATTAAAAGACTAAAAGAAATTATTCAAAGAACAGGTGGTACTAAAAAAGCTCTGTTATTATTATTATTATATAGTGTATTATATATAGGAATTTATGTATTTAACAAATAAATCAAATATACTTTAATTATTTAATTTCAAACATTAAATTTAATACGAAAACATTAATTAAAGTGCCTAATTTCAATTAAAATTTGATTTTAGAACAGACATTCGAAAGCAGGTTAGTGTTAGGAAAACCACTATGGCTCATTACTTCCACTTCTGCGGTTTTCGTAAATAGTTTCTGTGAGCTAGTATCATTTATTAAATATTTAATAATTGTGAATAAAAATAAATCCATTAACAATAATTTATATAATATAGTAAAAATGTGACGGGTTGCTGCCTGTACATGGAAGACATTAAATAACTATTATTGGGGGCACTTATAAATGTAATAGAACCCAAAACAACAAGTTTTATCTGTTTGTCTGTGCATTTGTGCACGCTAATCTCAGGAACGGCTGAACTGTCACTTAATATTTAGTCTCTTTAAGTTCAATCAGTTGACAAATAAAAAGTTCAATAAATTTAGTTTTTTTATTTTTTTTGATGTCACCGAATCTTAAAATTTACTTTCCCACGTAGACAAAGTTGCGGGCGCCGCTAGTACTTAATAAGCGCATTGCACAATGCACATGCAATGCAATGCAAATGCAACTGGACCTGCAAAAATGCGTGAACCTGAAATGCTACGAATTCACGAATTTTCGAAATACGGTCGCTTAACGGCACATAAATCTTTTATGGGGTATTACTCATTGTCCTTTACATTGACCAACAGTTTTTTACCATTTAAAAAATATTCTTCTTCATAAAAATATTCTACAACCATTTATCTGTTATTAAAGTAGATAATATATCATAGTAATACGAGAAACATAACAATGAGTTTATATTTAAAGGCCTTTGTTTCGCAGTTGGCCAATGTCGAAACGTAAACGTAGGTAGGTGTGAGTTCGTTGCTCACTCGGGGGAATTAATGATTTTATTACATTTTAGCGAAAACTGGGGAACAGAGTGCTTGTTTAGAATATGTCTGTTTACCAGCGGCAAACTGTGAAGTTAAGCCGGAGTCGAAAAAATCGTACAAAAAATAAATTCAATTAGGATTATATAAAAATTGGGCCTAGTGTACGAAGTTTATTTACTCATCAAATAATTTATGGTTGTAAAAAGTATGAGGTGAAATAAATTGATTTTTACATATTTAGAATGTTGAATTACAAAAGGTAACCCGGTGGTCATCATATTAAATGATCACTTCGCCACTGTTGCCTACTATATCGTTTCTAAGATTGAGCGAATGAAAAAAGTTAAAACTATAAACTATATATAATATATATATAATAAACTATCTATTTTTAATAATATTTTTATGATATATATTTTGGAAAAAAAAAAACACATTTATTTTATAATTACTTTATTTACTCTATTCATGCAGTTCATAATAAAAGCAGTTACTAAAACTTCAAATAGATAAAGTATGGATAAGAATCGAGTTGGCTTATATTTTAGTCTTAGATTTTAAATTATAATATTGTATAGTTTTATATATTTTTCGTTTATCCAAATTTTCCTTAACGTGTGAATCTGGTTTACGCATTTACTACTAAAATGCTCATCGCAAATCCGGGATCTGTGCGGTTCAATGAACATACACGTTTTGTGGAGACACACAGCCCATTCCTTCTACCGATTCTATTTGACATCACTAATGCGTAACGTTTTTAATTATTTTTTATCACTGTAGCTTCGTGTGAAATAAAAACAACTTCTAACTCTTTATAACTATGTATTTTTTATCAGGCAACTTTTTTATATGAGCTTTTTATAAGTTTTTCTCGTATTCCTGGTTCTCGTAAGCCACTTTCTTTCAGCTTTTTCCAACTAGTGACGAAAAACCTTAGCTAACGAAAAGTTAACTATTCAAGATTGAAAAAATAAACATCATTTCATCGTTTGATGAACTGAACTTTTCTTAAGTTGGTTAACTGTTTCTTTTTTGCATAAATCCCAAGTATCATATTTTTAAGACTTATTTTACAGTATACATAAAAATATGGTAAAATCTTATCGCAAATCAATATAACTATAAAATATAAGAACATAAAAAAATTATACACAGAAATTTATATTGAAATTATGAAAGAGTAAAGATTTAAACGTAATTTTAATTCCATTCTACGTTAAAAAAAAATATAAATTTGGTAATAATTGAGTGACCAAGACCTTATAGGCAAAGCGCGGCGTTAAACTCTGTCACTCAAGACGCAATATCTCAAAAATGAGGACTTTCCATCCTATTGAGAACGGAGTGTCTTAATACTAGGTTCCCTCTGCCTACCCTGCTATACGCGAAATACAGCGTGAAGTAAAAAAAAATAACAAGCGTCTCTTAGGAATATACAAAATAATTGAAGAGCCTTCAAAGTTACTTATAGTCTTGTTTTCTTTCATATCGTATTTCATGGAAGAGTAGAGTTGTGTTTTTTTAAGGGTTCTCTGACAAAGTACCCAGCATATATAATTATTTAAAAAAAATCAAAAGGGTGACATATATCCTTCCTACCAACCCTGGCAGAGGGAAACATTCCCAGTATATTTAATACACTAGAGCTTTTATATAGGAAACTGATCTCATCCTTAAAAAATGCCCGAAACCCGAACTACTTTATAACAAGCATATATATTAATTTTTCTTTTGAATTCATTTACAGATATGCTCTATCCTAAGTCACCTTAAAGACGCTGTGGGTTCGTAAGACTCCATAATAGACATCTTCAAAGAACGTACAACGTTACGTAAATTAACATAAATAACGATCAAAACCAAGTTTTATAAATAAATGAAGCACGACAAAATAATATAAATATAAAAATCCTGATATAATATTGGTTTCACCAAAATCTGTGCGATACTGAAATCCGATTTATTGGAGATTGAAACTTCTGAAACTTGGAAATGAGTGTCAACATTATATTCGGCGATATCGATAAGAGAACGTCGAAAAGTCTATGACGAGGCGAAAGTTTCGGACAAATTCAGCTAGTTTTAGTAACGATCTGAACAACTTTTAACATAAATCGTTAATAAAGTGTCGAATTGTACTATTGAATGTACTAATGAAATGTGCAAATCATGAAATTTTACACAGTGATTAATATTTAGTGAACTTACAGCATAATAAATCTTTACATTATTATTTCGGAATTTTATAATTATTTCGGAAAGTGGGAAACGGAGTGTCTTAAGATTAGGTTCCTTAAGCCTACGGTTTCCTCTGCCTACCGTGCTATCTGCGGGAGTGTGAAGCCAAATAAATAAATAATAATATAATTAGTAATATAATATAGGAGCTAGATGTTGCTGTCGTGTATTTTTTTTTAGTTGCATATCTTTAGTGACACTCAATGTTAAGAAATCGATTGATGTAATAATAATCAAATTCGCTTAACCAGTTAGGTCTCTACAACGTATACGTAACGAATAGGAATAAAATCATACATACACACATAGTCTAACAAACACATTCCCTGCCATTACGTCGCGAAGTTGGTGAAAAAGTTCTATATGGAAAATAACAGATTTTAGTAATTTCATATAATTAAATTTCTACTGCCATACCGCATTTAGAACGTGTAGAACTAATACTGCACACTGTGTGTATTCTAACTTTAATCGTACATAAGAACAACTAGATTTTTAATTAAGGTTTTGGTTAAAGTAATTTTACTGTAAATTTTTATTTATCAAATACATAATTTATTATGTAGAAGATGGAAATTGAGATAGAGAAAGTCACTAGAGTTTTTCTATATTAATTGAATGTGAAAAGCAATCTATGTGTGTAAAAAGAGATATAAGCATTCCAAGGATTCTGGGTTGTTTTTAATGTGGATTCTGGTCCATTGTTAATGGGCCAGTTACGTTCTAGAGGGAGGAGTGCGTAGTGTAGGGTATTTCCGTATATTTTAGTTCTCTACCAAACTGATTATGAAATGATCAATTAAGATCAATGATAACATTTAGAGTATAATATATAAAGTAAGATTACAGTTAAATAACATTTTTCACTTACGTTTGTCCTCAAAAATAATTAAAAGTACAAGCTTGGGAAAAAGTTTTTAAAGAAAAATGCAAGATAAGAAAACAGCCAGAACTTGTTAAACTCGAACTCTTAAGAAACATCGACGAGATTTATATCAATCTTACTTCGCTAGTAAATACGAAGTTGGGAGTTTCAAGCAATCGATCTAATAATTGCTATTTGTTCAATGCATAACTTTTGTGACTTCGAAATTATGGTTGATTTTCAGCTTTAGAATTCTTAAATAAATCTCGATGTTTTCTGATCTTTGAAATATTACTTTCATACACGTACAACGGTTAATACGATGTTGATATATTCTTAAATATAACTACAGTTGCACGTTTATGTCTGTAACTAAAAACTTATTTTATTTAAGCTGACGCTTGGTTTATAGTACGGTACCTAATAGCATTTTTTTATCCTGGTCACATATTGAGGCTGGGATTGGTTCGGTATACAATGTTATGGAATGTACGGTCAGCTCAAAAAAAAATATGACCAAAAAAAGTTGTTGGAAATATTTTCACAAATTTATAAGGATTGAGTACCACTATTCATTTGTGGCTATTGGGAAAATTATTTATCTTAAATGGCAGATTTCTTCAATTTATTTGCGAAATTCAAAAGTAGGAAAAAAACAAAACAATATCGATGTTTGATATTGAATAAAACAATTTCACCAACAAAGCTTAAAGTTTCACAGAATTTTTACAGATCTACCAATTACTTTCACGTGCTCTGATAATTTCAAGAACGTTAAGCTTAATATCAGTGGACATAGAATGTAAGCATTAAACTTCATATTATACATTATACCATACAGCACATTGCAAACACGAACCCCAATAACAGTTTGCTGTAATGCAATCGAGGTACGGCAGCCCATTAAAGTAATAAAGGCTCGCAAACTTATGTAAACTTTAACCATTACACGCGATGGTACCTTAGCATTTCTATAGACAAGTCAATAATTGTATACTTTTGTAGATATTAAAGTCCTATTCCGAGTTTCTACTGTAATTTGGCGAGCATCCATAAAATATATAACAACGCTGAACTTGCTACGCCGCATTGATTTAGAACGACTATTCTATTATAGTATTCTTGTGTTCAATCGATTTGCGATATTTTGACATATATACATATATTTATAAAATATTTACATAGTAAATAGTAATAAAGACAATACTTATTATGACTATGACATATTTTGCAGATACAGCTTTCGAATTTTGTCGGAATCGTTGGCCGTAGGAGTTTGTCGTGAAACGTTAATTCGTTCAAAACTTTTGGCGGCTTCTGTGTGGCACATATAATATAGGAAAAAATGGAGGAGTTTATTTTAAATTAATTTTGTTCACTCAAGTTTTTCTGGCTGTCGTTATGTTCTTAGATTTTCTCTAAAATAATTTGCATATATTACACGTATAAACTTTAAGTCTCTGAAAACATTCTTCTTATTAAGATAAATCACATTCACAATGTCGAATACATTGTGAATGTGATTTATCTTAATAAGAATTGTTCTTCATATTTTATATATATTTCAATATTAATTTTATGTAAAGAATTATGAAAGTAAATGTTTAGTAAATATGAAATAAACGAAAATAAATAAAAAGAATGCAAGTACAAACCATATGAGAACTCTTTTTCAGGTTCTCACGTCATCGTGTTAAACGCAATAAATTAGATACAATTCAATTCAAATTATTCTAACTCATGAGGACTATCGTGGCGCAGAGGCACAGCGTCTGCCTGTAAACGCGACAATTTGTGGGTTTGATTCCGACTCGGGGAGAATTCATTATTTTCATTTTCTTCCCTCTGGCAACAAGTGCGGCGTTGAGTGGCGACTCAACACGGAATGCCTGGAAAGGCGGAAAGCAGGGAAAGGAATGTCTTAACACTAGGTTCCATGAGCCTAAGATTCCCTCTGCTCTCATATGTACAGAATACAGCGTGAAGGTAAAAAAAATCACAAAAAAATTTGTTGCTTTAGGCTTAAACCCATAATTATTCCTAAACTATCACTTATAAAGTAGTACGATTCGGTATTTATCAGTAATCAAAGTCTAGACTCTAGACTTTATCTGTTCCAAATTATGTCTAAACAGTAAAGTTTTCAAGAACTAGTAAGGAAGAAATAGTTTGATTGGGATGGTAACGCAACAAGAAATTATGGAGTCGAAAATGGAATTTTAAAGATGAAAGTTTAAAGTTCTAAAAAAGACACACGATACGCATCAGAAGGATGGACAAAAAATATATAAAGTGATGAATAAATTTAAAAAATCAATAAGTATCAGATAGAACGTCAAGTAGCGAGAACAAAAATTATATAATTTCTGGTATTAATATTAGTTTTATTATTTCCATAGATTTTATTTAATATCTACAGAATTGAAATCAACTCCGTGGTTACGTCTTTTCTGTGGACACTTAAAAAATAAGAGTTTGATATTTGAATCTAGTCATAATTCGATTCCTTAGTCACTCTTTATCATAAGAGTTACTTTTTAACCTTTACTTTTCAAAGATACTTACTACTATATAAGATACTATTTTATATATATATAATATTTGATAAGATACTATTTTGAGTCCCTTTTATTAATAACCCAAATAAATATCCATTTATATTTTGTAATTTGTACAACATAAAAATAATTATTGTAGAATAAGATTCTACAGAAGGAGACAGATACAAATTATGCTTTCACAGACTTTAATTAAGAACTTTGAAAAAAGAACAGTTCCGACAAATATCGCTTTATGTAGCTTTAACCGTTAACGCCGTGCACACACGGATGCTCTTAGTTTTTGCTACAAATTACTATAATTTTATACGTTCCAGTATGAAAACTATGAAAATTATAGTAGTTTTAGAGCATATTCAATTCAAACAAACAATATTAATATAATATACCAATAAAAGCTTTTGTTTCAAATTAGTCCTGTAAAACACGAAATTAAACAAGCGTCAAATCCAAATAATTTGTTTAATTATTCAAATCAGTAAATTTCTTTTTAAATGAATGAGGAATGTCAAAACATAAACGCTGTCGCCATATCAGATGTATCAGGTGTAAATGAATAGCAGTATACCAGTACTAGACTCATTCTACATCAGGGTGGGTACATGTGGGGTTGAGGTCACTAACAGGGGATACTGTGATAGTAAAAGATTATTGATATATTTATATATTGCATCTGTTAGTATATTCTTCTAATACAAGTAGAATAGAGTACTTGGCGATAATGTTAGTGTAATACAATTTTTTTCATTTCAGTTGGTTAAATAAATAATCGAGTAGTCCAAGCTAGCGAAGCCGTGGTTTGGTCCTCTACTAATAAATGTTAATACTGTCTAAAATATTTTATGTTTTTATTACAAAAAATATATGTAATATTCCTTCTAATTAGGTATCGTTTTCATTTCTAATTATATTGATATGAAAGAAAATGTACTGATAGCGTATGACTAAGGTCACTTGTAGGACAAAAAGGCTTTATTATATCTGAGATCAGAGAAAAAGCTCGCGTTGCAAGATGCTTATAGATTATTAAGATAACTTCTAATTGGTAATTTAATAGTCAAGATACTTTTAAACATCAATTGAAATAAAACTTTTGGTAAATTAAAAATATTAAATATATTTTTGTGATGTATTAAGCTTACTGAAAGCTCGTATAAGCAAATTTTTATTTTAAGAAATAATTACTAATATGTCCAGAAATAGCATATATTTTTTATCTAACTGGGAAACAACAACGACAAGTCAATGAGTTCTACTCTTTTTGTTCATTTATTTTCACATATCTTATGCATAAACCAATATTGCGCATATAACAATCAGTTGCATTTATATATCTATGTTTTTCATATAAGGACTAAATAATAAGCTGTATAATAAATTTTCATTAATAATCAGCATAATTCAAAAACAATATTTATATGTATAATATAATATTACATATTATATATAATTTCTATATCACCTTAATTTGAAGAAATTTCATCATAAAACGCACACACACACCAGATTTCAGCATAATCAATTCAAGCCTTTTATTTTGATTGATGTAGATGTACGTATAAATCAAGTTATTATAGTAGTTACATGTACTCATATGAAAAGAAAATATGGATGAAGTATTTCTGTGTAAACTGTAACAAGCTAGCTTAGTGATCCAAAAAAGTTTAAGTTGAATTAAAAATTGAACAATAATGTCAGTTGCTCGATACTTAGGAGGCTAAATTTAATGTTCACATATCAATATCATGAAAATATGTTTTCAACGTTTAAATTTAAGCATATATATATATATATATATATATATATATATATATATATATATATATATATATATATATATATATATATATATATATATATATATATATATATATATATATATATATATATATATATATATATATATATATATATATATATATATATATATATATATATATATATATATATATATATATATATATATATATATATATATATATAATTCTTAACACGGAATATCTGGAATCTGGACACCTGATACTTTCTCTAACCTACTGTTGCATAATCCGTGAAGCTATAAATGAACAATACATATATGTCTAATCAAAAGGAAAAAATAACAGTCTCTCGACTTTCGTTGTAAGCTTTAATACCCCAAAAAGATTAATCCTAATATAATGAGGTTTCTCAGAATCGACATAATCAGTGTTTATATGATTTCCATTCCATCGTATAGGAAATTCGGGCTGATGTTTTGTATACGACCTACATTTTTCTATCTGTACTTAATGTTACCAGTTAATTACATTCCTTGCTAGTTCTATGCCAGAAGTATGCCTTTTGCTGATGTATTGAAATATAGTTACAAAGAAAACTAGTATATATGTTGATTACTATGTCACAAAAAAGGCAGCAATGTCTAAAATTGACGTAAGGAGAAGAGAAAGCATTCACCCTATATTACATATTTTTGAATTATACAAGCAATGTCGGAGCATTTATTTAGTCATTATTAATTTGATTCCCTTTTTTGGTGGGCCGGGAATCCAACCAAAATAATTGTTTGTCTTCCCGTTTCATAATTTGCGTAATAATATGGAATTTCAATTTAGGGGAAATCTAATATTCTCTTTAATTCGTATAAAGTTTTTGGGTATAATTTGCGAATCTTGAGGGTCACAGAAGCCACATTGCGATACTCCGCCATAATTTGTTATTTTTTATTCAATTTTTTATTAAAATTTTTTTAAATGTATTTGGAATATTTGTTATTTTTGTATAGAAAGCATTGTGAAATGAGATTTTTGATGTTGAAACGGGTTATGTCGAATTATATACGACTACTTATAGTTGATAGTAGTTAAAGAAGCTAAATACACGAGTAGTATCACACAACTCAAAATTATATCTAATAGTATATTTAATTTTTTTTAGTGCTTTTCTATATTTACTAGAGGATACGTTGACACGTGAAGTACGCGTTGCCACAGCAACGTATATGTCACTTTATACAAAAGTTATATTATTAAACATATAGTAGTGTGTGTATTGTTTTACTTTATAAGCATTATTATTGAAAAATATTAGCGTTCTGTACATATATGTACTATACATAAACTATAAGTGTGCCAAATTTCAAAACTCCTCCGTTCGAGCAATTTTAGTGAAAAAGTTTTCATTTTACACGAGTATATAGATAAAATGAAATTCTTTTTAGTTTATTTTTGCTTTTTGGTATGATTTAATATAAAATACATATATATTTATCCTTTTATTTCACCGCAGACAAATAACTTAACCTGGGTTAGGTTAGATATATAAAGAATTTACTTTGACTAATGGTGACAGAGAAATGTTATGAGAATTTAACTCAAAGAAAATTAACGTAATATTTCCATTTGTTACGTTGAAAGGATGCTTTAGAATTGTATGTTGTTGAATTTGTGTTGTATACATTTTCTTTTTGTAAAGGACTTATTATGGTAAGGATTTTATAATAATTTTAAAATATGAGCATATAAGTTTTTATAATGGAAATTAAATAAATAATGTTTGCTAAAAATATTACTAGAAGTCGACTGGAACTTTCAGAGATAAATGTGTTCAAGCAAACAAACATGCTCGTCAGGCTTATTATATTTATTTAATAAATAGGTAACCATATTATTCAGTACTGAACTTAATAAAAATTACTGACCACACGACCTTCAAAGTGAGTAAAAGTTACCTACAACTTTTCCCTCCGCCACTATATTTTTAGAATATGTTATATCATCATATTTTAATCCAAATATGGATTCGTTTAATATAATATGGTGATCAATCATATTGTGTCAGAAGCTCATGTTTCATCGTGAGGCTGTTATATTTTTGAAACTTTCTTAGAGGTTATGGTTTTATGAAATATTCAATAAGCTCTTTGATGGCGAATTTTGAGCCATTGTGTGCTACGATACGTGATCAGTCCGACACAAAGTAAATAAAGTACATTTACATTTCTTCTTGGCCGCCCTCGTAAAGTCCCTTGGCAACGACCTTTCAAATATGATTTTATACGTTTCTTTCTTTTGTAGCGAAAAAGAATTTTAAGAAAAATATTTGTCATGTTTGATCGTGTGCAGGTCAATATTTATTTTATCATCAATACAGGTGAAATACACGTTTTCAAATATATAGAGGATATATATATATATATATATATATATATATATATATATATATATATATATATATATATATATATATATATATATATATATATATATCTTCTTCTTCCACTTAGCATTATCCCGGCCTATTGCCAGGGTCTGCTTTCCTACTTAGTCTACTCCACTTTGCACGGTCTTGAGCATCCTCAGTGGTTAGTCCATTGGCTCTCATGTCGTGCGTCACGACGTCCAGCCATCGCTTCCTTGGGCGTCCGGGGGGTCTTACTCTAGGGACAGACATATCAAGGCATTTTCTTCCGACGTAGTTCTTAGGCCGGCGCAAAACGTGGCCATACCATCTCAGACGACGCTCTTGGAGCTTATCCGCTACGTCACGGACCCCAAGACTACCTCGAATGAATGTGTTGCGTATGCGGTCAGCCCGAGTAACGCCACACATCCACCTCAGCATCTTCATCTCCGTTACGTGAAGCTCCTGAGTGTGCCGAGATAATGCTGGCCAACATTCGCTGCCGTATAGAAGAACTGGTCGGATCATGCTCTTGTATATCAGCCCCTTGAGTTTGGGCGGTATTCTGCGATCGCAGACCACACCAGTGACCTCCTGCCATTTGGCCCAAGCAGCGCTAACCCGGGCGTGGACATCGTGGTCGATGCCTCCGGACTCGTGCATAATGGATCCAAGGTACCTGAACTTCTCCGACTTAACGGCTGGCTCAGGCCCGATGTGGATGGTGCTCGAGTCTGGGTTCCCGCAAGCCATGTACTCGGTCTTTGACACATTCAGTTTAAGACCACCGTTCTCAAGCGCACCCTTCCAGGTATTCACTTTACGCTCCAGCATCAGTCGGTTATCGTCAATGAGTACTATGTCATCGGCATACATCATCAGCCATGGAGGCTGGTCCTGGATGTGAGCCGTGACAGTATCTAGCACTACATTAAACAAAAGTGGACTAAGAGCTGAGCCTTGGTGAACCCCTACTGTAATTGGGAAGGGTTTGGTATCGCCAACAGCGGTCCTAACTGTAGAAACAGAGTCGTTGTACATGTCTCTGATAATAGCAACATAGGATTCAGGGATCCCTTTGGATCGCAGTGCCCACCAGATACACTGACGTGGCACACAGTCAAAGGCCTTCTGCAGGTCTAAGAATGCCACATGCAGAGCTCTCCTCTTTTCCCTGTGTGCCTCCATCAAAATTCTGAGGGCAAAAATGGCGTCCGTAGTGCCTGATCCTGGCTGAAATCCATATTGACACTCAGAGACAGTACACTCTCGGCGGAGCCTGAGGGCAATCACGCGCTCGAAGAGCTTCATGGTGTGACTCATAATCTTTATGCCCCTATAACTACCGCAATCTTGAACACTGCCCCTTCCTTTGTAAATAGGGGTAATAAAACTGTGCCGCCATTGATGTGGCATCGTCCCAGTGTTCAAAATGCGGTTAAAAAGATCAGTAAGCATGAGCACACCACGAGAGCCTAACGATTTCCACGCTTCGATCGGAATATCGTCAGGTCCCACCGCCTTACCGTTCTTCATGCGTCGGAGACAATTCCGAGTTTCATCAAGGGTTATTGGAGCAATAAGTCCCAGGTTAGGAGGTGGTTCAGACGGAATACTACCCGGGTGCTGAGTATTCAGCAGCTCCAAGAAGTAACTTCTCCACCTCTCCTTCACAGAAGCATGACTACAAAGCAGCTTGCCCTGGGAATCTCTGACGCAAAGACATTTTGTGATATCTTGCGTCGCTTTATCCCGAGCACGTGCCAATTTGTAGATGAGCTTCTGCCCCTCCACAGTTTCAAGTTTATCATATAGAGGTAATAAACTTTCACTGCGGGCTCTGGCTACAGCTCTTTTGCTGGCACGTTTCGCTGCTATGTACTCCAGTCTGTCTTCAGGAGAGTTGGAACGCTGCCACTCCTTAAATGCAGTCTTCTTATCATGAATCACCTCCTGTACCTTGTCATTCCACCACCATGTCTCCCTGTCCATAATACGTCCTCCCTTAGAAACGCCAAGAACATGTTTACCAGCCGTAATAATTGCTGACTGAGCTCGATCCCAAGCATCCTGAGCAGTTTCGGTGTTAGTTGTTAAATTTTGACTGTTAACCTCTGCCAGAAAGTCGGTCTGCATCGGCCCATTCAGCAACCACCACTTGATCTTAGACTTACGCGTCTCGGCTAATTTCTTTATGGGGTAACGACATAATCCATGACAAGAAGACGATGTTGGGCCGTGAGGCTTTCACCAGGAATGACTTTACAGTTAGTAAGTAGCCAAGTTACCTTGCCAACATGACACCGCCTGGTCAATAGATAATCTATTTGGGTTGAGTGGAGTCCACTCGCATACGTAATAAGATGCTGCGGACTCTTTTGGAAGAACGTATTCACGATGGCCAGATCAGATGCAATACAGGTTCTTAGGATATTTTCGCCCTCTATATTGCGGCGACCGTGACCAAAACCACCGTGGACACGCTCATACGTATCCGCAGCCTTACCCACGTGACCGTTAAGGTCTCCCCCAACTATGATCACCTCGGTAGATGGTATAGCGAGTAGAACGTCTTCATATTGCTCCTAGAATGACTCCTTTTCGGCCCCGCTACAACCAGCCTGGGGAGCGTAAGCACTGATTAAGTTGGCGATAGCCCCCTCAACCAGTACCTTCACCCGCATCAGAAGGTCGCTGCGTCGGTCAACTTCGAGGAGACCATTCCGTAGCTCTTCAGATAAAACTACTGCTACACCAGTTTTACCGGAAGGAGACCCAGTGTATATGAGCTGGTAACCCTGTCCGATGATACGGGACTTATTGCCCTTCCAGCGGGTTTCCTGAAGGAAAGCACACTGGACCCGACGCCTCATGAGTACATCTGTTAGTTCCCTGCATCGTCCGGTTAGAGAGCCAATATTCCACGTTGCAAAGCGGAGTTTCCTTCTGGGTACTTTCTTCTTTAGCCGTGTCCGTACTTGACACGGTAGCCCTTGCCCATTTAACACAGGTGTAGGGCGATGTGCCTGCGCGTCGTTTAGCGGCGACGCCCTAGCAGTACCCAGCAACATCTTTTTCCTTTTCATATGAGTGGCAGGTGGCGGCTTTTTAATGGAGCGATTGCCATCTGACCTCCAAAACCCATTTTTGTGGGAAAAGCCAAGGATGAGAGGGGAAAAGATTAGTAGAAAAGGGGGGGGGGTAAGGACACCACTTTCATGGATTGGGAAGGAGTATGACAGTGGTGGCTCGAGGATCCGGGGTCGCGTACCCGTATGCTCCGTACCAATATCGGACAGATATTTGGCCAGACACCCTCTGAACTCTCTGAACATATATATATATATATATATATATATATATATATATATATATATATATATATATATATATATATATATATATATATATGATCATAAAATAAAGTACCTTACAGTATTGCTATTCATCCATTCATTAACTAAGTTTATTTACTCAACAATGTGTTATGGGTAGTATTGCATGAAATAAAATTAATATATATAATATAACTATCGTGTATTGTGTTATACGTACACTTCGCCACTTACATATATATATATATATATATATATATATATATATATATATATATATATATATATATATATATATATATATATATATATATATATATATATATATATATATATATATATATATATATATATATATATATATATATATATATATATATATATATATATATATATATATATATATATATTATAAATTGTATATAAACTAACTTGTAAACTGTAATGAATCTAATATGCCTTCAAAGATATATTTGTGTTAGTCCTCCTTTGAGTCGTCCCTGATATGAAACTTGGGAAACGTAACTGTCCACTATTACTATAAACTTTATAAGATAAAATTATAGTTAACTTGGTTGTCCCTTACGACTATATCACAATGGGGTTGGATTATACTTGTGCTTATTAATTAATACCTCAGGAGAACTCTAATTAACTAAGAACTACATATTTAATATTCTTCTAAGCATATTTATAATATTTTAAGTAAGATCAAGAGTTATCTTTAAAACAAAAATATAATTGTATTATATATAATACTTGTACTATTTACACAGAACTAATACTATACAGTATTCATATTATACAGTATTGAGGTATGAAGCTAAAGAGTTTATTTCGCTAATCTCAAAAGCTACTCTTTAAAGCTTAATATTATTTTTTATGCTGGATAGTCCATATGACAGATTATGTCTATCTCCCAAGGAGAAGCCATAGTAACTATTTTTACGTATATTTTATGGACAGTATTATTATGTATATAGTTATTATTATATTTTATGAATAGCCAACGCATTATACATATATTTATTGTACATACGTTATCGGAATTGTCAACAAAATATATTGCTTTAAAATGGTATATATATATATATATATATATATATATATATATATATATATATATATATATATAATTTATTTATTTCTTTTTTTCATATGAGTAACAAATATTTTGTAAATAATTCTTCCAATGGGTTAGGATGTCATTCATTTCATTATATAAATCTTCACTAGCGTAGATGATTTGAAATACACTGTTTATGATACGTCCCGGTGTAAGTTCAAAAATAAACATATTCTTCTTCATCTATACGTTTTTCTATACATGTTAACAAACAAAAAATCCTTCGAAAAACAGTGTCGAAGATACTGAAGAGCGCGTATGAAGAGGTTTATGACAGTGGACGAGTCGAAAGAGGTATGCAGGGGCCGCAGTGTTTGGCGCTCCGTTCTCTTTGACTACCCTGCTAGGGATAAAGAGCGAAGCTATGTATGTATGTATGTGTGTATCTATATGCTTAAACATTAATATGTGCGTCCAAGTTCGAATTGACTTCACACAAAAGCTGGGACATCATAATGTTTTTTAAGATGTAGAGGAGACCAAAAGCACTATAACTGAGGAGGTCGTGACAAAGACCATTTCTACCTACCTACAAAAGTTCCGTACCAATTTCAACAACTTTCATTTGGTGCTCTAAAAACATGCTAATTGCTCTTCTTCCTTATTTATTTATTTATGGCGTTACGAGCATGCCAGTTGAGCACAATTCACTTCGCCAATGTCACGTTGAATGGAGAACACACAAAGGAGAGTGTACGGTAAAAAGGAGATAACATTACACTATAGAAGAATGCATGTTTAAAAAAAATCCAGTGTAAATCCTACACCTATAACAAAATTAACAGATATCTACTATATGTACAGTCAACAAAATAATTGTTGCAGTATTTGTCGACAACATCAGAGTTTATTTAATTTACTTTGCAGGTCATTTGAATGACCTGTAAAGTAAATTTTTAAAAGTACATTATTTGAAACAACGTCGTCTCATTGAAAACCTAGGCATGTTATGACAGCCCTCCAATACTGTCAAGTGAACAAACCAAATGTTACAGTGCTGCGGCCAATACTAACGTTTATAGCGACCAGAAGACATCATCAACACAGCTTGGAGTATCAAAGCCGTTTATTAACATATCTTGATTACTCCGCTGAACATATTAGTCTAGAACTGCATGCTCGTATTTATAAAGAGAAGATATAATCTATTCGTACAAAAATTGTACTTTTATGATATTTTACAAATTTATAATTGTTAACGATGAATTTATAAATATTTAAAAATATTTAAGTGCCTGTTAAGGAAAATTTAATATTTGTTCTTCATCAAAATATTAAATATGTAGCATTCTATCTTGCTAAGTAATAATTTTAAAAATATTTTTGGAGTAGCGGAAATTTGTTGAAAATTTCCTACAGAGATGCTTAGAACAAAAAGAATTTTAATAATTATTATTAGAATTTGGACATAGCTCCTTATAAACGTAAAGTTATCTAGAGTACTTGTATGGTGTTTAAGAGGCGCAGATTCGGGTCCAACCGCGTGCAAAGTTGTAGACGTTTCTAAGATACTCATTATTTTCTTGGAGACAATGTTCGATGACAGATCTTAAAGCCACGTTCTATCTTACCAGAGCACGAACATGGAATTTAGGATGATATAATGAAAGCAATGTCAAATCAACTATATAAAATCGATAAAAAATATACCTCGCTAGCTAATAGTTGAGTGCGAGTCGAACTCGTACATCGAGGGTTCTGTACCAATTACAATGAGAAATACAACAAATAAAATATTGCGTATTGGCACTAATATTGTATGAAATTAAGTACACGTTGTAAATTTTGACTACACACACACACATTGTGACTTTTTATAAGTCAGTCAATGGGAAACTCAGCATAGATTTTCATTACACAATCACATAAAATACGTCTAAACCGAAACATAAACATAAAAAGAAGCATCCACTAAAAATCCTTTTTGAAATGAAATTGTATATTGTTATTATTCTGGTATGTCAAAATGTGGCATTGAGTAGGGGAATGGAAATGAGAAACTTTAATTCTCTTCAAACAGGTACTCATGTGTATATTATTATAAATAATATTATACATTATTTATATTTTAAACAAAAATATTGCACACTCGCCTATTGTTCTGATACCAAAAAAACAGAATATTCACATAAACAACGTACAGAAGTAGATTCTAATTTCAATAATAATTCAATACAATTTTGAATTAAATTATGTACAAAACAACTCTATATAATTCTAATTCAATGCACATGTTAGTATGTAGTTAGCAAACGTTGAGATATAAGATTTCAATCTCTTGATTGCGGCCACTATTCCATTAGCATTATTGTTACTATGTTGAATATACCGCAAATAAGCTACTATAGCGGTTAATGAGTGCATTGCAAATGTGCGGACAACTTGTGGGTAATTACGCCCATTGTTTGTTCTGATCATTATCTAAAACATGTTAGAGTACAATAGCTAGCAATTCTAGCTAATTTGTTTATATATTTTAGTGATATATTATATTGATAACAATTTCTGCTAGATTTTAGAATAATAAGTATACGAGCATTCGTTTTGCCTTTCGAGGCAAATAGGTTTTGTAAGTGGAAGAATGAATATTATGTTGTATAAATTCTTGCTATTGATGGTAAAATTATTATATCAATCACACATTTATAATATTTTTATCATACTAAATTCTTCTACAGAGCAAGAAGGAATTTTTCAACGGTATTATATCTTATATATTTTTTACAGTTTAAAAGTGTTTTCTACACTATGGATAGAAAAATACTTAAAGAAAATATATTTGAACTCGTGCCTCTTGGAAACCGTTGCGTTTTGACGTCCGAAGTACACGTTTTAATCAAGCTACTTACAAATTATTATATGTTTATAATAACTTATTTATGTTTTTAGAAAATCTATTTGCTTCCGCTGGCCTAGAGACATTATTAGTTTAAGGTTTATCACTGAGCTTTTAAAGTGCTCTTTGGAACCTACAAGAAAGGTAAACATTTAGAAATTTATAAAATTTTTAATGTAATGAAATTCGAACTTCTAGTCGTCTGTAAGCTTAGGTCTAAGTTCTCGCTGGGGATGCCTTTATCGCCGACAATTCCTCTCAACCAGCCACGTAGTGCTTGCTATTTATCTCCGCATCACTGTCAATGCCAATATGGCTAACAGCATTAACCACATAACTGAAAAAAGGTGTTCGGACACGCGCCTTTACAAGACGTAAGTCAATTAGACTGTATAGCTTAATTAGCTATACCGATTGCACAGTATGGAAAAGTGCGGGTTCGTGTCCTCTACCTTCCATCCTCTATACCTATTCTAATTTCTATACGTTTCGAAATATTTATCAATAGATTTTCTGTTCTATCCATACAAAATACGGATGTTAAGGAGTCAAAAAAGTTTATGATATAAAATTTATAAGCAAAGCATGTCCTGCCCACTCAGCACCATTATAACCCTTTCCTGTCGTTAATAATTTACATTTTCAAGTGAACTGTATAATAAGATTTTCCGCTCCTCAGATTCGATAAAATAAAAGTAAATAAAGCTGACTTAAAATTAGCTTAAGATACTTATTTTTGATTTAATCTTGGCAAAATTTAGGAAAAGTGCTATATTAAAGACAAATATGTACTCTTGAAATTTGATGTTGTTCAATTATCGGCTAAGAAACAACAAACAACAACTTATTTATAACGTAGCATAGCGCTAATTACATTATATTTATCTTATAATATAAAATAATAACTTATACTTTGGTGGTTATGAAGCTTCGGCTCATATAGGTCAGAACTTCCGGAGGCTAAAAACGCAGGTGCCCCGATAGCGGTACGAAACGGGGGCAACATGTTTAAACTTGTCGCGCTCTTTTATTGTATTACTCTATTACTTGATACGTTTCATGTAAAAAGAACATGCTTTGATTTATTTTTATCCTTTTAAGTTAAAGTTATCCGTAATTTATAGCCAGCGAAAAAAACTGGAGGAGGTTCTCAATTTGGCACGAATATTTTTTGTTATATTTGAGCACTTTGACTCCAGTTTCGACTCCAGTTCGGACTCCAGTGCTGACTTCGATAATCTAAAATCATAAGTTCTGACTCTGACTTCGATTTTGACAAAACGATCCGGTTCCGTAACATTTTTTTTCAATTTATAAGCTCTTTTACCTAATAATACAATTGCAAAGAACTGACCTGCCAGGTGACTATTTGTGTAGCTATATACGAAATAATTGTTATGAAACCTTCTGTAAAATTTAATTATTAAAAAAATTAAGCTAAAATTATTCTTAAGGAAATATCCAAATATTCAAGGTTATATATAGCAAACTAAGCTACATTCCATAATACCACAACAAAACTCTCATTTCGATTGCTACAAATTATCTTTATGTACTAAAATGTTCAAGTGAATTCAAAAAAATGGTTAAAATATTTGATACCACAACAAAATAGCATGATGTGAATGTCTGGAATAGGAAGAACATTTAGCTAATGCAGTCAACTTTGTTCAACCATGTTGTAAAGCTTATTCTATTGACGACCCCAATAAGTAAATAAATAAATGTTTAGTGCATTTCATACAAAATTAGCACAATTGAAAAATGCGCAAATTTAAGTTTGTCAACATTTATAAGTCGTACTTCCTTTTGAGCTACTATTATACAATTGCATAATATTTTTAGAAAACTTGTTATTTTTTTAATTGCTTTCATAGTATTTATTAATTAAGGAATATTTCTTTAAACTGATATCTCAATTGAAATAAATAAAGGTAGGAAAATTAATAAAATAATATTTTTGAGGCCTTTGGCAGCGCCTTCTATGTGAGATGGACGTGAATTTGACCTTCATTCCGGCGAAATCCGGGCGCCAAAATACAATTTGAAATGTTTTACGACTTAAAGGAAAAAGCGTGCTTGGAGCTGAAAAATAAATAATTTAACAGTTTAAAACTTTTTAGTCCTTCTATTTAATTGGGTTAGATTTCGCATTCACATTTTACTTGTTCTATATCAATATGTTCTATGTCAATAAAATAATAATTTTGCAATGTATGTGAGGCACAAATATTGTGATGACACGGCATTAAGCATACTCATCGAACAGGAAAATCTGAATTGAATGAGAAGGAAAATTTATAAAGAAAAATTTATAAAAAAATATATATATATATATATATATATATATATATATATATATATATATATATATATATATATATATATATATATATATATATATATATTATATATATATATATATATATATATATATATATATATATATATATATATATATATATATATATATATATATATATATATATATATATTGTCTGATATATGGTGGGTGTGAAGATATTGATATAGAGATAGATAAGATATAGATATTGATATTTCAGCTTGATACGATTATGAAAAATGATCTTGACAGACAGATACACAGACAGATGTATGAAAACAAACCCTCCTATGTAGATTCCTTATTTAGCTTTTGAGGTACGGAATCGTAAATAAGATACTTATCATATATAGTCGGCTTAGAGTGTAAACACAATAACATAACAGCCTATAGAACTCATTGTATGTAAGCAAGTTTACACTTTGAGCTGATGATATCCATTTATTTGCAAAGGCCAAAGTCACGTAAGCTTGAGCTCTTTCATCTTATTGCATCATGCATAAATAAATGTGATAGTATACAATGTAAATATAAGTACGTTGCTAAAAAAGTAATTACCATGTTAGTGGATACTTTTTTTTGGAGATCTTTTTATTTTTACTAGAGGACCTGTTGACGCGTGAAACACGCATTGCCATAGCAACATGTAAGTCATTTTAAACAAAAGTTATATTGTTAAACATATGGTAGCGCGTGTAATGTTTTATTTATTGATTTAATGTACTTTATAAGCATTATTATTGAAAAATATTATCGTACTGCACTTCTCCTACACATAAACTATAAGCGTTCCAAATTTCATACTCCTCCGTCCTCGCATTTTTCGTAAAAAGGGGTACAAAGTTTTTGCTTGATGTATTAATATATAGATTTGATAGAAATCCAGTAATAATCTAAATTAATGAAACTGTGTCTAATTGATAGAAATCCAATAGGTATATTAAATATGACACATTAGAAGATCTTTATTCAGAAACCCAGAGCATAACGGGGAATGAAATATCTTACTAACTTGTCTCACCGCTTTACTGATCCATCTCATTGTTGTTTAATGTACTTAGCAGTACATTATTGCCGATTGTAGTATACTTAACCTTAATCAGCTTATTGTAACATGTGTTTGTATAATACAACATAAACTAGGTATATACAGTCTCACCACGAGTTATGCTGTAGAATAGACTAAGGCATGTAATACATTTAAGATTAATTATTTTTCATAACATTATTTCATCGCTCTAGTAAAAGGCAAACGAACAATTTCAACGTCAAAAGTATGGCGAAAATTAAGGACTGGAGTGTCTTTACACCAGGTACTGGAGACCCTGCTTTACGACGTCCAGCGTCAAAATAAGAAAAAAAGAAAAATTTAGGATAGGATAGGATTCCCACATTTCTATGAATAGGATGATATTATGGAATAATTTACCATCAGGTTATCTTTGCTTCTACTGTCTGATATAGGAGATGTGAGAAGATAAAGAAGTATAATAATACTAAGATTACAATTCGTAATATATACTATAATAAAACAGTAAAAGAAATTGTCTGTATATTGAATATTTGTACGAAATAATTATACAGAGAGATGTAAAAACAAATATCACATATGTTTGGTTCTCCCGGACAGATTTGATTTAACTTTTTTGTTGTATAGCTGTTAGCTAATTAATTTTGAAGACTGGCATATCTAATGTAGAACCATAGTAGTCCAGTTGAACCATAACAAATAATGAAATGCTGCCTTGCCTCGATTGTTTATCGAGAGTCAAAGTGATTGATGATTTAAATAGACAAACTTTAATTTAAAATTTTGAAATGAACTACAAATACAAAAGTCTGTAATAGGTTTTTTTTCTATGGGTAACTTTATAGCTACAACTTTCTAGTTTTCAGAACTTTGGGCCGTACAGGTTTGATTACGAAGCGACTTAGGAATTAAATTATTTAAGCTCCAAGGGAATACTGACCTGCATATGCGATATGAATTTCAACTTCATACCTCTACGTTATCTTGTGAAAAATGCTCTTGATAGATGGACAGACAGACCGTCAACAAAGTGATCGTATAAGGTTTCCGTTATGGGGTTTCCGTTATGGTATATATATATTCTTTTGGGGTACTGATATATATAAATATATATAATTAAAGTCATAGTACATACGTACATATGTGTATTATATAGTATATACAAGATACATTAACCTACATATCAAAGATCGAAGATATTTTATTACTAATTTTAATCAATCCCAGTCCCAGCGTTTGCCGTGATATTGCGAACTGTAATTGAAATTAGTGATACGTACGTTATCGCGCTAGAGATTATACATTAAGCCTTGTTAAGCTAACTAGTAGCTGAAAATGTTTAATAGTTTGTACCTATATATATTTCAAAGGAGTTTATATTTAATGTTCGTTTTTATTACACATAGTGGTGTTATGAATTTATCCAATGATCAAAAGTAGTCATTAAAATTTAAGTTAGTATACTTATTATATGAATGTAAAAAGATATTGTAGCGCAGTGGGATATCGTCTTACTTTAAATGGTAATGGGTTCGATAGGGAATAGGATTTATTTTCATTCTTTTTATTTACTAGTAAGTTATCCTGCTATATACGGGGTAAAGTGTGAAATTTAATAAAATAATTTACACTCTTGCTCGCTTCAATAGTTTAAACTTTATGCTATTAAATGTGTCAAGCATATCAAAATATCCTCCTGACTGACTAAAGCTTTGAGCGTTTGACATATAATCCGACCAAAAAGTGCCGAGTCTGAATTTCCTTGTATTCAACATTTTCATATGAAACTCAAACGAATTTTGTAATTGTTTGTGAGTAAATAGATTTTTAAAATATTGTATAGTTATAATATGATATCGTTATTACATAGTTAAGCATTTGTCATTCTTAGTTTTACCCTTTTTTTTGTATAACTATTATTTGGTAACATACATTATTGAATACATACTCGTAATTTCATGTGGTTATCAAAATTGTAAGTTGAAATATTGTAACGACAAGAAACAAGAAAAGATAAGAAGCTTTCAATTGACATTAGTTCAGGGCATAAGTGCTGAACTATATGCTAAGCTTCCTTCACCTCTCGCTCCAATCCCATTTAATAATGTTTGTTTAGAGCATAGTGCAAGTATAATGTACTTGGGAATCAGATTGGACAGTACTATCTCCTGTTGCCTCAAATTTCTGAAACTAGTCGTAAGATCTTTTGTGCTATTCGCTAGGTGCACGATGGTAGCGCCAACTAGCGGTTACAATTATGTCGGACATTGAAATGTCAAATAGTTGGCATTTAGTACGAATAGTAAGTAAATAAACAATAATTTTACTGAAGTAGCGTAACTTACTGAGATTTTATTCGATTATGTAAACCTAAGGTGTCGTTAATACTGTTGATCTTTTTTATTTTCAGTCTAAAATGCCACAATCAGTAAATTTCAGGTAATATACAAGAGATTTTTTTATGGCTGACTTTACGGAAAATAAATAAACAAATATAAAGGAAGAACGCATTTCATACACATTGCAGACGATCTTTTATAACTGCGATTACATTAATAATGCAGAGTTTTTGTATATGTGACAAATATGTAATATGTAAATTTCTTAAGTAAAAAGTGACATTTCGTCCGACAGAATTTCCGTTTTAGCCGCGGTGCGCGCTGCGATCGATTCGTTTCTCCCACCTCCTACTTCGCACCCAGCGAATATCCATAAGGATAAACAGCCACTTCGACGGCCAAAGTCTCTTATATAATACATAGCATCTCCAAAGCTGCCCTCGGCGTATCCCGCAAAATGTACGGAGGCGCGT
This sequence comes from Dione juno, assembly GCA_037127375.1. Taxonomy (NCBI): domain Eukaryota; kingdom Metazoa; phylum Arthropoda; class Insecta; order Lepidoptera; family Nymphalidae; genus Dione; species Dione juno. Next base: position 650,003 of record JAXRJS010000021.1, on the reverse strand, counting down.
GAAGAAAATATACTCAATGCTACGTTTATTTAGAGTTACAAAATTACGGTATGAATATTAGATGACTGGCGCCAGGCCTGTTATACAATTGGAATTTCTTGCACGAACTATAATACATGTAGCCATATGGCGTCGACCAAAAAAGGTAAGGAAACCGTGAATGAACGTGTAAAACACTGATTCTTTAATTTTATATACATATGTAAATGGTGCCTAGCTGTTCAGGTGATATAACTGTAGATAGAAGATTCAATTACTACAATTGAAAATTGTAGATTTAAATTATTTTAACTATCCCAGACTGGTAAGCCAGATAGAATGTGTTAGCACTAGATTCATTCCCTGAGCAAGAGATCGAGAAAGCAAAAAATTGTCAAATATTTCTTCTGTTGTAATAGTGTCTCATAGTGTACTTTTATATTTTAAATCACCATAATGTGGACATTTAACATTTGCTTGTTATAAATAATAACTTGGAATTTCAACTTAAATTTAAATAAATGAATTCTTATAAATTAATCGCCTATTTTTATGAACTCTTAGTCAGAATATATTAAAAATGTGAATCAAAAAGAAATTAGAATAAAATTGCTTTGCCAGATGTTTTTAATGTTTCATTTAGTCTTTGTGTAGGTGCGGCCATTGTTTTTTTTAATCTCTTATCGCTCTCGTATCTTGCTGGAGTTGTATTTATGTAATACCAGTTACGATTTGCTATTAATATATAATTTAACTATACTTTAATTGTATAATTTAAACTGAATTAAGTAAATAAGCTCTTTTACTTATTTAATCTTCCTTCACCTCTCGCTCCAATCCTATATAATAATTTTTGTTTAGAGCATAGTGCAAGTATAATGTGTCAGAAAGTACAGTACTATCTCCTGTTGCCTCAAATTTCTGAAACTAGTCGTAAGATCTTTTGTGCTATGGGAAATCTAAGAAGATGAAATAAATACCATGCCTAATAAATGTTAAAAACTAAATTATCCCTTGCTCACAACTCGTCTTTTTCCTATACTTGAACAACTACTAAATAAGCTTGAACGGATGCAAAATCTCATAATTACGTTCATATTTGGAGTGAGAAAGAACGATCACATAACTCAATACCGTACTCAACTTAAATAGATAACTGGTAGAGACCGAATGAAAGAAAGAATAATGAATGAACGAGATGAAGAATGATTTAATTTCTTGGGCCATTCACTCCAGGCACTTCCGATCCCGCAACAATAATCTCCTAGAAATCCCTCTTTCTCGCGCCAAATGCTATAGAGACTCTTTTCATGTCAAAACAGTGAAATGTGTCTCTGGAATGCGCTACTAGAAGAAATCAGAAGATCTCAGAACGTAGAAATATTTGAAAGTAAACTTAAAAACCTTCAACAATATAATAATAATGATCATAGTTTTGTTTACTTGTATGTATATATGTGTGAATGTATATATAAGTAAAGTTTGGTTAGTACTTTTTGGCACCGTGCCGTCTCTTTTTGTAATGTGTACAATCTCTGAATCGTTACCGGTAAAATTTTACTTGTCACTACAAGCCATTGCACATAATATTATGCTGTTATCGTAATGATTTGTTTGATTTTTTTAAATGATATAAAGTGATATTATTAAAGCTCTTAAAAGGCTTTAGTAAATTCTGGCGGAAAGTGGAGCACAGTGTTTAAGATTATACGGAATACAGCGTTAAGCTGAAAATAAAAAAAATCCTAAAAATGCAAAGAAATTAATGGCATCTAAATGACATTAAATATTTTCATTTCAATTATAGTTCGAAATTTTGTGCTGTTAACGTTTATGACACTTGACATTTATTGTCATATATGATGATATGTATAATATAAAAGCTCTTTTGTTATAAATGAAATGAAATATCGTTAATTTGATAGCAAACACAGTTATTTACTAGTATAGCATCACGTTTGATTTATTTTGCCAATATACAAAAAGAAATATATAAATTATGGCCACTTCCAAGTTACCATAGTTCCCCTAGCCCTTCTTCATTACATCGAAACTTTGGACATCGTCATGCCAATCACGTACACAGTATTAATTTTAGGTTTATTGAATAATACGTGACTTTCATAGACAATTCGTTGATAAGGGTTTGGAAAAATTGGGCTTACTTAGTGAATTGGTGCTAGTCATTTCTGTATGGAGGAAAACTTTTGATAGCTATCTGCTTTTTGTTACGTGAAGCGAGGTTTTTACGTTTGGGTGATGATATTAACCAACGCTCGTCTGAAGTTATAAGCGATATTTTGACTTATCTATCGTTGGATTATTGTTGAAATAAAACGTTATTAATAGTTTTTGATGTAATATTATCTATAGATAAAATATAAGATTAATAAAATTATCGTTGGTACGATCTGAGTACGACGGTTGTGTTTCGATTCGACTCGGATTTCTCTTAGACGAGTTAATGCTATCGTAGTGTATGTAATATTGCTGGCTTTAATATATTTATTAAAAGCTTTTAGCTGTCACGTAAATACTGATATTTACTAACTTTGAAACCACGATTAAAATTTGACTTACTTACTCTGATAAAGAATTAATTTATAAAACTAATCTTTCAGTCAACCCTGTTATATGTGGAGTACAGAATTAAGTTAATACTATTGTTTACAACAATAAAAAAAACACATAAAAGAATGTTCTACTGCTTCATAAATTAAGCTAGTTATCCTCTGTTTTATTTCTCTTTAATTGTTATTGTTGCACAAGATAAATATACAGTCAGCTTCCTGCCAGCATTTAAGAGCATTGTTCCGCGTTTTACCCGAGTTTTAGCATTTTCAGTGAGAAAATTACTTCAAACGGAAAAATGTGCTCGTTTTAGCCGGGCTAGTAGTAAGAAGAATTTCGAGGATTTTATTCAGTACTGAATGTCTATTTGTTTTATTATTATTATTCTAATTCTTATTAAATTTATTATATTATATTACTAAGCGAAGATTTAATTAATTAAAAATAATTTTATTTTCTACTTTACATTTTTTAGCATTTTTGTGGGCCACAATATTCTCAAATAGGTATAGTGTACAAATATTATAACGGCTTTTATATCTTTGTACAATCCTTTATATATAACTGAAATTAAGTTTCATTTGATTTGATCAAACCCTAACATCCCATTTACATATATAACATATACATATATAACATATACATATATAACATATACATATATAACATTTACATATATAACATATACATATATAACATATATGTCTACGAGACCAGCTCTAAAACATGACCTATCATACAAAAAATTATAATTAAAATCCATTCTCAGTTGGGGAGTAATCACGTAATAAACATACATACCATCAACATAAAAACTTCCTTATTGATACACCTACACTCGCGCGCGGTCTCACAGACCGATAGTTTGAACTGCTGTCATTTATTTTTTTTCTATGAAAACCTATAAAGATTATATTTTGTTTTCAAAATAGAGGATATAATGAAACAATCATATCATGTAATAACTTGTTAATTATATATTTAACTTGATTTAACAGTCTCATACAAAACAGCCTTCAAAATTGACTTATTTTCTTACGTACTTAAATAACAGAACTAAAACATATTTCTTAAAAAAAACTAATAAACTTTCTTATTTTGAAAAACAATAGCTACAAGATATGTAAATCACAGATTCACTTGGTTATCAGCTTCACAGTAACAATCAGCACATACCATTGTAGCATGTTCCAAACAAAAGTGTTTTTTGCACTTGGCACAGTTGTAACGTATCTTGCGGTTTTTTTTGGATGAACAATATCCACAGCGTCTAATTTTGTTATTATTGGTGGTTGCTGAAGATTCAGGACCATCCAACTGACATATTTCGACGAGCCTAAGCCTCAGGGTTCTGGGCAAGAATGTAACAACGCGCACATTTTGTCAACAGTGTCGAGCTTTGGTCATATTGTAGTCCATTATCATTTCGGGCTTGCCGGTCACCTCATCAATTTTGTCATCATCATCATGCATGCTTGTACAATAATACTTGTTCAAATAATACAAGAAGTACATTTTTCCTTTTCTTAGGGACATAAGAAACAAGACTGCAGTTGCCTCGGTATCTCCGTAAAAGACTTAGGCAGCTCCATTTTATTTTTGCGAATTGTCCCAAGCACGGACAGCCTGTGCTCTGCTTCAAATTTATCCAGCAAAGGAATGCTCGTGAAGAAATTATCACATATAATATTACGTCCAGTTCCATAAATACCTTCGCACAGCCGCAAAACCCATTGGCATTCCATAGCCGAGTTATTCACTTTGTAGGCGCCATCCGGTTGTTTTCCTACGTGGACTTCCATTTTAGTGGTGTAAAACATTTTAGCGTCTGTCAAGGCGTAAAGCGCGTTGATGCCATATTTATTGGGCTTTGATGAGATGTACTGTCTAAAGCCACAGCGACCTCTAAAAGCCTCCAATTTTTCGTCAATCGTAACATAATGAGATAAGCTGAAATATTTTTATAGGCTGCTACGACTTCTTCAAACAAATCTCTGATAGAAGCTAGTTTATCTACAGCAGCTCTCTCAACTCGCGCATCTTTTTCATCAAACCGTAGACAACGCATCAATAAACAGAATCTAGTCCAGTTCATAGTCAAATGAAATATTTCCGGTGACGAGCCATCAGTTTTGAATTAATCTTTGGAATTTAAGCAACTGTTTCTTCTGACTCCGGCAAAGAGCAAAAGGCCGAGAAATGCTTCAATTTCTATGTTGTCAGTCTCAGAACAATCTGTTTCCCTTGCGAAATTAGACTTTATTAGATTTATATGTTCATTGGTGCACTTCACAATTCGATTTATGACGTTTTCCGGAAAAAACAACCTCCAAATTTCACCTGGCCATTCAAATTCTTGGCTTCTCCTTTCGGTCCTGGAAGCTGGGTGACAATATTTCGAGCGCGGCGTCTCACATGAGTTGTTGCAAGAGCTTTATTCCAACGTGTCCGACCATCCTTCCCAAGGTAAAATTCTCGCGAGCTTTGACCGTTTTCGACTTCGCCCAACTCTTCACCATTTTCTTCATCACCATCCCGCTCAGTGTCGTAAGTTTCATCATTTACCTCAACAAAATCTTCCACCTCGCTGTCATTTTCATCCCCATAATCGGATTCGGAACTTTCTTCCTCTAAAAGCAATCTAATTGCCCGCTCATCCATCTTGTAATAATAATAATATATATCTGAAAGTAATAAAAATTATCAAAATGTACACAAATACATATTAAATAACACAAACACAGTAAAAAAGTAAAATCAAAATAATTTTATACTTAATATAAAAGTTACGCCTATACTCGCGTCGATCTGACGGACCGATTAGAGCCAAACACACCAACACGTGCGTTTCGCACAATCGCACTGCGTGCACTAAAATGAACTTGGCAACGAATCCGGCAGCTACTAAAAAATGAAGTCGCTGGGGTTACGAAAAAAAAAAAATTAAAAAATGTTTCGTCGGTCTCACAGACCAATGCGCGAGTATAGGAAGGTTAATCAATGGCATACAAATTAATATGGTTAAGCAAGAATTTGGAGTTTAGGAATTTTACCAGCCATCATTCATCATCATCAGCCACCTAAGGCGAATAATCCAAAAGTACAACTTTTATACGTCCTTTTAATATTTAAAAGATTTCTGATATAACTCCCAATTAATATTAATATATATATTAATATATATATATATATATATATATATATATATATATATATATATATATATATATATATATATATATATATATATATATATATATATATATATATATATATATATATATATATATATATATATATATATATATATATATATATATATTAATATCATCATAGCATCAGACTACAAGTAGAAAATGTATGCTTTTTAAAATAAATTTTATAAAAGATTTATGGAATGTGAAGGTATCCCTCGATTTTTCTGGAATTTCATCATGAGATCCTGACATGGTGATAATGGGACCACTTCAGGTCAAAAGAAAAATTACTCAAATCGGTTCACAAATAACTGAGAAATCTTCGTACATAAAAAAAAATACAAGTCGAACATTTTCAGAAATCGGTAAAAAAATATTATGTATACTATATATATATATATATATATATATATATATATATATATATATATATATATATATATATATATATATATATATATATATATATATATATATATATATATATATATATATATATATATATATATATATATATATATATATATATATATATATATATATTATATATATATATATATATATATATATATATATATATATATATATATATATATATATATATATATATATATATATATATATATATATATATATATATATATATATATATATTATATATATATATATATATTATATATATCCGAGAGATCTATTCAATTTTAACATAAAAGTGTATTTCAGTAGCGTAAATATCTTGCTGTCGACATCAGCAATGCTCCCCGTGGGAGATAGTATGGCAAATTGAAAACTGAACTAGTCACACTCCATTGCCTTTGAGAGAAAATTGCACTATAAGGACGTGTAAACGCTTTATTCGTAACAAAGCTGTGTTAAACGCCGTGTCTGCTGTTGAATAAAAAAATCTATGATAATAATAATATTGGTATTATTTAGCTATGGAATGGGTTAGTGTGGGTTCCTAAATTACAAGTAATCATTGAAATTAAATATATGAAAATACTAGTCATATTAGAGTTGAATTTGTGGATATACGGGAAGTACCATATATAAAAGTTGACAAAGTTAAGTTTTCACGAGTATTCTCTAATTTTGTACGACAGTAACTATAAATATAACTTTGTTATTAATTTGTACAGTGAGTTTTGATTTCTTGTCAAATCGCATTTCTAGTTCAATGTGAAGTACAATAAAGTTTTTGCTTATTTCGCAGCGTTTTATGCTGCATAAACCATAAACCCATAAAGTGATCCTATGAGAGATTTTTTTTCTGTTGAGTTCCCGAATATAACGCTAACTTATAAAAGTTCTCATTTAAAAGAAATATTAAAATAACATTTATGATTACTTGCAATATTTATTCTTAGACATTATTTACATAAATAGCTAGACAGATAGATAATCTCGAAATTGGTGCATTTTGTCTAAAAGTTTTGAAAAACGACACTATTTATAATACAAACGCGAATAGGAACACATTACTATTGGATGCAGTCAAAACTCAAATACGTTCACTACTACATAATGATATCAAAATAATCGTATATAAAATAAACGTTTGTCTGTCCCCCTTTACCATCCAAATGGCTGGACCAATTTTGTACAGTGAACATTTGAATAGGTTTATGGATGGATTGAAAATGCGTTTGGACCCGGGGATGCTGTAGACGTAAATGGAAAACCATGATAAACACGATGACCATGACTAGACCAGCTAAACTTTAAGACAGATAAAGAAGTTGAAAGAAGAAAAATATATGTATGGATATATTGTATCGCTGTGATTTCATCTGTCGGGCTCGTTACTATTTTCATATATTATATCTACTAGCGGCCAGCTGGTGGCTTCACTCACTTGAACTGCACTATTATTTATTTACTAGCGACCCGTGCCATCGCCCGCTTGAGTTAGCTGGTTCGCGTTCGTTCTAAAATTTTTATACTTACGTCACAATGCAATTCTTCGATTTTCTCGTCGTCTTTTTAATCAATCTTGTCTATTATTAAAATCACGATCAATGTAACTATATGTTTCTTGCATATATATATGTATTAATACGTAAACGTATATGTAATTAACATTTATACACACACATAATGTTCTAGCTTAAGCACAGATAATGTAATAGCTTCTTTATCATAGCGTAAAAAATACAATATCCATTTCCACTTCCCACATTATTTATTTTATTTTTTATTTAAAATAAGTAAATTGAATATTTTTTTTTTTTTTCAAATACACCGCATTCTTCGCGTTCTTTATTCTAGTCTTGACAAATGTACTACTACTATCTTCTATTTCAATCTTCTAATCCAATGTTTACAATAAAATATTATACTAAAAAATCGTTATTTGAACCTAAATAATGTTCATATTACAAAGTAAGAAGTAATTTATTCGACAAAATCTACTATATATAATTATAAGTAAACCTAAATTTAGCTTTACTTGCTAGTAATCGACGTATTTAAAATATGTCTTTTTTCTACGGAAACCTCATTGCATATTGAATTTCATCAATTTAAATTTTTTTGGCCAATAGCTTTTACGTGATTCGTGAATAAACAAACAAACATACGGACAAAAAATTCACTAAGTATATTTTTAACTTATATTACAATAGCTATAACGATAGCTTAACGCTATATAAATCGACCCATTAATATATTTTTAAAATCTTTTACGCATATTGACTTTTCTATACTTTCATACTACGTCAATTTCATCTATGATCTGCAGATGTATTTAAGATATATCGAAATTAAAAAAATCCCGCTACCGTAATGCAGAAATTTTATTTCCATGAATAACGACATCTGTTGACAGATATTATAAAATATTAGTATATATTTTTAAACCCAATATTGGTTTTCGAAAATGATTTTAAGTTACCTATTAATAGATGGCATTCAATCGATTACTACTAAATTATCTTCTAATTGTTACAGTAATATATAACAGCTGTAAGGCTATGAACTATTAGCATGCTAAATCTAACTCAGTTTACTTCAGTAATTTATATTTATTAGTTTTTCATGTGTTTTCAGGATCAGCATGAAATACCGGAATACAACTAAAACTTATGTGGGTCTAGACTATAAGCTATTACTATACAAGAATTAATTCATTTCTGTGTAGTTTTTGCCTGATTGGAGGACAAATAAACAGACAGATAGACAGAAAGACAGACAGATAAAAATTCTGCTGAATGGATTTTAGCTGGAGCTTGTATTATCGATATATTAACCGACCCAATCAATATTTTTTTGAAATATATTATGTACAGAATTGAATTTTCTATCGTTTTATTATATATATAGAAATATATAGATTAGTTAAGGGAAATGCATTAATTTATCATACATTGTAGCTCGTATGTTATTCTGATGTATAAGATATATTACAGCAAAGGTACATCTAAATCTGTTTAGTAGTTTTTGTGTGAAACTAGAATAAACACCCATACTCACAAAGTTTAAATTTTTTTTTATTATAGAAATATTTAAAATTGATAAATAAAATATGTAAAGCTATATGATTATGAGTGTTTTATGTAACATATTAATTTTAAATTGCAAAAACCTCATGTAACCCGGTAGTAGAGAGATAGAGAAGCAAAAAGTTAAAATGGCTGCGGTCGTAATGCGCTTCGTTGTTTAATCGGTTTAGAAGTTTCTGGTAAAATTTTAGTAGTTTACGCAATGTATTATGTTTATCCCCACTAGTTGTAATAAAAGCTTATGATGTTGAGGAAATTATTAATTTTAGCATTAATTTTTGAAAAGTATGAACCCAGATGTAAAAATTTTGTTATTATTTCGTTCGATAACGTATGTAAACAACTCTCCAAAGTTAATAGGCTGCTATATGTAAAACGCCAATATAAAAAAAGTTTACTGTGCTTGTATACATAAATTTAACGAAAAATATTTAAATAGTTATTGATAAAGCGTTCTTTTAATCTTATATATATATATATATATATATATATATATATATATATATATATATATATATATATATATATATATATATATATATATATATATATATATATATATATATATATATATCGAAATATAGGCGAAATATCAAATAATAACATTATAAGAAACCGCATATGACAGTTCACATGAACATGTCTATGCTTTGCTTTGAACTCTAAATTGACTGCTGATATGTTTGTTTTGTGCAAGAATTATTCTTAATAAGAATGCCGCGACCGAGAAGATCTAATCTTAACAAATCCGTAATGCAGTTAAAATTCAAAACATTGTAAATGAAAACCCTGAAAAAGAACAAGAAGTTGCACGAGAAGATTTTTTGCTACATGTGGAATATGCAGCTATAAAAATATATACTATATAAAAATATGAGTATATATGAAAACTAAAAATCTTTTGTTAATACATAGTGGTTACCAATCAGTGATCCGTGGACCACCAGGAGTCCGTGGACCACGCGTAGTCTGCTAATTCAGTATTCATGCAAAAATGTTGACTAAAGCGAATTTAAATTAATTATTTTTTGTTATATGTACATTGCGTTTTTGCTAATAACAATAATATTAAATTCCGTCGCCAAAGAGAGCCTCTGTATTAATATATTCTAAACTTTCATAGAAAGTATATAATAAGAGCCAATGTCTGAGGGTAGTATTTTCTCATCACTCATAATTATTTTTTTTCCTGTATTCTTCTTTCTCCTTTAATTAATAATACATCTGTTGCCTAGTATAAATCTTTCTCCTGCCATTGCTTAGTGTATGTCAGCAGACACACGTACAGCACGCGATTGTTTTGAACTGAGTGTAAAATTCATGACTGAGATAAAATATGCTATGAAAAAGTAATATGAACTTATATAAGTCATCTCGCTACTTACTGCTTTAACCCACTTTCACGGGTTGGCTGGAAGAAATCTCTTCTAGAGATAAGTCCACCGTTTGGAACTATATTTATTATGTATGTAATTCAACATATATTGATTGCAATAAAGAATACTATATATAAGTAAATGCAATGCTATATAAATAAGTGCAATATAAAAATAGCATTTAAAATTTACACACAATTATGTTTAATTTAGGCATTTTATTTGTTTTATCTAGTTTCTTAACCTATCCTATTCTTGGCTAGGGATTAATTTTGTCGATGTGAACATTCGTAGACCAGTCCATGGACCACTGGTTGGGAACCATCAATTTAGAAACAATGGTGAGGATTAGTGGAAACTATATCAAATTTTTAACGAAATAAAGCTATGAATGAAATGAATCACATATAAACAAATTTAAGTGTCTGTTTGTGACTTCAAAATGACTGTCGTTTTTAAATTCGTACAGACAAACATTTTTAGGCAAGAATAGCTGCACTGATTTTTATGGGACTTTTACTGTGAGTGGTTATGGAACAATATAGGCTACTTTTTATCCCGTAATGATAATTATAGATATCAATACATTTTTAAGTTTTCATCAAAATTAATTTTATTTAAAAGAAAAAAAATAAAAAAAATCAGTACAATTATAGGCACATACGTACGCTTGGTCTTAAATTTACTCTAATAATATATTAGAGTAAATTTAAGACCAAGCGGGCTAAGCCGCGAACGGGTCGCTAGTAAACAATAAAAATTATTTTTAATGACCGCTAGATAAAAATAGCTCTTGTCGTTTATTAAGATGAATAAAAATAATACTAAACCATTTCTCTTATTTAATATCCACATTAATGTGTAAATGTATTCAGATATGAGAATCAATTCAATTCATTCAATCGTACAACTATTGCATACAACTTGTGAAGCTATAATAATATCATGATATTCTCAAAATATTATTTCCCAAATCAGTATAACAGAAAATTTTGCTTTAAATTTAGCTTACTCAATTAAGATATAAGTAAATGACGAACAATTGTGTATTTAACTTATGGGATAATAATTAATTAAGTAAAAGCTTTTAAGTTCAATATTCCATTATAGACGTAGAAACTGATAAGAAGAAGACGCTTTTGTCTTGACAGGACAAAAGACTTGAAGCTTTAGCAGTAATTTAAGCACCCGCATTTAAATCTCATGAACAAGCGTATTAAGTACATTGAGATAAGTAATAAATATGAATGTTTTTTTCCTTCATATTTTGTGGTCGTCTTTAATATATCGATATTATCAGTGTTTAAAGCAATATAAGACAAAAAATATAATTTGGCGTTAGTAGAGTCGTGCGCTTCATATCAGAGCTTCATATCATATGTTTTAAATGTAAACTATATGAATTTACAGTTGCTACACGAGTCTTGTCATTTCAGTAGCTAGAGAAAAGTGTGAGTAATCAATATTTTGCTAAAAATTACGGTAATACACTATTGAAAATGACTGACTATTTTTTTTTGTGTTGAATCCTACCGAATCCTATTTTTAGGATTCTGTACCTTAAAACGAAACAAAAAGAAAAAAAAACCCTTATAAAATTACTTTTTTGTCCGTCTGTCTGTCTGTCAAGACCATTTTCTCAACATCAAGGAATCAAGCTGAAATTAGTATTAAATATCCAATCCAAGCCTCTTGAAGCACCCGAAAAATCAAGTTTCTAAGTTAACGCAATAAAAAGATATGATCATATTAAGCATAAACGCTTAATTTTAGTGCATTTTGTATGAAAATCGTGTAATCCAAACTTATTGGGTTCCTTTGACCTAGAGCTATGAAACTTGATAATAAGTTAAAACTTATAGAACAAATAAAGAGAAAAATCCGAAATACACTGTATTTTGTTTTCTTATGCTAAATAAACTACCAAAGTTTCAATTAACAAAAAAAAGAATATTTATTGTTATATCAGTACCTTTATTATTTAGCTGGTATAACTATTTCTCACTTAAATCACCGCGAGTAAAATTAATTTGCAGTATATAGTGTATTTCGCACTAGCACACACATAGTGTATTTTGTTAAGTAGGTAGATAGGACGTTTTGGAGCATTTACATGCAAGGCTCAGCAAATGTTCACAAAAACAAGCGTGTAAACGGGATAATTGGTTTGGCTTGCCAGAGCTGGCAAAAGTTTGTTTTTGAACACAAATTAAAGAAAACTTACAATCGCTTGCAACTAATTTACAAGCGCTTATCCAGTCTCGCTTATAACTTCGCAAACGGCTATATTTTACAGTGCATAATATCCAACAACATCTTCTCTACTGAACTTTTCTTTTAGTTTATATATTTTTTGTAGAATTACATAAAAATATGTCAAATCTAAGGCAATACTAGAAAAAACTTCGACAGCTTCGACAACAGACGTAGATCTGTCATGCTTGCCTTGCCAATTTTGCAGAGCCTTGCCAAGCATGTAAATGTACTATAATGATGTGTCTCTCCAGACTCCAATACCAGCCATTTTTAATTATCTACAAAATTCTACAGTTGCGGGATAGATCTCTACTAGGACGAATTAATTATTCTCATTTACATATTCTGGTAGACACTGGTACTGGTATACTGGTGGTGTGATTTGGGCAGAAAGTGTGAATATAGTCTATGAACATGAGGGTTTTCTCTGCTGTCTAACTTGGTTATACGTGTGTGAAGAAGACAAAAAAATTAAGTAATAAACACAAAAAACAAAAATTTCATATTAAAATAGGAACTTAGTGTGAGAAATATATCGATGAAACAATAACGGACGTAATGGCTAAGGTTGGTGATACAACTGTCAAGATACGGAACGGGAGCTTACAAGTATTGTTTGCCGACCAGCAATATTTATAAAACAAGTGACAAGCCATTGTTGGTACTGTAAGTATCTGAACCGTTGTTTCTATAAATGAATTGTTTAAATATAACACTATTGTAGTTTTTTCATATAATTTTCAATCAAAGGTGGCTTTTTTAATATAATATCAATATAATAGATTAATAAATTGAATGCTAGATAAATTATTATATTGCACATTTTATTATTTAATTAATAATAGAACAATATGTTTTTGTATTTATTTCTTACAAATTTATTTATTATACTTATTGGAAACATATCAAATTTGAAGGAAGCGGGATTTGAACCCGCGCTTCTTGGAAACTGTCCAAGCGCTCTTATCACTAAGACATACATTCATCATCAACATTCTTATCAAGCTACGTCGATATTATCATATGTTTATATATGTTATATATTGCTATATTGCTAAGAATAATAATATGGCGAGAGAGAATCCTTGAGAATGCTATACTTCACGTTGTGGCGCAGTTGAGAAATATCTGATTCAGTACAGTGGTTTTACTCTAACTAGGATGTTTTCATTTCCTTAATATCGAAAATAATCACATGGAGGAATCTCTATTAGATTAAGTAAAGAGGTTGATGAAATTATAATCTTCTGGTGCCACACCATGTACATGACGTCATATATTTAAATTTTTTTATGTAGAATATATATCTACTATACCTATACTTTGGTGTAATCGTTGGCAGAAAAAAATAAGTTCTAGTTTTAACGTTTCTTTCTTCCGCTAATATTTTTATTAGTTTACCAATATTTGAAAGGTCCACTCTGAAAAACCTCATATCATAATATTAAACTAGATTATACATAATATTAAATAAAAAACAAAAAAAAAATCTGTTTACTATTTATTTAGAGAACTCTAGGCATGTTCAAACAAGGCCATCGACGTCCACAATTTGACAGGTGAATTATCCAAGCAAACATTATCTGGGGTGGCACAGATAAAATTAGCATAAAATAATTAGTTAGAAAAAGCGGCACGAAGAAAATTCAAATTTCCTTTTAAAAATAATTTTTGACGCCGCTAATGAAAACTTAATAAAATTGAAATGAAAACGCGAATTTCTTAGAAATTATTTTCTTTGTAACCTTTCGTAATACCCCAAAGAGGTACTTTAATTCAACTAAAATACCTTTTTAAAAGATACAATTTTTATGTTGAAAATTACATTCTGAGGATTTTCTTTCCTTTCTACGTTCACATGTATAATATATGACGATGTATGACCTATAAAATGAAATGATGGATTTAATTACATAAACATAATAATAATAATAAATGCATATGCATTTGGCCGGAAAAGGTACCTTGTGGCCGGAACTGGACCAGCTAAACTCTGTCAAAGTGTTGAGTTCTTGACCTTGACCAGTGACACATGCTATTTATCAAATCAGCACATGCATATTATTCACTTGGAATAGAATCGAGAATATCGAATATTTGTAGTATTTTCGTTAAAACATACGTTTGTACGCGTAACCGTCAAAACGGAAATTAACGAAATAGCCATAATAGAGAATATCGAGAACGCAGTCGTAAGCTGTCCACGGCAGCAAAGAGCAAACGGTTATCTACAAAATCACTAGTTTGCAGGAGAGCGTAAGTTCGACAACCTTTAAATAGTTATCCTAGCTTCTTAAAATTTGTAACACTTAATTAATATAATATTTCGTAGAGACTGGTGAAATTTCATATACTGAATTTATATTTTATTTTCAAAATACAGTAGATGCCTTTTTTACTGTGTACAAAAAATATGAATTTTAGTCAACTGCCACACATTCGTTACGTAATTTGCAATTAATGTCCATGAAAAAAGGTTTAATTACTTCTGTATTTTACTACTTTTATCTAACTATGGCAATAAGTCGAGGATAACTATATATAAACTCTTACATATTGTAGTTGTCTCAAAATACGATGTAATTCTAGTGGTCCAAATATGAGTATTGCAGATATACTAATAAAATAACAATAATTGTCTGTTGAATAAAACTATTAAATTATGAGATTTTATTTTTACTTACAAAACAGTTACGTAAATAATCAAATATATTATTTGCTTGAAGACAAAGAAATTCACTGAGACAAAGAACTTACGCTCACTCATGAACATGCAATTAAAGCAAATATACACAGGTAAAAAAGATATTCTTCTAGAATTTAATTATTTACGAAATAATTAATGAAGAGGACCTTTGTGGGATCGATTTCCACTCAGGGAGAATGAATAATATTAATTTTCTTCTTGCTTTATAAGGCAAAGCGCGGCGTAATAAAAAACATTTTCACAAAAGTATGGAATTGTCAGTTTAGTTGTTTAATTATGGTGTTCCGTACGTGCCAGTTAGCACAAATCACTCCGCCAATGTCACGTTGTATGGAGAACACACGAAAGAGGTTAGTATGAATGAAATTGACAGCGCGTACCTTGTTTTAAAATTGATAACCATGTAACTATTATCAACAAAATTTGATTAGTATATTTTGAACGTAAATAACAAACATCTTAATAATATCATCTCATAATTATTCTTTAATATACGCATATATTTTTTTTCAAAAATAATAATTTTAGTTAAAAGTACATAAAGACTTTCTTCCTCAGATTCCTTCACAGTATATATTTCAATATACTTATATGTTTTTTAAATGATGATATTTGAGGGAGTCGTAGCGCAGTCATAGCGTGGATAGGGTCAGATTTTATAACGTAATGGTTGTCAGTTCGATATGCACTACGGGGGAGTGAGTAAATTATTTTTATATTCCTGTTTGTATGTCTCGATATCTCAATTTTATAGTGTAAAATGGAACGTAATATGAAATGTTTTTATACTAGATTCTCTCTGCATACCCTGCTGCATGCAGAATAAAGCGAATTTAAAAAAAATACTAAAATGAACCACGATTGACGTTCAACTTTTTTTAATTGATCGAAACAAAAGGAAAGTCCAGTAACGTCTTACATTTAACCTCACTCAGAGCTGTCAGTATACTGAATTCGACTGAGACACAAATGGCCTATAAACGCTAGCGGTTTTATCTTTCGGGAAATAATATAAAAATTATAAATGGTCTAATAATAATATTGCCAAATTATAAATGGTCTTAAACTAATCTGTCTTTCTGTTACTTTTTAACAAGAACAAAATTTCTTTTCTTTACACATAGAGTTTAACTGTTAGAATAAGTCAACTGTGAATTGATGTTGATATTTTAGTTATTTCGGAATCGACAAAAATAAAAATATTGTAATACAGTTCAGGATCGACTAATCGCTCACATGAATTTATGAATGTATGTAACTTAGTGTCAAAATATAAGTAAAGATCTCTTAAGAGAATATTTTCAAAACCAGCTGTTGAAAGACTTCAGACGCCACTAAGTTAACAAAGGAAATGAAACCTTGGAGACTAAAAGCCTTGTTCACAAAGTTATCTCAAATAAGCTCGTTATCTTTACATTATGTTGAGGTTGCTCCAGGGATTAAGAAATTTGCTATCGTTGTATTCGATATACTTTACGCAGTTTTACAGTTTAACGCTTGCTTTGATTATGATGGAAATTTATAAAGAAAAAAATATATATGTGTGCTTTTCTTATCAATTATTATTGATAAATTCTACATATAGAATATAGTTAATCCCTTTCTAAGAAATAATAAACACTTTCTAATTGAAGTTTCAAAATTACAGCACGAAAAAATTATAACAATCGATGGTTTACTTCTTGAAGGGCTAGAGAAAATTGTATGGCGGTTTTTCGGTACCCAAATCACCCTCATGTAGACGCAATGCGAGGTTAAAACCACTACATTATCAAGCATATATTTTAATAGCCATAAACGTATATAATAATATATTATTAAAGAACAAATGTAAAAATAAATTGTTAATGCCATACCTAATACTTGCTCTATTCTTTGGTACGATAAATCAAAAATTGGGCAGAAAGTGACTGACTGACAGGTTCCCTACCTTGCCATATAGCGTGAACAAAAATAAACTGTAAGAATAACAATAATATTATAAACTAGTAGACGCCCTCAACTTCCTTAGGGTGGACTTTATTATGCCTGTCAATGAAAAGTGCTTTTCATGTTCAATGATATTCGTTATGGCAGTATTTAATAATTTCTTGTAATTGAGCTTGGTTGGCTTTGGTCTGCATCATATGTGATAGTCTACAAAATAAATTATAGCCTATATCCTGCCCAGACTTGATAACTATATAATAAGTAGTTTTATTCAAATCTGTTCAGTAGATCCAAATATGTGAGAGTACAAACAGAAAAGCAGACAGACAAATATTTAGAAAATCATAAATTCATATTATATTGGTGTTTTCCCATCCCCCTTTATCATTTT
Source organism: Dione juno (assembly GCA_037127375.1). Lineage (NCBI taxonomy): Eukaryota > Metazoa > Arthropoda > Insecta > Lepidoptera > Nymphalidae > Dione > Dione juno. The sequence continues at coordinate 632,097 of JAXRJS010000021.1, read as the reverse complement.
TTGTAAAATTATTCAATGTACAGACTCAATTTTTTTCCTGTGTTATTATAGTATAGATTTTAATAATAAAATAGTCTGGTATGGTTTCATTAAAAATACAATTTTCTTATAAGTATAAGAAAGTAGTTTATTAAAATCAAGAAATTCTATAGAAAATCATAATACAAAATCTTTAAAAGGTTAGTAAACAAGAACTATCGATCACTGTCGGCGTCACGTAACATGAATACGTCTAGCAACTCGGTTCAGAATTTTTCATATGAAATTTTCATTGTAAAAACTCTCTTAAATCTTAAAATGGAAAATGGATGATAAGAAACAATATAGTATCTCCAAAAGTAGTCTGGTTACGCTTTCAAAGTATGACCTTTGACCTTAGGTTGGACCTTTGTTTATGTCGTATTTTAAAAATGAAATACAATATAGGAAAATCACGCTCTTTAAATTTACTTAAACTTAAAAAAAATTATAAACTTTAAATATTGATCTGTATAAAATCATATTGTCTATAGTACAGAAGTAGATTTATTAGAGATCTTTGAGAGAGATCCTTGGTGAGATCAGTTTTCAATTGATAACAAAAATCCAACGACAACAAGAAAGGATTTATGTTCATTTTAAATTATTAATTTTCACACAATTTCCAATATATTATGTAAATATGTTATATTAAAGTTGGTTGGTGGTAAGACAGGTAAGAGAGGAAAGCGGAGACCTCAGACCTTCGAAAATAGAGCCAGTGAAGATACTGGAGGAAGGCTCCGGAGGGCATATATGAGGTTAATAACAGTGGACGAGTGTGGAAAGACGAGTGTACGAGGTAGTGACCACAGCGTTTGGCGTTCCATTCTCTCTGGCTACCCTGCTAGGCACAAAAAGGTAAGCTAAAAAATTTTTAAATATTCTATTCTTTTTTATTATAACGTATCATAATATTATTTATCTACATATTAACCCTTTCATAATGAAATTACTAATAAATTTACTCATGAAATTTAGGCCCACATTAAGCGCAACCAACCATCATATTATGAGAACATTAACCAATGCATTACTTACATGTATGTGCGGTTATTACTAAGTCCAGTGATTATATAATTTATGGGGCATGGATAATAGGAATCTATATCTTTGTCCAATGTTTTGTTGTATGTAAAAACCGTTGGATATTGTTGTATTTCTATATTGTTCAATATTAAACAATAATGTTGATGTAGAATTTATTGGTGTATTACTTGACTGATTTTTTTTGAGCTGGATGTTGAGAAGGGTTTTTTAATATATAATAGAAAAATATAATAAAAATCTTAAATTAAACATCACTTTTATGTAGTATACTGATCTTAACAAATGAAATATAAAATGATATATAAATATATAAATGAAATATATTTTTTTAATGATTATATTTTTAATTAGCTTCAGCTTATATGCAGCATATAGCACAGTGAAGACTGATGAGAGAGAAAACACTCCGTTCTCCGCTTTCCGTACGGATTCGAGTCGCAGCTTGTTGAATGGCGGAGCAGAACGCCACTTTTTGTCTTAATAGAATGAAAGTCGTTGTGTTTAAAGCTAGATACTGTCCATTGCGCCACAATAAATGTATCATGGCAATGCTATGCTATAAGACATAGCAAAAAGGAATACTCAGTTTAAAAAAAACATTCAGTATGGAGATATAATGCATGTAATACAGTGCTGAGACACGAACTGTTCTGCTTAGGTTGTATAATCTTAATTGCTAATTTGTAACTATCGAATAAATTTGAATGTCTCTATGCTATGTTTTGTCAGATGCTTCTGAGAGTACAATGAGTTAGAAGCGCTCTCTCTGTATTTGACTAATACAATATTATAGGTTGTTTTGTTATAATAATAAATTAAGTATAATCATTTTATGTTTGTTTCCTGTACTAATAAATAAAAAAAATAATAAAATAAAATTTAAGTACCTATTATTGGCCAAGAGTGTATTTATTATCTACAGAATCACTTTTATTAAAAATTCCTAAAAATAATAATAAGAAGGTCAAAAGAGCCCCGGCAATATGCTGTCGGGTAACAGATGGGGATTAAGACCCAAAATTGCCCTCTGGTTCTACACGACCATTGTAAGGCCGATGGTGTCTTACGCCTGGGTCTGGTATAAAAAACGACGCAGAAAAGCACGATAGCAAAACGTGCATTATTGTGACGGGAGCCATATCTACATCTCCTGCTGCTGCCCTTGAAGCACTGCTTAACCTGCCGCCTCCTTCACGTCTTTCTGGGAAAGGAGGCGAAGGCAAGCATGCACAGGGTCACCAGCACAGATGCAAAAACTTGGCTTTCACAGAATCTGAGATATCTGCAAGACTCAGTGCACAATATACCAGATTTGCTCCACAGAGATCATATTCTGTGAAAATACCTTCAAGGGATAACTGGTTAAACGGTCGAATAAAGTGGAAAAATGGAGCTTGAGGTGATACACTGACGGCTCCAAATCCGGCTCTGAGGTAGGATGTGGAAAATATGAAGAATCTTCAAAAAAGACAATAAGTCTGAATATGATATGTATATATGAATCTGATATTCCAAACAGGTATACGCTATTCTAAAATGTGTGACAACCAATCTGAGATCCAAAACAACTACCTTAATCATACTATCTATATCAACTAAGCTGCACTCTTGGCTCTAGCGTCAGATGGTCGCAGTGATATTGGGCTGCATGGCCCTATGGCTGTAACTAGCCAATGTAAAGCAATGGCCGTAACTAGGAATAATCGAAGAACTATAATTTATATTTCTTAACTATAATTATACTATTCCAACGGCCGCTCCTTTGATTTAAAATATCAAATGTTTATTTTTTTAGTATTTTTAGCTTCTCGCTGTATCCCGCACATGGCAGATGATGTTTTGCACAATACAAAAAAAAAATCTTATTACGCTGGCAGTTCAGGATGTTCTCCCGGAGTGGGAATCGAATCCACAAACCATCGCGTTTATAGGCAGCCGCTTTGCCTCTGCGCCGCGATGCTTCTAAAATATTTTACTGTGTTGTATGTGTAGCCAAATAAATTTTCTACTACTTAACTACATAATGAGTTTGACTTTATTTTGAATCAGTTTATTATATCTTGTCTAAAACCTGACCCAAAATTGAGCATTTAATGAGACCATATTAAGGTATGTTCAATAATTTCATAAAATTGTAAATTTTATGATATGACCACGACAAAAACATAAATGTTAAGAAATGTGTCAAGTCATGTATCTATTATTGATATACGCTAAGAAAACTTGCATATAGTCACGTTTCTCATAGATATAAAGTTAGACTTTGGCGTAGAGTACTGCTATAACTGGCGACGTGAGGTAGCTGAAATTCAATGATCGCCTCCAGGGTGAACATTATCTTTGAAACTTTACCCATCCGATTTAAGATTATTAGCCCCGAGGCCATGCCACAATCGCCAATTTACGATCTTTGACTTTTGATCTCATGATCGAGTTATAGATGATAAATTAACTTACTTACGATAAAGTACTGTACATTTTTTTAACGACTTCAAAGAGGAGGGCAATTCGACTGTATTTTTAGCGTTCCATAATTAAAAAAACGAAACCCTTATAAAATCATTGTGAAAAAAAACATCAAACAAGAATTAAAACTAAAAGTAGTAAAGTAAACTAGACCCGACTTCAAACCTACCTGGTTAGTAGGTAGGTTAACCTAATAAATTAATTATTTATAACACCTATTTAATATTTAAAGTACATTCTACGAAGAACTGTAGACCTGGGTATTTCATGTTATCATTTTCAGCTTTCACGATCTTGAGAAAAATGTTGACAGACGGATAACAAAATGATTCTATAACAGTTTAATTTTTTGAAACGGAACCTTAAATATAAACATAACTCACTTAAAATTCTTATACAAAAGAAGTAAATTAACTCATATGGTTCACTGACCACTCTCGAAATATTCACACGGAAGGCAGTAATTGAAAAAGGGTTGCTTTTCATATTTTCATAGGAAGATTGCGTTTCTGTGACCCAATTTTTTCATTGACTCTTCACCGCTAGTCTTTTCAGATTTTAAATTGATTACATTCAGTTATGTGTTAATTATTAATAATAATGTGTTGAATTTTTGTGTAAAGGCTGTATTCTTATAAGAAAATTGAGTCTAACGCAAGGTGACCTCTACCTACCCTAATATATACAGGATGAAATGCATTTTAATAATATGCATAAAATTGTGTCATATTTTTCTATTTTCTCCTTCTTATGTTCCATACATCCATACAAAGTGGCATTGAAGTGATTTGTATTGAAATAAAATAGCACCCATAATTATAGACCTGACCTTGTACCTGAATATATAGCTGTAGCAAAGTGAAAATGAAAACAAAAGAACGAAGTAAACTGCAGTAGTTACGTAACAATTAAAAAATCGTTATAGTATCGTACACAATAACATGAAGGCAATTTAATCATTCGTAACATAACAATTTTGACGTTGTAAAATTGTCTTCTACTGTTTACGTCTTTTTTAAAACAGTTTCAAAGGAAATAAGGTTAAAATATAGGTTATTATGTTCATATTATTAAACTGAAGAGCTAATTTCGTTTTAATTGAAATCATATTTTTGTGTTATAAAATGCAGTATTTACAGCTCGGCGTCACCTGGGGCATTTAAAATGTGTCATACAAGATTATTAGTTCTTTCCATTTGGCTACGTAGGCAACTCAGCAGGTTAAAGCTAGTCTTACATAATAATATATGATTTTTCATATAATATTAACAGCCTATTATATTACAAAGCTTTTCAGTTGAAAGTATGAAATAAATACATCACGCTAATTAATGCTACAGTACATTATTTCATATATAGCCTCATTTGTATGATAATAAATTCATGTTCATCGTATATTGCATATTTGCAATAAAAAGCCGATATCGCCTATTAAACAGATCGTAAACGACTCATCTTGTTAATCAGTATAGAGGTAAAATTTCAACCATAATGATTATGTTATAAATATTTTTTATTTATATTTAAACAAATATGTTAGCGTTCATTTAAAGAAAATGCGTAATGAAATATTCCATAGACATTATTTGTATAAACATTATTTATTTATTTATATTTTCTTCGCTCTGGTAACATTACAAAGCGCGGCGTTGAATTACGCCACGTTATGTTCATCAAGTAATGTCTCGAAAAACAGAAAGCGGGGATGAGGATGAGAATTTTCATGAATCTTTCTTCTATAATGTTAATTCTAGTGTAATAGGATTTATATATGTATATAAAATATAATATACATATTCTTTGTTCACTCTTCTTTGTTCTGTTCTATCACTTTGTTCTGTTTTTAATAGAATGGTCCGACTTTAAACGCCAATAGGTAATATTATTTACATGACCCGCTATATAAATATACGTAATTTTTTTTATTTATATCGATAAATACATATACTGTCAAAATAATTCTTGGAAAATCGCGTATAAATTCAGAATATCTTTTATTTGCTCGTACCAAATATTAAAAGTGGGGTGCGAAAACGTTGCAATAAATTCTGAACTGAAAAATATGGAAAGAGAATGAACAAATATGTAACGGTGCATTTATCATTCGAGAAATGATCACCTAGGACTTTTTATATCCAAATTTATTATTGTTTTTTTTTTTTTTCTTTTTGCCTTGGCCATTTAAGTGAACAAATTTTTCCTTGTAATTTTGGATCTATTAGTCTATTGCTAGATCACTTGTCCACTAAGATATAAAGGGGAAATTTAGGGGTAAAGTGGAGAGTGCAGTGCTTTAACACTTGTTTGTCTCTATATAAAACTCAATATTTTATTTATTTTATTTGTTATGGCTCAGATGAATGCTTCTATCCATTATCATAAAGTTCAAATTACGAAATAATAATAACCTTTTCTTTAAAATTTTTCTACATTAAAGCTTTAGCTTTATTTTCGATAGCAACTATTAGTGAATTATTTCCATCATATGATTTTAGGGTGTGGGCGTAAGATTACTAACAAATATTTATTCTATTATGTTTATATTTATTTCGATTATATTATATTTGTTCTCTAAGTGGACTAGACTTCATGCACAATAAAAAAAAATATCTTGTTACACGTGCAGTTCAGGATATTTCATATTTATACCAAAAAAAAAATAATTTAAGCTACGAAGGTTAAAAAAAATCTAGTATGTCGGATAAGATAAAGTGCGGTGTTGAGTTCCGCCACTCAACAAGGTTTCGGAGATACAATGTGAAGCACGGCATGTTATTACATATAAATTATATTATGTTAAATGGTTAAATGAACTACTGAATTATATTATATTAAATGGTGAAATGACTATAAATTATTGGACAAGAGAAAATATTTTTACTATAACCCCACTCTTTTGATAATATGAATTGTTTCGCAACTTACGATTTTTCATGTGTCATAAGTAATTCTTGGTAACTTTCATTTAACCATGCACCTAAAAGTTATTGTAACTACTTTATAGTTAAAGTAAAATTTACCTAACAAAAATTTTCTAGAGTTTTTTGTTGTTGGTTTTTTGAATTGAATCTGGTGACCCTACGTACGTATGTTAGCTCTAACTGCGTAGCACTGATGTCAACTTTCTAGTTTAGTAACTTTAACGATAATTTATACGATAATAAGTTTAGTAACTTTAACGACTGTTATGCAAAAAATGTAAGCTCGCTTCAAAGTTCAACTGGAGGTCAAGTGAGTAAGGAGTGGTGTTCATGTCTGATAGAATATAAAATCTTACTGATATAGTTTTATAAATAAAATTTACCTAAGACAATTTAGTTTAGCTTAGCGATGAGAAGGATGACTGTCGACTGGCTAGGTGCCATACAAGGTGCAGCACCAACACTTTGGCAAATTTTGCCAGAAATTTCGCCGAATGTTTCTATACAGGTCCTTGGGAGATGCCTAGGTCTAGCAGTGCGTGTATAAGAAGGCTGTTATGATGATGATGATGACGTATAATTAATTGTTATAAAAGAGAAAGAGACGAAATAGATTTTCTCGAGGAATGGGTAACGTATCGACGTTCTTAGACTTATTTATCTTTATGTTGTTTATGTACTAAAAAAGTGTTTGAAGATAACACGCGTATTTTATATATAAATATCTAAGAATTTTCAAAATGTTTCCAAATGTATGCCTCGAGAATTTGCAAAGAAAATGCTATTACTAACCCGCCTCGAGCCATCGTAGAATCACTGAAGTTTTGAGCAACGGTTCTTTATTTTGCAAAATGGGGTTAAAATAAGTAAAATATGTATAAATGATTCAATTTCGTATATTAATATTCTAAACTATTTTTACTATATATTAATATTTTTTTAACGATTTTGACACGGTGTGAAATTTTCTATGATTTTACCAATTTCAAGATAGCAAGAAAAATTATATATGCATGCGGTTGACATTATACATATATGTACAGATAAAAATAATATAATTTTAATTTTTTATCATTACTAATTTGAAAACAACGTCATGTGTGTGAACACAGCTCATCACTTGTCATCATGTTAGTTACTATTTGCTTAAATTGTATTATAATAGAATACAAAATTTAAATAATAACGACTTTATGATATATGTAGTAAGTCTGTGAACAACTGTAACGCTCAGAAGGGAATGGTCTAATTTGTATAAAAGCGAAAGTTTTAACTAGATCGTCCTCAGAGGACCACTCTAGTAGAACGAAACAGTCTCAAACAATTACTCTCGTAAATTTTGTATTTAACCGAAGTTGTTTCCATTTAAAAGCGTAATTGCTTTGGTTATAGCTAATATAGTTTTATTATACAAATATTATTCTATACATTGTTTATATTTTCTATACAATTTATTACATGTTATATTGTTTGTTCTATTGTCCCAGTAAAGAGCAATAAAAATTGTAATAAGTTACACACTTCTACACGGGTGTTGTAGTAGTAAATTTATAATTGTACTACCAAATGACGTGATTTTGTTTTTGGATTATGGATAAAGATTTATTTTTAAAAAGTTCTAGGTTTTTCTACATATGATATCTTACTAATCTACTGTATAATCAGCTGCAATGTTCTGAATAGATTTTTATATTTATTCCATATGAGAGAAGCGAAGAATTTACTGAGTAGTTACTAAGTACATTCCATGGATTCATTGTGCGGCGCCGAGCTTGTCGCTTTGTTGAAGGGAAAGGAGCTCAAAACAGTGCACACTAAGGCTCATCTCCACTGTCCGAGCTCCTGTCTCCACATAACCAAATCCGAAATGAGAATGTTCTGAAAATTAACATGGAACTGTAAATTCTGATAGTATTACACAATTTGGGCTTCTAGACGACTTTTGGATTTTGGATGATATCTGATTTTAATGATGAAATATCAAAATCCTAATGGATTGTATATTCTTCCTTATATTTATCCATCATAAGGATCCAATCAGGAGCTGAACATAAAATTGAGAAAGGCTTTTGTGTGTGTTTTTACTGGCCTTTTTGTACAAATTCTATTGATCGTTTGCTTGTAATTTGTTTCATTTATGTAATTGACGGTCGTTCACTGCTGGACATTCTTTGAGTTATACTGTGACTTAGACATACTGCGACTGCCTGATATTTTATTTTACAACGTGATATTGGTGAGGTGACACGCTTCTACCGTATTTAAAGGGTTGGCAAGATAGAAACTAGAAAAATCTACTTTATTTTAGGGGAACTCATTATCATCACGCTCATCTAGAAATATCTCCATTCAACTTTTTCTTTTTTAATAGATATCACGCCATAAAATCTAATTCTAATTAATTGAAAGAACATTTTGTAAAGTGACTGGTTGATTAACCAACTCCTCACGTTTAGTAGTTTCTGCATTTTGTACAAAATTCGACGTGTAATCAAATTGAGATACTTTCCGTTGACTTACAATTATGAAATATAGCAATAAGTAAAATGAAAGTACTGCAAAGTAAGATTGAGAAAATACTGTACAAATAAAGGCAAATAAAGTAGAAATCATGGAATAAAAATAATTACAAACTTATATCTGTAATTTATTTCATATAAAATGCATCACGCGGTCGTAGTGCATACGACCGCAAATTTAAGGTTGTCAACTTTTAAAAATTCTTATTACCTTTGACATATTACATACTATTATTATAAAGAGGAAATATATAATAATCATGATATTAGTACGAAACTTTTGATGCACGAGTCCGACTTGCACTTTACTTTATTATTTTATAGTTTAGCTAGTCTATTATGGCTCTCCATAATGGGTGTTTTTTAAGCTTTTCGCTGTAATTCTCATATAGCAAGGAGTACCTAGTGTTAAAAACTCTCCGTACCTCACCTTCAACGCAATTTTCGAGACATTGGGTGTTGATCAGCGGAACTCTTAGTAGCATTTTGTCTCGTTGCCAGAGCAAGGAAATGCAAATAATGTATTTCCCCAAGTGGTACTCGAGCCCACAACCGTGACGTCTGTAGTTAGACACTGTGCTGCTGTGTATGATCAGATGTCCTCCCCAGGCCCTTCTTACTGTACAGTAAAATTGTTTTATTTATATTTTATATAATCCAAAAAATAATTTGTATAAACATACACATGAAGTGACTATTGATTTATTATACGAGTATATATTATAGATATATACGGGCTATAATGCAAATTGTCGCTTAGAATTTCTTGACAAATTGCATACATTAAGCGCGAGAACCGCTCTGTTATTGCATTTACCATAACCGGCCTTACGCTCACACTGCTCCATTATATCTGAATATATTTTTATTTTCCACTTATATTTTACGACGTTTAATGCGTTTTAATGTTTTGTACATAATAAAAGCAGAAAACACAATGTATTGTTGGAAAATAGAAGTGGTACATGATTTAAAAAAAACAGGTAAAAGCAAAAATGGAAACACAGATTATACAATATATATATATATATATATATATATATATATATATATATATATATATATATATATATATATATATATATAATATATATATATATATATATATATATATATATATATATATATATATATATATATATATATATATATAAAATTTTTTATTGCCTGTCTGTTTGTTTGTTCCGGCTTTTATTACTTTTATTTTAAAAATATAAAATATATATATTTTAGTACACTTGTAAGTGTACTTAACAATTACAATGTGATTTCATATAACGTATATGTATATATAAAATTCAGTATATTAAGCGGCAAAGCCGCGAGCGGGTCGCTAGTTAAGAATATAATTTTCAATTGCTCAATTGCTTTATGACGTGATTATTATATAATATATGATATACATGACGTGTGAATTAAACAAGTTGATTTTGCAACAAACACTAAATTACTTTCAATTATTCTTATGCTCATCGCTGAGCTTACATTTCTACAGTCAATTATCTTATATCTATATATATTAAACTACTACGTAGACACTTTAGCAATTTGGCTCAACGCCAGACGACATATATTGCAGTGCCAAAACTTCCTCATTGCATTTTATTAAACGCCCACTTTCATTATACTTTAAAGGATAAATATTTTAAGATTTGAAAACATGATTTTTATATGATTATAAAAAAAACTATTTACATTTAAAATTATGAATTTTGTTTTATATAAATCTATATGTATATTATTCTTAAGCTGAGTTGCTGACAGACAACGTACAGCCAAAAGTACTTTGCGTGAAAAGCCGAAATTTGGCATGTAGATTCCTTGGAGAGTGTAGAGCATTACGAGATCATTTCTCGAAATTTTTACAATTAAACAAAACAAATTTACAATTTAAAAGGAATTTTATCTTTACAGTCCACTCAAATCAAGATGCAAACCAGCTATTATTTCATAATTTGAGCTCGCTGTATATACTTATTATATATATTTATATGCTTTTTCAAAATGGACAAGCGTTTGCAATGAACAAAATAATAGTCTAAGCCTGCAAGCGCCGTACTGAGTCATAGTTAGCGTAAGCTATTTAAGTATTAATAATTTTAACGAAACGGGACTCGAATTTAATAAATAGCATTCTCTTACCAAATTACAATTCTCAAAAATAATCTTGGATGGCGCAAATTTGTGAAAATCTCCCTACAGGAACGCTTAGAAAAAATTAAATGTAAGAAGTTTCAACCTACCTCAACATGGTCGTATGAACCTAGTAATCAAAATTTTAATAAGTTTTTTAATTATGTATTATAATATTACTAATTTAAATAATTATATTTAAAATATTGTTATTATTCTCCATAGTCCGTTCCTCTTTCAATGTAATCTTTTCAAGTGCGTTCTAGGCCAGATTCGATCTATATAGTTACTTGTCGAGTTAAAGGTTTTAGGAGCGATTAAAACTTATCCGCCGACGTAATTCTACAAGTTGGAACGACTTGTTAAAAGATACTTGCGAAATTATTAATACCCACGTATAAAACTTACTCTACACTTGTTCATCATTTTCACTTTATCTTAAAAGCATGGTTCTTTAAAAATTCTATTTGTTGCCCTACTTTTTTCTTTTTATTTGGTATACCAAGAAAGCTTTTTTTATCTTGCGTGGTTCAGGATCGGTAGATAGAGCTTAGTATTAAGATACTCCGTTCGGAATTCAACGCCATAATTTGATGCTACCAGTAAAATATAATCGATTCCCCTGAGAGATTCGAACTCACATCCATCACGTTTGCAGTCAGATTGTCCGGCTACAATAGCCTACAAGACAATTGTTTTCAAATAAGTAATTCAAAACAGATTATAATAATTATTATTATGTAAATATTATAATATGTCAACTTTGCATAAAAGAATTGACTTGTAATATATATTAGGAAAAAAGATTATAATAGATTATTATGCTAAAGTACGACAGCTATTATTGTGGTGTCCCACTAGGAGCAATGAATTATTTCCCCACTGATTTATCAGAGCAGGTACAAACGCGGCGTTAACTTCCGCCACTCTACACGCAATGTGATTACTTCGGAAAGTAAGTTGGGATCGGAGTAATGTAACACTAGGTAGGACATCCTTTGTCTGTGACTATTCACGCATGGGATAAAGTACGAAGCTATAAAATGTGAGTCTTAGAAGATAATTAATTAACAATTCAAACCTTTATTGACATTTTTTTCAATGGAGAGGTAATTGAGATTAAAGAAATAAGTGTGTTAATAAGTACAAGTTGAATTAATTAGTTTAAAAAGCAAAAATCTTCTATATGAAAGAAGTCGATATTACCGAAAGTGAAATTACTACAGTAAACAATAATAAGATATAAATATTAAATATACTATGGTAAAATTTCCTATTATATAGAAAATGTCACATCGCCAAAATATGTTATAAAATATACCTAATTTTGATACTCTCCTTATATATAATACATGAAAAATTTATATTGCCAAAAGAATGTCACAAAGACAATATCAGCAGAGCAGAGGGGTGACGTTATTTTATAGAGCACGAATTTCAAAGTAATAAATATAACAAAGGCATGGATCTTGCTGACTTGTGGATAAAGACACTGTATCCTTAATATTCAGCGTCAAAGAAAACGGGTTATTGAATATTTATCGAATAAACTCTCACCCTCTAAAAAGTGTTGGCGATACTTAAAAATAGAACCGTATTCGTTAAAAGTAAAATACGTTTGACATGCAAATGATTGATGAGCGTGGCCGTAAAGTTGTTAAAAACGCTTAAGCTTTTCTGAAACTTTTTGTTGACTTGAAACAAAGTGTACGTAAATTGCGTCATTATAACAAGCAACAAAAAAAAAGACTACTTTTAAACTATAATCTCTACTATATATACTATATGAATGAAATTTTACTGAAAAAATATTTATTTCATACATATGTATGTGTGTTTTTAGCGATTTTCTTTGAAATATCTGAAAGTTACACATTATATAATTTAAGATCTTGTTGCGCTGAGGGACGTCGGCTGATTCAAAATCCGATGGGTCGTTACTTAACTAAAGAAAATAATATTTTCCTTTTCCTCGCTCCGGTAAGATAAAATGTGGCACTGAATTCTGCCACTCAACACGCATATGTTTCAAATTTGGACGAAAATTCGAGTACGGTTTGTGCTTAATATCATACTATGGAAGTAGGGACGCGCGTAATAATTATAATCAATGAGCGTTTAACAGCACATACTCACTAAATGAGTATAGACAATGTATGATGCATCTGTAATCCATTCAATAGCTTCGATTTGTCTGTTACTGGGTCGGTACGACCAGGATACCTGACTCACGTACAAGTTTTTCTTAATTCCTTAAGTTCTAGATCTAATAATCCTTGGAAAATTTGAAGTTATCGTGATGCTGTGACGCGACATTTGTGGGTTCAATAAACATGAGGGGATAAAGAATTATTTCATTTTTCTCGATCTGGTAACAAAAGAAAGTACGACGTTGAGTTCCACTACTCACGCAATACGCAATTTCTCAAAATTGGGCGGAAAGTGGGGACCGAGCCTCTTAGAACTAGGTTCCTTATGTCTACGCGGCTATATGCGTGAAGCTATTTATAAATTTATTTTTATTTACACATAACGCACTGCTCGCGAATCCTTCGCTTAAGTAATAAGTTTCGATATATCATTCGACATCACATTATACACGGCTGTATTTACTTTAATATTTTCTTATTTTTCTAGAATAAAAGTAGTAAAAAACGGTTATTTTAATATTACAAACAGACAGTCTATTATTATATTATATTATATTATATTATACTATTATTATATTATATTATTTATAAGTATACATTGAATTTACTTCATTTACTAATTATAGAGGAGAGAGCATGTCATTTGAGCTCAATTCACTTCGCCAATGTCACCTGCTTTATTTGTTATCTTAATTTGAAATAAAATCGAATGCCAATCCACTTTTTTATCGCACAATGAAATCACGAATCACAAATAATTCCAATAAGCTTAAGCATCATGTTATACAGGAAGACGTTTTCACCTTTGGCTTAATACTAACAACATTTCAAATATCTAATATTGCAGCATCAAAATTGTGTTGCAGCACGTTACGGTTTGACGCTAATTTATTTTGCTCCGGGGAATATTGGAGAAATAGAATTACTCGATATCCTACATACATACATACATATATGTATATATATATATATATATATATATATATATATATATATATATATATATATATATATATATATATATATATATACACACAAACAGATCGTTGCGTTTATAGTATACGAAACCTATGAAAAAAATAATAAAATTAGAAGCAGTTATCAATGACATAGAATACAAAACTATAATGTATAATTTTTTTGTCTATTTGTCTGTGCGTATCCATACTAACAAAAATGACGATATCCATACTTAGAAAAATGGCGATGTTGTGGACTATATTCGTATAAATTTTTTTTATTAGAATTCACAATAAGCGCGCTGCAACGACACCAACACAATTCAGTGAATTAAATGAATTATCGACTAGTTCAAACGGGCTAGCCGCGGGCTGGTCGCTAGTTCCTAGATATATTATTAGTTAGTCGCTATAATTAATACATTCCGTGATCACTTAAAGATCACAGTAAGAACACTTTAACGCTTACTGTAAGCTTTAATAAACTTACAGTAAGCAAAGCTTTAAGAAGCTTACATTAAGCAAAGCGTTCCTACTATAGCAATTTAAGTCTATGTATAATTATTTAATATAAGTACTTTTAAAAAAATTTACCAAGCAAGAAATTCACCTCAACTTTTTCTCAATTCTTTTTTGTTAATTATATTATGCTAATGTCTTCGCAGCTGCGCAGGTTATATTTGTGATAGGTAAACTTTGGACATAGTGTCTAATAAGAAAATGAGATTTACTCTTTTGTATGAAATATTAACAGTGCCTACTCTTTTATTAATTTATATTCGTATATTTTTGCCGACATATTTTATACAATCAGAAGCCATTTACAAGGATAATTTCTTAATTATTTAGTATTATTTGATGGTCATAACTGCGTTTGTATGAACTTTATAATTTTTACATTTACCATTTAGTGTCGGACGTTCGATTTTTTAAAGTCATCAGGGCAAGCAACGTTTGTTATGACGAAAAACAGTAAAAAAATGTTGCATTCAAATCCGTCCGGTAGTTGAGAAAATTGAACACAGTTGCTTTTAAACCCGCGCCTCATGGAAACCGTCCAAGAGGCGCAGGCTCAAAATCTGCGTAAATTTTTTTAAGAATACTTTCTTCTATTTCAATAATATATTTTGTTAAATATTTCATCATTACAAAGGATTCACAGATTTTTTTTGATTTCATACAGATTTCATGAATTACAAAGGACACTTCACAACATTTCGTTATTTATTTATTAAAATCTATATAAAACAAAGAAACAACGATTCGACTGAAAATAAAATATTTTCTACATTATGATGTCGGTGGGGAATAAAGATAGCAATTTCTGATAACAACACAAAGACGTGCCCCAGACAGCTACAATAGAGGTGAAATTTATGTTATTACAAGATCTTGTCCACAAACAATGGTGTATGCTAAAAGCTTCCTTTAATAATTATTACTAAGAACATTAATAATATAATAGCATGGATATTTGTACGTATAAAATAAATAAATGTAATTCTGCAATTCATTAATAACATTTATATATTATGTATATCTGTGTTTTTCTCCCGAATTTGAGATATTGCGTGCTGTGCTGCGGAACTCAATGTAATCTCCAGAGCTGTAATTTCCGTACACTCTCCTTTGTGTGTTCTCCATTGGACGTGACATTGGCGAAGTGAATTGCGCACAACTGGCACGCTCGAAACGCCATATATATATAGAGAGAAGAAGAAGAAGAAGAGCTGTAATTGATTCTCCCGGTTGAGGATCGACTCATAACCATCACCTTTGCATCAGGTATTGTCCCATTATTACTTTTTCAATTCATTTATCACTAGACGCTATTTAATATAAGATTGTATAAATATAAGATACGTTAAAATTGTGTTGACACTAAAATGATGAAGAAAATTAAAATAGATTTAAAATACAAAAATATATATTTTTTTGTTCAACAGTCTTTGTCTGTCTATATAATAATAGGATATATCATTCTATAGATTCAACAGTCTATAGAATGATTTATTCTATTATTTTTATTATTCTATATGCCTACTTACTACTACTACTTAGCTGGACGAATTTTGTAAACATATACTACTCCAACATTATATCACTATAGTAGTACGCCAGAGGTCACCTCTGGCCTACTGCTAATAATTTATGAGTATAAGCATTTAAATTATTAACAGTTACGTTAGTTTGTTAGCAAACTTGATAGATTTAAGTTAAGTTAAGTTTAAGTTTATAAATTCCGCAGAATGTTAGAGGTAGGGTACATAATAATTTCTCAAACGCAATTTGTAAATTATATTATACTCGTTGTATAGATACATACGGGTTTTGCTCGCGTTTTCGACAGACATATTCCTCTCTGCCTTCCGCTATCTACAAGGTAGCAGTAGCGAGGAGTGTAATTTTTGTAAAGGTAAGCCAGTGTCATTAAAAGACAAAGGAAAAATAAATTCAATTGGGAACAAAAAGATAGCTTAAAAAGCTTAGATTGCAAAGCTCATTTACTCAATAAACATGTTTTGGTATCCATAGCTTACCAATATTATTAGTTAATAAGGAATTGTAATTAATTTAATTATTAACGCTTATAGAATGTGGGAAAATTATATATTTGAAATAAATATTTCCATGTTGAAATTAAATCTGAATTTTACTATCGGGGTTTTTTCTGGGAGATATCTATAAATTTCCAATTTTCGAATATTTCCTTTGTTTGTACTATACGTTCTTACATATTGGTAAGTTTCAATTTTTAATCAAATAAAAAAAAAATAGCGTAAACGTTCATAAAATTTTGATTGTTTTGGTTTATAAGCTTAGTTTTTTCTTTGCTCTAATTAATTTCGGCTTAAGAGCTCGAGATTTTGAGAAAATGGTCTTGACATACGACAGACAGACAGACAGAAAAGTAACACAATGATCATATTAGTGGGTCATCGTTTGTACGTTTTTTCATCCTTTTGATGTACATAACGCTAAAAATGACTTTATTTATTAAAATTCTGTTCAAAAATTTTCTTAAATAATTCATGTAATACTAGATTATGAAAAGAATTCAACATTTTATTTTTCATACCTTTTTATATTTGCCGATTTGCTCGAAATATTCTGACGCGTTAACTTTAGTTTCTAGGTCGACCGCAACCTTATTACGGTGGAACTTAAACAATAGTTTGTTTTTCAAATTAATATATATATATATATATATATATATATATATATATATATATATATATATATATATATATATATATATATATATATATATATATATATATATATATATATATATATATATATATATATATATATATATATATATATATATATATATATATATATATATATATATATATATATAAAATTATATTTATATGTATATAATAGATGTATGAGTAGTTTTTTAAATGTTTATTTTAAGAAAAGTTAGGACAAGCAATTTTTTACTTTATATAAGATAATTGTTTCGCCTAAATTAACCATGCCAAATTAAATGAGAACAAAATGGAGAAAATCAATGTCCATATAATTATTCTAGCGAATGCATATATTCTATAAATAAATATCCTTATAAAAATACTATTGACATTTACATACATATTATGAATAGTGTAATTCTTGTCGTCGAAATTTAAATTATGGTCTATGATGATATACCTTAATCCTTTATTTTATATATGACAATAGAATCTCGAACAATTCGGGGCTTATAAAGAAAATATACTATTTTTTATTTTAAAATCATAATGTTTTTTAGCTTCACGCTGTAGCTATCCTGCACATAGCAGGGTAGGCAGAGGGAACTGTAGGCTTAAGGAACCTAGTGTTAAGACACTCCATTCCCCGCTTCACAACGCCGCATTTTTTCTTGTGCCAGAGCAAAAAAATAAAATTATTCTATTCTCCCAGAATGGGAATCGTACCCACAAACCGTCACGTTTACAAGTAGACGCTGTGCCTCTGCGCCACGACAGTCCTCATTATCATCGGTCATAATTATTCTTTTTTAGATATTTATTTCTTAATGTATTATATAAAAATGTTCGTAAAACTACTGTAGTCCCACAAATATAACGTAATGTGGTTTGGGCGACGGTTCCCCTTCCTTAATTAGGTTACAGCTTCAATAACCACTCGTAAGACTATTATGTTTAGTAAAGTATTTTTACGGGTTTTGGATAAATTTAAATTCTCGATTATCCCTTTAGTCGATAAACAGAGAACAAAAATATAATTTGTGAGAATAAATTAAAATATAAATGATATTAAAGGTAAGGTCATAAGTGAAACGACTAGTTTTAAAAAAATGTCGAACGGGCACGTAATAATGCCAGAAATCTGTTGACGTATGGACGTTTTGGGATCACGAATCTTGCTTCTAGTAATCCCTACTTTTACATTCATTCCCATTTTCACGACCAAGGACTTTCCTAATCTTTTTGTGAAATCAAAAGAAACCATTTTGCTTAACGTCCTCATGAATATTATAATATTATGTATCGACTTGCCAGTAATTTAAATAGGCTTACATTTTTTTTCTTCTGAAATGAAGGTTTTTATGACGACTATTTAGAATAATTGAATGGTTGTGGATTGAAATTCTGTTCGAAGGAACAGAACAATTTTAATAATGTAATATTAACAATTTTAATAAAATTAGCATTTTTCCGATACGTAGTAGATACGAAGACGGCGGAGAACATTAAAAGCTTATTTTCTATTCAAGACACTTCGTTATCCACTCTCCATACAAATTCTAGAAATTGCATGCTTAATGACGGATTTCGACATCACCAGATCCAGAATGAGACCCACAGCGTTTACAGTCAGACCTTGACCTTGCCCTAAATGGCCTCAAAAATTTGCCAAACATCAAAATATATTAAATATGATCTATATAAGTTAGGAAATTATGAATTTGTTACATAAAAAAATTTAGTATAACATATCAATTTTGACAAATGCGAGTATATTGTAATTGAAAATAGGTCGCTTGTCATCGTTCTACGTGGAGATTGCCTTTTTATGACCCAATTTTTCTCCTGCCTCTTCATTCCGCTCCCTTTCGATCTAATATTCCTTTTATAAATTATTAAAGTGGCTCTAATATCAATGAAAGCTATGCATAATTTGAATCTTCAATGTTTAAAGAAGGATGTTATGAATTTTTATGTTTTCGCGGAAAATCTCATCGTCTTATCCAAGATTAACTGTATGTAGTATGTTGCTTATTTTTTGCTCCTTACAGTTACGAAGTCACAAATTTGTCCTTTATTTTAGACTTCTAATATATAAAATAAATTTCTTAGTAGGTATATACTTATACTAAGTTAAGTATTTTTTTTGCTTCATGCTTTATTGTGCATAGTTTAAGCCTTTTTAAAGTCAAAAAATGCTATAAAAAATAAGAAATGCAGAGATATAACAATATTGTATGAAAATGAAAAGCGGACTACTCCGTGAAAACCTACCTCAGAAACATCCTACCTTGACCAATTAATCTATAATATATGCCCCAAAGTCAATCTCAATTAACAAATTATTTTATGAGAGTTTTTTAAAATAAGTAGATAATAACGAGTTTCATTAAGGTCATCGTGGTACAGTGGTAGAACGAGACTGTAAGCATAATGACATGTGATCCGAGGTTGTGAGTTCAATCTCAACTCAATCTCAAAAAAAATTCAACTAAATATACCGTTGAAATTCGCCATTACAAACAATATCTCGATTTCAGATGGAAAGATAAAAAAAGGCTTTACCCTATATGCAATGTATGGAGATGAAAAAGAAGAAAAAAATAACCAGCTCGTTTGCAAAACTCAGTTGATCTTATAGCCGCTCTGTGTGTGTGTTTTATACATCCAAAAGGCAGAGGCTTTAAAAATATCGAATAAAATTTTGGCATTTTTCACAAATAGTTATTGAAATTTCATTTGCCAGCTTCCAGGGAATCTGGAGCATGTAAAACAAAAAAAATATCCTGTTGATTCATAAAAGATTGCCAACAATTATACCGTGGCTAGCACTCCACGTGACTGATTCTCTCAAAGGGACGTTAATTTATATGGCTAGTAAATAGTCTTTCGTTTCTCTTTTCCTTATTTAACATTTTATTTAATTTATATATATTGTAATCTGTACGCATCCTCAGAATTACATATCTGAAATCAGCCAAAATATTTTGAGTGGCTAAATTAGTAACGGTTCTTTAAAGTGCCAGGAACTACTGTCCTATTTTAATAAAATCCATCGCTTTTATATTATTTAATCAAAAACACAATTCATAACTTATTTCTACCCTAATTTCCAAAACCTAACAATTCTATCAGGCCAGTCTAATGCTTATGCCTGGATAGTAGGGTAGACATCGAGAACCTAGTGTTAAGTCATTCTGTTATCTATTTTCCGTCTGATTTCGAAATATTGCGTCGCCTGCAATGTTCAAATATGCATTATTATTAATAAATAATTCATTTTAATTAATACACCTAGTATATACTGGCGTGCTAACATAATCATATACATTTGTCTCCCTATAATAGTAGCTTTCCATCTTTTTCAAAATATATCCAAAATTACACCTCATGATAAAAAGCTTAATTTCCAACATAAACAATAAGCATTCATAATTCATATTGATCAAGGCTACAGGAATTATCTACATGTTTACATTACCTATACATATACCTCGTTGAGCATTGTTATTCGTAATGTGAAACTATCTCATACTAAACATGATACTTGTTATTCTATTCAAATAACTCTGAACACACGAATCCCGTACATGCCTCGTCATGATTATTATATACATCGATATATAAATCTAAATCGCATGCTTCATTACTTTTTTTACTTTAGCTGTGGTAGCTTCTAGTAGGACTGACAATACTGACACTTATGTTAATTGACGATTCGAAAGCGCTTGTAATAGCCTATTTGAATAAAGATTTGATTTTCATTTTGTTATAATAATTTATTATTCAATTCCTAGTATCGCATCGATTGCGGTGGTGAAAATCCTTGACGCCACGCCACTGCCACTTGTGCTTGTCGCTATAAAATAGCTAGGACCCCGTTCAGATTTTTAGCAAACCCCTTTTTTAGTATTTATGTTCCACTGCACACGTGATAGAACGAGTCTTCATGCGATCGCATGTCGCAGTCACGAATGTAATTTCTCGAAGTTCGTTTATTATTACTGTTTGTTTGTTTATTCACAATTTGGGAAGTGTGGAATTCACTGTCATATTTCATATTTATTATTTTTGTGCAGCCAGTGCAAATTCAAAATGGCATAAAATACTCAATATTTAGGGGGCTAATTGCGCAATCCCACCTCAAATCGCCACATCTACAGAAAAAGAAATATAACTTTTCCCTACCTTTTCTTGCATACAACGCCCTCGTCTAAACATTTTATAGATGATTACTATCGGCCCTCTATAAATATTCTATATTTATAGTTTATTCTTGTTATATTTATGAAAAGGTTAACAGGATTATGAAATGGCAGGGGAAGATTACGAGAAGAAATCTGGAACTGGATAAGTGAACCATTATTTTTTAAATACGTGTAAAAATAAGGTTATAGCTAGTTTTCAAAAGGCAACATGAGAAATAAATAGAATATAAAACAAAACTAAGATTAGTAAGAATGTTGTGTCTGAATGCCCCACTAAGTTTCACCACTCAGCATCCAATGTCTCGAATTAAAGTAGAAAGCGGAGAACGGAGTGTGTGTTCTCTGACTATCCTGCTATATACGGGATACAGCGTGAATCTGTATAAATATTATAAGCATCTACTTAGTAATTCTACATATAAAAATGATATCTTGTTTTCTTTTACTTTGATCTCGTACAATGTTTAAGTAATCCAAAACTAATTTGACTTTAATAGCGATAGTTAGTGTTTTATTAAAATGCATGGCAGTTTTGGCACAGCAATATTGTGCATCTGGATCCGTTCCAAATTGCCGGGGCAACTCTCGGTACCGGAACTTTGACACCCGCAAATGTATACGAGACGAGAATGATGGAACGTACTTTTCAACTTGTCGACGAGAAGTATGTATAAGTATACTGTTGTAGTAGCATTTCAAAGGTTTTGTTTAATATTTTTATTCAAAATTGCAAGTTTGTTATTTTGTTTGTAGTATAATAGAAGCTACTCGCTTCTGGCCATAGCTAAAAAAAATAACTTAATCTGTTACATAGGTTATTTTTATATATGACAAAATTTCGAATTAAAATCAAAACCTTATCAAATTTAAGCAAAAACTTGTTAATTTACCAACATAATATAATAGAATGATTATCTCTACATATTTGAACAAGAGCCGTGTAGAGTACACTGTCATTGAAATTGGAAACAAACCTGTTGACAAGAGATCCGGTGGGAGGTAAACATTTGAAATCCTTTCCGGGACGCTACTTCAAACTTTGATTTTGCCCGCTATTTGCCGACACCTTCACTAGTGCTATAGAAAAGGAACTTAAATATTAGCACGTCATGTTGTTGCCGAGGTCTTCCACAATTGAATTATTTTATAATTTTATATTTTAGTAAAGTTCTAGTTATGGACACATATGCTAGTTATATAGCTTGTAAAATTTAGTGCACTTTTTGCTCATCAATTTATTCATAATATTACAATCGCATGTATTCAATCTGTTTAGCAAGGTAACTTCTAAAAACAATTCAAGTGGATATCGGTATTTTGATTTTGGTAAAGAATTCTACATTTCCATATTTGGTTAAATTGATAAAAAAAATATATATATATACCACACCACCATACATTACGTCCATAAATGTTTAAGTATTATATAATATTAAACATTAAATTAAGCTGAAAGCAGTAAATTAAGCTGAACTGATTACTAAGACGGAAATGTAAAACAGTTTCCTTTCACGTCGTTCCAGTCGAGAGTGTACTTAAAATAAACACAACAAAGTAGATAAAAAATTGCTTGCCAAGTCTCGGACGCGTGGCTGTTAATCAGTCTCTAATGCGCTGGGAACAAAACGTGAAACTACTGGGACTTGGTTGTTTGTAGGACCGCACTCGAATTTATCTCCAAACTTAACTAGTGTTTATAAAAAAGGAAATGCTTATACTTTTTGTTTATGAAAATAGACAACTTTATATTTATTTATATGTTTGATACTTTTAAAATTTTTTTTTTATTAATAAAACATGGACATAAGTCTTCCGTGCTTTTGGTACTTTTTTTTCTATCTGTATTGTTGTGATTTTGCATTTTAATTATTTGTTTGTAAGCATAATCAAGTACAACAACTACAAAAAAAATTACTAATATTTATTGTTTATGTATATACATAAACAATAAATATTAATAATTTTAATAAATATGTATACTTTATTTTAATAAATATATATATATATAGATATATATATATATATATATATATATATATATATATATATATATATATATATATATATATATATATTCTGTTTTATTGTATTTATTTATTATTATATATATTTTCTCTGCAGTTCTGTTTTAGAATTTTTTTATTTTATACTCTTATCTTTTTTATGCAGTACAAATATACTATGCTTTTGTATAGTTGCATCTTTGGTTACCTTTAAGAGATCACTATTAGTGATAAGTTCCTGTGACCTGTGAGTTTGTTTAATTTGTTTTTTCCTTTGTAAATTTTTATCTTATGTATACAATAAAGAATTTGTAAGAATCTATCTATCGTGTTGGCCCTCGTAGCATTGTCATAGTATCAATGTAAACGCAATGTCTGTGGGTTCGATACCTATTCAGGGGAATTAATTATTTCGGTTTTGCTCACTTTATTAAGACAAAATGCGGCATTGATTGACGCCACTCAAAACGCAATATATCAAGCTCGGGTGGGAAACACAGAACGGTGTCTAATCGTAGATCCTCTATTTCTGTTGATATATTTGTGATACAACAATAAAGTTGAAAAAAAGTATCACATAATTAGCAAGTATTATAATATGATTTGTTACTTTTTTTAATTTACATCAACTTGAAAGCCATTTATAAAGTACACTCCTTCATATAAAATACAATACAATACAAATATTCTTAGCTATCAAATCCTTTGATTGAACATTTGAAAATCTCTAAATGTTCTCACTCTCTCTCGTGAGATTTCAATGATACTTATCTACAAGTTCGATAAACTATTCGATCCACCAAAATTCTTCGAATTCGAAAAACTGCTTAAAGTATAGTATAGTACTTAAATAATCTTAAAAGTGTTAAATATTTACTAATTAAGCATGTACTAATTAATTTATTTCAATTTTATAAGTGGCTGTCGTAGCGCAGCGCTACAACGTGTTATACATATACGCGACAATTGTGGGATCAATCACCACTTTGGGGGAACGAATTATTTTCATTTTCCTCGTTCTAGTAACGGAGTGTCTTAACACTTGATTCTTACCCTGCTATATGCGGACTACAGTATGAAGATATATAAAACATAATAATGAAAACCTTGAAGCAATAAATCATCCTAAAGGAGCATTATAGTGGGCCATGTAATATTTTTACTTTAATCCATACTTATATTTATCATATTATCTTTCTTACGCTGGAACATTTTCAAATATTTCAAAGTTTATCACAGATGTTCTCGAGCTTTTTCTACTACTAAAATAATATTTTTTCTTAAAAGCTTCTCCTACGCTTTAATCCCACAGCATATTGAAATAAATAAAAATATCACATAGCACTTTAAATAATAGGAATCTTGCGACACGAAGTCAAATTCAATTTATACAGCTATAGTATAAGTTCAGTTCATTTATATTCATAAATCGTCTCGGGAATGCACTGGCCGAGATGCATTCTACTTAATATTCTTATTTCCAACAAAAGATCACGTTCAGTTTTCAATCTCTGTACGACGTACGTGTTGTGTATAGTAGTAAAAATAAGTTTCAGCTAACATTTTAGCGTAGCAGATTTTACTTGTTTGAATAATATATATAACTCGTATCGCAGCGTACTAGGTACAGTGGGTACTATATGTTTATTATTATTGAAAATATTTTCATCATTTTTTAACATTAGTTGTTGTTCGACAAAATGAGATTTAGAATGTTAGTGAGCAACCCGAACACATACGTTTTCTAGTACATAAGCTAAAACAAAACAGAAAACAATATGTTAAAAAAAGTTGTAGCCTATGTAGTAGTGTGTGTGTGTGTACCTTCTTGTCTTAGTTAGCCTACTTTGTAGAATAGAGAATAGGCCGAGGTGGTAAAGGCTCAATGGTATGATAGCGACCTCTACCACAACACATGTAATATTTTTTCCCATTTGCTAGGAGATGAAGACCTTCTCTTCCTTGTAGAGGCGTAAAAATATCTCCACTCCAAGATTTCGCCTCTTCGTCATAGGCGGAAAGCGTATATTATAATCATTAGTATAAGGCATTGATGAATATTTATCTACTACTGCTATAGAAGATACTATACTATACTGCGATAGAATATAGATAGAGGTGTATCTCGCCAACAATCGTTATCTTATTTATAATATCAGTTATATCACATTTGAGACCACAAACAAAATTGAACCCCAAGCGAACGTATAGTGTTTAGATAAGCCTTTTAATTTCACTTTATAACTGGGTATAATTTTGTTAACTATCTTTTGTCTAAATCGAAATTATTGTAAAGCTGAAGGTGATGCCGCTTAGGTCATCTACTTTGTAAAACGACTGATCCGAAATATACGGCTTCTAAATTATTTTATTTAGTGAAAATATAAAAAATTTAAATCCTGCCTACAAATTAACAATTGACTCCTTATTATTATAACGTATACATATTTACTTAAACTTGAACGTTTGATAATTAATTTAGAATTTTCTTAGGCATTTGAGGGATTTTCAAGCTTTTAAAGATTTCAAAACAACGCTTATTTTTTACTACTAAGGTGACTTGATTATTAATATATCGAGAAGTTAGGAAATCGATACTCAATACCTTGCCTATCGCGTTCACTGTTTGTTCCAGAAAGCACACTTGATCCCATGTCAAATGGAAGGCTTTATTTTACTCACATGCGCTGTGACGTGAGCTTTGAAAAAGGTATTATTATTGTTCCCCTTGTTTATATTATTATTGTTCCCCACTATATATAAATGTTATTGTATAGATTTTAAGTCAATAATTTTAATAATTTGAAGTCATAATGTCAAACTTAGTAAGTGTTTGATTTGCATATCTCATATCTCATTATATTTATTCGCATCTCGATATATTCATTTCTCCGCCCTAGTAAGAGAAAGTGCGGCATTGAGTTCCCTCACTTAATTCAGACACAAGGCGTCCAATCGTATATAATTTTGGAATGTCTCAACACTAGGCTCTCCCCCTGCCTATTCTGCTTTATGCGGAATAAAGCGTAACGTTGAAAAAATATTGATGTACAACTTGTATACGAGTATAAAATGTAAAATATTGTTTTATATTTTCGTAAAATTTCGAGAAATCCTCGCTTAATACTCTCTTATTTCCCAAGGAACCTGCAAGCTACATTTTACCTATATGTGCTATTAGTTTTGGCTTTGAGTTGTTTGCCAGTCACTCAGTAGCGGTTAAGATTTATAGATATATGTTTTGATTTTGTAATATACTACGACTATATAAAACATTTTATAAAATTAACTGACATGTTAACTTCAAATATGAAATTATTAAATGTCTACTAAAGTAAACTAATATATATATATATATATATATATATATATATATTATATATATATATATATATATATATATATATATATATATATATATATATATATATATATATATATATATATATATATATATATATATATATATATATATATATATATATATATATATAACGATTATTTCTTTATATCTCAATTTATTGATGAGGAAATTAGTTATTTATATAATATATTTAGTATATTTGACTTCCAATCAAAAAGTTTAATAATTTTAATATAAATAATTTTAATAATATTTTCTATTTCCTTAATTATAATAATAATCGCAAATATTTTTATAATAATTTCTTTTTTAATTTCAAAAAAATCTTTCATAGACCGAGAAAAATGCTCCCCATTTGAATGCGGATTTGATCCTAAGTCTTTAGCTCGTATTCCTTTTTCTTTACATTTTTTTTTAATCACAATAATTTTTTTAATTTTTGATGTAGAAATTGCTTTAATTTTCCCTATCATTCCGACATTTAAATTAGTCAATTTCATAACTTGATTTAAAATTAGTTTTTTTTTTATTATTATATTATTATTAGGTCTTTATCATGAATGAAACCAAAATATATTAAATTGGTCTAATTAGGATTATAGTTTAATTTAAAACATTTGATTTGATTTGATGATTTAAAACATTTGATTCAAAAAATATTAACTTTAATTTATCTTAAACAAGAAGCAATTTGCATTTAATTTCGACTTCAAAGATAGAGTTGATAACTCCTTGTTTATATTAATTGAAACCAAAATAGAGGCATACTTCTATGTGGATAAAACGAAAAAACGAAAAAGTAGTAATACCACTATTTAACTAAAACAGAATATGGACACTAGCAATGTTATCCAACACACAACGAAGATGCATATGAAGCCTGTGCCAAATTTATCTCTGGACGTGTCAGATTGGGCTCCCAGTGGGCTATGAGAGTAATGAAATGTTATTCCCCATACATTTGAACAATAAAAAGTATCTTCCAATTTGGACGGCATAATATTGAGTTAAATTCGTTTATGATAGATTATATAGCATTTTTTGAATTGTAAAGAAGATTATAGTTGCAGAATTTAATTCCATGCTTGGCTAAAGCAATCAAATTGCATCTATTAACATGGCGCCGAAAAAAATAATTGATTTTTTTAGCAGTTTGTTACAATTTATGATATTAGAAAGTATCAAGTTACCTTCTTTGTATAATGATCTTAACAAAAAGATCTAAGGATTATTTTTAGACAGGGTGTCTAAAGGTTATTTTAGATAATCATTTGACGAGAGACTATACTAATTACATAATAAATTAATACTTTTAAAAGTGCCAAAATTCTCAAGAGGTTGTTTTACGACCCGTCATGTATATTTTTTAAACGATTGTACCTATTTAAATATTTAGCTTATCTCTATAAATATTTAATAAAATAACAAAGTCGTCGTGGCACAGTGAGGTAGCGACTGACTGTAATATGCAGTGATTGTGGGTTCGATTCCAGCTCTGAGGAATATTTTACTTCGAACTGGTTACTGGTACTTACCAGCAACTGGAAAACTGGGCGGTAGTGAAAAAATATTTCTTATATAATACCATGCTTTATAGAGGATACAGCGTAAAACTCAATAAGTCTATAGTGGAATTCTAATGTTTGATTTTTTGTGTGATAATTTTGTGTTTTAGCATTATAATATATAAATTTCCATACAATATAATGTTTATATTAAGAGTGAGTATCCCATTTTCTAAAAAAATTACTTAATATTACGGTGTGAGTCCAAAATTACTTCATAAGATTCATAGAAAATTTTCAATGATATTCTTTACCTAAATTTTAATGACATAAAAGTATCATTTTTCATGTCTAAAGTCGCAGAGAGGTGATTAACGTAACGTAATCAAATAATCATTTTGAAAGTTAAGTTAGTCACTTGGAAACTTGTTGGTAGTTTGCATGTAATAAAACACACACTTAACATAAATAAATAAGAAAGTTTCAAAATATATTTATAATTATTTTCTTTCATAAATTTGTTGGGTTCCGTAACTGGATGGAATGGAATCTATATATTTATATGCGTGCTAACGTGAAGCAAAAATTTTGGACCCGTTTTTAGGAAAAAAAATACTTGAAACATACGGAGCAGTTTACGCTAATATTTTTCAATAATTATCCGTAGTAGTAGATTAAATGTACTAAAATTTAATGAATTTATACCATATGTTTAACAATTTACACTTTTATGTAAAGTGATATACACGGGTCTTCGAGCTCTCGTAAATACGTCATTTATATGTGTTGGTATGCTGTCTACCTGTGTATTTATTTGACAATTTTTCCGTCCGTATGTCACATTAATTTCATTGTTATCACTGTGTACACATCTTTAAGCAAATACTTTTTATCACTATTCTTGTTGAAATTATAGGTATAAGAACTAAGCTTGAGATTTGTCATCATAATAAAAATACTCTACTATAGAGACTATCTAACATAAGATATTATAAATTTATGTATGTAGTTTTGAATATTTTACTTTAATACCGTAGAAAATTTTAGTTAATATGAATATATTTTTAGAAGAAAAGCAATTTTATTCTTTATACTTATAGCGCGACTGAATATTAAACAAACATAAATTACAATAAATATCGTTGTAGAGATAACAGTACTAAAACGTTTTTGGTAACGGCCCACTAGCGATTACAACGATATAAATAATATGAGAAACTATTGCCAGACTGTGAAAAAATAGTACCTAATTTACTGATAAATCTAATAATAATAATAGTATCTAAAATATAATTGAAATAAATGGTAATATAATATTTTTAGTAGCTATAAATGAACATTAGAAGACCATTTAAAAAAAAGTGACACTTTATCATATACAATTTTATGTATAAACTATAGCCCAGAGACATTCAGAACGAGGCAATGAGAGAAAGATGAAGTAGGATAGAAAAAAATCAATTCGAGTTCGATACCGCCCAAGAGCTTTTAACGCCATTTCAGCGATTAACATAAGTCATACGTTCTTATCAAGTGAAGTTGAAGTTTTTATACAAGAGGCACAGATTCAAATCTGTTTATGTTAAAGTTATACATATTAAAATTATTAATAAAATATTGATCATATTTTACTTAATGTAGAAAATACTTTTAAAAAGGATTAGAGATAAAAAAAATTAAGAGAAAACCATTTCCTTCTACTTAGGCGCTCAGACGAAAACATCACTATTATTATAGTTAACAGTTCTCATTTGTTAACTAATGGCCAGTCGTAAGTTTATATATAGTAATTAAATTACATATATTATTTTTTTAAATATAGAAATAAATAGCTTCATCCTTTTAACGTATATAGCAGGATATACATAGGGAACTTAGTATAAAACTCCGTTCCCCACTTACCCCGCCAAATTTTCGAGACATTGTTTAGTGGTGGAAATCAACGCCGGGCTTTGTCTTTTTACCAGATCAAGGAAATGAAATAATTAATTTGAAATTGGAAACCGAACTACAATCATCGCGCTTATAGAAGCTGAAGCTTTGCCACGACGCACTGCGTGATGAAGTCGTATACTAAACAATTTGACGATGCAATTTTGTCTACATGGACTTGAACTATGTTTTGGTAGGAACGTCATGAAATCCTCTCTCAATGCCCCTCTATTCCTTTTAAGCAATCAATCGGTCACACGGTGAGTAACGAAAGCGTTTAAGTAGTTTTAAAGCGTCGGTTGTAGATAAAAGGCAAATTACTAGAATATGTTGGATTTTTTTATATTAATTTGATTTGAAATAATATAAAGATCATATTTTTTATATTTATATAAACACATAGTTGCAAAGTCATAAAGGTAATGATGACGCCTACTACCAAACGTGTCACTTTTATATGTACGCCTGAGGGAAATTGAACGACGATGACTACGCAGGATATTATAATTATTAAGATTATATTTTTTATGTGTTTCCAGATTTATAATTTTCCTTTGTATAGATAACACCTAGACACTAGAATGTCAAGACACTCCGCTCTCAACTTTCTGACAGAATATAAACACATCATCTAAATATATTCAATTGTGATAGTTTATGTAATGAAAAATCAGAAAATTAGACTTTTAATTAATAAAATAATAGAATAAAATTAAAAATCCATATCAAGTTTTAAATTTGTGTATTTACTTTTCTAAGCACCTGAAAAAAACAACGAGTTACATATACCGTTGTACGGTCTTACAAATTTGTAAATTAAAATTGATTCTAACATAGATTAAGTAAATAAACTTGTACTAACAATTATTTCTATTGTACGAATTCAAGTCTGAAATAAAATTGTTATCATTATTATTATGAAGTGTCACAAACTGATCAACGCTACGTTATTAACGTAATTGGTTTTTTCGCAACGATATATGAAACGTTGTTCTTGTGCTTACGAGACCCCCCGTACCGTCACAGCAGAACAACATGGCGTACGTCCGTTTCCATCAAATTCACACGAATTTGTGTATATAAAATTTAAATGGATTATGAGTATTATGTATGACACATATATACTGAATTAAAATATTTATATACTAAATAAATAATGATATAAAATTTATTAAGCTTTTATTAAATCTATACACAGATAATAAAATTAAAAAGGCGATGAAAAGTTACATCGACCACTATATTTAACTTAAGAATATAGACCCTTATCGGAGAAAGTTCAAGGCACAGATAACAAGATCTTCAATAAAATACTTGTCCCCATCTTAAATTGTTAAGTAGGGTTGCGTTTGCCGATACGCCACTGCACTCGCCTTATAAAAGCTTTTCCTTGTTAGCTAAGTAACTATTCTTTGAATACAAATTTTAACGTTTTTGTTGGTGATAACAATCTTCTTGGACACGAATATTTCCTTACTCCATTAAATGCTTTTAGCTAAAATATATAATTAAAGATAATGGACTTCGAAAAATTTTGATCGAAATTGTTAGTTATGCCTTTTGATATTTTTGGATTTTAATAATAAATTTTAAAAAGTTTTTATGTTATCTGGTTCAAATTATATTAATTATATTAATTTAAAATGAAATTTTTCGTATACGAACAAAATGTGATAGAGCTATGAAATATTTGTAAAATGGAATTTTGTAGGCATCACAATAAATGAAAAGACTAAAAAGTATCATTTTTATTAAAATAAAAATTATATAAAAAATTCAATAACTATAAAAATATGTTTTATATTACACAAAAATGATTTAACATTCGAATATGGGCAAAAACAAGAAATGTAATTTTGCTCTTTATTCTACGCTTGTTAAAACTACAACTATATATGCAAGTTGCACAACTAAACAAATATCTCTTAATAAAGGTCACTTCTCACCGATATATATGCTTAGATCTTTCAAATTACACAAAGGATATTCATGCGGTTTTTACTTAGAGACAATTGCCTTAAGGGGACGGCTTATAAGTATAATACATAGATTAATAGATATAAATAATGTGGGGTAATTGACCCCACTCTACTTACACCTGCTATAATATAATCAACGCCTGTCGATTATATTATAGATAAATGAAATATTATAGATAAAGGAATTATATGAATTATTTCAGGAGATTCTCTTTACTTACCAAACATCAATTGGAAAATAAAACAAGTATAAAAAGAATAACGAGAAACGAAGTCTTCATTTCAAAAGCTACTCGGTTCCAGTTTCGAATATATTTCAATTCTTCTTAATATCATTATTTGCTATTTCCTTATGTCACTTATTTCTACAAGGAATTTTATAAGTACAAAATTCTTATAGAAATTTGAATATAAAACTGGTAATATATATATATATATATATATATATATATATATATATATATATATATATATATATATATATATATATATATATATATATATATATATATATATTTATTAATATAATTTTTTTTGAAATTGATTGGACCAAATGTCCAATCAATTTGCAATATCTTAATTGATATAAAAAAAATAACGTGAAAAAATAAAATAAAATATTGAAGGAAATTCAGTTAAGCAAAAAGGGCAATTTTACTTAATAAAACATCTTTTCCGTAACCATAAATCTTAAGAAGCGCTTATGCATAAAATTCGTTGGATCAAAATCTACTCGGGAGCTTAAGATGGTATCCAAGCTTAAGGTCACAATGCACCCTCGATCCCTAAGTTAAATAGGGATGCCACAAGGAATATAGTCAAGATTAAGTAGAGTGCATATATAATGTATGAATTATAACATCACTATATAGTTATAGTTGGTCACGGACCCCAAGACTACCTCGAATGAATGTGTTGCGTATGCGGTCAGTCCGAGTAACGCCACAAATCCACCTCAGCATCTTCATCTCCGTTACGTGAAGCTCCTGAATGTGCCGAGATAATGTTGGCCAATATTCGCGGCCGTATAAAAGAACTGGTCGGATCATGCTCTTGTATATCAGCCCCTTGAGTTTGGGCGGTATTCTGCGATCGCAGACCACAGCAGTGACCTCGCGCCATTTGGCCCAAGCAGCGCTATCCCGGGCGTGGACATCGTAGTTGATGCCTCCGGACTCGTGCATAATGAATCCAAGGTACCTGAACTTCTCCGATTTAACGGCTGACTCAGGCCCGATGTGGATGGTGCTCGAGTCTGGGTTCCCGCAAGCCATGTACTCGGTCTTTGACACATTCAGTTTAAGACCACCGTTCTCAAGCGCACCCTTCCGGGCATTCACTTTACGCTCCAGTATCAGTCGGTTCTCGTCAATGAGTACTATGTCATCGGCATACATCATCAGCCATGGAGGCTAGTCCTGGATGTGAGCCGTGACAGAACCCCTACTGTAATTGGGAAGGGTTTGGTATCGCCAACAGTGGTCCTAACTGTAGAAACAGAGTCGTTGTACATATCTCTGATAATAGCAACATAAGATTCAGGGATTCCTTTGGATCGCAGTACCCACTTTGCGGGCACGTTTCGCGCATGTACTCCAGTCTGTCTTAAAGGGATTTGGAACGTCCCAACCCCTTTTAAATGCAGTCTTTTGTCATGAATCACCTCTTGTACCTTGTCATTCCACCACTATGTCTCCCTGCCCATAAACGTCCCCCCCTAAAAAACGCCAAGAAAATGTTCCCAGCCGAAATAATTGCTAACAAAAGCTCGACCCCAAGCACCCTGGCATTTTTGGGTTATTTGAAAAATTTTGACTTTTAATCTCTGCCAAAAGTCGATCTGCATCACCCATTCAGCAACCCCCACTTGATTTTAGACTTACGCGTCTCGGTAATTTCTTTATGGGGGGTTAACGACATAACCAGACAAGAAGACGATGTTGGGCCGTGAGGCTTTCCCCAGGAATGACTTTACAGTTATTTACCTTCCCAAACCCATGACACCGCCTGGTAAATAGATAATCTATTTGAGTTGAGGGGGAAGCCCACCGGCCCTAAGTAATAAGTGCTGCGGACTCTTTTTTTAAAAACGTATTCACGAAGCCAGATCAGATGCAATACAGGTTCTTAGGATATTTTCACCTTCTATAATGCGGCGACCGTGACCAAAACCACCGTGGACACGTTCATACGTATCCGCAGCCTTACCGGACGTGACCGTTAATGGTCTTTTTTTTTTTTTTTTTTTTTTTTTTTTTTTTTTTTGACGCTGGGAAAAAATGACATTACGCATACCCTCTCCGCCCCCCGGCGGGGGAGGGTATGTGGGACTCCCCGGTAAAGGCGTTCCCGGTATACCCACTAAAAATACCCAGCGACACTCCGACCTCACCTAAGTGGAGAGGGCCTGGGAGTCCATAGCGTCCAGGCCCTCGCCGGTGACTGCCCGCCCCTACGGCAGGCACCTTCACACCCCTCCCGCGTGGGGAAGGGTCTTACAATGGCCGGAGTGCACGGCCATTGTGGTCCGACGAGTGGGGTGATCCTTGAGGTGGCGGGCGGTGGCGCCCCCGCGCCAGTCGCCCGCTGATCACCCCCTGGGGCGGACGAGGACGGACGTTGAGCCCGCCGCCTTCCACCCCTTCTTCGTCTGCGGAGCGGCGCTGCGAGAGGGTCGTCCTCCCGCATGCGCTCCGCCGCCTCCTTCTGTGACATGACGTCCTCACAGAAGGAGGCTACCGCCGCCCATGCCTCCTCCCTCCTGAGCATGGCGGCGATCACGCTGGGGAGCGTGAGGTCCTCCCCGACGGCTGCCACCAGGGCGCGGCGGGGTTCGGCCCACGAGGGGCACACCACCAGGGTGTGCTCCGCCGTATCCACTGCGGCCCCGCAGTGGTGGCACGCTGGCGACTCTCCCTCCCGATCCGGTGCAGGTACGACTCCGAAGCACCCATGCCCGGACAGCACTGCAAAAGAAGCGTAGGGAGAGGGAGCCATTGTCGCCGATCGAGCCCGTCCCCAAGGACGGGCCCGATGGCGTCCAGCAGCCGTCGCCCGAACGGCGCGGAGATGAGGTCCTCAGCCCAATGCTGAGTGGCGGCGTCCTCATCTCCCGGCGGATTGCCTCACGCTCAACCGTAAGGTCTCCCCCAACTATGATCACCTCGGTAGATAGTATAGCGAGTAGAACGTCTTCATATTGCTCCCAGAATGACTCCTTTTAAGCCCCGCTACAACCAGCCTGGGGGTGTAAGCACTGATTAAGTTGGCGATAGCCCCCTCAACCAGTACCTTCACCCGCATCATGCGGTCGCTGCGTCGGTCAACTTCGAGAAGATCATTCCGTAGCTCTTCAGATTAAACTACTGCTCACCAGTTTTGCCGGAAGAAGACCCAGTGTATATGAACTGGTAACCCTGTCCGACGATACGGGACTTACTTAACTTCCAGCGCGTTTCCTGAAGGAAAGCACACTGGACCCGACGCCTCATGAGTACATCTGTTAGTTCCCTGCATCGTCCGGTTAGAGAGCCAATATTCTACGTTGCAAAGCGGAGTTTCCTTCTGGGTACTATCTTCTTTAGCCATGTCCGTACTTAACACGGTAGCCCTTGCCCATTTAACACAGGTGTAGGGCGATGTGCCTGCGCGTCATTTAGCGGCGACGCTTTAGCTGACCCAGCAACATCTTATGTCTTGCCATATAAGTGGCAGGTGGCGGCTTTTTAATGGAGCGATTGCCATCTGACCTCCAAAATTCATTTTTGTGGGAAACGCCAAGGATGAGAGGGGAAAAGATTAGTAGAAAAGGGGAGAGGGGAGGGGTAAGGATACCACTTTTATGGGAAGGGGTATGACAGTGGTGACTCGAGGATCCGGGATCGCGTACCCGTATGCCCAGTACCAATATCGGACAGATATTTGGCCAGACACCCTCTGGATATAGACACCCTCTGGATATAAATCACCCACTGCATAATAACTACACATGCTATAGTTATTATGCAGATTTATGAAAAAATAAATTTTATTTTATAATTTTATTTTAAAATTAAATTTTATTATAGTATATTTATTATTCTAAATTATAATCTTTGCTGAATAAGTTTCTGGCAATACAAAAGAATGAAAAAAGAAAGATGGCGGGAGGGTCAAGTGAAAGAAGGTTGCTCGAAAAAATGTACAATATTTTTTTAAAATATATAATAAATTATTTAACCATGTGAAAAATAATGATTATTATACATTATTAGTTGCATGTCTTGAGCGAACTATAACCACCAAAATATTTGATTAGGACCATCTAATTTGCCACTCGTCAATAGCTTAAAATATAGTCATTAGAAGCCTTCACGACAAAAAATAAACTCTGCTTTATGGCAATAGTTTCTTCACTACTACTTTCGATGTATTTTGATATCTTTGGGGTGTTCCAAAGATATCAAATACTTTACATTTTTACAATATATATATATATATATATATATATATATATATATATAATATATATATATATATATATATATATATATATATATATATATATATATATATATATATATATATATATATATATATATATATATATATATATATATATATATAGTATATATATATATATATATATATATATATATTATATATATATATATATATATATATATATATATATATATATATATATATCAGAATGTAGTATGATTGTTATCTAGTTTATATGTTTATCTATATACTAATACCTAGTGCAGAAAGCTAATAGTGCAGAAAGCTAATATTTTCCAATATTATAATAATGCTCATAAAGTAACTTAAATGAATAAATACAAGATTACAGACACTACCATATGTTTAAAAATATATACTTTGTATAGTGGCAATTGACAAACACGTTGTTATGGTAACGCGTATTTTATGCTTTAACGGGTCCTCAAGTTTATTATAATATATCAGTTGTATTAAAATAAACTAGTGGACCTATTAATATATTAGTGGTGTATTTAGTAGCTTAATCAAAATATTATACATTACTTATATCTGAACTAGCAGACAGGTGCTACACAATTCTAGCAGCGGTAAAGAAAATAAATTACAACATACAAACAAAATAAATACAGCAGAACTCGAAAGTTGTATGCCATTAAAATAAGCTTAAATTGAGCGTTCAATTAAAAATAATTTATAAGAAATAAGCGCGTAATTTACAGCGACGGCTTTTTCCAGTTAAATTTATTGTACGCAGCGCGGTACAGGAATGTTAAACAGTTTGCGCACTGCAGCATGAAACTTTCTCGGTACCATCGGGAATAAGAAATGTCGATACAGAGGGTTTACGAGACAAATTATGGCTTTACAAAATATATGTCTATATAATGATTAGACGAAATTTGATTTATATTTACTTATCTTGCATATATTAATTCTTTTTGGGTTTTTTATCTTCTAAAAAAGCAAAAACAGAACCCTTACAGGAAAATTTTGTTGTCCGTCTGTATGTCTGTCTGTCCGTCTGTCAAGACCATTTTCTCAAAATTGTGTGGTGCTATCAAGCTGAAAAAATATCAAATATCCAACTAGTCGATGCCTTAGAGTACAGAAACAATCAAATCTTTTAAGTGCACACCATGAGAAAATAAAAAAAATACGAGTTAAATCACTCATATCCTTTTCATTTGCTCATGCTTTATTTTATTTTGATTTTGTACAAAAACGCCGCGAACTCAGAACCTACAGTGTATAGTACAAACAAAACAATAGAAACGTAAATTTGATCACTCAACGCCGCACTTTTCTAATGTCAGGGTAATTAAAATATTTTATTATCCCACGAGTCATTGGACCCACTACCAATGTTTGCATCCAGGCAATGCCTTATTACACGCGCAAAAAAAAACAGATAGTAAAAATATGTGTTTATTCAGATTAAAGATACCAATGAGTGAATGATTGTGAATGATTGTAAGCTTAAATTCAACTAAAATAAATATTTATATAAAGATATTTTAATCTGGTGAGTCGATATCCCGATGGCACGCTGTGCTACGACTCTCAAGGAAGGGCCGAAATCCTGGCAGACCACCTTGAGAGTCAGTTCGCACCCAATCCCAGCTTGCGACCGGAGCACCACGCACAGCTGGAGCAAGCGGTCACCGCCTTCCTATCGGACCCCCCTAGCCCGAGTCCTCCTCCGCCCTTCTTTTCCCCGTCGAGCGTGAAGAAGGCGATCGCGCGGCTCAAGCCTAGGAAAGCTCCGGGGATAGATGGTGTGCCTAACCTGGCACTACAGCATCTCCCCATGCGGACCATATCATCACTCACCAGGCTTTTCAACGCCATCCTACGGCTGGGATATTTCCCCCGGGCATGGAAGGAAGGCCTGGTAGTGATGATTCCGAAGCCAGGGAAGGACCGAAGGCGCCCCGACGGCTACCGACCCATTACCCTGCTGAACGCCTCATCCAAGTTGTTCGAGAGACTACTGCTCCCTCTCTTGGAGGCGCACTTCCAACCGCGCCCCGAGCAGTTTGGATTTCGCAGTGGTCATTCGACCACTTTGCAACTAGCACGCGTCCTCCACTTCGCAGCGGCCGCCATGAACAGGAAGGAGAAGGCAGCAGCGATCTTCCTGGACGTGTCGAAGGCGTTCGACAGGGTGTGGCACCCCGGATTGCTCCACAAAGTGATCCGGGCGGGCACTCCCCATCACCTGGTGAGGGTTCTGGCCGAATTCCTCCGCGGCAGAACCTTCCGGGTTAGAGTGGACCACGCTCTATCCAGCAGCCATCCCATCGCAGCAGGGGTACCCCAGGGTAGTACCATCTCTCCTACCCTGTATTCCATGTACACCAATGACATCGCAGTTCACGACAATGTCACACTGGCCCTCTATGCCGATGACATTGCGTTCCTGGCTAAGTCGCTGAACCTCACCCACGCGGCTCTCAAACTCCAGCGTGCCCTCGACCTGCTACCGGACTGGTTTGCGGAGTGGAGGCTCACGATTAACGTGGCCAAGACCCAAGCGATTGCGTTTGGGCTCCACAAGCTGCCTCCTCCGCTTGTTCTCCAGGGTGAACAGGTCAAATGGTCCCGCCAAGTCACCTACCTGGGCGTCTCCATAGAAAGGAAACTTTCCATGTCGGCCCAGGTAGCCAAAGCCAGGAACGCAGCGCGAGCTGCACTGGCCCTGCTGCGTCCCTTATTCCGATCCCGCCTTCCCCTCCGCACCAGGCTGGGGTTGTACAAAACGTACGTCAGACGCCATCTGACGTACGCGTCCCCAGCTTGGTACTCCCTCACGAGACCTAGTCTTTGGAAGGTCCTTGAGACGGTGCAAAATGTGGCTCTCCGACGAGTCGTCCAGGCTCCTAGATACGTGAGGAACGCTACCATTCAGCGCGACCTCCGTATCGAAAGCCTAGAGAGTCACATCACCCAGCTAGCTGCCCGCGTCTACCACGGAGGCGACGCCTCGGATCACCCTCACATCCGAGACATCGCTCCGTGGCACTCCCGTCCGCCGGACGCCCGAAGACTACCTCGAGACATCCTTCCCCCTCCTTCTGATTCCTGAGCTGCTACCAAGGCCGCTGGTCGCCTAGGCTGAGCCTCCCCGGGATCACCTGAGGGTCTCATTCGGCCGGGCTGACCGCCCCGGTAGCGCATAGCTCACTCCTTTTGTCCAGTCCTTCTAAACTTGTCCCTCTTAAGGACATTTTACCTCGGGCCAAACGCCCAACCCAAGGACCCGCCCATATTCATGGGCGGCGGAAGAGCCTAACGGCAAGAGGGCACTGCCCTGAAGCCGTTTTCCTCTCCCCCCTCGGGGGTCGAGAGAGAGAATACATCTAAGTGAGTCGATATGTGAAATTGCAAGATACCTGCCAAGCAAAACATCCAATTAGCTTTAAAGGAGTGAGCGATACGACTTTATGAGGTTCCAAGTTAATTTAGCTGCGTGAAGATAAAAAAAAACCTGAAACACCTTCATAGATTACATTGCTTACACGATTACAATTTTTATTGGTAAATGCAACATTCTTTCCAACGGCGTGATTTATCGTCAGTAATGATCATGTAATGAGGACTCTTATCCTGCATTATGTCTCACAATGGGCCGTTAGAAGTACGAATGTCTATAATAAATATAAAAGGGATAGTCGATCCCCTGATACCCACGGATGAATAGCTGCATCTGAAGGCTATTTATAAGAAATATAGGACCTTCTCTAGATATCGATTTATGTAATTATAAAGTAAGTACTATAAAAGTGAAATTTTCGCAGCTTTCATATAGCTCGGTTATAGAGATAGAAAGAAGATAGTATGTAGACATACTTTCAACCTGAATTTGAGAAACTCAACGCCGCGCTATTGCCTTGTTGCCGGAGCAAAGATGATTATTTATGCTCCCCGAGTGGGAATCGAACCCAGATATCATCACGTATTTTGTAATTTTGAAGGGATGAAATATTAAAAACGTTATTATTATACACCATCATCAATATATTTGAACAATTTTTGTTTTGACATATATTTTTGACTTTACATTTATTACATAAAATTTTAATTCTAGCCCAGAAAAATCCTATTTTAAAAGGCCACAAATTTGGCTCTTCTTTATTCATGCCCACGTTTTGGTGCCTTTGCTTCGTTAGAGTCTGTAAACAATGCACCCGGCGTCAGCCTCCACAGATCCAGCGATACTAAAAATCACCTATAATATTGGATTAAAAAGATATTAATAGCTGGTCGTTCATTCCTCCTTATATCGTTCACTTTTAGATGGGTATTATAAACTTTTGAAAAATTAACGTATTAGCAAAATGGGAAAGTATGTTTACAATATAAAAAAAAATATTAATAAGAAATTTATTCGCTATCCAGGCCTGGTTCAGTGAGGTCAGTTTCATAACCTAATAACTAAGTATAATACGCTGAATATAGGCGGGAAGTGGAACAATAAATGCAGTATCATAAAAGTCTTGTTGTCAAGTAACTTGTACTATTACAATGTACAATGATGTTTATTTATTAAAATATTTATAAAAAAACATATGTATAAATTGTTTTTTTCATGAGTTGCGGGTTCAAATCCCGCTGCGTTCAAATTTGTATATGTTTTTCTTAAAGTATTTTTCTATACTTAGTGTGGATTAACACTTTAAAAATAATAACACAATTTCATTAAAACTTTTCACCTGATCTTCAAATTCCAAACAGCTTCCCAACAGCTCCGAGGTGTCCTAAGACGGCTATCAATAATGCAGGAGAAGATTAATACTATATAATATAATGTATATAACTAATTGTTACCTTAAATTATAAATATTACTTGATTACGTAAATACTAAATACGTATATATACGTACGGTCCTCATTTTAAGTTTTAAATCAATGAATTCAAAAATTATTCTTTTAATATTGAATAATGAGAATCCAGAGTGAAATAATTGTCTGCATAATGAAGCAGTTGGACGATAATTTCTCGATTGAATACATTTAATTATAATGCAATTAAATGCAACCAATTAATTGGACAGAAAACGAATACCTTTAAAGTGCGAAATTAACAATAATGAGTGATTCTATTATTAATATCTACTTACATACTTATCATTAAGTAGTCCTTCAAAGTCCTCCTCCTTCAAAGTGTCCATCATGGTACAGTTTGACATCGTCTGACTATAAGCGCGAATACGGTGTGTTCGATTCCCATTTCTTCACATCATAAAATAATGTCCATATTTTTGCAAAGATGTTAAATGTAATTAAGCTTTCGTAGTATGATAATCTTTTTATTTTTATTTTATTTCTTTTTATTTAAAGAAAACATAAAAAATTTGAACGCAGCGGGATTTGAACGCACGCCTCATGGATACTGTCCAAGCGCTCTTAACACTAAGCCATGCGTTCTTCATCATGCTAAGTCGAAATACTTTATTGTTGTTAGCATCTCTGCAGGGAGATTTTTACAAATTCCTGCTACCCAAAGATTTATTTTTTACAAGATTTATTCCAAGAACAATCATTTGGCAAGAGAGAATGCTATTTTTATGTGCTATTTGCTATTATTATGCTA
Source organism: Dione juno (assembly GCA_037127375.1). Classification (NCBI taxonomy): domain Eukaryota; kingdom Metazoa; phylum Arthropoda; class Insecta; order Lepidoptera; family Nymphalidae; genus Dione; species Dione juno. The sequence continues at coordinate 589,612 of JAXRJS010000021.1, read as the reverse complement.
TTTTAAGTATTTTTCTATGCTTAGTGTGGACTTGAAACTTTTTCTATTTATCGGTCATTCTGGGACATGAAATCTAACATATGATTCTGCCTAATTGGCCTGAAAATCTAATGAAAGTATCCAGAAGAAGATCACTTGGTAGCGTATATGCTTTATATTCTTGTATATCTTTTTACCTACAGCTGGCAACACGTGACACATTCTAAGTACCCGAGGTAGCTCTAATCAGAGTTACAGTCAGTTATATTGAAACGTCTAACAATCTGTAAAATAAAGCCTATTATAGAGTTCACTGATTAAATCACACACAACCTGATACCAAAAAAATCTTCAAAGAATCAAACTCTTTAGCTTAAGAATATAAACAAAACGTATAGATTTTCTCTTCAGCCTGTAACTGAATGATGTCTTTAAATTGAATACTACGTTACCAATCTTCTAGTAAAGTCCATCATAAATTTAAAATTAAAATTATGCAATTGAACAACGTTTTACAAGAATAAAAAATATCCGAATATTTCATGAAATTTTGTTTCGACGAGTTCAATCAATTTTTATGACTCTCCAAAGAGAGGATTCAAAATTGCTTGTTTACTATTTGTTTCGGTCGTTTGCGACGAATTACCTTCGTCGTTTTAATTTAAACTTTTTCCAATAAATAGTAGTAAAAATCAAATAACTATGCATAGTTGCTAATTCTGAACTAGAGATATATTTCACGAGTATCTGAACTACGTAGAGTTGTTTTTAAATAAAAAGTGCAATAAATATTCTCCATGTGTTATAATTTTACTACTTCACTAATTTTACTACTCCAAACCAACTATTGTTGTTAAAATGAATGAGAATGAATACTTTTTATCGTTATACGCATATAGAATCATCCCTAGTGTCAAGACACTCTGATCTTCCCTTCCGGTCATTTATGCTCTATACATTTTTATCCATTTAAAAAAACTATATTTGATTTTGATTTTCATCGACATGTAGTATAGTTGTTATACTATGACAGAGTTAAATAATGATTAATAATAAATGATAATTAAAACATTAAGAGTAAAATATTTGAATAGAGCAAATTATTCATGGACACGTCTTCATAATTTCCTAATGATTATTGATTTAAAGGGATTGGGCGAATCACTGTGGTGTGACTACATTAATTATGTAAAAATAAATACCTACTACTTTCCTATTAGGAATATTTATATTCGAGGAAAACAATATAATATTAATATATTACTAAATTATAATGATTTCTATACCATAGGAGATATTTCAAAGGAAATACTGGTTCAAACTGAAAAATCCTTTCCACGTGGGATTATTTCGCTATAACTCACTATACCTGCGGTCAGTTACCACGAGCACTAAAAATGTGTCATGTGCCTCTCAGTAATTTTCATTTGGCTAACAGTATTATGACCAAAAAAGAAATGTTGCGGCTTGATTTTCTTCTCCATAAAAGCAATGATTTTTGGAAATTGTTCCTCAGAACGGTGATGATATGGAGATAGTAATATCAATCAAAATAAACGTCATATGCTATTGGAGCTTTAAACATATTGGACTGTGAAGTAGTAGTTCGGGCCTATTTTTCGATGAATGGCAAAGCAAAACGGGTATCCGATTCTTCTTGATAGGATAGTTGCAAAGGACTTGCTTGGCTTCTGCTACTGCCATGTTGAGTGTTATAGTTATTTCAAGTATAGAGGAAAGCCTTGATCAAATCATTCAAGAGTTTATCTTTAATTTTTGTATTAGAAACTAGCCTGTAGATTTTATATAAATTAATATTTTAAATGTAAGCATATGAATAATGTGTTCTTATAAAATATGTTTACAATATAATGCCATATAGAAAAACCGCCGTTTTAGATATTCGTCGTTTTCTGTCGAATAGCACCTATATAAACTGAGTTATACTGAGCCGCCGTGATTCAAAAGAATGTTCACAAAAAATTGAGCAACCAAACAAAGCAAAATGTATAGCAAAAATAAAAGTTGAAGGAGAGCACTGACATTATATTTATGAAGTGGGTCTTTTACACGAACTCTACTTGAGAATTGCACAAAAATCTCAAAGAGAAGAAATTCTTAATTTTTTATAAAACGACTTGATTCACTTAAGTTTTCTGTAATGAGGTCAAATGGTTCTTTGAAGATGAGCTTTAAATATAATTGCCTAAAGAAAAATAATGCTTTAATGCTCAAGGGATCGTTTAGGGCGTAGGGCAGTGAAGTTTCGCCCTCGTCACTCTCTTGTCCGTACCAGCCTAGCATTAGCATTTAAATTGATGTTTTATTTTAAACCTTTCTTAAATAATCAAAACATATAAGCTTTATTTAGCTTTATTAGTCAGAATTTGCAAGTACCTCGTACGGTTTGTTTGAGGTATATATGTCTTAACGAAATACTTGTAACCACATGGCAAATTACGTTAATGGAAATTATATTGAGACATTTTCTCGGTCGAGTTTGATAAGTTGCTGCATGAGTTTTGGATATCCAGCGCGAAATTATTTGAAATAAGAATAAATCGGAGAACCTGACTTATCGTATTGTTCCATAAATGCTTAACATGTATGCAAGTAAGAAAACTCAACAATTTACAACTCTTACAATTCACATTATAAGGCTTCTTCTTTCTTCTTCATTGATCTCCCTATTTTTGTAAGAAAATTGTAAATCTAACAGATTTTATGTATTACATTATTTTGACGAAGTAAGACAAATACTTTGCTTTTAACGTTCGTGACGAATAATAAAATTGTATGACTGACAGACCCTATCTACCAAATATAATTTTTTGGAGATCACTTTCTTGATATTATTTTTTTATATAACATTGATTGTAGCATGATTTGAAACTTACTTTAAAAATGTATATATGATAAAAGTACCGTGGTAAGGTACACTAACCGTGGTTGAGGCACCATATTTTAGGTCTATTTTCTTTATTCTTAAGAAAACAGCAGCATATTATTAATTACAAACAAATATAACATAGTTTGCAGTATAACTAAATACAGTATTAATAATTAATATATGATATCATTGTAGCGTGTCATATTCGTCGACTCGTCGTATATTCGTCGAATTTCACGTGTCAACGAAGTAATTATTTTTTCGGTCGAAATTTTGTATAAATGTGTTTTCGATAAAACTAACAACGAACAATAATGTATTTTACTTTAATTTAATTATCCGCATTCTAATAAAATTGTGGACATTATGTATTTAGTGGCTTAGAAATGAATAAAAATAAATTCATCCCCCTGGTGTAGATTGGACCTACAACCATTCTGTACAGTCAAACGTTGTTCCAGTACACCACAGTGGCTTCATGGAATGCCTAAACATATCCAACAATATCTATATCAAACGACATTAAATCTAATACTTATTCACATAAAATTATTTAAGGCCAACAAAAGTCTGAGCTTAGCACGTCGCTGCAATACTTACAGAATAATCCTTCGCATTTCATTTAATTAATTTTACGGGTCCTCGGGCAGAAGACGTCGCTCGTTATGTTCGCAGAGTGAAATGCGCTCGCCCGGGAGAGATTAATATGAGTACAATATAATATAACAAAATACCTGTACTGAAGAAAAATGCTGCTATCCTTCTCATTTGAATAAACATTATGTAAAGTTTTTTAATAAAATATATAGAAAATATGATTTAGTAAATTTCTTGTTACTTATTTAATTGTGGCGTGTTGACTAAGGCCTTGGCTTATTCAAATCCGACATCGCAGGTTATCTGGTGGAACTCAACGCCGCTTTTTATCTTACCACTACGTACTGGCCTATTTGTACCTACATACATACATACTATAGGAGGAGGTTAAGCTAAATATATATTTTTAAATTCAAACAACAGAAATATGTATTCAGACAACCTAAATATATATTCAACCTAAATATATATTCAGACAACAGAACAACAGTTCTCCAGACATATGTAAGTTGACGACAACTCTATAAAAAAAATTATAAGAAAGGCTTTGCTACAAAATAATTAAGAGTTAGGACATTTCTTGGTACATTACTATTATTTAACTAATATATAATATATCCATCTGTTCATATTTTCTATTCTTCAGTAAAGTAAAATAATTTCTTTCCATTTTATAATATTCGTTATATCGATTATATTTCCTATTATAAAAATCAAATTAAAATTCAAGTTGTTCAAGAGAGAAATTGGATAAATAATCACGCCATACGAGTCGGATAAATTGAAAAATGGCCTACGCTATGCTGTATTGTTAGACGAGGACAATCAAATTCGCGAGAAGCCTTTGTGCGGGATATGAAATAGGAAACAACAAAAATTGGCGCACAGCCTCGTATTCTTAAAGTGCAAAAATCTAACCGCATGCAATGCAGTTTTAATATTATTTTACTTACCGTGGATGGTCCTGACCAATAAATTGAATAAATAATTTACTTTACTTGCCCTTTTCAAAAATAAATTGAATAAATACTTGTATAAAATTTTATATTTTGTATTTACATACATGTGTGTTCACTTACATAAGCTATTTTAAGTTTGATCCCTACACGAGGGAATAATATTTTATTTTTCCGCTTTGGTAAAATAAGGCCCAATGGTGAGTTCGGCCACTTAAGCTGTGTCTCCAATTAAGGTGGAAAATCCACTCCACTCCTACGCTTTATTCCGCGTATAGAGACAGAGAGATAGAGAGAGAGGCAGGTTCTCCACTTTCCGCCTGAATTCAAACATGTTAAATGTAGAGCTCAACGCTATGTTTCATCAAATAAGATAATGGTGGAAATATTATATTATAATTTTATTATATTTACATTCAGCAGGTATTGCACGAGCTGTTCCCGAGAACGTTACATATACAAAAGCATAACCGGGGACCACGGAAAAATAATAATATATCTGATATTAAAACACTGCGGGCTTTCCTCTATCAGAGCATATTATTTTCAAACTATGTTTTATATTTTTAGAAAACATTTGCTAAATCTGTGTTTGGAGAATGACAATAGTGGAATATATTTTTATACCTCTAAGTATTTAAGTATTTGTATTAAAGTGAGATATGCAAATAGTACAATGTACATATCTACATTCTAATGTACGATTATGATAAGCTTTTTGAATATAAAAATTAATATTTTCAAAATATACAGCTATTTTGGTATCACAAACAGTATTATCAATTTTATTTATATTATGTAGCTCTGGTAAAATTACTATTTATATATATACATATATAAAACCTCTTTGCATCAGCCATCTTTATATACTGTTCATACGATATATCACGCTAAAGCATTACCACGGGCGGAACAAATTCACAATGATGCTAATAATAAAAAAATATTTTAAAATATACAATATATATGTTATATATTACGGTGATAGCTAGTTTCAATACGTTATATCTACGTTTGATGTCAAAAAAATCTCACACAAACGTAATTCAATAGAACAGTTCAATTTACTAAATTGTTCAAAAACGTCTAGAAATTCACTTCGAGTATCAAACTTTCGATCACCCGACGAGATATCAACATTCGCTAGCGAGTCTTTACTTTATAAAACGTCTATTAATATTTTTTCTATGTTTTGATTTACGCAATTTCACATGCAACCTTAAATGCGGGAATTTAGGCGGTAAACACAGAATTCATATACTAGATTCACTGCCTAAGCTAAGCTAACGTAAGAAAAAAAAACCAAAGGAATAAATATTTTAAATTGAGTCTCATTAAAGTAACCTATTATGTATTTTTACAAAAGAATTTATTTTATGAAATATTCTATAATATTATAATAAAATGTTTCATACAAATTACACTATCTTTCTTTATCTACTTTAGTTAGCAATTTGTACAAGACATTATTGAATTGTGAGAACGAAGACATTTATTTCATTAAGTTATTTAATTTTCAGGTTATCTTTTCATTTGCCGCCTTTTATTATCTCATTGTTTCAGGTATACAAAATCATTATATATTATGAAAGCGTATATCATCTCAGTTAAGTTAGTTAGCGAATAACTATTATTATACTTAATTTTTTTTGTAAATGATTACGTTTAAATTTGAAAAAAAAATTATAAGCCACTGTTAGTATTGGATTTTTACTTGATAAAGAATATTTCTATATAATGACAAGAATGTGGTTGATTTTGTATCGAACATGTTTAAAAAAGTAATAATAGTTTTGTCCCGTATATAGTAGGATAGACAGAAGCAACCTAGTGTTAAGACTCTCCGTTCCCTCCTTTCCGTCCAATTTTAGAAATATTACTTGTTAACTGGTGAAACTCAATGTCGAGCTTTGCCTACTTACCAGGGTGAGAAAATGAAAAATACCACCGAACGCGAATCGAACCCAAAGCCATCTCGTTTAAAATCAAGTTCTGGGACACAGCGCCACAGCGCCACAACTGACTTTTAATAATATTAAAAATAAAAAAATCATATAAAAAAGTAATTAAGCTTTCACTATATTAAGCTATGTACATAACAATTATCAATTCAAGAGAATACTAGTAGGTACTTTAAACATTTCAAATTGCTATTAGGACGCTTTCTAACCAAATATGTTACACATTTCAGGCCGCTTTTCATGGAAGACACGTATTTGTAGTGTCTTTCCTCATTTCGTTATTTAATTAAATTAAATGCTAAGGACTTGCAGTGACATGCTAAACTCAAGCGCCTGTGAGAGCGCTACAGTAACTCGTGAGTACCTGTTTAGCATGCTACGACTAGAGGACGAATTTACTTACTCACTAAAGATGTGTCTCGTAAGAGAAATTCAAGATTTCAAGCATAATAAAGTACACTTGTTAAATGCTAAACAAACGTATAATAATAAAATTATTTTTGTACCTATACATACTTTATTTTCTTCTCGTCTAGTAATAATTATAATAAGTAAAAAAAATCTAAAATATTAAATATAATAAGCAAATAACTAAATGAAATGTGATTAGCATATTAACTATTATACTGTAGAACCTTTTTGTACTTTTACCTAACGTGACGTTTGGGTTCGACTCGCAAATAAATGACATATTTAATAATCTTAACTTTCATTGGAGTCTGTCATTTACCACGACACCAAGGAATCTTTAAAATAATGGAGTAACCCACAAAAAAATCGTGAATATTATTTTATAATAACTTCTAATAATAATAAAAGAAATTCTACTGTGGTAAATAATAAATATCTAAAAAAATATTTAAAAATATGTTTTAAGTGAAACTGTATTCTTAAAGTGGGTTCAGAAATTTGTTTATACCTTGCAGTAAACTACTCTACATAATCCCCAAAATTCTGCCACAATACATATACCCGAAACAATTCTCGTTTCAGCGGCGCATTTGATAAAACAATAAAGGTAGATTTCATGGGAATGGCGTTGAAATAGTCCATTGTCCGCACAAAACAAAATATAGCATCGGCAAAATTTAAACAATTTTCTACTTTCGTCACAAGTATGTAGTTATTTTGGAACTTTATTAAATGATATAGAAATGAATTCTGGTTCAGATGGAATGTGCCAGATTTCAAATATTATAAGTAGGTTCACATATTATTTTTGGTCAATATTTTTGCTTCTTCGATCTAGTCAGACAAACTGAGGAGGTCTGGAGTTCTTTCAACATTTCTTGATATTAAATATTTTTAAATTGTAGAAAATTTGAATTGGAGTGAAGTATTACAGTAGGTATTGTTTTGTGTTGTGCTCAATAATAATAAAAAAATAAACAAAAGATTTAATTTTACATTTTTTATACTATATTTCGAATAGAAATTTTATTTAAAATTTGTTCAAATAGCCAAAATAAAAGATTAAAATATTTTGTTATACTATTTTTTTCGAAAATATATAGATAACATAGCAACAAAGGTAAGTATTTCACAATTTCCGTGTGAACAGATAATTATGTGACTATTTCCTACAACGGATGTATTTTAATAGGGACGTTGCAAGCTATACATGGGAAGTAATTACTGGGAGGAAATAAGCTAGTTCTTGGTATTTGAAAAATATTGCTATTTATAGAATGTAATATTGATGAAGAATAAATATGTACGTCCATCGTATAACATCTAGATTACCTTTATAATTTCCTTTGACACGGCTTATATTAAAAGCTCGATTTGTTGAACTGAACTAAATAAGCCGAACGATTTTAAATGAAGAAAAATATTTATTGCATTTTAAAGAAACATATTTTAATATAAAAAGAATATCTATATAGACTGATTTAAAATAAAGAAAAAACAATACCTTATTATAATCACAAGCTTTTAACTAGAAATTTTTCGGTCGGATACAATACATCATCGATTTCCCAAATCGGTCCATCATTATGGTATCAAACTATTGCTTGAAAAGGGATTTTTCCCATAGGCATTCTGGATAAGCTTCACACATTTCTCCTTCGGCCAACGCAGAGAGAGCTGTCAACAAAAATAATGGGAACCCTTTTGCCTTATAAAGATTATGGATGAGGGGGACCGAGCAGGTCAGCATAGGTTGGATGGTCAGCCCATTCGATACTTGTAAGCCACTACCTCCGAACTCTACGGTCCCACGAGTCTTAGACCGTCGTCAACATAAACAAAATGGTGTTATTGCCTGTATCTTATCTCGAAGAAAAATATTGGGCATCGTTGCTATTTCGTTGTAATATGCTGAGCGTCAGCTGTTCACGTTTGCTATATGTATGTAATATATTATGTTTTATGAAATTAATAAATAAATATATGTTTAAAGGTAACAGAATGAATATTAAATGAGAAACTTTTAATCTTTTGTTATGCTATTGGATCCAAAATTCTGTACCTTTTTGAAAATTACATGCATTTATAATATACTTTACTACTTCTCAATTAATAGACACATCACTCTGTTTTTAAAGTGATATTCCACATGAAATAAGAAAATAATACATTAATCGTATAAAAAAAAGTTAGCATCACAAAACCGTAACTCGCGCCTCTTAGAGCTCTGACTATACGCTATTAGCAAGCTAAATTTAAATTTTATATACTTGTTACAATTTACTTACGTTGTTAGTAATCTGCTACGGAAAGATTAATTCAATAATAATTTTTTGGCAAGAGTGTTTTACCGGATTAATCACGTATATTCTGGTATATTTTTTGGAAACCCGACGTTTGGAATAATTCGCAGTAGACCTTGGTGGACTGACAGTCAGTAATCTAGTAAGAGTTTCTCATTAAAAATTTGGAAAGTTTGTGAAAATCCAAGATATAATTATTGATAATATGTTTGTAAATGTTATTCCACACTAAGGAAAAATATATATTTTTTTAGTAAAATTAATTATTTCATTTTCTTTGCTCTGGCAACAAAAGTAGGTGTTGAGTTCTTCCACTCAACACGCAATGCCTCGAAAGGGGAAAGTAATTAATTTGATACAGGTTCTTTGTTCCATTTTTTGAAATAGGTAAAAATCGAAGACGAACTAAAACAAGTGCAAGCAAAGCAGCTGTCAACAATTGACCGAACATTCATAATGGCCGAACTTGTCAGCATAAGTGAGAGACATATGTACCAACATAACGTCATAAAAAAATCGAAATTCGAATATTCGTAACTCGCGAAAATTCAAAATTCGCGATACTTTTTGAACACACCTCGTACATCATGATTTTTTTTCTTTTATTTAAAGTAGGCTTATGACTAATAAATACATAATATGGAAAACGCAACATTTTATTTTTGTATTCATTTTCAAGAGTTTCATGCTAAACATACAAGTAGCTTCTGAAATATTAAAATACAATTTTTCTTGCAAATAAACGACGTCATTTCTTAGGACATTTCGGGTGGGTGTTGTACAAGTTGTTACTGTTGCTTACTATTTGTTGATTTACTTACTAGTTGCTTATATATATATTTTTTATACTATATTTATTATATATTATAGTACAAGTTACATTGTATAAGTAACTTACTAGCATATATTTGTTTTAATTTTGGAGCAGCATCTATTCTGAATTCGATGGTGAAATAGAATTGAAATTTGACAAAGAATAAGATAATGGTCATTTGGAAAAAGTCCAGTATCTCGAATTCTTTTTTTGAAACATACGTGAACGTGTATTGTTACATAATACCTATACAATTATACAAAGTAAACATAATGTATTCCTACTCATTAGTACATGATACGTCATACTTATTAAAAAACCAATAAAAAACCAACCACCGATAATTCTCTTATTATTACTGTATGACTCTTTTATTGTATTTACTCGTTACTTGTAACAATAGATATAAGATACAAAACTGCATTTAATTTACGAAGGAAGTTGTTTACCTCAATTTTCCTCGCTTTACTGGAGATTGGAGCTTATTCGGTTTCGCTAGATAAAGCTTATTCCAGGCACGAACGTGTGTCCGCATGACCAATACCTCATGTAACATAGTTCAGTAGTACAGTAAACTTAACTTTAGAACTAGTATTCGATTTCTTTGTTTTTTATTTTAAACATTTTTACATTTTATGTTTCCCCAGGATGGTATAATGCCGTTGCATAAGTGGTGGACATTCAGTGAGAATATGGAGAGGTGTTTCTTCTGCCTCATTGCATATGCTACATATCCTTGTGCTGTTGATGCCTAAATTGTCCATGTGTCTGTTCTGACCACAGTGACCAGTCATCACCCTCGCCCATATAGGGAGACAGTTCTTGCTGAGAGATAAGGCCTCAGTGGCAGCATTCTTGTTTAGCCTTGATGAGTGCCTTATAAATAAATAAATAAATAAAATAAGCCTTTATTGCTGTAACTTATATAACATGCATCATTAAATTGTAAGTATATAAAGTAAGTATGTAAAATATCTTAAGTTTTGTTAGTTGTATTATTAACTATTTTTCCTTTTACAGCTTGTCCTTCGACAAAGGCCTCCTCTAAAGCTTTCCATTTCGTTCTTTGTCTTAATGATTTTGCATTCAGGGCTGCTACATATATGTTTGAGGTTGTTCTATTATGTTGGTCGTTTGCTTCATTTTTCCTGCTTAGAGGGTCGTGGTCATTTTCCCCCATGGTGACCAACCGGCTTGGGGTGCCTTAGCTTGGTATAAACCAGGAGTATTCCTCTATAGTTGAATGGCCTCATAGAGGCAATATGTCTTCAGGGTAAGCTGTGTTAAGCTTGTGTTCTGGTCCGAATTGGATGCTTTTGGCTCCCTTTCGTGCCAGTATATCCGCCTGTTCATTTCCTTTGATACCAGCGGGCCCTGGAAGGGCCTTGGAGCCATCTTAGAACTACTCTGTTTTTGCTCTCCAGAGCGTTCTCAAGATCTGATTGCAGTTCTCGACCAGCTTTAATTGAGTCAAATCTGATGAGATGAGATGATGAGAGTTGATATAAATAGTATGATTAAGGTAGTTGTTTTCCAGATTGGCTGTCGCACATTCTAGAATGGCGTATACCTCTGCCTGGAATATCGAGGTATACTTTCTCATATTCAGAGTTATTGTCTTTTTTGGTGATTCTCCTCATATTCACATCCTACTTCAGAGCCGGATTTGGAGCCATCAATGTACCACCTTAAGCTTCCATTTTTTGGGTGAGTGTCAAAGCAGAGCTCAGCCATCCTAATGAGTAGCTCGTCCACTGCAAGAGTCCATAAAAGTGGAGAAAGCACTCCATCCTACGGGCATCCCCTTGTCGTAGTTAGCTCAAGTGTGTCATCGAGTAATTAACGCAATTAAATTATCGCAATCACTACTCGCATGCATAGATTGTATCCATTTAACATTAGTCAGGTCCACTTCTTTACGAACCTACTACGACCTACTCTCCAATTAATGTTTGAGTAGGCGTGTTATCAAACGCTCCCTCCACATCAAGAAAAGCAACAAGTGCTATTTCTTTATCGTCCAGCCCTTTTTCAATCTTGTCTACAAGATTTAGTAGGGCGGTTTCCGTAGATCTGCCGCTATGATAAGCATGCTGGTTGGTGTGTATGGGTCTGTTTACTAAACTCCCCTGCCTAATATGGTTATCTAATACCTTCTCCAATGTTTTCAAAAGAAACGAGGACAGGCTAATGGGTCTGAAAGACTTCGCTGTGGTGTATATTTCTTCCCAGCCTTAGGTATGATTATGACTTTTACTTTAGTCCATGATTCTGGTATGTGCCCCCAGGCATAAGTGGCTCTGAAGATACCAGATATGGAATCAGGATAGCTGAACCCCGTTGCAGAAGCACTGGAGTCACACCATCTGTCTTATATGATAAGAATTATTAACTCAATAACGAAGAAATCGTAAAAGTAAGACTTTTACTAATTTCTTCTAATATAATAATACCACACTCAAATTACAGTACAATTCAGTTCTCTTATTGTGGCGTTCCAAGTGTGCTAGTTAAAAACAAATCACTTCGCCAATGGCACCGTTATATGGTGTACATGTGTGGATTACAATATAGTATATATATATATATATATATATATATATATATATATATATATATATATATATATATATATATATATATATATATATATATATATATATATATATATATATATATATATATATATATATATATATAATATATTAATAAGACAAAACTTGGTTAAAAGAGATCCATTTAGAATATAGCTTTCATTTGCAATATAACAATCACATATTTACACAGACAGTACAAGATAGTCACAGTCATAATACGAAACAGAGTCCATCTCCATAATTTCAACATTCGCGTTCACTTAAACTACTCAAAATCATTTCCTCCATACATACGTTATGTGAATACAAACTAAGTAGGTAACAGTAAGACAATAAATAACAATTTGAATTTCAGAGGTACGTATATAAGTTAGTAGCGCGTGACTTGCGCATTTCACACGGTTTCAGGAGCGTTCGTGATATGACGCGAGTCTTGAACAGTAAACCTTCGAACGCGGCTGAGGTTAGACGTGTCGGTGGTGATAAAATTAAATTCTGACATCGCGATTATATTATATAACATAACATTGTGTTTAGTTAGTTAGTTTTGTGAACTGTGTTGGAGGAATGGTATCGCTGGCTTGAAAGGTATTTTGATGTTTATTTTTTAAGTTATAGATATTTGATTTATTAAGCGTATTATAAGTTTATGATAAGTTTAAATTGTAATATTTACTGTTTTTTTTTGTTTTTATGTAACTTTTAAAGTTACCAAATTATTGCGTATTATGAATAAGTATAAAAGCCTACTTTACTTTTGGGCACCTAAAAAGAACGACTAATGAAAATTTACAAATTTATTTATTTATACCAAACATTTAGTAATTTAATTATTTATACTTTGGTTGATTTTAATATGAATATTTTTATGCTTTAATATAAAAACTTTCGGAATATATTACATAAATTTAATAAATTTCTACTTATTAAAAGTAAGCTATGTAAATTCGTTGAAATAAGGCAAATATTTAATATTTCTATATCATATACATAAATAAGATGTATGTCTGTCGTCGAATAAGATCATATAGATAATAAGAGAGCAGCAAGGTTCTATTATCTTAGTCTAGAGGCAATTTCTTAACCGTCACGTACAGAGAATACCCAACTACGCCACCAAGAACTTAATTGCCATTGTACATAAATATAGTTTTGCCCTATTACAATATAATTACAACAATATGTAGCGTATTCTTAAATATCCACGAGTTACATCAAATCCTCTCTAAGAAAGATGCGACATTGTCCACGAAGTGTAATGAAATATAATAAAAAATCAAATGAAAATCGTGGATTTATGCTTACACATCTGTATATACTACGTTGCTATGTCGAGCGTCGTTTAGTAGCAATTTTTTTTGCTAAACAAAAATATATACCACTCTGCTTAGTCCACGTAAATGGTTAACAACGTAAATAATGCTTTTGTTAATTACCACTGCGGGGTTTTAAGCTCGTAAATAATGCAAGCTCGTTCACGTGAGACCCGACCTCTTCGGGCTTAACTTTATCTGACCCAGGGGACTGAGTCGTGTGTAAGTCAACAGCTTCACTCTTTACTTATACTATAAGATATATTTTACTTATACTGTATGTATAATAAATCTGTCAGTCAATTTCTTATATTATTTGTGTCAGTCAAATTTGTGTGACTGATGTTGAACATGTAAATCTTCCCTGACATCATGTTGCTTGGCAAAAATTGACATTTTCTAGATTATATAGACTGGATTACTTTTATATATTTCTCTTGCCAGCATACATTTGGCTTAATGTGTCAATTTTAATCTGAATTAAAATTATAAGTTTTCTATATTCCTTTTGCCTAATTTTTAAGGACACGTATAATAATGAATAATATGACACGTATAATATAAATATGAAAATATATGTTTTAAGCAATAATATAGATCCACAATTATCGTGTCTAGATATATACCAGCTGGACCGCGATGACATATTTAGTTAAGATCAATACATTTTGATATATTTAGCTGCAACGCTTTTTAAATTTATATTTCTAATAGTCTAATTGCATTTCTATAATACTACCCATATTTCAGTATCTGTATTTTTTTGTAGTTTTATAGAGATCATGTGCAGTGATACAGTATTCGACTGTAAACGCGATGGTTAAGAGTTCGATATCCACTCGGGGAATTGAATTATATTCATTTTTCCACTCTGGAAATGCAAAACGCTTCAAAAGGTTACCGACGTCTAAACAATTTTTCAGAAACGTTAAATTAAATTTTAAAAACTTAAAAAATATTGATACATTATGAAGTGCTTACTTTTGATATGAATGCTCATTTCGAACCATTTAACAGATTGAGATGGATACGAAATGGACAGGATACGAATAGATAGACGTGAAAAATATAGTTTTTATTAAAAAGTAATTAAAAAGAATAAATTACAAAAGTTGGCGATTTTTTTTTTAATTTTTTAAATAACACCATTGGAAAATAAGGTTTGTGACAAAGTGTTGACATTTTCGAGTTTTGTGACCAAATAAAAAATAAAGATGACGAGATGTCATGATTATTAAATGAGGAATATATTAGAGAATATAAACAGTTAATGGTAGGTTATTATAGGCAATATAATTATATATCGAAAATATCGAAAACTGTGATTTTTTCTCCAGCCAGTTACAGTTTATATATATATATATATATATATATATATATATATATATATATATATATATATATATATATATATATATATATATATATATATATATATATATATATATATATATATATATATATATATATATATATATATATATATATTATAAAAAGAAATGAAATATGTAAACTGTTTTACGAAATCTGTCAAAATTAAAAGAATAACTTATACGTTTAATTTTACATTGTCCATTCTAATATTAAAATTTATATAATTTAGTAGTAGATAAAATTACATTTCATAAAATAAAACTTTTTAATATATCGTTAGTTGCTCAAAGTATATAAAGAAAAGTAGGACAATCTGGCTAAAGCGTGTTCCCGCAGAAGTTAATTGATGTTCTTTTAAACTTCCACCTTTTTATCTGGGAGCCGCAAGTCAATTTATATTGGCCTGGCCTATTAATACACTTATATTTCCATGATACAAAGTCAATTATAACTATAGTCATAGATAGTAATAAAATTATTTTTCTTTTTATTTTCAACGATATGCTAAAACCCGCTATGCTATATTCTATATAGGGTAGGCGATGAAAATATTGTATCGATATAGAAATATCCTAGTGTTAATTCCCTAGTGAAATCAAACTCACAAACATGACGTTTACAGTCAGATGCTGCGCCACTGCGCCACGATGGCGTCCGTTATAAAAGTAAATTACATTAGACTAGCTGCACCTGCAACTTTGTCTATGTGGGAAAGTAAATATTAAGCTTCAGCCAATTCAATATAACAGCTATTTTGTAGCAATTTTGTCGAACAACTTGATATAACATTTTTATTTCTGAAGTGATTGAAATAAAATAAATACTATACTAATACACATGTACCTAAACGTGGGAAGTTTTGAATCGGTTAAGCCGTTTTTGAGATCAGCATTAACGATCGGTAAAAAATCGATCGGGCATCGTTAAAAAATATTCTTTTTTTCGGTTCAATCACATTGATAAATGTGCCCCAATAATAGATTTTTTAATATATTATCTATGTACAGATAACGATCAGTTACATATTTATTATGTATAATTCTAGTTTACCATAAAATGTGGACGTGTTTTATTGTAACTGTCTATGTTAATTGTTAGGTATGTTGGAGTTACTATACAAATAGTTACACACCAGGCAATTTTAGTTTTTTATCAAAGAATAGAGAAATAAATAGTTTCTATAAAATGAGGACCGGATTGTGGCGCAGAGGCACTGCGTCTGCCTGTAAACGGGACGGTTTGTTGGTTCGATTCTAACTCGGGGAGAATGAATTATTTTCATTTTCTTCGCTCTGGCAACAAGACAAAGCGCGGCGTTGAGTTCCGCCACTCAACACGCAACGCTTCGAATGGCGGAAAGTGGGGGAACGGAGTGTCTTAGCTCTAGGTTCCTTCAAACTATGGTTCACTCTACCTTCCTTTCTACGAGTATGTGCGAGATACAGCGTGAAGTTAATTATGTAAATATAATATGTATATTGTTACGTGATCAAATTATTAAATTAAATTTAGTATATTTATTAAAATTTCTACTTAATAAACAAGTGTACATAGATTTTTTTGGTAATGTCCAGCCTCTTTTAAGTTTCATTCATTCAGGTTGGTTGTGCATTATTACTTTTGTAGTTATAATAATATGATTCCTATTATTCTCATATATTTCTAAAGTTTGTGTCGTTGGTTTGCAAAGATTTTACTTTACTTTACTTTTTATTTTTACAATTCGAAATTGTGTCCATTGCGTCCATTGAAAATTCAGACAAGTTATGAATGTAAGCTCTTCAGTATTTTTTTTAATTTCTTTTGTTCTTACAACATAGATTTGAAAAACATATTAAAAGGTAATTAAGATAAAATTATGGAAATATATTATTAAAATTTATAGAAATTAATTATTATCTATTGTTGTATAAGCTTTACGAAGGAGTTTTGTCAGTCAGAAAGTGAAGACTTTAGTTATTTTTATAATTAAAAAAGGTTGTTTCAGTGGTGTGTGTGATATTTGATAAAAAAAATCTAAAAGCTTCACGATTCATCTACATATCAGACTAACCAGAGAGATGTCAGTCTATCCCCCACAATATTGTCGGGGTATTGCGTATGGAGGGTTTGTCTACAAAAGAGAAGAATTCAACATCAAATCTTTTAGTCGAGTCTTATATATCTTAACACTAGGTTCTCTATGTCTTCGCTATGCTATGTGAGAAAACGATTCATTTAAAATAACGCTTTATTTCCAGGTCTTAAATATATAGCACCAACGTTACTCTCACAACGAGCTTGTAATTAATTAGTGAATATGAAGGTATCCGTTACATTGTTATACCGTAATTAATTAAAGCCACAAAAACTTTTATGCTGTAGAACGGTAAACAACGTAATCTGAATGAACTAGTCTATGGGTGCGATACGTAATGGCGGGAATGGTACATATCCCAGCTCTGAACAGACAAACCGCAGTATTACTTGTAACAACGCAAAGTAACACGCAATGCTTCAAATAAGAGTGGAAAGCGTAGAACGGAATGTCTTGACTAATTTTTATTTATTTAAAAATAAAATATACTTACTAAATAAAACATATAAAAATTTTAACGCAGAAAGATTCGAACCCACGCCTCATAGAAACCGTCCAAGCGCTCTGACCACTAAGCCATGCGTTCTTCCTCACGCTGCGTCGAAATTCTTATACGCTTTATACAACTTATTACGTTGTTAGCATCTCTGTGTTTTTTCTATCCTTAGTGTAGATTAACATTTTAAAAATTATCTAAATAATATAAAATATAGTTACTATTATTTAGATTGAAATAAAAATGTATACAATTTTTATATATGCAATTCATTTTAAATTACATGTCAATGTAACAATAAATTTACAAAATGCATGTCATTTTAAATTAGCATTTGTTTCTCTAAACTGCGCGTAGAGGGCTGAAACCCAACATACTTTATTAAACATGCAAACGCAATAGGATAGTTTTAAAATTGTTATTTGAACCCAGTTTATTCTACAAAACAAATAAATAAATTTTTTGTGAAATTTATTTATTTGTTTTGTAGAATAAACTGGGTTCAAATAACAATTTTAAATTGTCCTATAAATGTGTTTAATATTATCAACATCGTGACAATTGTGGGTTTGATTTCCACTCGGGGTATGACTATTAATAAAAAGATATAAAATTATTTATTGCATACATAAATACAAAAAAATGTGACAAACAAACAAGAGATTATTTTTATTTCTTTATATATAACATGCTTCTGTGGTGAAGCCATACAGGGTGAAATCGGATAGTTTAATTATAGAAAAAAAGGTCCTGGTCCTTTGAAAATGTGTAATTTGGTTAAGAAACAAAATAAGGAGTAAAAAACAAATTTAAATTATATTCTATAAAACATGTCACAATTTTGCTTTTACGTAGAACTTTTACCTCACTTTACACATATAGGATATCCATACCTTATAGCGATATTTCGAATAGACGCTACTCTTAAATAAGCCTGGCTTACTCACTAAGCATCAAGAAAATAAACACAATTTGTCGCGTTACTTTAATACGTGAGTGCATTTATATGTAGGTTTTATATAAAAAAAGGGAAAATGGTAATACTGTGATTTGCATATTTTAATATTAACAGGCAGGTTGGCAAAACACATGCCGGTCTCCCGAATTACGAATTTGGACGCCTGAAATATTCATCAAGCTGTGGTATACGATGACATGTGTTTCGGATTACTACTACAGAGTATTACGATTTTCTTTCAAACATTTTTTTTGGTTAAGCTTCCTTTTTGGAAACTGTGTGTGCTTAAAGTAATTTATTTGATCGATTAGACAGAGTATAAGAAAGGAATCTAATGTTGAGACTTGTACTGGGGAGCGGAATCAAACGTCATGTTAAGTAGTTTATTTATATTGATATATTATAGTGGAAGCTTTGAATTGGTCAAACGTAGATACTTCCGATAAAGTCAGTCAGATAAACATAATATATATATAACTTTTAAAAGTTATTTAAATTTTCGAAAGATTGGTAATTTTCTTTTTATATTTTAATTTTATTTTATTCAATTTACTTTATGCAAATATTAAATAATATTAAATGACGAATTCTGTATTTTTTCTTATAACGATAAAATATAATGTCACAGTAAAAAATATAATAGCCTTGAGTTACAAAAATATCTTATAGGCTCTATAAAACGTGGCTTGTTTCAAAGGGTTGGTCTTTTGAGAGGAAAATATCGTTAGCGACCTTGTGTTTATACAAGTCAGTGTTTTTATGATGAAATGACTTGCTGTGTTTTTTATTAATGGGTATTTTTTATGATATGCGCTTAAAATGTTATTAAATTCTTTTTTATCCTTGTTCCAAGTCATCAAATTATTCAATGGATTGCCATGCAGTTTTTCTGAGAGATAAAATAATTCAATAGGAACGTTAATTTGTATAAAACATACATATAAGCAAATGACAAAATTGAAGAATTAAATACGTATTTTTGTTATATTTACGATCATATCCCGAAATAACCCAATAGATATAGTATAGTATCTGATCCATCGTCAACCGTGAAACTGCGATTGGGACATTACTAGTATTACACACATAACCCTGCACATATTCCGAACTTCCCAGAGGATTATTGAAAAGTGACTAAAATGAAAAAAAATCTCCTAAAGGTTTTCCTATCTCCTAAAGGTTCTCCTTTTGCTAGTAATTTTGAAGTTTACAGTAGTTGGCGTCATTAACGTTTGACAGCCGTACACATCTGACAGCTAAAGGGAGATGTCGAATTGAATTAGAATTTATGAATAAAACTATTTTTAATCTATCCTAATCGCCATAATGACAATGTTAACATTAATGTTGACATATAGTTTGTTACATAATTATGAAAGAAATCAGTAATATATATGGCACATGCCAATTTTCCTATAAGACATATTAAAAGATACTCCATCTTATAATATGACTTATAGAAAAATTATCGATATTCATATTTCCCGATAAAGCTTTCCCCTATATGACTTTAGCTCGCAACCATCGGTAATGCTATTAACACAATTACTTTATAATACTTTAAAGTG
The DNA here is from genome assembly GCA_037127375.1 of Dione juno. Classification (NCBI taxonomy): domain Eukaryota; kingdom Metazoa; phylum Arthropoda; class Insecta; order Lepidoptera; family Nymphalidae; genus Dione; species Dione juno. Next base: position 569,318 of record JAXRJS010000021.1, on the reverse strand, counting down.
GTCATCGTTCATATAAATTGAATTTTTTTACAAATTTCAAGATCCCTATAAATATTATGTGTGTGAATTATATTTAATGTGCAAATAACATTCCCTATATCTTAATGGCTATTGTTATTTATAAACTATATTGTTGTACTTTACATTATTTATAGTAGTAGAGTAGGGTAGGCAAAGATAATCTCGTGTGAAGTATACCGTTTCACGCTTTTCGCCAAAATCCGAGACATTGCGTATTTTTTTTATGAGACTCTTTATTTTATGAGAGAAATTAATAGAAAATCAATCATCCCGCCAAGTCGAGATTGAACCCACAGCCGTATCGATTATAATCACACGCTAGTCCACTGTACCATGATGGCGCCGAATTAGGTAGCAAAGTTAGCAAAATTTGTTTTACAGAATTTATACAGTAACAAAAGCTACAACAAATGTAACGTTAATGGGACAATTGTTCGAGTATCAATAATCTGTCATTCAAAGTTTCATACATTATTAAGAAAGTACGTAATATTATGTATTATAATAAAAAACAAGTCAGCAACATGTTCATATCTACTTTTCCACATATGATTTATTATGAAAAGGGTCTTACTGACCTTTATGCGTACTTACGCCAAATATTTATATTAGCTTTCACGTCAAGAGCGCTGCCTTAACTAAGACTTGGACTCGACCTTATGACACAATTGGTTTTGTAGTGTTGAATTATAAAAATGCTGAGCTTTTAATAAAACATTTTCAGCTAGTTATTCCCTTTATATTTTAGTGAATCTCTTCTTCTTCTTTCTTCGTCTAATATGAAAATTCTTTATAAAAAGTAAGTTCTTTAAAAACAGATTCCAAAAAGCTTGTAGGCGGTTGAATAGCAGGAAGTAAATCGAGAACACCAGTTATTTAACTTTTATCATTCAATTGATAAATTAGATAGAGTAACTGTACAATTTGTAGAAGGTTCTAGGTGCAGTCAGTTTTCTAAGCCTTGAGTACGTGTTCTGTATACCATCATATAATATCTCTTTTATAAAAGTGAAGTACTGGTTGACTTATTTCTCGATATTACGTTAACTCCACTTAATGCAAGTAATGTACCACTCGAAGCTGCCATTCTGACAGCTTCAGATAGTACTCGTGATAGTTATGGGTTCTATCCTGACTCAAGGGAGAGAATTGCTTTTATCTCTCAACTTTGGCATGCATTATCTTAAATTCAAAGGGATTCCAGTGTCAAGAAACTGAAAAGTGAATAAAGTGAATAAAATAAATAAATATAAATGTTATAGATCGTTACATTAAGTGTTCTCTACCAGTTTCATGATTATAAGTGAATGGAATACTCTATAGGTTTTGTTTTGATGCGACAAATTTCGAAGCATAAACGCTCTTATGTTTTAATTAGGTTGAATCAGAAGATATATTAGTTCTGTGCTCTTAGAGACTACAGGTTTGAATATTTGATATTAGTCTCAGCTTGATACCTGCACACGTTCTTGAGAAAAATGGTCTTGACAGACAGTACAGCCGTACAGTCAACAAACTGATCCTAAAAAGATTTTTTTCTTTAGAGGTACAAAAAAACAAAACACTAAATACTGTTAAGTTTATAACTTCAAAGTGTGTGTTCATATTTCGTATTAAAATTGTGTACGACATAATTATAACACTGTTTTTCCTAGCAATTTGGTAACGATTTATGCACCAATATAATTTAATTTGCAATATACTCATAATACATGAGGTGGGAAATAAACTGGATCGATGATTTATAGTTTCAAACATAAATCAGACAAATTCACCCAGAGCTTTACTGGTTAATTGAAAAAAATGAATGATGAACTTTAGTTCGTAAAAATAAAAAGTTTCTGAGCTTCAATTGAGTGTTATGATTTCATAGCTCCAAAAATTGCAATATATTTTTAAAGTTTTTATGGTACATATTATAAAAAAAGAGTTTTATAAGCTTTTTACAGAATGGTCCATAAAAACTCTTGCAATAAGTTGTTCTTGTAATCGACATAAAGTTTTGCTAGCTTACAAGCTTAATGTTATTGATGAAAAGGTGAATAAAATATTATATATTTAATTTAAGAAAATCTACACAATTTTCAAAATTAAATTTACGTTTTAAATTTTTCGCAGAGAGTAATAAATGTCAAAACATTCACATTCCACTTATTTAATAGCGGTTTGTCTCTCCTAACATATCTATATTATAATTGCAAATACTAATTGGACCCTCTTCCGGCTCTATTATAACATATATACAGATACACAATTTAAAAAATAAGTGAAATTGCTACATTTCCGAGCATAGATCCAGCCAGTAACAAACTCATACAACTAAAGTAGCCAATAGATAGACTGATAGTTCACCAAACTGGATGTAATATTTAGGGTCACTCCTCTACGAGTCGGTTCCAGCATCTAAATTTCCATTACCCTTACGATAAATATTCAGGAGCAATTCAAACGGCCGTGGGCAACGCTCATCGGGTAACAGTTGCTGACCGATGTGACATATTAGCATAAACATATAAAACACTGGAACACTGTGTGGTGAAGTACCTAATAAACACACACTATGTACGAGTATCCGATAACAGATTAACTAAATAAAAATAATTCTTCTATCGTATTCATTTTGTTTTTTTTTTTTTATTACAGTGGATAGTGATGAACTCTAAAGCTGTAATAAGTAGGTTCGATATGTTAAAAAAAATGGTTCACGCTATTTCCCCTGTATAGCTGGTAAGGGAGAGGAAACATTGTGTTAAGACACTCCGTTCCACCCATTTCGCCTCGCGTTGAAAATGTAGATAAATGTGCCGATGCGCCACGATTACCCTTATTTATGTAAATAGCTATTTATAATTTTATATTATATGCAACAATCTAATTAAAGTAAAAGAGTGGTATATTTTGCTACGACACCAAATAATAATTCACAAAGTCAGTTTTCATATTTTATTTGAAATAACAACTTGTTTAAATGCACACACTTGTTCTTTAGACTGATAAAATCTAGTAACCGTACACTATGTCGTCATCTCCCAAATGCTTGCTATAATATTTTTTAAGCTTCACACAAAAGCTTGTAAAAGAAAAGAACACAAGTCACAGGAGGCACAGAGAACTTTTGTTAAATCACTTGTCACTTGCGTTGAATGACTCAACTCAACGCCTCACTTTGTTCTTCTAAAGCAAACAAATAAAAATGGTTCAAAAATAATAATTTCTGTGAGTCCACCAGGACCAACTTCGTTATAACGAGTAATAGAAAACTAGAGCTATATATATATATATATATATATATATATATATATATATATATATATATATATATATATATATATATATATATATATATATATATATATATATATATATATATATATATATATATATATATATATATATATATATATATATATATATATATATATATATATATATATATATATATATATATATATATATATATATATATATATATATATATATATATATATATATATATATATATATATATATATATATATATATATATATATATATATATATATATATATATATATATATATATATATATATATATATATATATATATATATATATATATATATATATATATATATATATATATATATATATATATATATATATATATATATATAGATAACACAATATTCGGCTGTTTTTTTTTCTAATGTGTTTAAAGGATATCGTAAACAGAATCGTTAAATAACGGTTTATCGTCGAACAAATCGTGGCGGTTTTTATAGGCAATCTTTTTCAATGTTTTCCATTGTGGAAAAATAATTAACCTGAGAGAATGAGTAACACAGGCTATATACCTAACAGCCTTATAATTAATAAGTAGAGACAACCTAGAAGGTAAAGACACTGTTCTCCGATTTTCGACTTTGAAAATTATAAAACTTACGACAAATAAATTGTCAATTAAAGATGGGTTTCATACATACATATATTTTTAATTCACTTATTTAAAATAAAAATTTAATAAGTATTTAATACGGCTCATATTTTCGGTAATCCGCGAATAAGCGTAAAAGCAATTAATTTTGTTAATTATCTGATGGTATGGCAAGACCCCACACGGCAAGCGCAGATTAAGGTTTTAAGTGATTAAAACAGTATAAATAAGATTGTTTATGTGCCTTACTCAAATATTTCCAAAATATCTAAAAATTTTATCTGGATATATACTTGCTTTTATTCATTTGAATGAAATATGTATAGTTTGGTGTATGTACGAGACGTTTTCATTGTTCAAGAACCTGCATACTACCGTATTAATATAAAAATGAACTGAAGCTTCTAACTTCATTTTCCTTATTATTTTATTTTAGTATTGTGCATTTTAAGTGGAATAGGAATAGAAAGAAGAAATAAATATTAGAATAAATATTTTTGGCTCACTTATAATAAATAAGAAAATAAAATCAATAACCTGTAGACGCGATGGTTTGTGGCTTCGGCGGTGTGTTAAGTGGCAATTATCAATTTCGCATTTTCCGGAACTACTTCGCAATTATAGCATACAAATACATTGTTGTCGGCCAGACAGACGCCTAACGGAAAAAAAACCAGACATGACTGTATACATATATTATACATATATTACACATTTATAAACCAAGAAAAAAAATACCCATGTCATAGAATAAACTTCTTAAGAAAAAAAAAACAGAATAAAAAGTCTTAAGTGATAAAAATATAGGGAAAAAGAAACTTCTCGCTTAGTCTCCGCACTACGAGTACCTACACACTATCGCACATTTTATAACTCAATATAACATTATGGTCCTGGTCCAACTGAACATTATGGGCACCCCACTGCGCCACAATAACCTCAATAAATAATTACATGGTATATTCAAATAATGCTTAGACTAATAAGGTTTTAAATGTATGTAATTAATTCCAGTTAGCTATTACAAATTAATACACGGACGAACAAGTCAATTATAATGTCATACAACATCAATAATTAGATATTATCATTAGATTATACGATTTGTACGTGTATATATATATATATATATATATATATATATATATATATATATATATATATATATATATATATATATATATATATATATATATATATATATATATATATATATATATATATATATATATATATAAGTTATTTTTTAGTTTAGTTAAGGTTAGTCAACACGAAATCTCTCGAAAGGCGGCAAGCGGGAACGGAGTGTTCTAACACTACGTTCCCTCTGCCTACCCCGCTTTGAGCAGGATACAGCGTGAAGCCAAAAATATCATGTTTTTTAAATCCTAGATAAGATACTTAAGACAGTATGTGCATTAAAGTAATGGTTACCAGACATGTAATAAAAATAGTAAATATACAAATATGTACATGGAAGTCCATTTTAATGAATTTAATTCTATAATGTATATCCACATATATAATTAAAAAAATAAGAAAAGTCAATTCTGTACATTAAATATTTAAAAAAATATTGATTGGGTCGGTTAATATATCGATAATAGAAGCTAAAAATCCACACAGCAGTCCCGACCCGCATAAAATATAGTTTTTATCCCGGTATTCCATGAAATTCCCGGAAAATAATTGAAAAAATAATAAAATTAAATTATTTAAATTTATAAAAAGAAGTGAGTTAGATTTAGCATGCTATTAGTTCAAAGCCCTAAACAGTATGCAAATGCAAACCTCTAATGAAAATTAGAAACAGATACGGTTAAATTATGTCGATTACTTGCAAGTAATTAGTAGTTTTATTCCATTCTCACTTAGTACAAGGGGCAAATGGTAATTTTTTTTATTAAAAATTTATAATATAATACATGTGAAAATTATTTCCACAGTCTAGCTAGATGTCACAGTAATAGTTACAAATTAATTGGTTTACAATAATTATTATAGTGACATTTAGCAAACAGAACGTAATTTAGTAATGTAGGTAAGTTATATTCATTTTTGAAAACCAATATTATGTGTTTAATAATCTATAGTAATATTTTATAATATCTGTTAACAGATGTCGTTATTCATTCAATAAAAAATTCTGCAACATGCTGGCAGGATTTTTATATTTGTATTAATTTCGATATATCTTAAATTCATCTACAGACCATAGATGAAATTGTCGTAGTATTAAGGGATAGAAAAGTCAACGATGTTCATAAAAGATTTAATAAATGTATTAATGTGTCGATTTATATGTCGTTAAGGTATCGTTATAGTCATTATAAATATAAGCTAAAAAAAACTACCTAGTGAATTTTTGTCCGTGTATTTGTTTATTTATTTTCGAATCACGTAAAAGCTACTGGCCGAAAAATTTGAAATTGATGCATTTTAGTACTGCAATAGTTTTCTTAAAAAAATTTAAGACTTATAAAGTAAAGTTACTTTGATTACTGGTATCTACTAAATAAAACTAAATAAATAAAACCTAAATTGAAATATAGAAAAGTTGTCATCCTGGCGTTAAAAAAAAAGACATATTATAACTACGTCGATTACTACTAGTTAATTACTTACTTTTTACTTTTATATTACTTATTACTTATTTTCTTTGTAACATGAGCATTATTTAAGTTCAAATAACGTTTTTTTGGTTTGCATTGTTTTATAGGTATAAAATTTAAATACAAACGCGATCTAGCTAACTTAAACGGGAGAAGCCGCGAGCGGTTCACTAGTATAAAATAAAAATCTACTTCAAACTCGAGCTTTTAGAAATATTCACACACATTGAAAATTTCATAATCATTCCTCTTAGTCATAAATGTAAATACAAACGGTGAAATATCTATAAATATTGGTTAAAGAATAGAACAATTCAAATTGATGCGTTAATCAAGGAGTTTAGCTTTTTCGTCTTAGTCACAACACAAGTAAATCATGTTGAAGACGTGTTTACAATGCTAACAGCAACTATTAATTAATGAATTAAATGTACGACAGAGTTGATCAAATTCGTCGAGGTCAATTTACGCGGTCGGCGCTCGAGCTTACAAATTACGCCTATTTATTATGGAACAAGTTTCTCAATCACCAATTTGCCAAAACCATTATATGGATAATAGGCGGAGTTCATTGTAAATAATATCAGACCTTTCTATGAGTTAGTTGATTAAGGAAGGAATTTCATAACAGTCTCCTTGGTACGTTTATATATTGATATACGTGATCTCCGTCTTTCAACTTTGTGTGTGTTCGCTAATGGTGAGTAATTGTTATAGTTTTGTATACTGTTTCTGTACTGAGAATCTGCTATATTCGTTATATAATGGAATATTTGATTTTTCATTTTAAATTATTTTTAGTGTTTTCCATTTCAAATTTACTTTATTGTATTGTATTTATTGTATATTTTGGTATTTGAAAATCTAATTTAGAAAAATAAAATTCCACACACACCTAGTCTAGTATACCTACATGTATATAATAGTTTAACACAAAATAAATATCATAGTTTGATAATTAGGAAATCAAAAGATTTCCTCTACAACAGTAAATACAACGACATATGATAATTTACAATATATAATCTAATAACTTATTGATTTCGAAAGTTTTTGTGGAAACAAATAATACACAATATCATTATTTTTTTAATTACTATCAAAAATTTGTTACAAGACTAAATCTTGTAATTTATATTGTTATTTACAATATTATTGATAAGAACTATCAACTGTTTAATATATAAGCTTTGAATATATATTCATAAAAGAGCATTTTCTTTTTTATATGAAGTATCAAATAAGCGAAATTTTCGCACTGGTCCATAAGTAATATAATAAAAAACAAAGTATAATTTCCTCCGCTTAAATATTTTAAAATGCAAGGTGGGCCTTTTACCAATTGCCGTATTTAAATTGAACTCGCAAAGCGTTGCGTTTTTTATAAGATTAAAAAAAAGTAATTAATAAGAAATTACATGTTTAAATTTATCATTTGAATTTATCTTTTTTTTAAACATAGCCTGTTCTTATCAATTGTTCCAGTTAATGTTGACGCATGTTGTTGAGGACTACCTATTGTGGCTTTAATTTTTTTTCATTATAGTATAAGGCCATTGGTGCAGTATCTTAGTTTAACCCTTAAATGCATGATTTGTTTTGACCTCTTGAAAAAATTATATCATGCAGACATGTACATTCTAATGCAGGGAGACATATATAGAAGTAAAAGAAAATATATTTTTATATTATTTTATTATTTTATTAAAAAACCTTATGTTTCAGATATACATTACCATGCATTTACTAGACATTAATTAAATATGGAAATCTTTGAAACAGCGCTTAGATTTAGTAAGGCAAAGGGCTACTCCACACTTCTCACACTTTGTTTGTGTGTCTCCCTTACACTCAGGCATTTTACACCTGCTGCGAACACAGTTAAGCCAATGACCAACATTATCTGTCCTTATGTCTTATGTTATTATTTAGATGGAACATGCTGAACAAGTCCTCTCCTTTTTTTGGCTTGTATTTTCATTTCAACACTGTTACTGCTGCTGTGTCTTCCTCGTTTGTTACAGAGTACAGCTGGATAATTGACATTGGCTAACACCTCAGCTAACTCCAGTCTATAGTGACACAAATTCGAATCTGGTCATTTGGTCTGGTCTGGTCATCGAAGCTGGTCATTTGTTCTTCATAAGTTCCACGGGGCTTTTTTATTGTTTTTTTGTCGGTTAGTTTGCAATTTACCAGTCTATTGTACTGTACAGTGCCTAGACTGTAAATTCTTTGTTTGGCAAGATGGGTAACTAGTGGCACAGAGGTATAAAAGTTGTCAAAATATATAATATGATTTATATATCTTGGGACACCTCTGGCTAGCCGTATAACAATATTCCCTACTGGCCCAAAATCTGGCTCATCTGGAAACCGCTCATTCTCTTGACCAGTCAGATAGATAAGGTTATCCTTTTACACTGCACATTACATAGAGTTTGAATCCCCACTTATGTGGCTTATTTGGTAGATACTGTTTCATAAAGTGTGCTACCTTTGTAGCACACATCTGCTCATCAATTGATAGCCTTTGCTCCGTAGGAACAGATGTTATTGAAATGCAGAAATCTGCGAATAGTTTCAAATCTGTTGACAGTCATTGTTTTCTTGATTGGTTCAAAACCTACAGTATTAGACCAGTAAAGCCGAATGTTGGGGTATTTTATTATTGACATATATATCAGTATTGCAAAGAACTTTCTTAGTTCAGTTTCAGTCTAATTCAAGGGTTTGGTCACATTTTTTTGAACAGAGTAAAGATTAGATTCTTCCACTATCTTTTCAAGTATTTGTGATGTTAGAAAATAGGAAAAAATACTATATGGAGTACCAGTAGCAGCTTCATTTCTAAGTTCTGGTGGGTAAGTACTGCTGGTGGGCAATCCACTCGGCGGAGACTGCGTTATTTTTTCGCTCTAGAGAGAGAAAATAAAAGAGCGCCACTTTATATGCCAAAGAGCGTGAAGCTGAAATATAAACATAAAGCTACATTCAATAGTTTTTGGGTAATTTGTCGGCTTTTTATTTATTTTAGGCAACCATACAATATACAATGATCCATGCCATACATACATATGTAAACATCAACAAGGACTTGACTTTATATTACTATCATAATATAATTTATTCTATATTTATACTTTTACTGATGATGTGAAAAAGCTATTTCTTATAGAATTGACTATTTTTTTTATATCAATTCAATCTTCATCATAGAAAGAATAAAAGTTCGTAACTTGTTCGAATGAATTCAATTCCTTAGGTGAGTTGAATTTTTCTTAGTAGCTACTTTAAATCAATTTTAGTTTCTCCATTTAACGAGGACGAACCTTGGGAATATATTCATTCATTTTACCAGAAACTTAGTCATAGAGTATTGAATGAGACGTTTCATGTCAAGTAAGATTTCGTTGTTATTTTGTGGCGTACGTACAACCGTACACTTAAATAGCATAGTCAATTAATACATTATTTTGCAATATCCTTCACATTTCTCTCTCACGTTGTGGTAGACCAAGGTACCTACCTACCTACCTAACTAAGGTAGGCTACCTGCTAGTAACAAATAACTTTAATCTGACTACTACGTATGAGGTGGAATAAGATCTAGAACGATCACATAATATTTAATAGTGGCGAAGTCCTACCTACCTAACTAAGGTAGGCTACCTGCTAGTAACAAATAACTTTAATCTGACTACTACGTATGAGGTGGAATAAGATCTAGAACGATCACATAATGTTTAATAGTGGCGAAGAATTAAATTTTTATTAAGGTAAGCCGGAGTCGAAAAAATCTTAATCAGTATAATATTTACTCAGCAAATATGAATATATTACGATACATTTAATAAAAAGCTATTATTTAATATTTATTAAGATTTACAAACGGTAAGTCGATGGGTATCGTGTTACATGAATATTTCGCCACTAGAATTTACACCATAATCAACGTATACATAAACTAAAAAATGATGTTTGTATTGTTACATCACATTAATTATGTCGAAGTAGCTGGGGCTAGTTTTACCGCGGTTACCTTAATAGGTCCCGTATCAGATACGACTCGTATTTTTTTTGTATTACTTTGTTCATTATTAACAAATTTGGACCAAAATAGGAATTTATACGATATGAAATGTTTTTAGAATAAAATGAGAAAATAATTAAATAAATTCTACATAAAAATGATCTTAATTATTTAAAGCATTTATTTAAATGCTACATAAAAATGATCTAACGCAAAAAATTATAAAATAGATGAAGACTTGGCCATATCTGGTATCTTATAGAAAATTGAATCGTTAATATATGGATCTTATGGAATCGATCGAACGACCATTCGCAAATTACCAAGGCATCATTTACTACTAGATCGCATGTCTCAATAGGGTACGTATTACTGAAAATGGATTTAGTATTGTTCAGGTCAGATTGTCTTTGTGGTCGTATTTATCTTGTTCTATGAGATAGTATTGAATCCAATCAGGCTACGAGATTAATCATTTGTGGGAGAATGAAATGAAGGAGGTATTAACAGATCAGATTATAGTAAAAACCATATATATATATATATATATATATATATATATATATATATATATATATATATATATATATATATATATATAATATATATATATATATATATATATATATATATATATATATATATATATATATATATATATATATATATATATATATATATATATATATATATATATATATATATATATATATATATATATATATATATATATATATATATATATATATATATATATATATATTTCCAAAATTTGTATAGTCACACATATAAATTATAGTAGATGATATGATTTATTAACTGCAATCAATATTTTGATGGAGCCTATGTAATATGCGCCCAAACGACCATTTGGCATTTTTTTTTCTTTGAAGTATTGATATTTTTTGTTATTATTTAGATTATTTTACATAGCAATTATAATAAAAAAAAATTTATTGTATAGTTTAATCTCGATTTATCACGTATATGTATATCATATATTTCTCATATCTATCTAGACACACTGATAAATCCCATAAATACAAGCTATAATTGGCAAATGAGGAACAAGTTCTACTTGTTCTTGACTAGGGCTCTCTAGGGCTTGACATTTAGATACCTTTTATGATACGCTTCTCATACCTATGTGCCTATGTAACATTATTAATTAATTATTTATTAATCTGCTTCGTCTTTTGATACTAGTCTATCAAATCGGTGAAGATCTGGCAACTACAATGCTGTGCTACAACTTTAGTTATATAGCTATTTTAAACCATAATAGATCAACAGTACTTTTTATCTCTACCACATTTCATTCTATTTTTGATTGGAGTGATGCGATTTTCATCTCGTGGCAGCAAAAACATTTTTCCTGTGACGTTGACCCCAGATATAAGTACTTAGTTTACCTTTCAGTTACTGTTGTAGTTAAATAGATTAAAAAACTTGGCTATCTAAAAGTATAACTTGACTTTGCTAACCTTAAAGTAAATAATTATTCTTAAAAATGAACTTAATTCACACAGAAGCAAAAAAAGGAAATAACATACATTTTATATAACACTTATAAATTATATAATTTTATAGCAAAATGTACGAAATATGTGTCTGTAGAGAATAATAAAAATGTTTATAGGAAAAAAAAGAAACCACTTCGTTCTTTCTAAAACAAAAAAAGAGACTATAAACGGTTAATTTACATATTAAAAAAAAAGATTCAATTTTACATATAAAATTAAAATATTTAAACACAGGCAACATCAAAGCAAATACGATTGCAATATACAAATTGCTTAATACGTAGCAATGTCCCATCGGAGTACAATGTAACATAATTACTCGACGTGAGCCTGCGTGCTGCTACTGATGTTTGCATCGGTTCTGATTGTGAGCAATTGAGTTAACATCTGTACTTCCAGGTGCTTGCTAGGTAGTTGCTACGTGACCGTTATTTAATAGTAATTGTAGCATTTAGTTTATATTATGGTGTTGTAATATGTTATTTTATTATCATTATTATTATTAGTACAACTTCATGCTGTATCCTGCACATAGCAGGATAGGCAGAGGGAACTGAAGGTAGAAGGAACCTAGTGTTAAGACACTTCCCGCCTTTTGAGTGGCGGATCTCAACGCCGCATTGTGCCTTGTTGCCAGAGCGAAGAAAATGTAAATTCCCCCGTTAATTAAGATTAAATTAAAACCCCGTCGGGCTTACAGGCAGACGCTGTGCCTCAGCGATACGACGATCCTCATTATATTTATATTTTCTAGTAAAAAAAAATAAAATCATTTAAAATATTATATTTAATTGTATTATATCTACAAACTTTCAACTTTTATAATTATGTATAATTAATACGTTAATTTGTACACTGTAGTGTCTCATTAAAAACACTGTGTGTTGCGTGACAGAAAGAAAATATTTGAAATATATTATTATTATAGTGGAGTTCATTTTCATAACTCAACAATCTGACTGCCTGAATTGACTAGAAATAGGTACTATCTGTACGCGTCTATTTTCGATGTAAAGCGTAAACCAGAAGTAGCTGGGTTGGTTTTATCTATATTTACCGATATTTTATAGATTTTTTGATTTTAGTGACAATACCACATTAAAAATAAAAAATCGAAATAAAAAAGTTAAAATTTCTACAGTAATTTTTTTATCAGTCACTTCGTCCGAGATAGTCTCCGGAACAGATGAACGAATTCTTATGGAACTTTTGAAATACAAAGGTCATGGAGCATATATGAATTGCCAAGGGATCGGCATTTACGCGGGAAGAGCCGTGTTTAACCGCCCGAATAAAATATTGCATACCTATTAAATGATAATTTTAATTTGCTTATTAATTTATACAATTTTTCATTATTTTTCTTAAGCCTAATTATTTGAAAGGAAAAAATATACATGCATATAAATAAGTATTTCCTTGAGAATGAGTAGTAAATCCGAGAATATCGATTAGGCATGCCTGCCTGCCGTGACCGATCTTGACACAATCTTAAAACCAACAATATTTTTATGTTCGCTATAATATGCCAATAATATATTAAACACAATGTATGAGTTATTTAAATAAGTCCATTATTACATTGAAAGCACGTTAAGAACACATTTCTCGTAAAGTAACAAAGGTTTGAGGAAGTATATATATATATATATATATATATATATATATATATATATATATATATATATATATATATATATATATATATATATATATATATATATATATATATATATATATATATATATATATATATATATATATATATATATATATATATATATATATATATACATACGTTTTACGTATTTGAGTGTAAAATATGTAAATGACATTCCACAAATTTATCTTTACGTACGTACCTTACCTTAGTTAATATTAAACTATTATCATGCAAAACACGAGAAATAAAAAGACACCATTAAAAGTATTTTGAACTTTCCTATTTAAATTGAGCGCTCAAACAATGAATATTTCTCCTACTACTTTGTCCTGCTGATAGGAGAAGCCTACCGACGCTCTTAAAAATCAAATGCTACTTGGTAGTAATAAATTGGTTATACGCTATCATATTTTAGTCACTGTGTGGCAGTATTACAAATTATATATAAAAATACTACGTCATTAAAAACCATACGCATTAGGTTATGTAATTTTAATGTTAGTTACTTAAAACAAACTAGAATCAATTTAACATATATTCTCGGTAAAAAAATTAAGCGAAGACTTCAATGTCGTTATAAAGAGAGTCGTACTTTACAATGTATTTGACAAGCTTGAAATATCAGTCAAATTTAATATTGGTCAAGTGCGAGTAGTACTCGCGCACTGAGGGTTCCGTACCTGTTTCATGATTGTAGGTATTCCGCTGAAAAATATACTGTTTACAAAAATTAACAAACCTTAAATTATGGTTGTATGCACGCACTCATTTTGTATGAAATGAACTAAAAAAAACTGTTTTAAATTAATAAATTATCAATTTGGAGGTTTTTATTAATAAATGCTGTAAGTTCTCACTTCTCGTCAAATCTCATAAGTCTAGGTCAATGGAATACAACTAATAAGAGTCGACGAACTTGAATATGCGGTCGTACTCATTTAGTATAAATGAACTACAGTATACGTTTGTGCTGGTTTTTTTTCTTTTCTGGGATATTCTTCTCTCTCAAATTTAATGATTCAAGATCACCGGAAAGAAAAGATGCAATCCCGTTGACTTAGAAGTTTGATTTTTTCTGTGCTTCGAAAGGTGACTGACTTAGACTGATTCAGCTTGATTCTTCCGCGTGATTTGGGGTAAATGTCTTGGTACACAAACAGACAAACAGACGGACAACACAGTGATCCTATAAGGGTTCTGGTTTTTCCTTTTGATGTACGGAATCCTAACAGTGTTTGTTAACTAAAATTGCAAAGCAAAGTGCAAACAGACTAAAAACATGGAAATGTACTTATAGAATTTACTATTCAAGCGACTTCATGAATGCAAGGCCTGCATTTAACTTGGCAAGTTTTCAGCATAATTGTAACTCGAGCACTGATTACAAATTAGTTCAAGTGTAGCAACAAACACTAGCGCTATAACACTTGCCATCTTTATATATATATATATATATATATATATATATATATATATATATATATATATATATATATATATATATATATATATATATATATATATATATATATATATATATATATATTCCACGTGAAGTATATTATTACTATACGTGCAATGGATATAACAGCTTAAATTAAAATTCCACATTTTGTGCCAATATTAAACCGCAATACCTTCGTTTTGCAGTTGGAATCTGCCTGTCTGAATATACTAGCAATGTTGAGATTGAATATACCTAGTAATAAAATGCTAGATAAATGCCAGAATGCAATTTATCTAGATGTATTATTTAATACAAAGTTTTATTCAATCTTGGTTATCCACATGAACATGTTATATGTTAAGAGTGAATATATCGGTGTGACGGAAATACTCTTTTCATATCGTTGTCTCTGTTCATAATAACAGTATGCAACCAATTGTAATGTACTATTCATTTTGTTACAGAATGTGCAACTTGGTGAACCCAGGACAATATAAAGTTCAATCGATTATGTGATGTGAACAGTATGAGCAGGTGGTTGGCGATGATGACATTGGTAGTGGTGGTGGGGGCGGTACGGGGATGGGACTGTGTATGCAACCCTAGGGAATGTGAGGCGTTGGAGCCAAGTGGTTGCCCAGGACTGGGCATCGTTGTATGGGATCCTTGCAGGTGAGTGAAAGTTAGAAGATTAAGGAGGAGAAAGTAAGTGGCCAATGTATGACCACATGCTGGCCCCTTTATCATACCAGTAGTGAGCCAAATAGTATTAGTAAGATTTTTTTTTTACTTTTGTAACTTTTTACAAGTAATGATTTTTGATTTATATTCCTGTGTAAATATGTTATTAGTAGATCATATTATCATCATAGATCCAATTATGATATTTAATTTGTTTATATACTCTACTTCTATTCTGTTAAGTCCCATTTGATATGATACGAGTAGTTTAAAAATATGAGAGCAAATAAACTTGTTTGTTATTAACAAAACTCTGCAAACTAAATTATAACATAACCCAAAATAATCTCAAGGTGATATTTTTCTGTGCCAATATTATTATTTTATGCAAACGATATAGGAAGCAGCTCCTTATAGATACTTTCCAAAGTTTTCGTTATTAGTTTCCGCGCATAGAGCAAGCCATTTATACAAAGTTCCTCGTGAACTTCAAAATAAAAGTTGGAGCTAATGAAATTACGTAGTCAGCAGAACTTGTTATTTTAAAAGACTTACTGGAAAGTATTTTCTGAACACCTCTTTTAATAACATTTTAAAGGTAGGAGGTACATGATAAAGGTAATATTGGAAAAGGGCTATGATGACGCAGTGATGGATAGCATGTGACTGTAAGCAGTAAGGGTATATATCCACTAAGGGTTGTATTATATTTAAATTATTTTCAATACCCAGCTCTGGTAGAACAAATCCGGTACTACGCAGCATAAGGCTGAAAAAAAATAATGACTAATGACAAATGAAATGTTGTGGCATACTTAGATTTGATTTAGATTGTAGTTTTTGTAGGTTAATCTCATAACGTTATCTATGTCGCAAAATTAACGATTCATAATTTTTTTTATATTTTTCATAATTTTTTTTTACATTATTATACGCAAAGACGGTTAGTATATTGTAGATAACAAGGTTTTCTCGAAACGCCATAATCAACAGATGAACTGACTTGAAACAAGTTTAAATTTTGACCCTTCATAATTGTTTGTGTGCGTCTTAGATTCAAAATGTCTATTCATTGGTTCAAATGAATTTACCTATTAGTTGGAATAAAAAAGAAAAAAATCAAACTGCAGCTCTATACAAAAATGTCAGCTCTAATTGCTTCAAAAGCCTTCAAAGTGGCTTGTTAGCTATTTATCAATGTTAATGAAGAACAGGTAGTCTGAAATTATAACCTAATTGAAAATAATACGCAAATTTTTCAAAATAGGCCAAACAATATATTTATATATAAATAACTTTATTTTTATCTTACAGATGCTGCAAGGTGTGTGCGAGAACGCTCGGTGAAGACTGTGGCGGATTTCAAGGCACATGTGAACCGGGCCTAAAGTGTTTTGAAGGCTCGTGTATACCTATAACGTGAATAAACTTACAAATTTACTGTCACTTGTATTATATGTGTATAGCAATGTTAGGACATGAGACATATCTTCATTATAGCCAACAAAAGGACCAGCATAAAAGGTACGAAACCAAGAAGATAAGGTCAAAGATTGACAATAAATTATTCAAGTGAGTTTTTGGGTTGACTACAGCGTGGCTATATTTAAGGTGAAATTTTCGTTCTTGAGAATTATTTTATAGATATTTATATAAGAATCTACTGATGGAACTTGATTAAAATAATTTCGTTATGTTTCTATCTTAATAGCTTACCAAATAACTCTGTCACTATGAATGTTTTAGCTTTTGAACTTAGACAAGTATATTTGATATCAAATCTTAAGAGAAATGTAAATGGTAGTGATAAGAAAATACGTTTAATCGTGGCTACTGGGGTAAATAGAGACGCTTGCCACTACTTGAGATAATTAAGTCCTATTATTTACTTACAGATCAAGTGGCTCACGAAAATGAAACCCGATGCTAAGTTAGAATTCGCAGAAACCAAAAATTTAATTTATTCAAAAGGACTTGTCGAATTGTATGATAAATATTTAACATAATTTCATCAGATTTAAATTAATTATTCTACCTTCTGTAGACGAGTACGCGGCTCAGCCGAGCAGATAATTATCAAAACGTTTATATATAGTTTTGCTAATTGTTAAGACAAAATGTGATTCGCTTATGTTTTATAGCATGTTCGTCTTGAAAGAAATATTTTTTAAATAAAATTTGTATGCTAAAATAAATATATATTAACACTTTATCTAACTGACATATTGTAATACTGCTTTATACATGAATAAGTTTCATGAAAACCAAACAAGCAGAAGAAGTCATATAAAACGTGTACCTTGGAACAATTTTCCTGTAGTTTTCCTTGTATTTCGATTTACTTTATAAAAATGTATAAAAATTGTAATTATAATTAATTATATATCTATAATTATTTCTGTGTGCTTCCAGGTTACGAGTAGACTTAAGTATAATATATTCGATATTACTGCATACGTTGTACTCTCTAGGTCTGTAAATATTATCCGAATAGCATTTTTATCTGGTAATAAGTACTTTTAAATACATTCATGTAATCGAATTACTATGAAATCGGATATTCTGATCGATACACGTTTGGTGAAATATACGTTATAGAAAATTGAATTAGTGTTATCCATTTTTAGTGCATGCTACGCTGTTTACATAATAAATATTAAAATGTGTTTATGTACATATAATGTATGCATTAATTCAGAATTATGTTTTGTGTAAAAGAATTTTTTTTTTCTTATATGAAATAATTTACGCTTTTATTCTTCACTTGTCGCCTGAATTCGATTCTTGACGTGTTGACTGGTAGAGAAAAATGATAATAATTTGCTCGCCGAGTTGGGGGGGGGGGAGGTGGGGGGCTAAGTTAATTGAATAAATCAAAATAAAGTGTCACTTTGCTGTGAAATACAATACATATATACGAATACACAGTACGATAAATATATTTTATTCATATGTGTTATAATTTTTTATATATGTAATAATCTAAAGTGAATAACAATTGTATTTTATGTATTAATATACCTACGAGTATAAACTAACAATTGAAATTAATATTAAAGTGAAATAAGCTTTTGTAAAACTATTACAATTATAATCCATTAAATCGTCTTAGAACAAACTGTATAAATAGCATATTTAAAGCTACTTGTTAATTGTGCACACATTGATAATTAAATAAGTTAAACATAAATTATTTTTTTTTATTTTTAATTAATTCTGTATTATTTAATACCCTGTATATTATGAAAAAAATGATTTCCATACTATTAATGTTTTAAAGTCATAATATTTTTTTTTTTCCTATAATCATAGCTTTTTCAGAATATTAGAATATTAAAATTAAAATTTATTATATTGTTTCTCTATCTCTCTCTCTATATATATATATATATATATATATATATATATATATATATATATATATATATATATATATATATATATATATATATATATATATATATATATATATATATATATATATATATATATATATATATATATATATATATCTATATACAAATATTGAGTGACGAAGTACAACGCCGCATCTTTTCTACTCAAGCGAAGGACCCACGATCGTCATGTTTGTTGGCATGTGTCATTTTTAGCCACGATCACCTTTACCAACTGTTCTTCTTGTTTTATAAAATGTATGTCAAATTATTTTCATTAGAAATAAGTTTTTACAGACTACACTACTATATTACTTTCTACAGTCCTACAGTTCGCTAAAAGATCTTTGCCTGTCTAGTATTGTTATCACATTATTTGAATTTTGGTTCGTTTGAGAAAGGAACTTGGACAGTAGAGGAGAGCGTTAATGCGAATCTAAAAGAGCACAACGAAGGCTATAATTAGTGTGCACGAGTTCCTTATCCTGCTTTGAGTTCCTTACTCTGGAACTTCATCTGTCTAGCACCTGCAAGGAGAATTCATGCAATGCTAAAAACTTTTTTCTCTACAACTGGTATTCAATACAAAACTCGTATTTTGGTTATTAATTAACATGCAATATGCTTGAAATAAAATAATTTCCAAAATATATAAAACGTTAAGTTAGGTTTAGTAGTAGATATTTTTGGAGATGATTTCCTTAAAAACTTTATGTCGAAAACGAATAAGCCTAGCCATTCCATTTACATGCGGAAATTAAAGAAGTTCGAACAAAAAGTATAGGAATTTTATGTGCCAAGTTAGATAAGTACCTATATTTTTATTTAACTGTGGAATTCTCATTTTAATAAGTTCGTAAGTCGTTGCTTACGAAAAATAATTGATGAAATTATTTTTCTGAACTGGTTATATGGAATTTCGAATGGTATAATAAATAAAATGCTATTAAAAGCTATTAATAAATTTTAATGCTAAGGATGCGTTTCAGTACATCAGCTTCACGCTTTATCCCTAGCGAGGTAAAGTGGGCCAGAGAGAACGGAGAGTACGGTACGGTCTCTACATACCTCTTTCCTCTTTCTCATCCTTTTCATACAAGCTGAAGAATCCTTATACTTTTTACGTGATCTTCCAGTATCCTCGTAGGTCAACTGTATTCTACCTCACTACATCAGAACTTAAAGTTTAATACTAAAAAATATATGCACAATGAACAATTACTTAGATTACCCCGTTCTGTTAAGGCAAAGTGCGACGATGATTTTCGCAACTTAACATGAAGTACTTGGATCTCAAATTTGGGCGGAATACGGAGAACGGAGTGTTTTGATACCAAATTCTCTCGGTATATCCTTCTTTATGCAGGATAAAGCGTGAAGCTGGAATAAAAATAATACTGGTATTTTTTTTTTTTTAAATACTATTTTTTTTTCATTTTCCTATCTTATATTAGAGAAATAATTTCTGAAGTAGTACGTTTTTCAAGATATTCTAAATACCGGTAAGAATTTATCATTGCTTTGGAAGCCTTTTATAATAATCACTGTCTTTTCCAAGCCAAAATTGAAGTAACCTTCAAACTGTCACATTTACAATATTATAAAAGAAATATGAATAAAGACGTAAAATTTGACTATCAAATTCCCCCTCATTCGAATTGGAAGCCGTCCAAAGAAATAATCAGGACAAGAAAAGAGAGCTGCACGTTATGAATGCTAACGCGGTATGAAAGCCCTACGCTTTATGAATTATTGCGTTTTTATTATAATTTATGAATATAATTGAATTCATATAAACTTTATTGATAAGAGTACTGTAATTTCTTTGATATAGCACCAGAAAAAATATATCTGCCACGAATATAGGAATACATAAAAAATTAAACTTAAGATAAAAAAATATTACTCATACTAATATAAACACAAAGATGTATAGCACAAAATATTGATATATTATATTTTTTTGTATAGAACCTTGGGTCAAAACGCTCTCCATTATCCCCTTTCCGCCCAAATTCCTGACACTATGTGTTTTATGGCGGAGTTCAACACCTAAAACACAGTCTTACTAAATTAATATAATATATAAATCTATCTATATATTTTATAAGAAATATTGATAAGGAATAATTTAGCTTAGCTACTATACTGAATGAAGTAAAGCACTATTTTAAGAAGCAAAATCTTCTCAGAAATATAGAAGTTATTTTCTTTCAGTTAAAACACATTAGGTAACTAAAATTAATTCTACTTAGGAAACGTTTGTACGAAATGAAATATAAATTGTTCCACAATTATACCTTCCGCAATAGGTTCACTGTGCTTTTTGAATTGTAGTTCACAAACAAAAGTTAGTGTTCGTGCAAAAGCATCATTAAGGAAATTCTTTAACCGCATTACGGTAACTAAGAGCAAGGTCTGTTATTGTTACTTATACAGTTTATATGAAAATTTTCCTTTCACGAGCGTAGCGGCAACATGAAAGCTAATTTCATTTTAATGACCTTAGCCGGGGGACTTTCTATCTCGCTCGATTAACTCGCCCGAGGTTTATTATCTGAGGACCTTATTTTGTTTTTTTTATTTTAAATTTATATTAATATATTTGTAAAGTACAAGGGTTATGATTTTTACGTAGTTATTTTTATTGTAATTAGTTTTGGCTACGGCAACCTACGGCTACGATTGATCCTGTTTTGTATGAATATCTTAACACGAAGGAAAGGACCGCACCTCTTTGACATTGTCCACATATTAATTAAATTTAGAATATATTTTGAGCGAAACTGCAAACATGTATAATTGGGCTTAAAGAAAAACAGTTTTAAAACTTTTCAATTAATAAGCTTCAATAAAATTAACATAATTTATTTAAGTTATAGTAAGTTCAAAAATAAAGCCAAGCCAAAATGTTGTAATATTATGAACAAAATAATATATAAGTACTACAATGTAGGCAATTTACGTACGCATCAAAGTTTTTACCAAATTTTAGGAAGTAATATAAAAATTGTCGAACGTAGCAAACCCTCTTAGATGTCGCGCCCAAGTAAATAAGCGCACGTGAGTAAACTGCGTGACGTAATCTCAACATTGCATAATGACAGATGAACCCCATGGCCGTATATCGTCACGGCAAAGCACTTATGTAATATTGTTGAACTCTATCGCTACAAAGTAATATGTCGGTCAAAAATTAAGTTTACAAATTTGTACATTTTTTCGGTCATTAGTACGATATATGTTTTTGTTATCTTCGTTAATTTCCTCAACTGTTCTTACATAGATCGTTTGAATTTTCTTCCAATTTCGTATTTTTAAAGATATCTCATATTATTCGAGAGCGAAATCCAATTCTTTATTACGTTGAAGAAACAGACCCTTGTGAGATTTGACTTATCTACTAAAGCTTTTTGTGAGTCACGCTCCAACTACTCAATAATACGAATATGCGCCATATGTACATATCTTTACAATTTTACTCCAGCTGCGTGCGTAAAATTAAACTGTTGTAATAACTGCAAACAAGAACTTATGTCGAACAATCGACATTGCAACCTATTACGACGCATCGTAAAAAATTATTTCTTTGCTACGCGAGTGACTTTCCTCGTTACCATTTCTATATTACTAGCGACCCGCCCGCAGCTTCACCTGCTTAAACTACACTGTTACATATTTATTTGAAAGTAAAGTGAATTGCATTCGTCTATCTCGAATTGTAGCCTATGGTCTACTACGTTATTGTGATACAGCTTGTATTACTGAAAAATGTCATCTAAATCCGTCCGTTTTGAGTGAAATCGGAACAAACTCTTACATTTATAATATTAATCGGATATATGTTTATATTGTTCCCTTGGGAAAAAAGTAGCTTATGTGTTAATCCAGACAATAATCTACCCCTGTTCCAAATTTTGCCATTCAACACGCAATGCTTGGGAACAGAGTGTCTTAACAGTAGGTTACTTTGCTAACCCTGCTATGTATGGGATACAGCGTGAAGCAAAACAATAAATTAAATAACGAAATATCTATTACCAATGTCGTATTTTATAATTATTTAAGTTTTGTTTATATTTTTGTTTAATTTTTTCAATAATTATTTACTTTTACTTTGAAATTCTTATATTATATTTCCATAATGGTATTTTTATTTAAAAAAAACTGAAACGCAAAGTCAATATAATTTTATATTTTTCAAACAGATTTAAAAAATCCATTTTATTTTCTTTCATACATAAATTCACACAGCGAATGCATTTTCATAGAGATATGAATATTATAAATAATACATTGCTGTGTTTACTGTGAAAATTCCATTACTTGCATGCATTTTTAAATAAAAGTCCATTTTTAATAAATTTGCTTTATTGTTCTTACTTCTGCCTAAAATTCAATAATAAAAAATATTATTATCATAGTTTGGAAATTAACGTATATGCTATTAATAATTTTACCACTAGAGGGGAAAACTAATTTAAACAAAATTTGATTATAATTCCTAATTCGGTTCCAGATCCTGTTAAAATGCATGATGTTATAACGAGCTATAGCTTAATTAACATTATTAGTAAATTTATATGAAATAAAATTATTCATACACAAGTTATTAGATATGGTATGGCAGCGTGTGGCAGCTATGGTAGCTATGGTAGCATGTTCGATTCCCGCTCAAGAGAATAAATTATTTTCACTGTGTTCACCACGGTAAGACAATATGGTGTTCAATTCCGCTATACAAAACGTAGTGTCTCTATGTTCAAGTGGAAAGCGGAAGTGCATTAACATTAAGTTCTAGACCTTACCGTCTATATACGGGATAAAGTGTAAAAATGAAAAAATATATACTATGTATATAAGAAATAGACGTAAGTAATAATGTTGCAACAATAAATTTCCAACATCTATACATAAATATATTGACAAAAATATAAAAAGAAATCATTTTAACATTGTATTCGATTAAATCTTTAAAAAATTACGATATTTTGAACGATCTAACTTAAAAACTAAAACTTAAAAGCACTGCTGTTGCTGTAGTTGTTCTATGCTATATAAATAAATTTAGATACACATATATACATATGTAAAATACATATACTTAGTAATACACTCACAATGAAGCTTATGCTATGTGACACCAAGTATGGCAACATCAATTTCGTGCCAGTACGTGACACCATTAAAAGTCAGAAAACTCGCTTGAACTCCGAAAGCAATATATTCGGAGACTTGCTTAGCCCTCGCGCAAAAGTTTTCTATTTCACGCAACAGGATGGAGTTCGCTGTTCGTATGATGGAAATTCTGATTATATAACTGAAGCCATTAATAAGGAACAAGTGAATAATTCATTTGAAAAAAAAATCCTTTTATAAATATATTACTAGATAATTTTTTAATGACCATTTTAAAGTAACCATTTCATTTATTTAAATTTAAAGCAAGAAAGTTCAGGATATATTTTATAATTAAATGTTCCTTCATTGTGGGAAGTGGTCAAAACTTTATTCGTGATTGTCAAAGCTTAAAATTGCTCTTTATAAAAGTATATATTCGAATATATTCAATATAAATTAAATTCACATGCGTGTGACTTAACTCAAATAAACGTAATCGCTGCATTGTATGAGGCAAATATTTATTTTGAAGGGCAGGAAGATGGACAGCTACAATTTTGTTACTTAGATCAGAGAGACGATTTTTATGCCTCGGAATTTCTAAAAGCGACAATTATGTATCGATAACCTACTATTACATTCTTACAGCGACTGTGCCAAGATAGCAAAGAATACAAATGAACTACAAATATAAAACAGTACAAATTTTAGTAGGCTAGAGATTGAATATTTTTTATATATATAATATTATTCATGAGATTTTCAAACGGATTAGCATTTAAAATTTATCTTCCTTTCAATCTTACAGAAACAATGATTTAATTATTATTCAGAATTTCAGTGATATATTTCTCGAATTGCCTTATTCTAAGCATTCTCAAGAAATCATAATGTTCTTATTAAAGTATTAATATTGTTTTCATATTGCTATTTTATCAATTCACCCATATTATTGTTACAATCTGACCACGAAGAAACGAAATAGTTGTCATAATAACTATCCTGTACTATATCATTGATACATGTCCGGAAGTATTAACAACAAAATAATAGTAACATTATTCTCCAAATTACGACCGAAAACGAGAAAGACATTGATTCGATTTATCCAACTACTTGATTTCATTCGATTATAATAAGTATTTTTTATCTTGGTGCGTCTCCTGTTTGTGCTAGGGTAAGTCTTATAGTATACACAATTGCATTTATCACGATGCAGACACATGAGTCTTTAAAATTTGTATATAAATAACGAAAATAGTTCATAGTTTACCAATGACATACCAATGACATAGTTTACCAATGACATGATAAAGAATATTTTTTAATAAAATTCTAACTTCAAACAACATTACATCTAAAAATACAGTCTATCTAACTTAATTAATGTGTAATTTAAACAATTTCCTTTAACTTTTGACGCAGAGACGCCGTAATGATCGTAGTGAAAATATCCAATGTAGAGCTCATAGCGTTAATAGAGGGAATCATACGATGTAAGGGCAAATGAATTAATATATTGGTTTTATTGCAGGGTATATAAAATACCGATCTGGTCCTCCGGCCAGATGGACCGATGATATGAAAAGGGCGGCTGGTAGTGACTGGATGGCGAAAATGAGAGATGGTGCTTTATGACTTAAACTGGGGAGGCCGATTTCCAGCAGTGGACTGCTATAGACTGATGTGTACGTGTGTATTTCTAGTTATGCAAACGACGCTAAGACACAGAATAAAATAATTCAGATGATGCAAGAGATCCGGTGAATCAATGATTTCATGAAATAGCTTGTAAACGCAAATTATATCAGATATTTTTCTACGGTTAAAAAGGATAAATGATACTTTGTAATGTTTCACATAAGAAAAACACTTAAAGAAAACATATTAAAACTGCGTTAAAACAGCGGGATTCAAACCCACGCCTCATTGAAACCGTCCAAGCGCTCTCACTAAGCCATGCGTTTTTCCTCACGCTGCGTCGAAATTCTTATATGCTTTATACAACTTATTACGTTGTTAGCATCTCTGTAGGGAGATTTTTACAAATTTCCACTACCCAAAGATTATTGCAAAGAACAATCATTTGGCAAGAGAGAATGCTATTTTATTAAATATTTTGATGATTTTCAAAGTGTTATGCACACTAAGGATAGAAAAATACTTCGAGAAAACATAAAAATTTTAACGCAGCGGGATTTGAACCCGCGCCTTAACGTAATAAGTTGTATAAAGCATATAAGAATTTCGACGCAGCGTGAGGAAGAACGCATGGCTTAGTGGTCAGAGCGCTTGGATAGTTTAGTTAAAAATTGGTGTAGTTAAAAATCATCAAAATGTTTCACATAAGAGTTCAATTCAAAGCATTTTTTGTATATATACGACACGTGATATAAAAATATTTTTTGAGCTCTTTCTATTTTATTAGCATACATTTTATAGCTGGGTTCCATATCGTGCCAAAGTATTCAAGGATATTTTTTGCAAGAGTATTAAATATAACAATATTGATAATCAAGTCTATTCTCTAGGAATTCGATATTTTAGGCACCATATTCAATAAAAACGAAGAAATTAAGATAAATATGCATATGCACTCAACAAGTACATAAAATTATCAGACCCACAGACACATTTCTCAACTACTCCACGATTTATTTTATCTTAAAATATTTTACATCTGACTTGTTGTTAATTACTATTGACCTAATTTCATAGTTGCGTAATTATTAAAACTTTTGCGTTTGAAAAGGATTGCCTCTTTGGATTGGACACGATATTAAATTTCTTCAAAAGAAGCCAAATTACTTGTCAGGTTTCTGAATATAATTACGAATATTATTTTAAATAAAATTGTTTTAAGCTATTCCCTTACCCTACGCTTTATAATTTTATTTAACACTAGTTTTTACTTGCGGCTCCGGTTGCAGATGCGAATGACACATACCGAGTCTCTGAGGTCACTCTGGTCGTAGGTACGGTGGGTTATCTGGAAACAATTACTATAGCTCTGGTAACAAGACAAAGCGCGGCGTTGAGTTCCGCCACTTAACACGCAATGTTGGGCACTCAGTATTGGGCGGAAATTGGGGAATGGAATGCCTTATAACTAGGTTCCCTCAGTGTACCCTGCTAAGTATATACGGGAACTTGTGTGAAACTTAACTTTTTAACTAAAGCTTTTTAACTAAACTCGCTAACTTGATAACTTATAAATTAAAGTATATATGACTTTAATTTAATATAGTTGATTGTTTATTGGTGACTTATACACATACATAATATATGTGAGAATAACTAAAATCAAATGTAGAACTAAGCTTATGTATTTTTTATAAATACTTTTTTTCCTTGTACATTTTCATAATATATATAAAAAATCAATATTTACATATATAAATTTTACGTTTTATGTAGGTATATATATTGTTTTTAGAAAATACTCTGAAATAACTAAAGATTAAACTTTTACTTTATGTTCTATTCGATAAAGCTTTCACAACCTTATTAAAAATAAAAGTACGTTCTAGTTGAAATACCTAGCTATACGGCCTAATTAATTTTATTATATACTAGCAACCCGTTCGCGACTTCGCCCGCTAGAACTTCATGAATATTTTTTTAATAAAATAAATTTCTTTCACTTAATTGTAGCGCAATTCTAATGATTGCCAATGACTAATGTTCATAATATTTGAATACACACATTAGAATTTTTGATTTTTTCAAACTAAATTATACGACGGTCATACATACAAAGATTCAGATGCAATCTTCTTTGAAACTTGAGGCCATTCTACTAGGTGCATGAGTGACTGTTTTTTTAAAGCTTTATATCCTTTTTTTAAGAAATTTATTAAAAAAATATTGTATATATTATCACCATATTTTAAACTGATATAATTTTTTTTTATTTACATTCCGATTTAAATAAAATAAACACAAAGTATGAGTGAAAGTGAGAGCTATATAAATCAGTTCAAACATTTTTGAAATTAGCGTGCACAAATGCACAGACAAAAAAAACATTAAAACAATGTTATTTCAATGGACATTAGTTCTATAACATTGATAAACGCCCCAATAATATTGTCTTTTTAATATATTCCATGTACAGACAGCGTTCAGTTACATTTTATTTATATTTATTGATATATTTAATGAAATTATGCTAGACGGAATTTATTCGAACGAATAATTTAAGCAAAAATTTGAGCATACCGTAAAATTATATACATAAAATAGAATGTTCAATACTTAGTCATTTTATGTTTGTCCGCTACAGAAGTTATGTCTTGCGCATTACTCAGACTCGTTACTAAATTTTCTGCATAAATTTGAAATTACCATAATATTGTATATAATCATAAAATTCTATTTTGTAACTCCTCAGAAATTTATTTTTTATAAATTTTTATTTTCACAAATATATATGGTTTTTTTTTTCAATTAATAAATAGTGCGAGATATGCGCGATTTTTTAATTTGACAGATAGAGCATAGAGAAAATTCTTATGCTTTCTCCATAGTTGTTTTGTAAAAGGCCATCTTGCCGCAGACTTGAAGCGTTTGACTATAAGCACGTTGGTTGTAGATTCGACCCCTAATCAGTGCAATTATTATTTTCACATGACCACTCTGGTATAACAAATTCAGGCGTTAAATTGCGCCAGTCACTCAATAAAACGTATATTATATAACGACGTGACGCAAGTGAAGTGTTAACTAGGATCTCTCTGCTATACGAACACAGAGCTTAGTTGAAAACAAAATAATTATGCTAGCAAATAAATATTCTTTCAATTTGCGATTTTGAAAGCAATAAATGAATTTCTATTGTACTCGATGGTATAGAGAAAACTTCAATTAAACATAAAATGCAATCAAAATAGCGTTAGGTCGTGTTATGAACTTGTTGAATATGATGGTTTTCATCTATTATATATAGATATACTTATATAATAGATATACTATATGTATGTAGAATGAAACAATATGAAAAGACAACTAGGCAGATTTTGTATGCAACATATAGATAATTTAAAAATAGAACAAGTTAAGATATTACATCGTTTGTGAATTGAATGGTGGAACTGGACTGTCCAAGATGTGTTTTCATTTAGAAGCTGTTTCGCTGCTCCTCAAGGAAAATAATTTAAAAATACATATTGCCCCGAGTAAGAATTGAACCCATAGCTCTCAGCAAATAAAAACAAACACTTAATTTTAAATACATATATACAAAATAACGGACAGTGTAGAAGTGTTCAGTTTGTTTGTGGTAAGCAATTTTCGTGTCTTGTTTGACGTCCGGGCGGCCGATTAACAGCGTAATCTGCTCCATCTCTGATCTACTTGCATTAAAGGATTAACTGTAGCAACATGTGGTAGATATACGCTCTGCTTATTGTAGGTATTATATGTAAGACTACCTACCTACGTAAGACTATGTTTTATTTATTTTGCATATATTTATTGTACAAGGCCACAGAGGCATAGTTCATAAACGCTTAACTAAGCGATGGTTTCGAGTTCATATTAATCTTGGACGTATTCACATTTCTTTTAATAATTTAATTTCTCGATTTTGTAATTCAAAATTAGTCGTTCAATATTTCTAATAAAATGTAATTAACTGGAAGAGCGGGGAATGAAGTAATATGTCATTGGCTTCGTTAGTTCTGAGAAATTCATAAATATAAGGCCATAGAAATGTCCTGACATTTCTTAAGTTAATTATCTTTATTATAACAAAACTTAAAATTAAATGAATTCTATTTAACTTACCAGTGGTAAATAAAATGTGAATAACTTACACGAGTACACATATTTGTCTAATAAATATACTTTATAAAAATAAATTCCATATAAACTATAACTGTAATAAGTGTTAAATAAAAAATAAAACAATAGTATAAAATGTAATACTCGTGGCTTATCACGTACTAAATACGCTTCAATCTTTCAAATATAGTTATTACAACACGTATCGCAAAGAAGCAAAGCTTGGAATAAAATAAAACACAAATATAACGTGGAGCGTGTCGTGGTTTGCAATAAACAGTGGCAGAAATAAACTAAATCATTTTTGAGTACCAATATATGTAAATAGATTGCAGCCACAGATTTCTAGTACTAAAGTGACCTTAGAATTTGTCGCAAATCGCAAAAAATATTATTTAATATCAAAAATATACGTACAGTGTTTGAATAGAGATTAAAATTGAATATTTAAATGTAGCTTATGTTATTTCAAAGCTAGCTTTGAAAATAAATAAAAAATATTGAGCTTAAACTCAATGATTATCACTGACCAATAAGTTGTATCAGTGCGTTCTGTAGATGTTGAATCATACAATTAAATATCGCTACGAATGTTACTATTAATTTTTTTTACCAGCTCTTAGTACGTTGTGATAACGGTTATATAATTTTGTTTGCCGTGATCTTCAGTATATTATCAAGTTAACATACCTCAAAAGCTGTTTTAGTGAAATTCGTTTAAAAATACTATTATATAATATATAAAACCCTGAAACACATAAAATCCATTTAAAATGTTTAAGAAAATAACTCTAGGATATATATATTGTCTATGTAACTAAACAATTTAAGTTTAATGTGGACACTTGTACTTCTATATAATAAAAATATTTGTACTTCTTTATAATTCCAGAGAACATATTTTCAAGATTCTACTTAACTTTAGGTCTACAGAAGTAAGTCGAAAATAGATCCCATAATTTCATATATATATATATATATATATATATATATATATATATATATATATATATATATATATATATATATATATATATATATATATATATATATATATATATATATATATATATATATATATATATATATATAACTGTAGTTTGATAACAGTTACATAAAATTCGTTAGGATCATTGAAAATTGAGATTTTTGTAGTATAATGGGACGGTATATGCATTTCCCTTCTCAAGTGAAGTATGACCTTTGACTAGGTTGACCATATTTTATAGGAGTACAAAAATCAGGTGTCTCGTAAATCTTATGCCGAATTAAAAGACAATATTGCTGGTTGACATGATGAACATTCTATTGTGTATTTCCTTTATACATACATATATGAATAATTGGTTAAGCTGGAGATAGTGCCACCAGGTGGTGGTGGTATAACTGGCTAAAATTTCAATAACAACGATAGGCCAATGAAAGTAGTATAAGATGGGTCTTAAAGTTAACCCAATCGAAATTGCGAGCAGCAACTAGTCGTTATTATACATTATGTGAGTAAATAAATCATTTAAAATTAAATTTTTAGCTTTCGAATCACAGCCTAATTTCCCTGCTCATGAAAGATGAAAAGCTTATTACATAGCCATATGTGAAGTAAAGTTTACTCCCAACGGATGAGAGACCAGTTTAAATAACTCCACACATTTCAGTTATTTCTAAAGTGTATTCTCATAGTACGTAGTACTAATTACCTGAATATTATTATATGTATATTATAATGAATTGTAGTTTTGTTTTGATTTTAGGCACTTAAGAAATAATATATTTGATATAAAAAAATCAAGTCAATTCCTTTTTTGGAAAAAAACAGAACTCTTATTAGTACAACAAAGTGGTCCTTGAGGATCACTTTGTAGTCCGTCGGTCGTCGGATTTGTTTGTCTATTGTCTGTCTGTTTATCCGTCTGTCAAGACCATTTTATTGAAATCACATAGAATCAAGCTGAAATTAATATGAAAGATCCAAATCAATAACTTCTTGAGGCACAGAAAAATCAAACTCTTTTTTAACGATTTCATTTTCAGTTTTGAATACTTACTTTAAATCAAAATGGTCGTTACATAATTGCAATCAGATAAAGTATCTATCTCACTACAAGTATATATATACGTCAGTACGCATTTGATCAATATTATAAAATAAGGTTTACTTTGCATAATTTATTCAGACACCATACATATGTATCGACAAGTATCACATAATCAAAAATATATAAAATTATATATTATATACAAAGATATGTACTAATTTGTTTACAATAACGTAAAAATCATAATAAAATTCAAAACACATTCAATTAGTAGATTAAAAATAACTCGTAAGTAAAACACTGCTGTCTGTATGTGTATAAACGTTTGTAATTTTCAGCATCCATTTAAGCTTGCTTATAAAATGAACAATAGCTTTGTTAAATTATGATCTCCTTTGTTATTATTTTAATCATTAAAGGGGTCGCGATTTTGACTCAGTTTACGCTTAGCCGGCTTAATTCTGGATTTTCTATGGTTTATGGCAGGCTGTTGTTGAATTATATTTTAACACATGATTTCATTCCATAGGATTACTATACATGCATACATGTCCTTATCTTGCATTATGTGTGTCTATATGGATACAAGTGTACCTATAGAGGTACACTTGTATCCATATAGATACACTCGTACATAGGTACGAGTATATCTCTCCGTACAGAGCTATTTGGACATTTTTGTAGCATTACAGTATGGGTAGTGGTGATCAACGCCGCAAACTGAAACTAATTTTAATAAATATATAAATAAAGAAATCTGTTTCAATTTAGTGTTGTGCAACATATAAGCTCCCTCTGGATATTTATGTGGCCGTAGCATGTCATCTTCCTATACATTGTCACTGTCAAAGCTATGACACCAGTTAATAATATTTATTGAAACTTAACACTCAAAGAGCACTTTCAAACGTCAACCGACTTACCCGTCTGAGTTCAGATCGAGTTTCGAGATGCTGGAGCCCCATTCCAGTTAACGAACTTGTCAAAGAGATGTTTTAATTACGCGAATCGTCGGTTACATGATTCGGCCAAGACGGCTGGATTGTTTATACATTTTTATGAAAATATTTCTATAACATTTTTCTATTTATTTATAATTATTTGAAATTTACGTATATAGAACTACTAAGAATATTGCGATTTAGTGCTGTCAGAGGATTTTACAAAGGATAGACAATAATATCTGATATATAACCAAAGGATACTATTTAAAAACAAGATAGAAGAATAAAGCTATTTACCACTAGATTGGGGACGTGGCGCGGCGGCACAGCGTCTGATTATAGAACGTGGCGATTGTGAATTCAAATCCCGCTTGAAGAATGAATTATTATTATTTTCTTTAAGAAGTTCCGCCACTCAACACCCAATGTCTCAAAGGATGGAAAGCGGAGAACGGAGACCTACCACAAGGTTCCCTTTGCCTACCTTGCTATACGTGGGATACAGCGTGGAGCTGCTTTAATATATTTTTGAATTAATAAAATTTTACTTCTTTGGCCATACATACCCATCCGATAAGAAACCGGATGGGTATATCAAGAATAGTGCTGATCATGGTTCCAGAAAAGTGTATTCTAAAGAGTATTCGTAAAAAAACTTTTAATTACTAAGGTTAAGTTTTTCAGGCACTACAGCTTTGTCCACCATGACACGTACAGTACGTTGTTATACAGAGTATAGTACTTCTATTTTTCAAATTTCTCATTTGTCATCCTTTCTACTGCATGTCAAAATAAACTGCTTTAATAAAAAATATGTACATATTATGTTTACTTTTATGTTTACAGGTACATGAATATATAGACACATATTTTAAACCTCAAATTATTTTTAAATTAACATAATTTCTATCAAAAAATACACAAAACATATGTAACATTATTGTTGAACACTACAAAATTAATCCATAGTTGCAAAGTGACGTAGCGTCTAAATTACAGTTCCACGATATCACAGGGGTTGGGGGTTCAAATACCAGTGTTATTCCTACGCTGCAACGTTAGACATTAAGAACATGCTGGAAAAATATAAATGAAAAATAATTTAAAAATAATCAAATAGTGCTGAATTCCAGTTATGCCTCAACCAAATTATCGAAGCTATCAAAAACCAAAGCTCTGCAAACCTTTCCGAAACGACAAAAGCTCTGCAAACCTATCCAAAACCACCAAAACTCTGCAAACCTGTCCAACTAAAACACTCGACAGTAGCAGAGAAACAAAAGTAAAAGCTAGTCAACTATCTGACTGAATATTTCCAAGGCCGTGATAT
Organism: Dione juno; assembly: GCA_037127375.1. Lineage (NCBI taxonomy): Eukaryota > Metazoa > Arthropoda > Insecta > Lepidoptera > Nymphalidae > Dione > Dione juno. The sequence goes on along the minus strand of JAXRJS010000021.1, from coordinate 534,815 downwards.
CGGCGCGTACATACAACCTAATTTAATTTTAATGACCGGAAGATATGATACAATCTCGCTCGATTCGCTTGAGCTATGGTTGTTATCTTAGCGAGGCATTTTGAATAATTTTCAGACTTCCTTTTGAATTTCAAAAGTATTTAACTTCTCTGTAAATTATATTTAAATACATAAATTATGCGTATGAGCATAATTGTGTTGTACTTAACTTTATATATTTTTATATGGTTGCAATCAAAAATACAAAAAAAGGATATATTTTTATTAGTTTAAAAGTATTATTCCACACTGAGGAAAGAAAAGGACTATTTTTAGAAAAAATAAAAAAAATGTAGCAGAAACCCGCGACCACCATATGCCACCATATGTGATTATTACAAGTTATTTGTAGGTTATATTTTTCCTAATAATAAAGCTATAATATATTCATGACGATTTCTAACAATGAACGTATTTTCTGTTAGTAACTTGAGGTTTGAGCTTGACTTGAAAACGAAATATATATATATATATATATATATATATATATATATATATATATATATATATATATATATATATATATATATATATATATATATATATATATATATATACGATGACTTCAATAAGCTTTTCTTGGCATATATTTCTTCTACAAATCAAAAACCTTATCATATGCCTTGAGGAAATTATTATGATCAAATCAGGGTAGGCAGAGAGAACTGTAGGTGAAAGAAACATAGTGTTGAGACACTCCGTTCCCCGCTTTCCTTCTTTCGAGGCATTGCATGTTGCGGCGAAAAGTAGCGGAACTCAACGCCGCGTTTTTGCCATCTTGCTATTTTTTTCTATATTTATAAATTTTTAGGTTTTTATATATTCATATAATAAAATATGACCATAATGTGGGTAAATCATAACTAGGTAACATAATCTAACTTGATAATTATATAGCAGCTTCGTAGGTGAAAATTGAACATATGACAATAAACTTCTTATCAAAATATCGCTACGATACAGCCACTACACAACGATGACGTCTTTTTAAACGACTTCGAAATGGAGGACGTTCTCAATTCAATTGTATGTTTTTTTATGCGTGTTTTATATGTCTTACGAGAATACTCCGGTAATAATTACCGGAAAATTAAAAAAAATTAAAAAATAATAATTCATTTTGGATTTTTCTTAAATTGTATGGCAATTAATTCAGTGATTTTTAAGATAATTATGAAAAAAACGTACAATAGAATCATGTATAACCAACCATATATAACTTAAAGAACGGAAAACTTATGTTTTGGTTTCTTCAAGTTATATTTAAACATTGCTCAAGTTTTGATGTCAGTTTTAATTAAAAGTAATTATTAATAACTTTACTATATCTATATTAAATTAATCACCTGGCATGCTACAGATTCATAAGAAATATTTACGAAGTAGTAGGTACGCCTTATTTGTATGATCCTATTGACTTACCAACGATTTCATTAGGGTTTATTACAGCACCGTATATTTCGTCAGGCTTACCACACGCTATGTAAATTCCCTTAATGCAAGTAGGTCAATCGCGATGAGGGATCGTAAAGAGATTATACTTTATATTACGTGCATATAGTTGCTAAATTGTTTCGAAGACATCATTAATTTTGTATTGAATTTACATTAAAATATGGTAAACGTTTATTATATATACATTCTGTGTATTACATTATGTAATTACAGTGTGTAATATTTCCAGCTTTGTTGTTTCAGTACCGTCACAAGATTTTTAGATATTGTGAAATATTCGCAAATTGTTGACTTAGAGCTATAAAATTCAGTAAGAAATTAAAACTAATTGATATTATGGTATATAATAAAATAATCCATTACGTTAGTAATGCTATTATAAGTTAGTTAGTAGTAGTAGTATATAAGTTGTTATAGGTGTTCGTTTCAAGCAAAATGAGTGCATACGACCGCAAATTTAAGTTTGTCAACTTAATTTGTTTTTGTTTCAAGTTGGTACGGAACCCTAGTACTAGTATGACTGGCACTTGACCGACATTAATTTGTACTCGTATTTATAAACGTAAATTAATTCCATATACCTGACCAATAGCTAAATTAAAATATATGCATATAATTTATATATATATATATATATATATATATATATATATATATATATATATATATATATATATATATATATATATATATATATATATATATATATATATATATATATATATATATATATATATATATATATATATATATATATATATATATATATATATATATATATATATATATATATACATATAATGTAAGCATACAATAATTAATAAAAAAATAATTTTATTACTAACAATCGTATTCACTATTCCTAAATATTCAAAAATTGCCAAAAAGCTCTTAAATGTACTGCAAATTTCAATTGCAAATTTTGATATGTTATGTTATGTTATGTTTTCCTTCAGTTTTTTTTTCTATTCTTAGTGTGGATTAACACTTTAAAAATCATAAAAACAGCTCATAAATACTTCAAGGCTTACGAGGTTTCATTATCGCTACGTTATTGAAAATTAACAATCCTTACAACAAGTGTACACTAAGGAAATTTAAATATTAAAAAGTCAAATAAGATTTATTAAAAACTATAACGAATTAATAGTTACAAGTATACAGTTCAAAGCAAAACCTAACTAAGAACACAGATAAGCTATTTACACGAGATATAAACATGATAAATTAAAATTACAGAACGTGGTCGTTATTCACGCAGTAATTCTCCCTCTTGACAAGGAAAGTAGGATTTATTCTAACCCACATAGCTTAAATTAAACGCGCTCTTAATTTTAAATTTTTTCTAATTGTTTACCATTTTATTTATAATATTTTAATTAAAATTTTAGAATGTTTGGTTAAGCGCGCTTACCTCAGGAACTACTAGTTTGAATTGTAATGTCTTCTTTAGGCCATATGTCGAGGATGGCTATAGGCTATATTACATGACAATAGTCGCTTGATTGTAACCTTAAATACAAATTGTAACTTATCCTATTTATTGCTAGTAATAAGTATCTTTGATCAAGTTATCTACTATGACTCTACTGTCCACTATCTGACTATCGTTGTGCTATTGTCGATGAATGAGAGCATTGACACTTTATTTTAAGCTACCTTTGCTGAAATTGTATTAAAAGTGCTAATTGTAATAAGTATTTACTTAACCATTAAGCTCGCCCAGTAAAAGGCTCGACATTGTATAGGAATATACTTGTATAATTTTTATTGTGAGTTGTCGAATTAATATTATAATAAAGATATTTCAATGAGCGCAGTTTTCTTTATTTCATTTAAATACAGAACTTGAAATGTATAATCTTGACACAAATGATCAAATTACGCCACGTATTTCGCTAATAACGGGTTCAGAAAATCTAAAATTTACAAGCCATTTGCCCAAACGAGAGATAACGAACAATCCGTAATCTTACATGCATACTATAACTGTGTAAAGGTATATCTTTTTTACCAGTCAGTGTCCTTATTCTCTCCATATAACGAGACATTGGCGAAGTTAATTAAGCTGTTGAGCTGACCCGCTCGAAATGCCATAATTAAAGGACAGTAGAAACCATAATAATGGGAATGGTACGCTGGCGAAGTAGCCAATGAAGCAGTAGTTCATAAAAAAAACAAACGAATACACAAGTACTTTAACAAATTAAGAGAAATGTACACGTTTTGAATTCCGTGACCAAAATCATGTTGTATTTACATAACTTGATAATTTAAAACAATATAAAAGTAATTTAAAATTCTGTTTGCACACTGATTGTGTAATTGTATCAAACAGCGTTTATATTTTGTTTAAAATTAATTATTTCTGAGGTTCCTGACACACGCCAAATGTGAACTTTTATTTGATCAATTTAACAGTTTACCAAAATAAGCTATAACTATATTTTTGGAACGATTCAAAATATTATTTACTTCTTTTTCTTTTCTTTCTTTTCTTTTCCAGGTTTTTAGGGTAGTGGCTTTGTTTTTATTTCACGCTGTATCGTGATAGCATATATAGGTTGGGATAACCCAGTGACAAGGCATTCTGTTCTCCGCTTTCAGGCCGAGGTCGAGACATTGCGTGGGGTGTGGCGGAACTACATTTCTCACGTTGTCTTACTAGAGCGGAGAAAAGAGACGAAAATACATAGCATTCACGTTGTCGGAAAAGGAACTCAAGGCAGTGTCTGAGACTTGTGATCCAAGTGTGGGTTTAAAGGGGCCACTTTAAAATGTATTAACACTTACTTCCATTATCCGAGCTCCTCCTCCTACCTAACCAAATTCGAAATGATTCTAATAGTGATTCTATAAATTATCGAACCCACAACCATCGTGGTTACAATCAGACCCTGTCCTACAGGACCACGGTACCATGAGCAGTCCAAATAAAATTATATACGCAAACAGAAATAAATTAATATATTGCGCCTTTCGATTTTTATCTAAGTGCACTCAGTAAATACGTTGTAAATTTCCCATAACGGTGTAATTTTAGACGGAGATTATCGTATAATGAAATTATATTTTACTCAAATAATAATAATAAAACGTTCCAAGCCTTTTTTCTTTTACCACTATATATACACCATTTAATATAAAAAGAAAGTTAAATTGACAAAAACCGCACTTTTTTGTAAAAATATAACCTGTATGTCATCTCATATTCAATCATTTACGAAAATATTTATTATATAATTAAAAATTATCTTAATTTGTTCATCTAAATGTAAAATCCAAAGTTCCATAAACATCATATTTTTTAAAGAAAACATTCTAAGGAATGTAAATATGTTACGTTCAATATACCCATACCTATTTACTTATTTCTATAACTCAAACTAATAAAAAAAATACGAATCAATACGCCAAAGGCGAATTCGAGTACTTAAATAACATGAAATAAATAAACGCGATTAAGACTTCCATAGGAATAGCATTAAATTTCGAATCTTCAACTTTCTTATTTACAGAGCCAGCTCAACACGATTTGCCTTAATCAAGATTGGCGGACAAATAAGCTTCGCCTCTGTTCTCGGGTGATTTCGGAAAATCCGCATAATAGCGTAAGCTCGGTTTTGGGTGGTGGCCCAAGAGATAATCTTTAAAATCTTTATATACTAAATACGTATGAACGCCTTAAGTTCTTATATATTATGGTCCAAATTTGTTGAAGTAGCAACTTGGGCCGTTTGCGGTCTCGCCTCCTTGGACACATAATATTAATATAGTCAGCTGAATAACGTACGTATAGTTTTTTTTGACATCACATCTCATATCTATTTTAATTTAGTATTTTACTGTAAATTAAAAAAATATATAGATGACGCAGTAAATGTAATTTTATTCAAATAACATTTTACATATATGTTTTTTATGTTTAACCTTAAATTTTTTTACTCTAAACTCAAAAACAGAGTTTATTTAGAATTTACTTTTTTTCCAGTTTATGTGAAGCTATACATAATCAAATATATCCATCGATCTTTGAAAGCCAATATATATAGCCAATAGCTTTTCACATATTTCATCGATGATCACAACCAGACAGTGTTAGTAAATAAGCAAATTGAAACTGAAACTGAGTAACACTTTAGGCATAAAGTATACAATTTTCAAGATCGGTAGTTGAACTTGTGGATTCCACCAATAATAGCTGAATTATACTGAAGGAATATGTAACTAATGATATTTCTAATTAAGTTGACATAGTTAAGTGGTTAATAGTTTTTGAAACAAAATCAAATATTACGAAAAAATACCGCACCCTTGTCTATTTAACGGAAATAATCAATATTAACATAATTGAGTTGTTGAATGCAAAATAAAGCTGTTTGAATCGGTTTAGCTTTCAGCCTTTGATCGCTTAATCCAAACTTTACTAAATTAAAACCAAGTTCAGAGTTTAAGACTGGATGAAATTTAAAGTTTAGTATCACATAAATTATGAAGTACTAGTACTAAAATAAATCTGGTCTGGATCTATTTGTTATATTAAACTCCTCAGATACAGTTCTATTTAATTAAATAATAATGATATCGAATTAAATAATAATTTATAATATTAAATATTAAATATTAGACAATAATTGATAATTGATCTAATCTATACTAATATTATAAAGAGGAACGATTTGTTTGTTTCTTTATTGTTGAAATTACTGGACCGATTGGAACAACTCCTTTACCATTAGATTCCTTAATTATCTGTGATGTGATTACAAAAATGTTTAATAATTGTAAAAACCGGACGCGCTTGAGAGCTTAAGATCAATGGTTAAAGTTACTTAAAATGGTATTTGACAGAATTGTACCTCTTTAAAAGTTGTAAATAAAAGTCCGCGAAATTATATATATGTCTATCTCCTAAAAATAGCTTAACTATTTTCATGTTTTACAAATTACAAAAGAAATAATTTTAAGCATTATATAAATAATTAAGTTAGATACGTTGCGTTTCATATAGATCAAAATTTCTGGATACAGAATATCAATAAAATAAACGTTTAAGAAGATATCACAGTTTTAAAATACGGGAGCGGAGTTGTCGTGGCGTCGTTCGTCGCGAGGCGCGTATCTATAATAACTGCTATCTATATTATAAATCGAATTCTTTTCATATTTAATTGTCCATCTATCGAAAAATTATTATAAAAATTAGAATATTTTATTTATATATTTATATAATATTTTTTTAATTTATATTTTTATTATTATAATGAATATTCAGGACATAGGCTTACTTTTTATTGAGCCATGAGAATACTGAAAGTTATGCAAAAGTTTTTAAAACTGTCTCAAGCTTGCTTTATGGCATACATAGCTATTAATAAAATAATCTTAAAATATATTACAATTAATACTATTTCTTAATACAAGTTCACTAAAATACGAATTTAAAAAGGTGATTTTATCTATATACCTATTTAATTCTTATCCAAATTAAATATTTAATTAATTAGGCCGTTTATGAAGAGTTAAATTACATCAATTACTCAAACCAGATCCATTTAAGTATTGAAACCGAGATAAGAGTAACAGTTGTCGCTTTATCGCAAGCAGCAGCGTTCTATAAAATAGTATACCTACGATAGGTAAAAATAAAAATTGGTATAAGATAAAAAATTAATTAGCCTACCTAAGAAGTAAATTATAAAACCATATTCAATTCAATTTCAAGTCAATTGAAGAGACATGAAGTTAAAAAAAACGTTACTTCGGCCAGTTAAAGCATCGATAAATAGAAGATGAAGGCCTATCAGGACAATTTGTGTCTGTCTTTTTATTTCTAACTAATGAATAATTAGATATATATCTAGAAACATATTCAAATTACTTTGATTATACGCAAGTGAAAAATAAATTTTAACGAGAATCGTAGACTTTGTCGAATTAATTACTTACGTTTTTATTAAATTAAACCATTTCTTAAGGAAAAAATCAATAAACAGTCTTTTAGTGTAAAAAATAAAGTCGATGTGCTTAGAAGGTAAAAAAGTAAAAGATGTTAGAATAATTTGGAATATATATTCCGATTGTGAGAAGTGGATATGTTTGTTCGTTTAATGTACGTTATTATCTCACAACACACCTACATATATTTGACATATAGAAATATTGCACACAAAATGATCAAATAAAAAAAATGTAAGTAACATATTATTATTCATGCAAGATTCTAGCGGGTCGCTGATATTTGCCTTTGCATATAAATGAGGTATGAACTTAAAAAAAATTAAATTACTCGTTGTAGAAACAACGTATATACTCAAGTCAACTATGTACTAATTAGATTTATAATTAAAATCTAACAAATCTGTATTTTCTTTATTTATTTTTGCTTTATTTGTAAAATATCTAACATAATTTAGTAGGATAATAGTAGCGTAGCATTAGTGCAAAATTGTGTCGAGGCTGTTAACACCCGCTCTTCTAGCGTTGTAACAATAATACGATATTAATTTTGTTAGTAAAACTTATATTAAGATTTGTCCATCAAAATAAAAAAAAACAAAATTATATCTTTTTACAAAGTTGAAGCCAATGTGTATAGTGAATAATCCACACCAAGCATGTTTTTTTTGCTTTAGTATTTTTTATACAGCATTCTAAAATTATAATTAATATTTTTTACCCAAAAATATTTATGTATATTTAATATTTATTTGATTAATTCAATATTTCCTAATGAATAGAAAATATTTTTATATAACAGTTGTAAGAAATACTTTTACTGAATTATTTTTATAATTGCCAAAAAAAATTTATTAGAAACAATTTTTCTATTTTTATTTCCATACAAAATATTTCACAATTTTCTGCATACAACATCCTGTACAAAACATAGTGTAAAAAAGTATACATTTGAAATGAAAAATCCCGCACGTTTCGCATACGCTAACGTTAGCTTTTTGTGCGGATAAAAAGGTTGCCACGTATCGCCTTTTTGCTAAAGCCACGTTACATATCCTATCATTAGCGTACAAAGGTATGAAAATTTAATTACCGCTGTAAACGTAACGGCAAATTTACCTGTTTTTCTAGATAAGTGAATGCTAAATAAAGGAATAAATGAAAAATATTTCAGTGGCTATGTATTTTAGTATTTATATGATACTTAGGCCACTATAAGATAACATCAACACAGATAAGCGTCTGACTGTAAACGCAATGGTAGCGAGTTCTTTTCCCACTCTAGGTAAATTATTTTAATATGTTCGCTCTGGTAAGCTAAAATTTGACACTTAGTTTCGCCATTTAACACGCGATGTCTCGAATCCAGACGGAGAACGGATATTGATACTAAATTTTCTTATCCAACCTGCTGTACTCTGTATGCGGGATACACGATAAAATGTAATAAGCTTGTTAAAACAATTCTGTCGATACATATAGTTTTTGTAACAACTAAGCGAAATCAATTAAATTGGAGTAATCCTAAGGGATCAAAACGAAGAATCAAACGAAGTGTTACTAAATAAAATAAATTAATAACTTAAACAATTAAATTAAACACCCTTAGGTTAACGTAAGCTTAAACTTATTTTAATATATCATATGATGCGAAATATATCTTTAGTTTGGTGGAACCCAACGTCAGCTACTGCAAACAACGGACCATTCATAGCGTAAACTATATTGTGTGCTCGTAACGTGCATACAATATGCTTAGTTCTTAATTAAATTTCTTACATTATTATATTAATGTTTTACCTTGTATGCATATGGCAGTGTAGCCAGAAGGAATCTATTGTTAAGACGTTTTAATCCCTTCTTTTTGCCTAATTTTGGACACGTATACTGACGCGGACACTAATTAATGACCATAGCAACATACCTAACACTTTTATAATAATGTCTACTCTTTTTCTTTCTCTACTAATATATAATTTGTATGCAGACAAAGCGCCACAACCCGAATATATAATTTATAACATGTCAAACGACTTTGTACTCAATACACATTATGTTAAATTTTAATTAAATATGAGTAAATAATACTTGAGAGTGTTATCCGTTCAATTACACTGAAGATGGATTGCCATAATTAGATTTTCTTCTCCCAGACATTAGTCCTGGTTAGTATTTTTGTCAGTTTGTCTTCCTACTAAGCCTACTGTACTTAACTCGATCTCTAACATCCTCTGTAGACAGTCAATTGATTATCATATCCTGAATCACGACATCTAACTTCACTTCCTTGGGCGTCCGAGTAGTCTATCTCCAGGAACATATATATCAAGGCAGTTTGCCCAGGCAGCGCCCATCCGGGCGAAGGCATCGTGATCCATACCCTGGACTCATGTATAACGTATCTAAGGTAGGCAAGGGAGATCAATCTAACCCAGAGAATTCCCGTAGCTGGGTTAGTGACGTAAGGTGAGTACAATAAGTCACAGGCTGACTATATGATACCGTCTAATAGACAAGTAATAATTTTGAGTTGAGTTGGACCAACTTTTATATGTATGAGGTGCTGATATTTTTTTGAAAGAACGTGTTCACGATGGCCATGGAATTTTGATTTGATTTGTGAAGGCCATGTGGAAAATACCCGCAAATACGTTTATACGTCAAAAACCTTATCCACGTGACGTTCAGGTCTCCCCCAACTAAGACTACTACTATCTACTAGGTACATGATATATCGAGTAGAACTTCTTCATACTGCACCCAGAATGGCATAGGCATTGATTAATTTTGTGGTGAACATCAAGTACTTCAGAAAGTACTACTGCCACACTGTTTCTACCTGAAGGTGACCCAGTGTATATAAGCCGGTAACCCGGCCCAATTTTATGAAATATATTACACTTCCAGCGAGTTTACTGAAAGAGTGCACCCTAGACCTAACGTCTCATGAGTACATCTGCAAGTTCTCTGCATCGTTTGGTTAGAGAGCCAATATTTCTTGTTGCAAAGCGGAGTTTCCACCTGGGTGCTAACGTCTTTAGCCGATCTGATCTGGTAGCCCTTACCCGCGTCGTAGGTATAGGCCAAAATGCCTGCACGTTGTTTAGCGGGGACGGCTTAGCCATACCTAGCTTTTCCCTAATTTGGTCCATCCAAGTGGCAAATTAGCGAAGCGATTGCCATCTGACCTCTAAAAACTCATTTTTGAGTGAAACGAAGGAAGGAAAAGGACTAAGAGAGAGGAAGATTTGGAGAAAAGGTATACCTCGTCCATGGATTAGATGACGATATGAAAGTTGTGGCTCGAGGATCATATTTTATTGCCAATATAAGAACCAAAACTTAGCTTAATTTTACAAATGCAGAACATTTACGTAATTTATAAATAACCATGACGGATGACGGAACACGGGTGATGGATGGATATTAAAATGATCATACTTACAATCTCTTTGGATGCTATTATTGCTTGATCGATTTTTTAAAAGTGTCATATTGTGTATGAGGAAATACTGTTCCAAGTCCTTAAAATATACATAATTGTCTTTCAAAATTAATATTTTGTTATGTCATGATGATAAACAATTCAACTGAAGATTTGCAAGCGAAGCGGGCTTATAGCGCAGCTTCCTTGGAATATTTTTTTCGATACATTAGTTTAAGTGATACTTATCGTTTTACTTATTTATATTTAATTCTGAAATCTAAAAGCAAACTTTCAAGGTCAAATTTTAAATAATCCCATAAATTCTGTCACTACTCTGAGATGACGTCAATTAGGTTAATATTGTCTTGATATTTTATAAATATTTTTGATTCTTATTATCTAATGTAGTTGTTGATATAACCTAAATTCTTAAATAATCTTAATTTACTGAAATTCAACTAGATCCTAAAATAAAAAGAAATCCGCATCCACTTTAGTACTGTTTTGTAAACTGCACTCAGAACGTAGAATACTTTTTTAAATTGATTGCAGATTTTTCTCCCGTCGAGCTCTCGGTATAGGTCAAACTAATGAAATTGCATTGCCTTTGATTCATCATTTGGTTACAGATTCATTAGCAATATCGAAGCTTATTGCTAGAAAAATAAAAAATAGACATCTGCAAAACATAAAACTTCATGTATATTTTTCCTCTTTATCTTACTTCTATTTGTGCTCTTGTGGCTAGTTATATAGTTAGAAATAAAATATAAGTATTGTGTTTATATATATATATATATATATATATATATATATATATATATATATATATATATATATATATATATATATATATATATATATATATATATATATATATATATATTGTATTGTATGTAAAGAGAAGCTCAGGAAACACTGCGCTCCCCGCTTTCCGCCTTTCGAGACATGGCCGCGCTTTGTCTTCTTGCTTTGTGTTCTTACCAGAGCGAGTAAATGATACAATTCAGTATCTCTGAATGGAAATCGAAACAACCACATGGATACAGTTAGAGGCTGTGCCGCACGACAGCCTCGTTTTATCATTCCGGTAATTGAAGAAAATCTCCGTGACCTGTCTCTAATAACTGATAGAGCAGACTCTGCTTGATATAAAACATGTTCAAAAAATTTATAAAAAATATGAAACTATCTTTAGTACCTATAGAAATTCTTATTCGCAAACAACTCACACCTACCTACAATTATGTTACTTTATCATCTCTATTAACAATAAAAATTCGCTACGGTCACACATGCAAGGTTTACAATTAAAATTATTGAAGCAAAAAACACGTATTTCATTTAGTTATACGGTTATTTTCACCTTTGTAAAATTTCAAAAGTTCATTTAGAAATATCTTTTAACCTTTGACGTAGTAGGACTTGTAGGCTACGTAAAAGTAGTATGAAATTATTTTATAAACTAGTGAACGCCCGCAGCTTCGTTAGTATGGATTTTATGATGCTTGCCACCATTGCTGCTATCCTTTTTCATTGCGATTCGAGAGACTGTATTCCAGAGGTTAGTTTTTAAATGCCAACTTAAACTGCTCATTACGCTCAAAAATTATTACTAAAGATACTTTTTCTTACTTCTTAGCTTAGCTTTAGGTCCTTGATATTATATAACAATCCCGCAATGGAACATGTCCATCACATCATCCGTTAAGTGAATTTTTAAAGCGCCATTTCCGTATTTCATGTAATTTAACTGGACATAATGATTCTTCATATGATGTTCCAGATTTCGATCAAACAGACAAACATATACGCAGACTTGTAATGAAAATCGATTATTCTGGCATCTTTATGATTGCTTCAAGGGTTCCGTAGCCCAATGGCAAAACTAGAACCTTTATAGATTCGTCATGTCTGTGTGTCTCTCCATCCGTATGTGATAGCCACTTTATTCCGAAACTATTAGGACCACTCAATTGCAACTAGGGATGTAGCTTCAGAATCGGAACCGCTTTACGAGTTTTATGCAAAGCTATATCCCGTAATAGGTGGGTACATGAAAATAAAATAAATTATTTTTCATGAAACGAATATGTTCGGAGTATCTATAAAAACATTTTTTTCTGAACGATATAAAGATAGACCATGCCAAAGGGGGTAATATCAGATCGAGTTTTTTTACATATATTTTTATGTTTATAAGTTATGTTAAGTTAAGGTTTTTTTATGTTTACAAAGCTTAATTGAAATCACTATACGATGTGACAGCATATTTATTTAGCAAAGTAGATACGATACGTGATCAATTTATTAATATTATTTAAATATGGGTTTCCCGTAACTAGGATTATTTTCTAAGCAAATATAGTAATGATGCTCATTTAAATAAATACGTGATCACAGACTAAATAGGCCATAACATTTTAGATTATTATAATCGAATTTTCACTTAATAAGAACCGATTTGAATTCACATCGACGCAAGCATAAAGTCTCATGTTATATCTTATAACAAAGGCTTTTCTGGAAAGTATAAAGTTATTATTTTAATTGAAACCTGGATGGGTGAATTCAAGGAGTCCGGAAGTTATTTATTTTTCACAAAAAAATACTTTACCTTTTCAATAGCTTTTATAAGTGGCCAAGCCAATAAAATACACGCTATTTTATTTATAATATAATAATAGTTTATAATATAATAGTACCGATAAAATAATATAATAATGATACTGAATATATTCTCAAAAATAGATAAATAATTTTAATCAACTCCTAAACGAGAAACTCCTACCTATAGTGCAAGTTACATAAAACTGTAAATTATCAGCATACACTAATATCCAAGATCAATCAATACCGTAAAGCACTGTATAAGCTTAAAATAACTGATTAAACCAAATTAATTACTCAAGCTTTTTGAAATCAGTCAAATAGTCTATAATGTAAAATTTCTGTAACAAGCAATTGTTATTCTAAAGCAAGCTCATTAGCTCACCTTAGGTAGAATTATTTTGTGATAAAAATGTTGAATTATTATTTTATTTAACTTTTCGGATTTTAAGGATTTTTGGGACTTTGAAACTTTTATATGCTTTTTATTTATTTATGTTGTGGAAATTTTATAAGTTTTTTAAAAATATATTTTATAGGGTTCTGTACCTACATCGATATAGAATATATAAATAAGATTAGAAGTGCAATATAAAAAAAAAAGTATTATAACTAACTAATTATTGTAAACCTTTTAGTGAAAACGGGAAAACTCGGCGAAGTTTATCATTATTTATTATTATTTTTCAAAACAATTTAATTTCAAAATTACTTTTAGGCGAGGTATAGTAAAACATTTGATATTAAGTAAATAAAAATAACTTCACGCCGTATCCCGCATATAGCAGGCATATAGGCAGAGGGAATCTAGTGTTAAGACACTCCGTTCCTCACTTTCTTTGTATATTATATTATATAATATATAAGTAAACTATATATAGATAGTAAGTATGTGAGATATTAAAAAAAATGTATCGTAATTTTACATAAAAAACTCCATCATTATTATTTTACTATCATAACTTTAATAACTAGTTTAGATGTAAAAAATATATCGGTATAAGGAAAATAAAGTAGAAAATCTTTCCACAAAAACAACTTCGATAAACCTCGACGTAATAGACAGTGTTCCGCCATTATCTCGTATTTATTAACTAACGCAAGGAAGGAGCCTCCTGCTCTATCGCTCGGTGATTTTTCCACGGTCTTCTTGTATTTCAATTCTCATTAAGTATATCTGACGTAATTGGCCTGTATTTATTTATAAATTAGATGAAAGTATATAAAGATTGAGCGTTCATTATCCAACCATTAGTAGCCTTCTTCACATATATATTCTACTAGCGACCCGTTCTCGACTACGCGCTACTACGCTGGATCGATTTACTCCAATATAATATTCATATATTATAGATTTAAGTTATTTTATGGTAAACATACAAATGATTTAAATACAAAAATTGCATATAATTAACTCAAATAATTAATTTTTTTGTTGTTGTGTGTGTTAATATTTTTCTAATTTCACAGTTTGTCCCTAGCGGGTAATAAGAGGCATCGAAGCACCAAATGCTTGCCTCATCCACTGTCATCAGCATATATCCTCATCCTCTGTTACGTGACCTTCCTATAGTGTGTCCTTATGTTCTCGAAGGTCGCTCACTCTTCCATCATGTGGTGATATTATAATACCAAAGATAAGAAATACCAAAAATTCCAAAAACACAAATACATAAAAATGAGAAATATATGAGAAAATTTAATAAAAAAAAGACGATTAAAATAGAAAATACATACAAATTACTAGAGTATATTCGAGTAATAAGCAAATTAAGCATCTCACTTCTCATTTTGTACTTCTGCCAAGTGAAGTAACTAGAAATGCTTTCAATGTAAATTAAAGTAGACTCAAATAGATTTTCCTATATTAATTAATTTAAACCAATCTGACTTTGTAAAGCGTTAGTATTTAATATAGAAGTTACTCTGACATTATAATCATCTCTCTGACAATATAGAGAACTTAGTGGCTAATTTTAAGAATTTGTTGATAGATTTTATGCTGAATAGTAAAGCAACTTACAATTTTATTATGTCTAACCTAACCTAACCTAACCAATTGATTCTATTTGACCTAAGAGGTCATCATGTTAGATAGTATATTACTCATGGAAAATAATTATTTTATTTTCTTTTCCCACTGAGCTCTGTCACTATACACGTTATATCATGTAATATCGAATTCGAATGGAAAGTAGAGAAAAAAAGTGTCTTAACAATAGTTATTCTCTGCCAACCCTATATGCAGGATAAAGCTTGAAGCTGTGAAAAAATATAATAGTATAGCTATTCTATTAAATGTGTTCAATGAAATATACTTAATGGCAAGTCAACAGAAAAATTTGTAATAAGCCTACAATACTTTTATTTGTGTAAAATTGTAATATTTTTGATATGAAAAAGACACTTAAGAATCTTCTTAACAAAATTTAAGCACTTACAAAATCACTTTAAGTATAAATAAAGGTTTAAAATAAATGAAAACTTTACAACTTAAATAAAAACCACTTGTGCCGAGACGTACTTTACGTTTTCTTCTCTCGCACGTGTAATTTAACATAATTCGACGATTAAAATCTTATTTTTTCATTGCCATGTTTTAAAGGTGTTGAATATAGAAGAAAAAGGGTGTACAATTTTAATTTTATTAACTTATATAGAAATGATATAAAATATATTTAGTTTCAAATCTCTATTTCTTTCAATCGTTGAAGAAGTGTTAAGGCTATCTGCTCGTTTATTTTTGTTTATAAAATAAATTGATATCCTTGAAGCGGCATACCTTAAGAAATATATAATAAACATTTATATGTTTATACAAAATTTATAAATTCTAACATAAACATACAAAATAGGATAGCTTCCCATAATAGAGGCTAATATATGAAATATAAATTATATCGATTATAATACTGCGGTTAGGTCCAACCATTGGAAGCTATTTATTATGATTCTGTATAACAAATTGCCAGAACTAAATTATAATAGCCACATTGTGGTTTTCGCAAGCGTTTTATTGTTTACTGTCACATATCAACTAATTGGTGGCGCAGTAGCACAGCGTCTGTAAACGAAGGAGTTGCAGGTTTGGTTCCCATTTGGAGGAATTCATTTTTTATATTTGCCCACTCTGGATAGACATAGCGCGGTGCTGACTTCCGCCACACAAACGTGTCCTAAATGCTGTACATACAAAAAAATCTAATATTACTAAATATAAAATATTTTCATTTAATATCAAACGTCTGATAAATAAATCATGCGAGTATAAGAGATATATGAGTAAGATATTATGACAAATGTATAATAATATTATATCTAGTTCAGTACTTTGTTCTCATTTGCATGTAATATACCTAAATAAATTTCCAAGACCTATATAATTCTGAGCTATATTTCAAATACAGCGTAGACCGAGTACTTTATAAAATAACTCCTGTTTTATGATTTTCTAACATTCCTTGCTTTTTGTAAGGTAAGCATGAATAATTTGATGGTAATTCACCCTATAAAGCAATTTTCGATCATTTCAGTCACTGCAGATATTAACATATTATCGCCATATTAACATATTATTTTTTTAAATATTATTATTAAATTAACATTGTTCGATTTCTTACTGCCAATCATAATTTGGGGTAGTAGTTTCATACTTATTAGGAATCTCACTCAGAGATGTCTATAATCGTTTGGTTAATTGACTTTAAGTCATACATTTCAGAACAAATTAAGTGGTGTAAAATTTGTTTACATAGAACTAAAAAAATATTAGCCATATTATATATAGAAATTATACATAGGTACACATTTTTTACATTATACGTAA